>JAVDOI010000010.1:4411807-5011807 GCA_032191485.1 Leptoclinus maculatus
TGTCTCTGCTCTCCTGGATGCAGAACCTCTCCCACACCGTCTTCTCCTGCGCCTTCGAACAGAAGCAACTCAACATCCACGTGGACCGCTTGGTCAAGCCCACAAAGACCGGCTACTCCGACCTCCTCACCCCGCTCATCAGCAAGCTGTCTCCGTACCCGTCCTCCCCACTGCGCCGCCCCCAGTCCGCCGACACCTACATGTCGCGCTCCCTGAACCCTGCGCTGGACGGGCTGTCGTTCGGCCTGTCTGGCCAAGACAAGAGAGCGGGTGGCGGGGAGATAGCGCCAGGCAAAGGGGTCTCTCCCATGTCCCACTCCTTCGCCAACTTTCACTACCCCGGAGCGGGAGGGCAGAGCAGGAGCCTCATGATGGAGAGCGCTGACTGCCACAGCATCTTTGAGGAATCCCCTGAAACGTAAGAGTTTGGACGGGACCACGTTCTTTTTTCCTGTGTCTGGTTTTATGCAACACCTTTGTCAGATGTCTGAGATAATCTGTTCCTGTGGTGGGTTTTCTCTGTGAAGGTCTAGGACAGACACGCCTGTGGATACGATGATGGGTTCGGGTGGAGCTCAGAACCTGCGTCCTGCCCCAGCTCCGGGCGAGGACGCTCCGTCAGCTGGCTCCGGAGACAGGAACGAGGTAAACTTTGACTTTGCTTTTGAACCCGTTCGACCTGTTGTGTGTCGCACGTTACTGAACGAGTGCTTTATTTTCATATCTGCCTGCATTGTTCTCTGTCCTTGGTGGGTGTTGCCTACACTGAAGGTCTATATATATATATATATATATATATATATATATATATATACTCAGTCCATTCTATCTCTGTTGTCTTCTGCCTGGATTAGAGACTTAGTTTAAAGGAAGTTGGGCTTTTTAGTGTGTTTGTGGTGTTGTTAGTATGCTTTCATCATGTCCCACCACTTCATGTGCTCCTTTAACCTTTGTGCATGTAGGAAAGGCTCTGTTGTGTGTCAGTGTACAGACACATGGAGGTTAGTTATTGTAGTTTGTTGTAGTTCTGCGCAATTCGTACTCCTTTCGTCACAACCCAGATTTGAACACACAGACATGATGCACGTATTCTTAAATTCAGTGGGACCTAAACTTTCAAAAAGTCCAAAACAAATGACAGAAGTCCATAAATCCCCTCAAAAATCTTTTAAAAGAAATCTCCTGAGAATAAGACGCCCAGGTTGATTTGGTTCTAGGTCGGGACAGTAGGAACCCAGAAAAGAGTCATTACTGCCCTCATGTTGCCTCAAAACACAGTATCCCCTTCTGTCTGCTCTCTGTTCTGATCCCGTTGTGCAGCTCAGTGTGAAGTGTTAGTGCTTTGTACTGCCTTCCCCGTCACCCTAGAGACACACAGAGGCCAGAAGCAGACTTGGGGGGGGGGGGGGGGGGTGTCTGTGATCTCGTTGTCGCACTCCTCCTACCCTCTCTTTCTTGTTCCCCTCTCTGCCCTCCATCCCTTTTCGAGAGCGGGCACAGTGCCAGTGTCTCTCCCCTCCCCGAACCCCACAGTTCCCATCAGATTGTCGGGACAGGAAGCCAGAGGACAGAGAGGGGAAGTGTCCTGTCCTCAGCTCTCAGTCTCGCCCTCCTTCCTCCTCTAATACCTGAACTGACAGGAGAAGTGGGCGGAGCAGGGCTCATCTGGCCACAATGCTGCCTTTGATTAGTGTTAATAGGAGTTGGCAGTGACTTCCTTCAGAAGTTAACATGCTTCACTGTGTGGTACGGGTGTGTGAATAGTATGCTTTGTATGCGCTAAATAGTTTCCACGTAGCCTTGTTCATTTGTACATACCTGTGTTCAGGTATGTGTTTCAGCCATATACCTGTTTCTTCTTCTCCAGAGTGACTTTATCTGCTCTCTACGAG
This sequence comes from Leptoclinus maculatus, assembly GCA_032191485.1. NCBI lineage: Eukaryota > Metazoa > Chordata > Actinopteri > Perciformes > Stichaeidae > Leptoclinus > Leptoclinus maculatus. The sequence goes on from JAVDOI010000010.1 coordinate 4,413,700, forward strand.
CTTCAATGCATAAATGTATATAACCAAACAATAGGGTTTAATGGCATCCTGTTCAATCCTCAGCTCCGTGACTCCACAGAGAAGTATGAGGAGTACTATCGGCAACGCCTCCGTGTGCAGCAGCACCTGGAGCAGAAGCAGCAGCAGAAGCAACTGTACCAGCAGATGCTGCTGGAGGGAGGGGTCCAGCAGGAGCCCCCCCCGCCCAGCGACATGCAGCACAGCCTCACAGAGAAGTTCCTCAACAGGTACAGACACGGACGAGAGACGCCTGTCAGGCAGGTGGTGTGCGTCCGTAACATGGAGAGACACCGGATAGATAGAGGAGCAGCTGTCGGAGGAGAAGTAGACGTGTTAAGGCCCTGACAACAATGAACCCCATGTGGCTTTTTCCCTAGCATGACACACACCTCCCCCCCCCCAAAAGAAACCCGCCTCCTGTCCACATTGCACCATCTGTGGGGATGAGCTACATCACATCACAGGGGACTATCGCACCATGTGCGTTAGTTATACACACTATTAGACCCAGACTCTACTCTTGAACATGTACCATGGCAACCTACACAAAACCCCCACAAGAGTATATTTAGCTATGATTAAAAAAAGACGATTGGAAATGTGTTAATTTGTGCTCTGTCAGCAGGACAAGGGCCCTTTTGATTTGTCCCCCGAGAGTTCCTCCTGTCCTCCCTTTCCCCAACCTCTCCCCGTCTCTGTATCCTCTGCATTATTCACAAGGGAAGCTGTGCATAATTACACCATTACTCCGGTTTTCTTTTGTCCTCTGCCCCTTTGTATTTTAAACTAGATTTAACTGAGTCAACTCAGTCAGCGTACTGACAGCCTGTTATGTGAAAGGTGAAAAACCTTTCTCCTTTTCCAAACGGTAAGCACAAGATAACTCCGATGACATGACGGAGGGGGGGGGGGAAAAGGGACAGGCTGAAAGACTTCGTGGAGCTCATGAATGTGTGTGTGCCTGTGTGTTGGTCTCCTCAGGTCCATCCAGAAGCTGGAGGAGCTCAACGTGGGGATGGAGGATCTAGGGGAGGAGGTGAAGTCTCTGGCCCAGCAGTGTAATGGCAACGGGAACACGCCCACCTCTGAGGACAATAACGACCCTCCATCTGTGACACCGGAGCAGACCCGAGGGGGAGGGGTGCTCAGCAGCACCCCGCAACGCACCGCGGGGGTGCAACCGGTTCAGCCTCCAAATGAGTCCCCTGTCGTCTCCCAGAGGTACCGTGGGTATGATTCCTTTTGGGGTTTCTTATTCCGGAGTTTGTTGCAGGGTTGAATTTGATGATTGCTGTATTTCATGTTTTTCTCAGTGAGCCGAAACAGAAGGGAAGTCAACCATGTGACTCTCCAGGCTCCTTATCCCGAAGTAAAGAGGTATGTATGCACACAAGTAACACTCAAACAGCAGTCAGACCTGCTCTAAATAATGTATTACTCAACAAGCATGTCATCGTCTGCGCTGAATAATGAACCTGGAATGAATCGCACACTCATTGTCTCTCACAGCGGTTATTGCTGTCACAGAACAATTGTTTCTATTTTAAAGTTGAGCACATTCCCTCTTGTTTGTGTCACAGAACAAGACGATACAGTGTCATGCTAATGTGACGAAGCAGATTCTAACATGATTATATCACGATCTCAGGCCCGCATCGTAACATTGTAGAGGAGATCAAAATAGATCATGCCGCTAATTACACGTAATCTGTGTGTTCGTGTGTTTTCAGGGCGACAAGCCTAAAAGCCTGTTTGTGCCAGTGCACACTTTAGAAGATACTCAAGCCATTCGAGCCGTCGCCTTTCACCCGTCTGGATCGCTCTACGCGGTTGGATCCAACTCCAAAACTCTACGTGTCTGTGCTTATCCAGACACATTAGACACGAGGTAAGGGGAATGAAAGAATTATTGAAATGATTGATGGTATGATGCATCCCACTCTTTTAGGGTGCCAACCAAAGTTACCATGATGTGATTTTGTGGTCCAGGGTACCCTACATCCAAAGCATTGTAGAACGTAGATGATACTGATTTTAAGGGCTGTTATTGGTCACCTGATGAGGAAGACTAACGGGAACTTTTTTGCTTTACAAGCTCTGACGAAGGTCTATAACATAACGTTTAGACAATAAACCTCAGTATATATAGTAGCACATTGTGCGAATGTTAACCAGTTTACTCATCTTTTCTTCTTCACTCTTCCTCTCCTCAGTGGTTCAAGTCCAATAAAGCAGCCCGTGGTCCGCTTCAAGAGGAACAAGCACCACAAAGGGTCCATCTACTGCGCGGCCTGGAGCCACTGTGGGCAGCTGCTGGCTACCGGCTCCAATGACAAATACGTCAAAGTCCTACCTTTCAGTGCAGAGACATGCAACGCCACAGGTACAGACAGCGGGACGCTCCCGTGATTTTATACTGAAGCATGGCTTCTGTTATCCTCATTTTCGTTTCTGTCTCTCTCTCTCTCTCTGCGCCCCTAGGCCCGGACTTGGAGTTCAGCATGCATGACGGCACCATCAGAGACCTGGCCTTCATGGAGGGTCCAGAAAGCGGAGGGGCCATCCTGATCAGCGCCGGAGCTGGAGACTGTAACATCTACACCACCGACTGCCAGAGAGGACAGGGTCTGCACGCCCTCAGCGGACACACGGGTACACCGACTGTCTCATCCGTCCAAAACTCAACGGAGGTCCAAAACAGGAAGTGGAGATGAAGGAGAGAGATTGCCACTGACAAGTATGTGTTGCTGTTTAGGTCACATCCTGTCTCTGTATACGTGGGGGGGCTGGATGATTGCCTCCGGCTCTCAAGACAAGACGGTGCGTTTCTGGGACATCAGGGTGCCCAGCTGTGTCCGAGTAGTGGGAGCTGCTTTCCATGGCTCAGGTATCACGTGTGTGTGTGATGAGTTTGACACCAGAAGGAGCTCTGCTTTCACAATATGAGACAATTTGACTGGTTTATGTATTGTTTTTTTACAGCTACACCCCTTTTTCTTCTTCTCTTTTTTTATTGCACAGGCAGTCCTGTTGCCACGGTAGCAGTCGATCCTAGTGGCCGTCTCCTAGCAACAGGACAGGAAGACAGCGCGTGCATGCTGTACGACATCAGAGGAGGACGAACCGTCCAGGTGTACCGGCCGCACTCCAGCGATGTGCGATCCATCCGGTTCTCCCCCGGAGCACATTACCTGCTCACTGGCTCCTACGACAAAAAGGTCATCGTCAGCAACCTCCAAGGTGCGTCTCCTCTGCTCACATAGGAGTCAGGTAGTGAGGATGCATCGACGACTGCTTTCACCCGCCATTAGCTTCTTCGTGTGGCCGATCCAGTTTCACTGTGACCGTCAATATAAAAGGGTTTAAATGTAAAATATAAAAGTTTTTTTTGTAAACTACTTTGAGTACTTTTGCCGGTTTCCCAGCCAAGAAGTAGGCACATAAACTAACGAGATATATTAATGTTAATCAGTGAGCTCTGAGGACAGAGCCAGGCTACCTGTCCCCAGTCTATACTAAGCTGTAGCCACATATTTACCGTAACGACGATGAGAATGATATCACTCTACTGAGAGTATTTGTTGTAACGTCTACAACAACAACAACAAAGTGATCATCTTGCTTGTACAGGGTTTTAATACTTATTTTCTTTTAATACTTATCCTCTTACAGGGAAAAACTGCGTTTCTGCGTCATGGTGTGTCACGATTTTAAATCCGCCCGTCTGAGCTCCATTTCCTGTCTCTGTTGCTAGGTGACCTGACCAAGCCGCTGCCTCAGACCGTGGTGGGAGAGCACGGCGACAAGGTGATTCAATGTCGATGGCACACACAAGACCTGTCCTTCCTCTCGTCCTCCGCTGACCGCACTGTCACACTCTGGACGCACAACCCATAACACACACACGCACAGACAACCAGTTATAATCTAAAACACACACACATTCCCCCTAAACCCTCCTCCTGCACCATCAACACCGTCACACTCTTTCCACACACTTGGCACTTACAGCTTGAAAAACACACACACATAGATCGACACACAAACGGGTGAATGGGCCTCTCACTTCTGTCTGTAGGAAACCAAAATGGATACTAACCTGTGACATATCAGAAGCACACATGCTGCATGTTCTCCTTTTTTTTTTTCTTTACGTCACTCACATTTCACATCGTCCCCTCGAGGATCATTCCTTTTATTTTTCCCCCCTCACCATCACTTCGTCTCCACCTTCACTCGTTCTACAGTTGCTGCACGTCCTTTTCACCGAGGAGTTGTTGAGATTAGACAGGACAGAGTGCTTTGTTCATGATGGTGCCTTCTTTTGAGTTCTCAGTTTCCATAAGAGAAATGTAAAAGCAAACCAAACAAACTAGATAATATGGTCATTTTTTTCAAGATCAAATTTTGTGAAGTCATCTTGAGAAGTCCTACATTCCTTCGTCTTTTGCGTATCATTTTCTTACAGCTGGTGTTATGCTGCTATCGTTTTGGGAAAACAAGTTGAATTTATAGTGTTGCAATGTCATTTTTTTCTCCAGTGTGTCAGTAGTGAGTGGGCTTTTCCTATCAGGAGGCTGAATCTGTAGAAGTCCTATTACCAGCTGTTGCTTCCCCGTGGGATGTGCTGATGTCTAATGTTTAACTGTATCCACTGCATTGCTACAACTCAAAAAGTGTAAATTAGCTCGTGCAGTTGTTTTTGAATTTGAATTCGGTGTCTTTTTTTGCGCTGAAGCTGTTACAAGTGTCTCGCGATGGCTTGCTTGCAATGGAAGGTTGTTATTATGTCGGCGTCAAAGGGAAACGCAAAGTGTAATTTGGGGTCGAGCGCCCTTTGCATTCGGGTGAGGAGTCTTCAGAAGCTTTGGTTTGTCTCCTGCTGTAACACGATGACAACGGTAGGTGGCAGTGTTTGCCCACAGCGAGGGTCTAACCATACGCACAAAGGAATCTGAATGGACGATATTTATTTAGAGCCAGTATTTGGGGCATATGCATTGTGTTCTTTTCTTGTATTTTACATGCGCACTTTTTCTTTGAACATTCTCTTCTAATATTAATTTACTTACAAAGATGCATATTTTATGTTAATGTATAGTATATATATTGTTTTAACAAATAAGGCCAAACTAATACGTACATAGATGTATTTATTTCAGTTGTTTATGTATGTACAGTTACTATGTTTTTGAAATGCTAGTGGCTCTTGTATTAAGCCTTTCTAATTCTTGTTTTTAAAAGTGACTTAAATTAATTCAAGCTCAACTCAAGTCTGACTGCTGGTACGTTCAATAAAGTGTCTTTTACACAAACTGGATCTTTTGTGTTTCGTTCACATCGAACATTTTAAAAACCAGATGATGCCTCCATGGACCAAACATTTAGTACAAAGAGCATAAGGGCTGCACACACACGGGTTAAATTCATTCTTTTATCAAATAGTTTGCTCAAAATACCATTTCCCTAGCCTGACCTTGATAACCCCCCCCCCCCACCACCCTCACATATAAACAAAATACATGGAAAGAGTGCTGTACCTCTGTGCCCACACTGACTCAGACACCACTGTGAGTGAAACCACACTACTTCATAGTGGTGGGACGGGAAAGTCATAACAATCATTAAAAAAAGTACAATAAATACAGACATAACGGCAGTTGTGTATTGAAAACACACACACACGCACGGTGAAATGAGTACAGACGGATAAAAAAACACTTTTGTCCCTGATACTGCTGAGAGTTTGTTGGATAACAAGTCCACGTTAATTTGAGATTTCGTTCATACCGTATACTACATATAATGCTGACAGTGCTTTGTTTTGTCCAAAAGGACACATGTAAAAAAAAAAATACCACCTCTCGCTGTCCATCCACACCTCCATGAGATGAAAACAAAGAAAACCCCGGCTGTCCCTTTTTTTTTTTTTTTTTTTAAGTGCTTTGTTCAGTTGGAGCCGGGCCCGGCTGGAGCTGCCGGCGGCAGGGTGACGCGCTGCTCGTCCATCCGTTTGGCCTGAGAGCGCATGATGAGGCTGAAGAAGTCCTCGTCCGGTACGGTCGGCCCTCGCGCTGGCGGGGGGGGAGGGGCGCAGCGCTGGTCATCCAAGCGGGACCCCTGGTGGTCAAGAGGAAGGAAGTGAATTTATTTTCCCGTTTTAGAAAAGCACATTCTAACTTCTTTTGTATTAAATGTACTGTATGCTCATCATCGTACAGGAGACGGTAGCACCGTATATATATATATATATATATATATATATATATATTTGGTCATGTCGGGTACCTGGCACTTGACGAGCATGTCGAAGAAGTCGTCGTCAGGCTCGGCGTTGTCTGCGTTGGCCATCAGGTGGCTGAGCACGGCCCGGTTGCTGTTTTGGTTGAGCCGGAGGCCGGGCAGGCTCCCCCCCCCCGCTGCTGACGAATCCTCTAACCGCCGGCCTTGGGCGCCAGAGACGTTGGCAGACTCTGATACAGCTACAGAGAGAGAGAGAGAGAGAATCGATGAAGAGCCAGAGGAGGAACACAGCGGAGAAGTTTTATATCGGTGTGACATATTGTGGATGACTTGTGTATGAATGCATGCACTCACATTTCCTGATGGCCCTGGGGGGCGACTCTGAACCGCTGCTTAGCGATAACCTGCTGCCCGTATCCTGTATTGAACAGCGCTGGTCATCCATACGGTTGCTCTGGAAACGGCTCAGCAGATCAAAGAAGCCCTCGTCTCCAAGCATGTCCGGACTGAGTCGCTGATGAAGTACAAAAAACCCCAACATGAGAAACGGCGTAACAGAACAGGCCTGGTTTGATGATAGCTGTAAGATACTCAATGAGGTCCAGGCGTGTGTACCTTCTGGGGTCCCTGTGCGGCCGTCTGGCTGGTGTCCAGGGTGTTGCTGGTGTCCTGGAGAACCTTGCTGGAGCCTCCGGCCTTGTACTTCTTCCCACGCAGACGGCTGACAAAGAACAGCTTGGAGGAGCTCTTAATCAGGGAGGGTTTGGGCTGTTTGGTCAGGAGGTCACTGTTCCACTTCTGACCCTTCAGCACACAGGAATGGATCAGTTACCACAACGCAGAAGGAAATGGAGGGGCGGAGCCACGATAGTGGACCGTGGACTTCGTGTGACAGGAGAGAAGTTACTTACGTTTATCTTGTCTGGACTCAGTTTCATCAGCTCCAGCTTCTCCATGCTGTGTCTTCTGCTCATCCTGGGCCGCGCTCCTAAAACACACAAACAATTACAACAATATAATCACCAGCGTTACAAACTACACTGTTCAAAGAAGACGTATAACCTGTAACTGACCATGCAGGTTGTAGTCGATGTCCTTATTCTCTGAGATAGTGGAGTTATTTGTGCTGTAACTGAGACCCAGAACCATCTGCAGATCAGATACGTTCATACGTGCCGTCAGCTCCCCGCTCCTGTCTCCAGTCTAAAAAACACACACACACACACACACACACACATATAGAAAGGTTAATTTACTACTGAAGGACTTCTTCTCCTGTTTTTGTAAAACTGCTTAGAATATTGTTTCCACTGTAAAGGAGAAGGCAAGGACAGAAGAATGCTTATTTTTGTATTGTGTACCTCTTTGCAGATCTCCAGGTGTTTCTCAGCAAAGTGCATGGCTTGGTCATGGTTCCCCAGTGCAGTGTAAGCGTTGCCAAGACTCCAGCATGCACGGCCCTCCCCAATCCTGCATCAAAAAGACACATTTAAAAACACATGTATAGGGACGCGGTTAAGATGTAGGGAATGTGTGTGTGTGTGTGTACCGGTCATTGAGGTCCTGGGCTATGATGAGGTGTTTCAGGTGGTAGTCTATGGCTCTCTCATAATCCTGCAGAAGTGTGTAGGTGTTGCCCAGACTGTAGCAGGCCTGGGCCTCCACAGCTCGATCCTTCAACTGCCTCGCCAGCTGCAGCGTCCTCCTGACAAAACATGCAAACAAGCTGGTTCAAAACACTGCAGAGAGAGGAAGCAATATTTTCCTCCGGCTTCTTACATCCCAGGCTCACTTTCTCAGAAGAAGTAACCACAGTTCCCAAAGTCTGGGAACAACATATCATGTAACACACAAAGGGAAGATCCCCTCATTATGTTTGCAGAGAGACGTTTTTTTTAAGACGCTCATGGAAAAACTAAAGCTATATTTATGCTTTGTGGTGCAACTCTCTTAAAAGTGGTCTTTCAAACAGAGATGATTTGTCACACCACACCCAACACATCTTAATGTGTAGAGAAAGAGAGACGCGATGAAGTGCAGTGTTTGCTCAGTTATCAGCGAGTAGGCTGTGGCGTACTTGTAATGCTCAGCTGCCACTTCAAATTCCCCCAAAAAGATGTAGGCGTTCCCCAGGTTGCAGTAAGCCCGTCTCTCTGCCGAGCGGTCGCCAAACTCCTTGGCTATGAGCAAGCGCTGTTCAAAGAAAGGGACATAGAAACACATTTTAGGGTTTACTGTAACTCATTACAGAAGTAGGTTTTGACTGAGGAACAGTTATAATGCTTTAATAATAGAGCGGTGTTATATTTTTATGACCCTATAATGAAAGGGTCTTTTAGGGTTACACCAAACCTGTTCGTGAGAAGCGACCGCTTTGCGAAAGTTTCCCAGTAAGTAGTACGTGTTGCCCAGGTTGCCGTAGGTTCGACCCTGAGCAGCGCGATCCCCGAGCTCCATCACTATCGCCAGGTTTGCCCTGAAAGAACACAAAAGCAACATAATTGGACAATAGCAGAAAGGCGCTGTATCACAAAAAAAATATATCCCCTGCACATATTCACCAGCGCCACGCTGTGCGGCCACTTACTCGTAGTACTCGGCTGCCTTCCTCAGCGCCGTCATGACCTCCTCTGGGAAGTCTCCGGGCTCAGCGCCACTCCAACAGATGCTTTTGCCTTTGGCGTGGTACACGTTCCCAAAGTTATACAGAGCTCGCGCCTGACCCACCTAACACACATCAAGGAAAAACACGTCAGTGCTGAAGGTAGATGTCTCCTGATCCCCCCCCCCCCTGTATACTCTATACAGTATCACTAATGGGCTGCCTCACCTTGTCATTAATGTCTCTGGCTATGTCCAAGTGCCTCTGACAGCAAACCACAGCCTCGTCAAACCGCCCCAGCACCTTTAATGTGTTGCCCAGGTTCCCGCTGGCTTTGGCTTCTCCAAGCAGGTCACCAACAGTCCTATTAATCAGACATTATGTTAATAATAATAAATATGGTAATGATCAGTTAGCGGGGGTTCTTGTGCAGCTCCGACCTGGTCAGGGTGAGGTCATGCCGGTGGAACTCCAGGGCCTTAGTGTAGTCATGCAGGTGGAAGTAGGCATTGCCCAGCTGGCTGTAGATGGCGCTGAGCACCTGCAGGTCCTCTGTGCCCACCTGGATGGCAGCTTCAAAGAAGGAGACGCCCGCTCTGTAGTCGCCGACCTTACAGAGACGCTCACCCTCCAACGCCAGCTCCAGACAGGACACCTCCATCCTACAGCGGAACGAAGCAGAGTCAGTCTGTCAGGTGGCGAAACAACGATCTGGTCTGCTTGAACCGGCGTCTTACTGAGCAGCACCAAAAGACAGTAATTAAAGCCCAATAATAAAAGAATCTTAGAGAGAGGTAGATCTTCTCCGACTGAAATCTACAGCCGACTGACTGGACTCCGCTCACAACCAGGGAACAAAGCGTTCAGCCTTTGCTTAGAAAAAGGGCTTTTAGCTACTTCCTTCCACCTACGGAGAACAATAGTTCAAAGTGTTTGTTATGGTCGATGTCACATCCCCTTTGACATGCCTCAGAAAGTGAAGTGGGTTCCTTCTACAGTCAAATGAAGCCAAGAGCGGGTAGAAATATTAAAGCATACCATTGGTTATCATTCCCCTGTTTATTAACTTTTGAGTTGTGCCTTAAAAGATCCACAAAGGGTAGTGTAGGAAATCAATTTCATAATGTAGGATATAATGTTCAACATGCAATCAGAATAGTGCTTTCTGAGATCACTGACTAACCAAGCCTCGCGGAGTTACAAGTTATCTTTAGATTAAGTAGCATATATGTGTGCACAGCAAACATCGTTAGTCCGCCAACTTTTGTTTTCCAGGAAACTGCATTGTTGGGAAGAGCTCGGCGTCACACAAAGTCTATTTAGTTTGTTTATGTCAAGCTTTCCTCGTGTACCCACCCGAGGTTTTGTCTGAAAGCTCTCCAAAACGGACCCAGAAACAAGTCTATGGTGTGCTGTTAAAATGACACAAAAACACCAAACAAAGGAGCTTGTTTCGTCATAGGTTAGAATAGAATTATAAATACAATAGTCGGGAAAGCTCATGTAATCAGCATGTCTTAGGCCTTAAAAAAGCCTTTTTGTCTACTACTATGTTGCCAACATACTTTTCTTATACTGTAAATAAAGTGGCAAACCTGCTTGCTTTTTGTGTCTTACAACAACAACAACAACAACAGCAGCACATGGAACTGCTGAGAGGCATCTACCGAGGTTTCCACAACAACAACAACAACTTCCAGGCTGCATCTCCTTCTCTTTGCCTGAAGCATGGAGAATGCAAACTCAAACTCAACGTACAAGTCTGTACTAAAGAAACGTCGAATTTGTTGCCGATTTAAGTCGAAGACAAAAGTAAACAACAGCAGCATTCCTTTCCTGTGACATCAAAACCATTTGCTATTATAGCATCACGCACTGGAAAACTTTTCAAGGTGTCACAATATTAACCTCCAATGCATGGCAGCAAGGAAACTGCACCGTCAGCATATTCTTAGCTAATCTGCTTGTCTCTAAAGCTCTCTCTCTCTCGCTCTCCCTCTCCTGACTTGGTCATCGGAGATTACGGCTGCAGAGTGCGCACCCGACAGATTACGTGGGCTGGGTGCTAAATAGATGTGTCAGGCTCAAGCAGCCTCTGTAGTGAAGTTTATTGGAATCAAGTCATTAACAACAACCATCCCGACAGCAGTAAAACATATCCTCTCTCCAAATAAAGGTGGACAAAGCACGCAGCGATGAATTTTTCAGGGCTTGTTAAATATTGAAGACAACTGGAGCAAGTCACACCTGCTGCCGGAGCTCTTTTCCCCGGGTATGTATGGACAGCTGGCTGATGGCTTTTTGGGAAACCCTGCCTGCCTTTAAGTCAACAAACTGACAAAAGCACCGTGTATAATTGAACTAAGGTCTCTTCAATTCCGTATAACACACAGTACCATCACTTCATCAACAAGGTAACACCACATGAATAAATACCTCATTTATTACCCGACACCGACACATCAAGCATTAAAAGAATTACAAATACAAGGAGATGTGTCTTCTCTTAACCAACAATTAATACATTTAGAGTCCCTTCTAAAACTAAGTAGGGAGAGCAAAATGTTAAAAACATGTTCTCTACTACCATACCTCAGCTGAGAGAGGAAATGTTCCTACCTGTAGCGGACATGAAAGGACTGCTCCTCATTCCCCGTGCTAACCACTGAGCCACTGGTATCCATCGATGTGCATAATATGAGGGAAAATCCCAGTTTCGTTCCCAAAAAAAAAAAAAAAAGAGCCAAGAAGAAGAAAAAATCCTTGGTTAAAGGGAGTTGGAAAAGAGGAGGTAAACCACACGAGAAGTCACGAAATGTGGCCAAAGTCTGTGACCGTCCGTCTGCCGAATGTTGACAGGGGAAGGTAACCCCATGAGTCTTTAGACAGAAGCTGCAGAGTCCTGAGCGGCAGTCCACACGGCTGCGTTCGTGCACTGTGTGTTTTCGCGTCACTGCACCTCAATCTCACCAGCGGCCCCCTCTGTGAAGACAACACAAGGATGCTGAACGTGAAGCCTCATTCTGGCCACACAGTGCCATGGCAACACCGACCCAAACACAGCAGCGTGCACAAAGCGGGACAGGCGGAGAGTGAGTGAGAGAGCATGAATGGATGGGGTCAACACGGGCAAGCTGTCAATCTAGGAGACGGTGACTCAACTCATCCAGGCTGGAAGATGTGTGCGCGTTGTGCTCTAAAGGCGAGCAAGCTATGGACGCCACAGAATGCAACTTATGCAAGCAGACATGGCAGGAAAAGTACAATCAGAGTGTGCAAATGCAAAGAAGAGGTAGTCGCTGGAAAGAAAGAGAAACCAGCAACCTGTTGCATGATTCATCAAGAAAAAGCTCACTAAATTAGAAGTGAAGCTCTGACAAGAAGCAAAACAAGAACAGAAGAACCTCTGCTGTGCGTAATGCTACTTCCACCAAAGGAAAGGACAGTGATAAGCAAGCTACATGGATAAGATAGAATGCACCAAGTAAAGACCAGGGTCAACCATTACCTCATTTTTCCATGAGATCATATTAGCCACACCCATTTGTTCCCCAAATTTAACCCATCAGCCCCTCCTCACACAGACTGAATGGGAGCAGACCACTTTGCAATTTGCAAACTGAGTCAATCCCCTATGCTAAAAGACAAGGAAGGCAAACAAACAGTGTGTATATTTGAAAACTTTTCAGACACAGTTAAAGCACATGGCACTGGCACATAAATGGCATTGCATGTTATAGATTGGGCATTAAATGAGCACCATTGTGTTCTTCATCCAGCTAACTAAATATATTTAGCCCCACTATAAAGAGAGGCCACCCGATGTATGCTAACTTGTCTTCTTCTACTTCTAATACTACTTAGAAGTCTGACTATTGTCAGATTTGTACTGTATTCATTAATCCAGGCCCCGTTTGACAATCTTAAAAACAGATGACAACCAAAGCAGAGACAAAGAACTGTTTTGACAAATTGCTATAAACTTAATCATGTCTGGTTGATGTCAGAATCTCTTGTTCAACGAAGGTTAAGGCCAGTAAATCTCTCTCAATAAAACCACTCAACAACACAGCATGAATAGCAGTAGTAATTCAACACTAAGCTTAGAATTGAGGAGACATTTTACAGTTCAGGGCCTGCAATTTGTTTGGAGTTCTTGTGTTTTAATCAACCCGTCCTAAACATAAAAAGAAAAGGGAATTAAAGCATCACTGTGCCCAGCCTAGACCTCCTGTGGCTACGCGAACAGTAATAACACAAGCTAAAGCCCACGGCTTTGGGAGTCTGTGCAGTACATGTCCCTGCACAGTATTATAATCACCAATTGATGTGTGCCAGTGCTGGTGCAGCCTTTTCCACCATTGTATGCCAACTGGGTGTGTTTAACAGAGACCTGCCCTGCTCACAAAGCTACAGTGAGCCCGAAGCAAGTGTGTAAAAGGAAGATCAAAGGAAACAAGAGGTTGTTTTTTTATTGACAGCTTCTCGGCAGGTAATCACTGACTCCTCGTGTCACAAATAGGACATGATTTCACCTTGAACACACGGCAGATGTGATCTATTTTCATTGTGCTCACGGCCCATTGATGCACTAAAATTACTGCAGCCACTGAGAGCTAAATCTAAATATGGAAACACCACTCATCATTACAGCTTGAGCCAGCGAAAAAGCCTGCACGAAAACAAAAAGAAAGAAACAAACTGCATAAGTACAGGGATACTGACCGGTAAGTCTTCCACACAGGAACAGGAAATCTGGGAAGCCTGCAAGGAAAAGTGTTGTGACCATGAATAACCTTAAATATGCTGTTGTTGCGGTACTTGGTAAAGTGTGTGAACATTTTTGTATTATGGACACTATGATATAGATTGTATATAACATTAAACGTAAACTAAATACTTGGTGATTTAGTTCTCTGGGTGATATACACACACTTAGCTGCCAGTTTATTTAGGTACACAAAACAGATAAACCTAATAAATAACTCAATGAGGGAAGACCAAATATGAGAAACACGTCCCACTATAACGATTCATTTCAACAGCACCTCAAACTACAGCCTGCTAGATGAGCATACATTTAAATCCACACCTTTCTGCTTTAACAAAAACTTACTTTTAGCTAAGTGTACCTAATAAACTGACAACTGAGTGTGCAAACTACATGCCACACACTAAAGGTCTGTGTGACTTTATAGCAGTGTATTACCATATCAATTAGTGCATGAAAGTGGACATAACAATGTAAGACAAGCACAGTTAAACCATGAGTTAAACCAATCATGATTATTTAACTATATTCATACAGGACGGTTTAAATACTACATCATATGTTTGTGATTCTTATTGACATTTCATATGAATGTAAACTTTAAGTTATCCGAATTCCCAGATTTTAACTCTTCAGTGAGGAAGCTTGAAAGAGAGAGCATTGTGAACACCATACGTTCGTGACGGGTAAGACGTTTAACACCAGCTCGAAGCCACAATGTCAGGCATACGTTCACCCCTCACTGGTGCCAGTATCGCATCCAGCTAAAGACTAGCGAGTTAGCATGTTAGCAGCTAAACTTACGTTAGACGATCCAGTTCGAACAACGGTGACTTCTCCTCTTCTTCTGTTTACTTTCTCACAAGAATAAAAACACAAGGTCGGTTTAAAAAACACACACACAGACGTCTGAAATGTAGGGACAAACTGTACATGCAACCTAAACGCTACATTATCCTTTTGGAAAACTTCCGAGTTAACTTCCATGAGAATGAAGCAAAATCTTATGGATGTGCACTACCCCTGTGTGTTTTCGCCAAGTAGCCAATCAGGGGACGACATTCAAAGGTAGCCACGCCCCGAACGACAGTCATTGGACCAATGGATTCGAAAAGACATGACGTATCATTATCTGGCTGTCAGTGCAAGACAAGCAGACTTTGTTATGGGACATTGTAACACCCTTTTGCTTGCAAAGTCAGCACAAATGACCACTTGGCCGCTGTGTGTCGGTAAGTGAGGTGAAGGTGCAACATTCCCCGAACTCAAACCCTATGAAAGACTCTCAATAAATACTTAAAATACAGAGGTTGGTCGTTCATAACTTCTTTTGCTCGCTAACAAAAACGAATTCCTTCAGTAGTTCTTTTGGTGGAGGTTACCCAGCAACTAGACTCCGCCTGCACGCTGCCAGGCCGGCTCCAGACGCTAAGCGCTGCCGTGCAGGCTACATTATTAATGATGCTACAGACACTAAACCTGTCCGAGAAACCATATGTCAAGAGAGAAAGACACAGAGATGGTGCAGCTAGATGCAAGGTGATGTCAGGATCAAGAGCAATGGCTGTGGAACGGATGATCTTAACACTAATGTCGCAGTGCAGGAGGACCGGTTCACAACTCGAGTAAGTTACCGCCTCAGCGTCACAATATGAGACTGAAAGTTTAGTATACAATAACAGCACAGACACTGACATGTGAAATAGATTCTTTGACTGTCAGCCTCTGCAGTGTAGTAGATGTTTCTTGTAATGCATGCCACTCTCACCAGTGATAGAAAGACCCAACTAAGTACATTTAACAAGTAGGGTACTGTACTTTAATACCGTTTTAAGATACCTTTACTTTACTTACTTGAGTATTCCTATTTTCTGCTACTTTAAACTTAAACTCTACTACAATTCCTATTGTACTCATTACTTCCTTACATACATCTGACAGCTGTAGTTACTGTATTCATAGATTATTACTATAGGCTACATATTGGGTTTTTTACATACAAAACAAATGTATTACCAAACAGAATATTAAAAACTAAGATTTAAAATGCAGGACTTTTACTTGTAATGGAATCATTTTATATTGTGTAATTGCTACTCTTAAAGTAAACCTTTTCCACCACTGTTTGACACACTTTCACCCATACATACATACATCATCCACACAAACACCTTACACACTTGTGTCACACAAACCTCTGTCCACACAATGCATTGATTGTTAAATAATTGACAGCGTAGCACGTTTTTGATCCGATGTTGTCAGATCACACGTTGCGTTGCTAAGTGATGAACAGGTGCTCCATCCTCCTTTCTTACCCCTTGTCTTGCCACAGGTGAAGACAAAGCGTCCATGGAGGGAGAAGCGGAGGAATCAGACGGGGATGTCCAGGTAGAGGACAAGCCCACTGTGCTTTGGGAGAAGTACATTCAGCAGAGCATCTTTGTCGACCTAAGTGAGGATGAAAGTCTCCACCTCAGTGATTTGGAGAATTCTTTAGCCTTACGTCTGTCGCAGGCAGAGTCTGCTGCCTCCGAGGCAAGCATCCATCTCAGTGGTGAGTCCAGAAGTCACCGTCATGTTGAACTGGCTTGTTTTATTTGACCCGAACTATACATCACACTGTATGAATATTTATGTAGTGCTATAACACATGGCCAGTTTGACTTTAAGAATAAGATACAGTTCTTCTCACAGATTCATAACAGATCATGGTGATTGTAGTCGTGGGTATGAAATTAAATTGGTCAATGGTAACAATGATGAAGGAAATCTGTTGTATTCTTTGGAGCTTTCGTTCCCTTTTTGGTGACATGTAATGACGTATTGGCAGAGTTACTGAGCAAATTTGAGTTGCCATTGTTAATGGTGGGAAGGCTAAAAGGATACATTTTATGTTCATTTTCAGGTGCATACTACATGTTAACATGCTTGAATGTTCAAATTATAAATTAGTTTTCTATTAGTCTGTCTGTTTTCCCCTTCTTTTCATGATAAGTCCCCATTGCATGATTTCTATGCTGCCCTCTAATTTGGTATTTAATTTGCAGGGAGCACGGAGCTGTCAGCCTTGGACGTCACCTCGTCAGAGTCCAGTATTGTCATCAGCAGTCAGAGTGAGAAAGTGGTAGAGAGCAAGACCAAGAGCAGCATATTGCATGTGTCCGCCCAAAGACCGAACACCATTCAAGATGAGCCGCCCTTAAAGCACGAGGACCCGGGGCAAGATACTAGTGACGAGGATCAGGATGACCTACCTTTCGATGGTGACCTAGGAAGCCCCTACTTCAACCAAACAGCGAACCTTGAGGGCAATATGAGCTCTGATGGAAGCGAAATGGTTCATGCAAGTCCTGATGTTACTGGTATGCTTGAATGCAAGACAAGAGATCGAGATGATATTGTTGAACGCTTGGTTTCTGCTGAGTGTTACGCTGAGAAACCAGCGACTTTGTCACAAGAGGATGCCAACACCAAACGGGACGACCTTTTCGATGCTCCCAAGCCGAGTGAGGTCGCCCCATCATGGCCTTGTCCTTCAGACATTGACCAGCTGTTGCTGCGACACTTCTCCCAGGAGGAGCTGCTGCGGCCCCATAGGCCGATCGAGGCAGAGACCCTGCCAGAGGTGTCCCTATTGGAGAGCGTGGATGACACTGTTTTTAGCTGGGCTCCAACACACAACAGCACAACAATTAATAGAAACCACTCAGACAGCCCTGCTTGTAATTCTGAGATTAATCAGAGTTTCTGCTGTGACAGGACTGATAAGAAAAGTGCATCAGAAAAAAAATCAGAGGAAGAAGCAGAAAGGGAAATTGCTCCGGTCACCCCTGCTGCTTCTGACAGCATTGTATCGAGCTCTGCAAGTTTACATTCAGAACAGGGCAGTGAGGATACAAGTGCTGTAGACGTAGAGAAGCAGGAAAAGGCCAAAGAGGATAAACAGGTTCAGAGAGTCCCACTTGTGCGCACCAGGTCCTTCATTGACATGAAGTATGGTCAAGGCCAAGTCCATTACCCACTCCCTGACTTCTCCAAGGTTGCCCCCAAGGTAAAAATCCCCAAAACTCCAAATGGACCAGCCAGACCTGTTCCTCAGAGCCCCACCACCATGCACAGAGCCCAGTCCTCTCCAATGACGTTAGAGGTGATCAACAGAGTCCTGGAGGATTCCGTCCAGCCTTCAGTGAAGCCCTACATGTTCAAAGACGAGGACAAACAGTCTGCTCCAGCACTGGTGCATCACCTGCAGGTAGAAAACATTCAGGGTTTACAGTGCACCTGTACCTACAGCATTTTGATTTCCTTTGCTTGTCAGTCCTCAAACAATAACATATATGAATGCTGCGCATTGTAGATAAGACTAACATTTGTCTCATTCCATATGTCTTCCTGAGGCTGAATATGATAAATTACTAACCAAATATGCTGAAGCAGAGAACCGTATAGATCAAATGAGAATAGGAACCAACGTAAGTAAAGAGTTAACTTAATCTCAGAGTAATTTCAGAGTCATGTTTTAAATTACAAGTTACAAGTTTATGGCTCTCCTTTCACAGGCTCAACCCTCCTCAGAACCGATGCTTTATTTAGCGCGTGATGATGATCATCAGGGTAACTTAGCTGAGGGAAGCCATCTTGGATCCGTGGCTTCTCACCTTCCCCCATCAGGTACGTCTCTGTGTCCGACATCTGATATTATGACAGGTCAACGCTTTGCTTCGCATACCTGCAAATTACGCAGTGAAGTGCAACTGGTTTCCATAGAGACAAATGGGGTCAGGTGACAACTATTCTAGTTAGACAGACATCTTTTCTTAGCTTTTGAAGCATGTTAATTAAGTGGAAAACAATGCCTATAAACTGAACAACCAAACCACATGAAAATAGACAGGTAAGAAAAAAAGAATTCTTTGATTCCTTTATTAATTATCTTTACCAATTCCTTCGATGAGATGGAAATGTGGAAGTTCATCAAAGACTCATCGTCAATGACATATTGCTCATAGTTTGATGGCCTTCGTTCGGTTTGTGTTACTCCAGTCTTGCTTTGTTTTCAGAAAACTTTGGCGAGAAACAAGAAACAACCCCCCAGAGCAACAATCAGGTGATGAACACAACATCCATCAGGCAGCCCGAGGAGGGTCCCAGTGATGGTGAAAGAATGACTGCAGAGCTGAAAGACATCATCGGCCAGTTCATGCAGAAGGTAAGTTTGAAGATGTGCCGGGATATTAATATTCAACCCTTAAATGCACAAAAACATGTATGAACCTTCTTCTATTCAGGTGGAAGGTTTTAAATTAAGTGTGCGCATCATGTCAGTGAGCACAGCAGAACAACAAATGGTAAGTATTGTTTACTTCCTATTTGTAGTTCTGTAGGAGATGCACTGAATATGGAAATATAGGACATCACAATTTTGTGTTTTTGCGGTGCATTATAATTTATATTGTGCACTTCTGCATGTCCACGAATGTAAAATACGTCCATTGTCAGATGTTGAGGAGCATGATGGAGGCTCAGGACCAGCTGGAAAGAGAGTACATCAGTAAGAAGGAACAGCACAGAGCTCTGGAGATGCAAAACTACATGGGCCTGTCCAGGAAAACAGGCATCTTTGACCCAAACAGGTTAAAGAGACCCCGCCATTTCACCAGTGTGAACGTTTCAGTATCATGTCAATGCTTTCATTCTTGCGTGTGCGTTTTGTGTATGTTAAACCGTGTGCAGGCTGGTGGAGGGAGACATATTCAGGATAGGGATGCACCTTGAGGACATAAAGGAGATGATAGACAAAAATGTGTGTGAGCAGATTTCTCCGCCCCATTCATCCTCCACTCCCACATCCATGAAAGAGATGCTGCTAATGACGCCCAGTCCTCTCTGCATGCCCACACCCTCACCTCCACCATCCTTGCATGAGGTAACCAACTCACAGACACACTTGCTGCCTCATAGGTTGTGAACGGTTCCAGCGTTCACAACCTACGTTCCTCTAAATCTTTGTTTTTCTTATCTCGCCTTTTTACATGGAGTGCTCAGAGCTTGAGTGGGGGACCCAACAGTAAGAGTGGAGGCGGGCTTTAAAATCTTCTCAACCTTTCCCACAATGTTTTACCTTCAAAATAAAAGTCCCAAAAAGGAACTGTATCTTAACAGGAAGCTCCCAACTCTCACTGTTAACAGAAAACTAGGATTGGAACTCGTTTTTTTAAATTAAAAGCCCCAGAATGTAACTGTATCTTAACAGGAAATAATGCGATTGGTAGTAATACAATTTGTAATGCAGTCTAGCATCTATGGAAGCCCACTCCCGCCAGCAAAAAAAAAAAGAAAAAAATAGTAACTTAAAAAAAAAAAAAAAAATGTAATTCACAAAAAAAAAAAAAAAAATCCACCCACAAAATAAATAATAATAATTCTAATAATTTTTTTTAAGTTACTATTTTTTCTTTTTGTGATCTTATTTTTTTTTTTTTTTTTTTTAGTGATCTTATTTTTTTTTTTGCTGGCAGGAATGGGCTTCCATAAGCATCAGCTTTTCAAAAATAAATACAAATATTCCACATCTTTAATACATTATTGGTATTACTTTTTATGACATTCGTACGGATTAGAACCATTCCTACTTTTCAAACTATTCCTACTACTTTAAAAAAAAAATAAGATCACTAAAAAAAAAAAAAAAAAAAAATAGTAACTTAAAAAAAAAAAAAAAAAAAATGTAATTCACAAAAAAAATAAAAAAAATAAAAATCCACCCACAAAATAAATAATAATAATTCTAATAATTTTTTATTTTTTTTTATTTTACTTTTTTTCCACCAGCAAAAAAAAAGAAAAAAAACTTTTGGTGCATCCATCTGTAACCATAACACTGACCAGATTTTTCCAGTTGCTATAGAAAGTCGATTATTATTATGAGATACTTTAACACAACAGTCATAGAAAGCAGCTATGACATATGAATGGATTGTGAGTACATTGAAGACTTCTTTAAAACGTGGCTTTACAACACATGAAATACAGATGATGTTTCACATGGATTGTACTGAGCAAACGCACCCTTGAAGCTCTGGAGTATAAAGAATGAAACCAATGTGGCTGAGGTGGCGACCAATAAACAGCAACTGGAAACATCTTTTTTTTTTTTCTTTTTTGCTGACAGAGAAAAAGTAAAAAAAAAAAATATATATATATATATATATATTTTTTTTTTTTTGTGAATTAATTATTATTCTTTTTTTTTGTGAATTCATTTTTTATTTTTTTTTTATTTTTTGTGAATTAATTATTATTATTTTTTTTGGTGATCTTATTTTATTTTTTTTTGCTGGCGTGAATGGGCTTCCATAGTTTATTGGTCACCACCTCAGCCACATTGGTTTCATTCTTTATACTCCAGAGCTTCAAGGGTGCGTTTTGCTCAGTACAATCCATGCACCAAAAGTTTTTTTTTTTTTTTGCTGGTGGAAAAAAAGTTAAATTAAAAAAATTAAAAATTATTAGAATTATTATTATTCATTTTGTGGGTGGATTTTTTATTTTTTTTTAAGTTACTATTTTTTTTTTGTGATCTTATTATTTTTTTATTTTTTTTTAGTGATCTTGTTTTTTTTTTGCTGGTGGGAATGGGCTTCCACAAGCATCAGCTTTTCAAAAATAAATACAAATATTCCACATCTTTAATACATTATTGGTATTACTTTTTTATGACATTCGTACAGATTAGAACCATTCCTACTTTTCAAACTATTCCTACTACTTCACCTTCGTCTTACAAATTTTAGCCAGTAATTCAGTGTATTGTCAGCTTTTCAACAAACCTTGAAATATTCCACATCTTTCATACATTAATGGTATTATTTAACTTTTAAAGCCAGCATAGGGTCAGCTTTGCAGCATCCAGCCTTTTCTAGTTGTATATATTCCAGCCTGTGTGCAGCCTGCTCTCTGCCGACGAGCAGAAGCCCATTTGTAGCATCCACAACCTGCACATTCAATTGTGATAAATTCTGAAGAAATGCTGAGTGTGTGTCTGTGTGAGATTACACTAACTGCAAATTTTCTGAATGGGTCTCATGTGTCAGGAGCCAAGAGCAGGTTTTTCCACTGTGGGTTATAAGATGGAGGAGACACAGAAAGAGGAAGAAAAAGAGGAGGAAGTCGAGGAGTCCAGTGAAGTCCATGGAGATGAGGGTTTCCTAACAACTGACTGTTTGCTGAAAAATACTGGACACAGCTACTGCCATTCAAGGTACTTGTTAAAAATATTTTAAAGTCCAACAATATTATAATAGCGTGAATGATGTAGTCAAACAGGCACTTGTGTTATTTTCATAAAGAAAATTGAAATAATACACCACTGTTGTGCATGTATCACTGTCACTATTGTGCCTACCTATTGATGTTTTGAGTGGTGCTTGCATGTGTGTTTGTGCTCAGATAATAGGCACGCTCTCAGCCTTACCATGGGCAGATAGTGTTTCAGGTGCGGTGCTGGTGTCAGTTTCCACCGAGTGTCTCTGTGTTCTTCTCTGTCCTGCTTCAGGAGCTCACTGGGCTCTCTGGAAGGACTGGAAATCCCGACAACGGAAGCTGAAGATGAGAGGAGCTCTGTCTCGTCAGAGGTGATAGATCACAGCAACATCTTAGCGTACTTGAGCAGAGGCAACTCATCCTCAAGACAGAGGGAGTGGACATGCGACAGGTCAGTGATGTGATATTAAACTCTACCTGACAGTATAAAAGAGCTATGACTCTCTGTTTGTGGTTTCTCTGTACTGCTTTGTTCTTAAATAATGCATGACTCATTAAAGTAATCCGTCTTGTAATTTTGTCACAGAGTAAATAACCTACGTTTGCATACTGTACAGCATGTATTGTTGTATTGTTAATCTAGAAATAGGGAACAGCTACAGCACTCTCCAAAGAATAGTTAGCTTTACATGCAATGCTTTCCATGTCATACTGTTCACCCTTCCCCAACTCCCCTCCACTCCACAGACTCTAAATATCTAAATATCTCACTTGTTGTTGTTGTTGTTGCTGCAGCCGGAGCACCCCGGATAGTGTCTTGAACCCAGTGGGGGAATGTGATCTGGGGGATTGTGTAAGTCTGGCTGTGGAGGTCTCGTCGTCAGCTGATGCACCCAGAGACTCAGACAGCCACATTCTCCTAGAGCCTCCTCTCAACACCTCATCTGTGTCACAGGTCAGTCACAGATAGTTTGTTTGTTTGACAATTTTAGTCTGATGTTTGTTGTGCAACAGGTTTTCTTTGATGCTGCAATATTTTAACTGTTGTTGGGTCTTCTGGGGAGCAGAGGATTGTGAGTCCAGAGACCGACAGTGGATTTGGGAGCTCCTACTTGAATCAATCAGCCTCTGGACCGTTTCAACCAAATCTGCTCACAGAAAGGTACAAAGCTATAAACACAGCAACAGTAAAATACATAAGTATTTAATAAAATTAGCTCCCGTTGATGCACAGTCACAATCTACATATCAATTTGATAATAACTCAAGTTTGATCCTCCCATCTACAGTGGGCTGTCCCAGAATGATGGTTTAAGTAGCTCAGACAGTGAAGGCTCCTGCTCCAACCTGCAGACAGCCATCCATTCAGCCTCACTCACTAGCCAGCGATGGGCCAGTCCCTACCCATCTGTCCAAACACAGTCCTCTGGTGCAGCAGCAGATGTGGAGCGGTGGGTGGAGAGCACCACGAAGGAGCCTTCAGTCAGGCTGCAGGGTGAGCTAATCTGCCCGCATTATGAAGTTCTCTTTTCATCTCATCTTATCTGGTCCTTACTGCAATAATGAACACTTCCAAACCACTGACCACACAGGAGCTGAACGCAGCCTGCCTGCCCGGCTCCATCACCACGTATCTGAACCCGTACTCAGCACTGCCATGGATACAGAAGAGAGAGGCAGCCCACTGTACTCCTGCTCATGTAATAGGTACGCTGAGGAGCTGCTAGTGTTGGTGGTTGACCTCTGCAACTGCTGAAAACTAGAACTTTATGTTATGTTCGGTATTGAGTGAAACCCAAAACGCACCACACAGACTCTGAAAGCAGGTTAAAAGGTTTATTGCAAACTTGGTTTTTAGAATGGAGATAACGGCAGATAGGCTATAGGCAGAGGTTGAGTGTTCTTGGGGCCGATCCAGTGGCTTGATTGACAGTAAGAGAGTAAGCAGGTAGGCAGGAGACTGAGAATCCAGTACAGTAGGCTGCCAGGCAGAGATTCATCTGAGCACAAGAAAACAGAGTTTAAACTCAAAAAACACCTCTAAGGCTTGAGAACATGGCTACCACAGTAGTAGACGTAACGATGGGGCCAAGACTGTGAGGAAAGCCAGGGTTGTTAAGCTGCAGCAGTTGATTAGATGATGAGAATCAGCTGCCAGAGCTCAGGAGCAGGAGAAGCCACACTCGCTTGCAGACACTGCCTATTTACACAGTGAACATCTGTACGTCTGTGTGTGTTTTCATGTGTGTGTTTAGTGAGGCCATCCAGGCCTTGCAGTCAGAGGTATCCCGGCTGAAGAAGGACCTGGAGGAGGGCTTGGTCCAGCTGCCTCACCTATCACAGAAGATGGACTATCTCACCTCCAAATACAGACAGGATCGTCAGGAGCGCAAGTCGAAAACCAGACCGCGGACCCACCACAGATCAGACTGCAACAGGTGGGGAGCTGATCCCGCAGGCTGGTATAATGGCCATTGTTGGGGTGTATTGATGCAACATTTGGTTGATATTTACCTTTACTAATTGTCGGATAACAACCAGACAACCGCACTTACAGTAAAAAGCTTCCATGAGATACACAGATGCTCAATATCAGATGAAGGTCCGAGGTAGTCCCGTCATGTTCTTACCATTTATTCATTATAAGGTCATTATTCTGACCCTTTTTATTCTAACGTCTAGTGTGTGGAAGCCATCGAGTAGCACACAGAATGTGAGCAATCTCAGTTCCAGTCAGGAGAGGATAGAGGACTGGATCTCTTCAGACATGGACCCCAGCAAGAGCAAAGGTTCCACCACGAAACACTAACAAGCAAATTACAGCAATACACTCCATGTCTCAAAGTGTGTCTCAACATCTGTATATGTGTGTTTGTGTGCGTATATTCCTTCCATCGTCTACTATGGTTTTGATCATCCGCTCTTCAGGTACAGACAGCGGTGACACAGCTGGCTCTGAGATCATGTTGCAGTTCCACCATTCACCTGTAGAGAGCAGGAGAGGCAGTGTGCGCTCCGCACCGGAGTGTCAATATAAACTTCATGAGGCGCAGCAGTCCAACAGAGGTCAGAGCCACAGCTGGTTTGTACAGTTCAGTACATACCCCATTTGTTTCTGAATTTCTTATTATATATATATCATTTACACAGGGATGTTATATCCAATATCGTGTTATGCTCCTTCAGGGTCAGAGGGAAATGACTCAGTGAAACCATCTGGTCTGACCAACTCCATTTTAAAAGGAGGAAAGGCTTCTGACAGCCACGCTAAGCAGAGACCACAAAGTAAGTGATTGTATCATCTAATGTTTGTCACGTCAACATGTCGGTGTCAAAAACAAATACTGTATATATACATAAATATGATTTCAATTTTATTTTTCCGTAATAGACAAATTGGTTTCAGAGCACATACTAGAAAAGCACAAGAGTAACCGTGTTCATAAAGGGCAGAGACAACAAATTGTCATCAGAATCACCATCATCATCATAAATGTCCTTCCTTGTAACGTCAAAACAACATGTAGGGATGTAAATATGTGCAGTATTGTGTTGGTATACACACTGTAGTGCTTCTCATGTTTTCTCGATCAGCAGCCGTCATGGAGAGTTTTCACTCCAAAGAGAGATGGTCTCTCTTCACCTCTCCATCTCTTCAGAAGCCTCTCCTCCAGGTCAGCTACGGCTCCTCCAGCAGCCTCCCTGCAAGGTAAACGCGTGACACAAACACACCACTTACTGAAAGCAGACACACACACAGTGTTATTCGATTTTATAGTTCTGTTCAAGTGGAATATCTGTCCTCAAATCCAGCTATAAAGTGAGGGAGCCGCCTCTGCGGTCCATGTCCCATCACAGAAAGCGCTCCACCCAGTCAGACACGGCTCTCCTGCCCAGTAATGTGTACTTCCAGCGGACACCGTCTCCAGCATCAGTGCCCTCAAAGACTGGCAGCAGGACAGGCAGACGCAGAGGGACCAAGGTGAGATGTGTTTCCTCTCTTCACGTGCGTGTCTGCTGACTATTCTGACATTTTATAAGATCCTCCCTGTATACAAGACGTGTGTCGTTGCTGTGAAATGTTTTCATGGTTAGCTCATTGGAAAGTTTGCGAACTGTTTTCTAGGAGTCTGAAATGAACAGGACTCTAGACCAGGCCATCGAGGTGGCCCGCAGCATGAAGAGGACCACCGACCGAATGGCCAAGAGACTGTCAGCTGACCTGGCTGAGGCTCATCCTCACAGGAGAGTGCACAGCGTGCAGCCACAAGGGGGCAGGAAACACCATTATAACGAGCAGAGTGCAGATCAGTTCACTCTGTGATCATTGGATCTGCCATTCACTGTGATACCTGATGCCTATGTAGAGTACATCTTTGTGTAATAATACATTAAGACTCTCTTTATGTAAAGTTATTGCTTCGTACATGGTTGTTTATATTTATACATTATACAAAATTTGGATTTTATAACCTGTATGATATATAAGGTGTTAAAATAAACAAAATGCTGTCCAGTTGTGACCTCTAAGTGGGCAACACCAGTCCCAGTACACCAGTCAGTACACTTGTGTCACCTAACCTTTTTGTTTTCCACCTGCTCACCAAGCAGCCACGGGGTAAATAGATAAAGTGAAATCATATTAAAAGTAGGTCAGATTTGTATTATTACATTTCAGGAAAATCCCTCTCTGCCTTTAGTTCCAATGAGTATCAACCTTTGTCCTTTTAGTTAATACGCTCTAATGCGCATCCCTGCTGGCCTGTGGGTGCTAGTGTCTCCTTACTGAGTATCTGTTGGAGGGCTTTGGCGCTGTCACAGCCTGCCGGTGCCACGCTGTGTTCAGTTTTGAGTTTCGCTGTTGTTCTAAGGGGGGTATCAGGGAAGAAGATGTGTCTAAACATCTCTTCATACCGCTCTCTGTGTTCACTAACCTGTAGGCCATCAACAGGGCGGACTAGTCACAGTGAGGCAGGCGTGACTCTTCAACCAGTGCAGTTCACCTCTCACATTCAAACACAAATACAGAATCAGAGACCGGGCAGTTATTGAGACAGCACAGGATCCCAGTCTGCAGCTAAGCGTTTCACTCCTCATGTTACATGTGTCATAACATTTTTTAAGAATAAAAGCTAGTAACCAAACAAAATAATTTGTAGTTTGTGTTTAATATCACTCTTCTTTACAGAATTTGAATCTTAAGTGTCATCAGTTAAAGTGTCCACCCTCAATTCCTGGTATACAAAAGAACAGAGGTGCAGTTGTTGTAATGTTCTTCACCCGTCCCTCAGAAATTCGCTGGTTAGTTGTTACTCGCTCCCTTTCAAATTTTGGTTTTCTAGATCTTTGTGCTTATTCCCACCACAGATCTGTTGGCCCTTTGGCATTACATTCTTGGATTGTGGGTCCCTCAAGTGAGACCAACATAAACTTGACCATCATTTCTACTTTCAGAGATGACCTTCAATCTGTCTGGATTCTGCTTAGACGGCTGAATCCCCTCTCACAAACAGCTGAACAGACTGTCCCTTTATTTACATGTTAAAAGTGGTTGATACTGATGGAAACAGCCAAGAATTGGTTGCCAAGTTCTCAAAACCCTTACTTACTGTCGAGTCCTGAAAAGGTGCAGGAAAAGTAACACAGTCGTCATTCTGTGAAAAAAAGTTGGGATTCTGGATTTTGTACTAGTATTAGTTGTGTCTGAAGGTTTCTGAATGGTCAGTGATTCAAATAGTCAACAATTATTTGTTACATTTACCTCATACTGACATACTCCAGAGCAATATCTCTGCACAACACAATTACACTGGGGAATCTGACACTGTTACTTTTTGTTCTCCTATTGGCCGTTATGCACAAAAGAGTTAATCTGGTCCTCTGGGATCGTCCCAGCACATCTTCATAATGCACACCTGACGCTGATACTAGGCCACTGGCGAAAAGAACAGCTATTACAATAACCTCGCCTCGCCTTTTGTCACTATATGCGCACAGAACTGTACAGTAAAGTACAGCATAGTATGAAGTTACCGAATGTATGCGTGTGGTTACATAAGCCAGCTTCTCTCTATTAGTTTGTTTTGTTCGTCAGTGCTGAGCTGACAAATGACCTCAGATGATTATATTAGAGAATACAAATAAGTAAACTGTACATTCTAGGACACTTAAGCAGCTGTCTTCACTTGCAAATGCTACATTTTATTAACACCCAACCAATACGTCATATCTATATTCATAGTACACAAAGTGTTGGTAATAGATTTGTGTCGACAAACTGAAAACACAATGATTAACTTCTCAGAACTTCTCTTCTGTCACAAGATATCATGGACGTGGAAACCAGTAGAGATCAAATATTGTTTTGATGAAACATTAATCAGGCCGCATAATTTCCTTTCGGACGCCGAAATAGGTCATCACTCGGTATCAAATGACCTTTTATTAAATAAGGTGTAGTGAAGCATGTTTCTCAACTGGGATGTTAGGGGGGGGGGGGGGGGGGGTTCTTCTGTGGGTGCAAAATATTTCAAGATGACAAGAAAGCAATCAATTTGCCCCATTTGTGACATGGTCGTCAAGACAAAACACAGTTGATCATTTTTGTATCTACATCCTCATCTTGAAAAGATGAACGTTCTCCTCTCACTCCGATAGGACACCCAAACACCCCAGTGGGGGGGAGGAGTTACAGCCTTTGGGCTCTTTGGTATTTGCTGAAACAATAAAGGACCTGTCGTTTCATCTGAGAGAGGGAGGGAGAGGGAACAAAAAAAAAAGTCAAATTTAAGCCTGAGCTGCTTCCCTGAAGTCATTTTGAGAAACAGCATCACACATCTCGCCTCAAGGCAGTGTGGCTCAGCACGAAAAAAACAAAAAACGCTGAGGCATGGGAGCAACAGAGCTTAAAATGCTGAAACTTTTGCTTTTACTCACCGTCACAGAGGTAAGAGATCATTTTCTCATAATGTACACTGCTTTTCTCAAATAATTTAACAAATAACAATTTTAGCGTCCTCAGTGTATGTAGTTGGCATGTTTTCCTATCTTTGATACAGTGTTTACTTCATGCATCCAGATAAATACTAATGGACGTTTGAAACATATGAACACAGGCTCTTTTGAGTGTCAGTGCTTTCAACAAGTGCGTGTGGCATGCAGAACCTTAGCTCAATAGACAAATTCATTCCGACCTGAAAGAAATACCTGCGCTGACCAGTTCTGAAATCTGTGTTGAGTGAAGGTAATGTGCAGCCTGCTGCCTCTCATGCGCCGAGAATATGATACAGGCATTATATCCAGAGGCATAATTAGCCTCAGGATAAAATGTGAAATACTACTAGCCTGCTACCCTTGGAATGATGTCCTTGTCTTGAAAATACTGTGTTTCCTGTCGTATATCATTATCATTTCCTTGTTTCATTCATTAACCTGTCATGTTTTTTTTTTTTCATTTTCAGATCTGTGCTGCTCAAAATGGTAAATGGTCTTCTTTTACATTTGCCTTACTTTATGATGATCCCAAACTCGAGTAGCAAACATTATCCATTATTTTAAATGCAAATTGCCTTGAAAAGTTCCCCCGAAAAAAGATTCAGGTTCTATAAATAAAAATCAAATTTAGGCACATTTTCTGAAACAACCCAAATATGCATATTTCATTATGCAACTGGCAGGTTTTCTACCCACAATATGAAAACGGCCACCTAAACACCTGTTTGAACGTTTCCCAACACTCCCCCAGGAATCACTCTGTCGGTGTTTGCGGCCACATCTAAGACTATAACGGTGCAGTGGAGCCGCTACACTGGTGCCAGCTCCTACAAGATCACAGCAACACCCAAGAACTCCCCGGGAGGATCCGTCTTCGCTCAGTTCAGTGGCAACTCCGTGATGGGCTCAATCATCTCCCTGTCCCCGAACACGGTGTACACCGTGAAGCTAGAAGCCATGGACAATGCTCTCAATGTCGTCAGCAGTGCAGAGACAGAGGAGACAACAGGTCAGTCACAAGAGCCAGGAGAGGAAAATGAGTCCTGGTGGTGATTCAGATACGTTACTGTCCATAAAGACAGAATTCACGATTCGTACGTTTCTACAGTTGAGGAAGAAGTCCTTAGATTCTTTGCTTAAGTAAAGCAATGCATCATTGTTTTAGAGTTTCAGTTATAATGATTATCAATAGTTTTCTCACGAGTAGTTGATTGTGAGAAAACTATTTATACTACTACTACCATTACTACTTTACTACTATTTATACGGCTATCATTATAACTGAATATCTTTGAATTTTGGACTGTCGGCTTCGGGAAGCTGGATTGGACATTGTTCCCTACTCTTAGAAGGTTAATTAGCAATTAAACGTTTTGGTTGCAGCCCTAATTTATAAAGTCTTCTCATGTTTTGCATATAAAATCTAAAATGGTGGCCATAGCTTTCAAATACATTTGGTGCAGTAAAAAGTACACCATCTTTCTTAAATGTGGTGGAGGTAGAATTATGAAGTAGGGGCAGGACCTCAAGAAAAGTACAAATACTTCAAAATGTTATGTAATTATAGTAATAAAGTGAATGTTCTTAGTTACATTCCACCACTGCATTTATAATACATCTCATGCATAAAAAAAAGTATTGTTGTCATAAATGAACTTCCTTTAACCTAAAAACTACTTCTATCATTTGTTCTCCAGCTCCTGAAGTCCCCAGCATTGAACAGGCCTACTCAAAACACAGCGACAGCATCACCGTGGAGTTCACAGAGGTTTCAGGGGCAACCAGCTACATCCTTAGGGCGGAGACGGACGATTTCTTCTCTGAGACCACGGTGAGCAGCTCCCCAGGCACCGTGGTGCAGCTCCAGCCCTACACGGACTACAGGCTGAGCGTCATGTCCGTCAACTCTGGGGGGAGGAGCCAACCCTCGTACCCCATCGAGGCCAGGACAGGTACGGACGAACTGTCGCATACAGAGTCCTTAAAGACACTTCATCCTGTGATAGAAGATTGAAAAACTGATCATTTAACACATCGTTCTGATTTTCACTAACTAATATTATTACTATTAATCTGTAAAATTGAGTAATAATGAAGTTTTTCGCCCACTTTCACATGTCCAGACACTACACATTAGAAGCAGTTTCCTAAAGATGGTAATCATTGTATGAAGGGTGAAACGCAGCCTTTCTGTTGTTCCTGACGGACAATAGTTTGTTAGCTCACTCCGCCGGCCATAACAGCGTGTCATTTCACAGCCCATTGTCACAGAGTCTCTACTCTTTATAGCCAACGCAGGAGGGTGGAAACTGTATCCATGCTTTTGCAATATCCTATTCTCATAATATGAAAAGTGAAACCATGAGAACGAGGTCGTCTCCCTTCCCATAAAGATAACTGTAACATAATCGCAAAAATATTGTTTCCAAATCGCACCCAAATTCTCATTTCCATCTACCTGAACCTGTCTATAGTGGTAATGGCGCCCAAGTTGAACACCACATCTCCTGACAACGGCACCATCCTCGTGACTTGGCCCCCGGTGGAGAACGCCGTCCTCTACATGCTCTGCATCATCCAGGAGGGCTCCAGCTCCCGCCTCAAACTGAACACCACGGACACCATGGTGAGCTTCGATGGCCTTGAAGCAGGGACCACCTACTGCATCAAGGGCACGGCCTGGGACTCTGTGGGTCGAGCTGGAGACGACCTCACTGTCTGCCAGATCACACGTAAGCATGATAAGACGTAGAAGATGAATGTGGCAGGTGGTGTTACTCAACTCACTTACACTTTTCACTTACAGGTCCTCTAAGCCCAGATGTGACCTACGTCCATGTGACTCTGGGTCGGTCTCTTGGGCTCGCTGTGTACTGGGTGTCAGTGGAGGGAGCAGAGAACTACATGGCCACGACCACTAATGGCCAAAACTGTACTTCAATAGATAATAGTTGTTATATTATACCTGTGGAG
Organism: Leptoclinus maculatus; assembly: GCA_032191485.1. NCBI lineage: Eukaryota > Metazoa > Chordata > Actinopteri > Perciformes > Stichaeidae > Leptoclinus > Leptoclinus maculatus. The sequence continues at coordinate 4,445,568 of JAVDOI010000010.1, forward strand.
TGTGGCCAGAACCACTCAGTAGCTGTCGTAGCCGAAAACAGTGCTGGCCCCAGCGACCCCTCGCAACCAACAGACTACATTACATGTGGGTATATCACACACGCAACCATAGGCACATACAATACAACATACTTGTATGCATTTGGTATATCAGACACGAAGTCCTCCATCTTTAAATTATAGTTTGACATAATAACACACACACACACACACACACACACCTTCATTTTATTGATTTGGTTTTTTTTGTGTTTTTTTGCCAGACCTTAGTTTTGGCCTTATCGGCTTTCTTGCTGACAGTTAGATAAGAACATCAATACGAGTAGTAGCAATCCCAAAATGTCAGACTATTCCTTTCACAAGTGGTGTCCATTGTTATTTTATTTTTTTTAAATCCACCTGTTTCACTTGACAGATCCATGTCCTCTGGAGAACATCTGGGTGGAGGAGCCTGTAGCAGGCAACTGCTCGGTGGTGTGGGATGAAGTGCCACTGGTGGAGCACTACGTGGCTTTCATAAAGAGGGACGACGGGAAAGAGGAGTTATGTAACACCACTGGAACCACATGCCCATTTTCCTGCATGTGTGGCTACACCTACCTCACCACCGTCTTCCCCTACAACCAGGCCGGCTCCAGCCCTTACGCACAAGTCCGCAACTACACCACCAGTAGGACCAGAAGCACCCACACGTAGTACCACCACAAATACATGCTTTTGATATCAAGTCAAGGACCATACTAGTGGTTTTGTACTTTTTACAACCAACCATCTTCCAAAGTACGCCATTGCCTTATTTATTATCAGCAACTTTCACATCAAAAATGTAACCTGTGGCTGCTCAACAGCACACCCTTAATATAAGAAATGCCTAAATCCATATAATCCGTTTTAGTTTGGCTTCTGGATTTGATCTTCTCACATCATCATCATAGCTCATGACTGCAAGGCTTATTGGCAGTTAACTCTAAAATCTCAAATAATGGAGATTCCCTGAATTCTCCACCATGGCATTGTCGAGCAGATGTAAATCATACTATGGCTGCATTCCATTTAGGTGCGGCCCTTCTATCACAATATCACGTCCCCAGCATTAAAGGAATACTTCTACTTGATATATACTTAAAACTTTGCTCTTACTTTTTCCTTTTTTGATTATTTGTTCGCGACATGGAGGCATGCAAGAAAAATAATCTTTTCTTCAAGAAGTAAAGGTCGCACAAATTATTTTCCTTTAAGCACATTTGCATGGCTTTCTGGGACACATGGAACAGAGCCCATGTTAGTAGTTACACCTGCACCTTTTCTGATGTGAGAAGCCCATAACTGTACCCAACAAGATGCATAAAAAAAAAAAAAAAAAAAAAAAACAGTGTGATGATGAAGTTTCAAGTACATGCAAATAGACATGAGGTGAAAACAATGGCTGCCTGGAAGGTGGAAAATAATTTTGAAACATGTCAAATCATCAGTATGGTCTTTTGCACAGTGTTGAATAATATTCTCACCTGCTTTGGCATTTCTCTTCCCTGCCTCTACCCCAGTTCCTTGTTGCCCACAGGATGTTATCATAAAGCTGGTTTCTACAGAGACGCTGGAGGTCATGTGGCCGCCGGTCAAAGGGGCCGAGCTCTACGAGACGACAGCGGCACAGACTAATGATGTCATCCACTGTAACGACACAGCACCAGTGTGCGCGCTGTCCGATTTGAGGTGCAACACAGCTTATTCTGTGACCGTCACACCTTGCAGCGAGTTACGAGGATGTAACCGCACCTGCACACCGCGCACACATGAGACAGGTATTAATGGGGCTATTTAGAGTGACATCTCACCCCATAAATGCACACTTATCCACATACACACCAGAAAGGGAAGGCGGGGGAATTAACTGAGATAGGCTGATAAACCTAAAACAGCTTAGACATAAAACATACTGCTATTTCAATATTTTAGAAAATGTTGATTAGATGAGAGGATTGATACAACTTTCATGTCTACACAATAAATATGAAGCTCCATCCAGCAGCCAGATTAGCTTAGCCTAGCTTAGCACACAAACTGGAAACAGGTGGAAACAGCTAGCCTGCCTCTGTCCAAATCTACCAGCACCTAAAAAATCAGATATCATTTGTCCATCAATGAGCTTTAGAGGTGTTGGTATGTGTTTCCCTCTGTTTCAAGTCATTGTGCTAAATAAAGCTAAGCTAACCAGCTGATGATGGTAGCTTCATATTTCTACTGACAGACATGAGAGTGGTATCAATCTTCTCATGTAACTCTTGGCAAGAAAGTGAATCATGCTATTTCCCATTTAAAGTCATTTCTCACTCTGCGGTATATTAACGTGTGTGTTTTTGGTATGAAAACAGCTCCGTGCGCTCCAGAGATCCTGAATATGACGCAGACCAACAACTCCACATTCACAGTCCTCTTCACTACCCCCAACAACCCCAAAACAAATTATACCATCAGAGCTGTCGGACACTACGCCACCCACACCTGCCAGTCAAGAAACAACTCCTGTCAGCTCACACAGCTGCCCTGTGGTTCAACCTATGAGGTCATGGCAGTGGCCATCACAACTGTGGGGAAAAGTCTACCTGGATTCAGTAAAACCTTGGAAACGGGTACGATAGTAGGATTGGTTATCGCTAGATTTGAATGTGAAGTCAAATCTATCTTATTTATGCAGCCCAAAACCACAAGTTTGTCTCACAAAGTCAAATCGGCTGTAAAACTTTTTGAATGTAATGTTTATCCCTTTTTTTACTATCCCAGCTGAACCATTTTTTGTCCGTTATAGTTATCCTACAAATAACACAAAACACTCCACTAGCAAAAAATATGACAACATGAATTTGCAGCTACAAACAGGACAGTTCCATACTAATAATAATAATAGACTTCTCATAATAAGAATATGGTTTTAAATAAGGTAATTTCAAACATTTGTATCTTGAATGAATGAATGGATGATAAAGTATCATGAAGCATTAGTCAAAAATATTCTCACTACATTCACTCGCGTGTCGATTATTGTTCTGTGATTCACTCCCCAAGGTCCTTGCTGCCCCACGTATGTGAATGTGACCCAGGTGACCCAGGCCATGACCAACGTGACCTGGTCACCTGGCAGCGGAGCTCGCTCTTACATCACCACCCTGACGTCCTCACGCGGACACGCTAAGTGCCACACCCTGGACGACCACTGCCTGATGGGATGCATCACCTGCGGCACCAACTACAGCGTCAACCTGGAGGCCATCAGCAGCACAGGACACAAGTCAGAGTGCAAATATCGTGGATTCTCATCGAGTGAGGCCAAATACACACACACACACACACACAGAAATGTGCACCTGTTTGAGAGTGTGAGGTGAGGGGTGAATGTTAAGGTTGGACATTTGCAAATGGTCAGTAGTAATAAAGTTTCTAGTAAAAACATCCAAAGCCACGTCACATGTCCTTGACATGAACATCACCACTTCTAAAAACTCATTCTCGTAGGTGCCTGTTGTCCAACGAGCGTCAAGCTCTATCGCAGGGCCAACAACTCCCTCAGGGTGCACTGGCGCTCCATGGGCGCTCTGACGCAGAACCACACAGTCGAGCTGAACGGGACGGCGGCCGACTACACGTGCATCGCAGCCGCCGGCAGCAAATACTGTGACATCCAGGAGGCGACGTGTGGGGACGTGTACACGGTAGTGGTGGCACCAGTGGGACAGAACGGGATCAAAGTCAACTTCTGTCAACCCAGGATATACTCAGGTGAGCCAAGGAGGGGATGTTTAGAGTGTGCAAAAACATTTATTTGTATAATCTGTGAATGATTTTGTGGTAACGAGCTGCATTAATGTGTTCATCTTTGTTATATTCTCAGTTCTCTGCCCAGGAAGTAATGATGGTATGGGTAAGTATCCTCTAAACTGTAAACTTCACGTTGTTTAAAACACTTATTCGCATCTTGCAGAGGGTTTGATGAGTAGATTGTTAACACCTAGACTAGAAAGTGCTACGGATCTTCTCATGTGACGCTCAGCAAGAAGTTGAATAAGTGCATTCACCAAAACTGTTCTTTTAAACTCTAAGAAGTTGTTTGAAAACTGCTACTGCACTGAAAACCTCATCTCTCTCCTTCTTCAGTGATCTCTAGCGGAAGACAAACTGTGGATTAACTGCGGTAAGTTTATTGGTACTCAACTCCTACCAGATAAGAAGGCGCTGTCTTTAGCCCACTCGGACTTGCATAACAACATGAGACGAACGACGTGCTTTCCTTGACATTACAGATGTGAAAGAAATTGATGAACGCTGCTTTTACACGATGCTTCCATTGTTGCTGCTTCTTGAGCTTGAGGGGTATCTTGTGACAGCATCACAAGCATCCATAAATTGACCGTGTCTATAGAACTCTGGTACAACAATAGGCGTGTTTGAGTAGTGCTTATAGCAGAAAGACAAGCACAGGTGAGGCTTGATGTACCTCTGGGATACGTATGTGTCTGTAAAGCATGGGAAGAACAATGACATGAAGAGAGCTGCTGCGGGAACGTGACACGGCCAACTTATTGTGTCTGCGATGATAGATAAGACGATGGACATTCAATAGCCCCCTGACTCAGCATGACAAGGCTGTATTCTGCTTTTTGCAGATACAATTCCACAAAGAATTCTTTCTTATTGAGTGTGATGAATCAGTACTGAAGCTATAATGATATATTTGTATTTTTTCCAGCAAATCCAGGTTGATAATCCCTCTCTCTCTCTCTCATCTTTCTTGCCCTACAGCGAACCCTCCCCCCTCCCCCCACACCCCCCACATGGAAAGACCCAACGTACCCAAAAGAAATCTCAGCCTCGTTTAGGAATATCTGTTTTGTTGTTACTGCTGTTTGCAAGAAAAGCTGCATAGAGTCTGAGTGTTTCTGCTGAATAAATATGAGAAACAAAATGAAACACTGAACTACTACAATACAATTTATAGAAGAGGGCTTTCAAATAAATAACTGTGGGCATGTAGCCAATGTTTTTGAAAAATATTCTCCATATTGCTACTTTTTATAATAGGCTGCATGTTATGTTATCTTCTGCTCTGCTGTGCCTCGTGTTTAATTAATCAATGCAGTTGCCCTTTTCATAATGATGTAACCTCAACATGTAATGACATCTAGTAAAAATGAAAAAGAAACAGAAATAGAAACTTTACAGTGAACCTCCTACATGGATGTATCTTGGCAAAAAGTAAATCAAAGACCAAATAAATTAGAAATAAGATCTTAGGACTCTTCAAGTAGAAGACCTCCACACGGCGGCCGTATGACATGTGGAAAGAAGAGGGTCGGTTGAAAGTGAGGCAGCAGGTATCCATCTGTTTAGCCTGAAGTCATGCATGGCACGTCCTGTGGATGATACGTCTGATCAGATTGCCGGAGATGGATTCAGTGTTACCTCTGCCATCACTGGGTTTGTTTTCTCGCTGCTGACAGACGACAACAATAAAGCACATCGCTTTTTGCATTACAACAATGTGTGCTGTCATCTTGTGTGGGTTTTTCTTTAAGGAGTAGAGGATCAGGTGGTTGGATACATGAGCTACATTCAGTCCCCAAAAAAAATTATCCAGAAACAAAACCATCAGAGAAACTTCCTGAAATAGGTCGTACTGATTCAACAGACTTGTTATGACTTTCACTGACGTTAAAGGTTGTATAACTCACGGGACTCTGCTTGAGCTTATTGCACATATTGTACATTCCAGGGGTGGAGGATCAGGCTAGTAATGATGATAATGACCACTCTATATGCAAAAGAGACAATCTTAACAAGCTGCTTATTGTTGACTTCTATAACATATCAGTGAGTGATCTGTTTGCTTAAATCACATTCATAGTCTTAAAGTTCAGTTGCACACATAGAAATAAACAGAAGGTATCTAACCTTTCTTCTTTAACAGATGTGCTTTTATGTGAGGTTTACTCTTAGAAGAACGAGGCAGAGCAGAATTTAGTTTTGGGAGTCATCTGGGCTTCCTAATGGCATTGCAGTAACCTGTCAATTTGGACCTCGAACATTTGTACCTTCAGCATTGTTGCCAGGTCTGCATTTTTCCCACAGGCTACTTTTGAGACGTTCCTCAACGTGGTTGAATTTGTTTGTCTGCTGGTTGGGTAGACCTATTTTGCATGCAAATCACATGAATAATATGCCCCCCCCCCAAAAAAAAATCCGAACAAACTGACTCCAGATCAGCCTGTAGCCTACGCACATGGTCATTGGACACGTCCCACGCCGACAAAATACGTGAAGAAATACAAAAGAAAACAGAATTGATGAACTTATGAACAGAACATTTATGGTGTTACTTTTGGATATTACAATATATTTGCCAATGAATACAGTTGGAATTTAAAAGCAGCGCATGGCAGGAGCATATTTTGAATTCTGGTAGTTGGCTGTTAATTTTTTTGGGCTGGTTTTATTGGCCGCTGGTTTTGTCACACAGACCTGGCAACCCTGACTTTCAGAAGTAAAGTTCTGTTATGTTCCACATGTGACCAAATGTAAATTGTTTAATTGAGTTATGTGATCATCAAATCGCTATTAAATAACATAAAAAGAGTAAAATAAGGGCTTTATTAGCACTGTATGCCAACTGAACTTATAGTATATTCTAAACATTGTTAAAATGATATACATCTAGATCTGTATTGTTTAACGAATAGCTGTGGACTTATCGACCAAACCTTTTATTTTATTCTAGCATTCGGTATATTTCCCACTAAAACAAGCAGGGTGGCCGTAAATCCCAGAGGTGGACTTGTTTTATTACTGATCTTTTATATGATTCTTCTTAGTGATTTTACAAGAGTCTGTGATTTATTTTACCACTGATCTTTTTATATATATATATATTTATATATTGTTAATCTTAGCAAAACATAATTAGTTATAAATGTCACCTATTATGCAATAATGCATAATGACATGCATAAAATCCAAGAAAAATGACATAAATCCAGGAAGGATGGAGGAGGGGGACTTGGTTCCTCTTTTCAGTCACTCAGTATGTCATACAAAGGAGATGATATCATTTTACAGCAGGCAAATCCTGTTCCATATACTGGGAAATCAGCTTTATTAAAGAAATATAGAGATTTAGAGAAAAATGACTTCTTATGTCAAGTGTTACAAGTTGGTCTAGTTACAGGAATAAAATATTCCGGGAACATGGAAGAAGGGCAGTTTTACCGTAAAGGGGTGGGGGATTGGAAGCGCCCCCTCCTCCGCCTATAACAGGAATCATACTTTATTTCCTTCTCATGATGACCGAGGGGCAACAGGTTCTACCTGTCCTCATTTAGGACGTCCTGATTGGCTCCCATTAAGTTGATCTACAGCACTCAGCCAGCAAAGACTTCAGTTGAGCTGCAGTGTGCAGAACCGACATATGGATGTAACGCACTGAAACCCTGACAATTACAATGGATAAGATGTGGATGCTATATTCATCAGTCATCCTTTTGTCTGTCATACAGGTAATACAACTTTTTTTAAATTCAGTTTCTTATTTGAAATGAATTAATTGTTTATTATATTTTGTCATTTTTATTAATATATTTTGTCTTTTTTAGACTCAACATGTTTTGGCAACAGGTGAGTGTTCTGCTGCTGCTACATGTGACGGGAGACACTGACACTGATTTCTAGACGCTGGCAATCATTTTTTTGTCCATCACTGATATGGCTAGATGTATAAACATTAGCACAGTGAATCTATATCTATATGGTTCATCTTTACTTGTCTTTATTGAATATTGTATTTTCTAAACTGTGGCCTGAAAATATGCACCAAGAAATGGGGGTTTTGATCAAAACCGTCCTAGAATATAATCAAAAATTAAAATGCACCATTATTCACGAAGGATATGGACCCTATTGTAAAATTACAGATATTAACAAAACTGATAAATTAAAGAAATGGCAAAGAAAGATTCTTCTGGATATTAAGCCCTCCAGGTGACTTGTATCTTGATCAGACAGTAGGAGGAACTCATTGGTCTTGATCGATTCCCCTTCACAATACAGACACACTAAAGGATTGAGGTGGATTAGATGGACTGAAGATTTGAGTAATTCAAATTGATAGTAGCTGCTGGCGACCACTAGAGGGCTAAATATCATCATTTTTAATTAATAACATGATGACAATTTATTTAAAAATGCTCCAGGGTGTGCTCAGAATTGCATATTCCATATAAGTCTGGCATTTTCCCTCTTGTAACAAAAACCCCAATAAAAAATAAAAATAAAAATCAGACTAAATCCTCAGTATTAATATTTTTTTACCATTTTAATCTCAAAAGGTACTAAAATTATATTCCCAAACAGGAAAAATTCTTCCTTTCTCTTCTTTCAGGATGTGATATTGTGTCAACGACGTCTCCTTCTGCATCAAGACTGGATGTGAAATGGAACGGCCACGCTGGAGCTTCACTTTACTTACTGGACTTGAGAATTGTGAACTCCACCACTGTCGCCCCCGTGATGGCGACGCAGATAGCACCCGGGACACAGAGGGTGATTCAGGGGTTAAGACCTGGAAGTGTCTATCAAGTCACAGTGAAGGGCTTTGATTTTCCCAATATCTTGTGCACAGATGTTGAAATAGCCACAACAGGTAATGACACCATTTTTTAAAAGTTGCCAGTTAAATAAAACAAAAACAGAAGAATCCCTCTGTTGAACAATGTTGAATCCTTTATCTTACATTCCCACAGTGCCCGCCACATCTCAGATCACCTTTTCCAAAGCTATTTCCAGTACATCTATAAGGTTCGAGTGGTCCAGCGTGTCAGGAGCGGACAGCTATATATTGTTTGTGGAGGAGTTGTTTAGTTCTCCTGCAAAAAGCTGCAACCAGACCTTCACGACTCTGGGTGGACAAGTGGACGGCCTAACTCCTTCTAGAGCGTACAACTGTTACGTTTACTCATCAAACATTGCTGGAACAGGTGCCAAAAGTCGCACGAGGACAATCACGATGTGTAAGTGCACATGAGAAGCTGGTTTTGCTGATTTATGTAATGCAGAGTTAGAAGATTGATACTCAGAAAAACTACTTAACAGCACGTTTTGTGTGAGCCAATCCTTTACACGTAAGGATATGTGAAAACATTAATGGGGATTTGCAAATACATTAGATTAACACCTGTATTTTTCTTGGAAGTGGTGCAGCCACCAACCGATGTGAGTCTGGAATCGACGGGAAAGAGCACAGCCCGAGTGACGTGGAGCTCTGTAAGTAAAGTCCTGCTTTATCAAGTGGCCGTGAGCGACAACGACAACCCCAGCAACGCTCCGGTCATCATAAGCACTTCAACCACATCCGTGGACATCAGTAATCTGGAGCCCTGCTCCACCTACACAGTGGGAGTATCATCCGTCAATGTCTTCTTAGTTCCTGGGGAGGCCTCTGAAGTTCCATACACTACCTCTAGTGAGTATTTTAACAGTATCATTAATTTGTGAGTATAGATACACTGACTTTGTGTGTTGAGTTGATATTGACCTTACTTTCTCAATGTTTTGGGGTCCCACAGACCCCCCTACATTTGATGAAGGTGACAAGATATGTAAATGGCCATAACGTATTGTTAATACACACATTCCATGTGTTCTATGGGCTATGCATGAACAAATACATAATAATGATGTAGGCCTAAAAGTCAATCACATAGTGATGCTACTTATGTTTGGGGTCAATGAGATGCCAGAAGGGTCTGAGTCCTAGTTAGACCTCCTGTGAAAAACAAAAATTCAAATAAACCTATTTGGAATTTGGGGTAGTGTCGCCTAAAACAAGAATACAAAAATCTGCTGTATTCAACCATATTTAACAGCTGAGGTCTTTAATGCAGCATTTTCTCTTGCTGACTTCTGCAACATTTCAAAAGAAATTCTCATAAAATTTAGAAAATGAATGAAGTATCAAGTATGTTTTTGAGCTGCTAAAAAAGGGCCCAGGGCCTCCAGAACATGAGGATTAAGCAGAAGAAGGATTCTGAACATCTGTCTCATCTGTTCACACGTCTTTCTTCAGCCATTAACCCAGTGACGACCATCTCTGTGGACTACAGCTGCTCCAGCGGCATGGTGACAGTAACTTGGGATCTGGTATTCGGGGCCAACTTGTACAGGGCCACGGCCGTCGACAGCGCCGGCGCGTCCATTAACTGTACATCGGCCTCCACCAGCTGCCAGATCACCATGCTCAAATGTGGTGAGATGTACGTGGTCCGTGTGGTAGCCGTCTCCGACGACTGTGAGAGCAATTCCAACATCACCTCCTTGTTCGAGACAGGTGAGCGGAGCACCTGCTCATAAGGAAACATTGTCATTGTCTCCACCTCTCCCCAGACATCACCACCAGACAGTCTGTATGTGTTTTTCCCACATGTATGTGCACACCTTCTTATTTTACCTCTCATTGTCACACACACACGCACACTTCTGGAAAGCTCTTTCATCACAAACCTTCCCCATAAGTCTGTCCCGTGGGAAGCTGTTTAGGTTCCTCCCACGGTGGTGTCCTCTGGTCTTTTCTCATGCTGAGCGGTGAAACACATCCTCTCTTTAGCCACCAGGACCTGACATCCAACACCAGTCAGTCTAAAGCTCTAAACAGCCTATTGAAGTCAGGGAGTTATCTCAAAGGTCAGCTATAGCATCAGTCTGGAAAGTGAAAAGGTGAAGGAGACACACATACACACACAGTCAGCACTCACACCTATTTACTCCAATGGAGTGGTGAGTGCTACAAAGAGGTTTATTACCAAAGACTGGAGTCAAATCTCAGGATCTTTTTGAGGGCTTTCAAACAATAGAAGGTGAATTGTATGCGAGTCCACTGTGAATACTTACTTCTAAACAATTGCAGTGCATCACAAAATTCACTGACCAATATAAACTCCGTTGCTCTCTGCATACCCGTTCTTCTTTTCCCCTAATTCAGCAAGATTTTATGTCCTCCATATTCATTGTGTTTCAATGTCTAATTCCATTCCCCCAGTCCCCTGTGCTCCGGCTAATCCTCATGCCATTCACGAGTGCTCCAGCAATGTGATAGTCTATAACTGGCAGCCCACCAACAACACCCTCTACTATGTGGCAACGTCTGTGGACAACACTGGCAAGGTGATCGAGTGCAGGACGGCAGACAACACGTGTTACTTCACTAATACGGGCTGTGGTCAGTACTACACGTACACCGTGTACGGCGTCAGCGGTGATTGTAACACCGAAGTCAGCCAACCTGAGTTTGTCCGGACCTGTGAGTAGGACTTGATTTGTTTACATAACTAATAACTAAATGTAATGAGGCCAATAATTTACTACAGTATTGGCATGCTCGTTCTCACATAGCACTTTAGTTTTTAATATTTACATGGAATCAATGTGGCATCTTGTAGGAAGGCAAAAGAAGAGAGAGTAAGTAAGTCTGTATTTATGTCCCTCCTTTCCTCCAGCTCCATGTCTACCAACAAACATAACGACCGGAGGTGGTTGTCACTCCGAAATTTTGCTCTTCACCTGGGATTCTGCTGCTGGAGCTCTTTCCTACATGGTGACGGCACAGGGGAACACTGGAGAAACCTTGAACTGCACCTCCTCCGACACCAGCTGCGCGGTGACCGGGGTGCCGTGTGGTGAACACCTCAGTATGTGGATCACCGCCTCCAATGACAACTGCTCAACTAACAGAGTGTTGGGAGCTGTTGCTCAGACTGGTATGTATTTGGGGACTCTGTTAGACACTTACTGATCTCATTGATGTTCTGTTATTCTGACTTTATTAATGAGGTATTTGACTTAAACCTTTCCCGTCTCTCCAGTTCCCTGTGGCCCCAGCAACTTCTCCGCATCAGTGGACTGCAGCCAAGACTCTGTTAAAGCCAACTGGACGGTGAGCATCGGTGCTATATTCTACATCGCCATAGCTGAGGACCAAAATGGGAATTTGCACAGCTGCAATTCAATGGGCAACAACTGCTTGATCGAAGGCCTGAGATGCGGACAGAATTACACTGCCAGCGTCATCAGCTCCAATCTAGAGTGCAACAGCAGCGCCAGCGAGGAGGTCAGCTTCATGACAGGTAGGTCAGAGGGTTGGATTGCTCTGGTTATTCATCTCCTTCTAGTTTTTACAAACATATATTAAAAAAAGGTTCCAAAGTCTGATGCACTGTGCATCTAATCGACTAAATCCTCTGCCTGTCCATCAGCTCCTTGTCCTCCAACCATGGTTGAGGCATACAGAGATTGTGACGCCAACCACGCTCTCATAGTCTGGCAGAACAATCAGCGCACAGGCCTCTACACAGCGACCATGGAGGATCAGAGCGGAGCTCGGCTCAACTGTACCAGCAACACGGTCAACAACTGCAAAATCACCTCTCTGCCCTGTGGAAAGAGATACAACGTCACTGTCACCTACAATGATGGATACTGTCCGTCCACCTCCACGCCCATCAACCTGAACTCAGGTAGGAAAGTAAGAGGGGCGAACTGTTTCTGTCTGGAAGAGTAATGAATATTACAAATAACTCATGACGTCTCGTCGCCTCTCCTTTTAGTGCCATGCGGTCCTGAGGATGTGAGGGCCAGCGTGGCCTGCGTTACCGGCGAGCTGGCGGTCACCTGGAACATCTCAGTTCCTGCAGAGAACTACACAACATGCATATCTAGAGGAATGGGTCAGCCTCTGTACTGTAACTCTACAGAGACACGGTGCACCATGGGCGGGTTGTTGTGTGGAAGCACCTACACGGTGACTGTCTTCTCTGTCACCGGGACGTGCTTCAGTCTGCCCAGCACAGAGGTCACAGTGCAAACATGTGAGAAAGGCCGATTTATCTTCTTTAAGGTTGTAGACTCAGCAGCAGGTCTTTCCTTGAGGGCAGTCTCAACATTTCTCCTTCATCTTTATTTCCCTCCAGTGCCGTGTCCTCCCACCAACATCACGGCCGTGCACGCATGTGCTCCGAATCCTGTTCCTGTGTCATGGGTGGCCAGTGAAAGCGCCAAATACTACACTGCTGTCGCTGTGAGTGGCGGAGGTCACAGGTCAGAGTGCATGACCACTGCAACTTCCTGCAGCCTCCCTGGACTCCAGTGTGGAGATGTTTACACCATTGGTGTGTCAGGAGCTGATGACAACTGTACAGGTCAACTGAGTGACGCTGTGTCTTTGAGCACAGGTAACACGACACTGACCGCCAGCGAGACTTAAATGAACATGTCATCCATAAAGACTTATGAATAAGGCTTGATTTGTTTCCCTCTCCAGAGCCTTGTTCTCCCTCTAATGTATCCAGCCAGCTGATGTGTAGGGCTGCCACCGCGCAGGTGTACTGGCCCCCCAGTGCAAATGCAGTGAGCTATGCAGTGAAAGCCATCAGCAACGGACAGAACCTCACCTGCAGCAGCTTCAGCCCCAACTGCACGCTGAGTAACCTGGTCTGTGGCCAAGCGTACGACATCCTTGTGACTGCCACTGACGGCACTTGTGTCAGCAACTTCAGTGCCCCCTTCAGACAAGACCAAGGTACTGAGACAGAGGTCTGATCTTTAGCCAAAAGACAGTAGATAATGAAGATGAAAATTCAAGCTTATAAGAGCGAGTTTGATGAGTGGAGCTGCCAGCTATCATTAATCCATAATTATGGTTATTCATCTTCCTTCCTTGTTCTTGCAATAAATGGAGGAAATAAAAACATGCTTTAGCTCACTTGACTCCAGAAAGCCACTGCAACCTGCCAAGAAATAGTCTTCCACATAAAACCACAACTTATGGTTTTTTTGTATGGAATACACAAACAAGGTATAATGTGACTAATTCACATTGTGTTCTGTCTCTGTTAGTACCATGCGCTCCAGAGGACTTCAGGACGGAGCTGATATGTGGCACCAATGACGCGACGGCCAGCTGGAACACTTCTGCTGTGCCCCTCAACTACAGTGTCGCCGCCATGCCGCTGGCTGGAAATATCAGTTGGGTCACGTGCCACACTAGCAGTGGCAGCTGTAGGCTGAGTGGTCTTCAGTGTGGACAGAGTTATAATGTCTCTGTCAAAGCTTCCTCTGGCAGCTGCAGTGGACCATATAGTCTCCCACAGACTGTTCAGACCGGTAATAAAGACGACGCAAGGATGATCATCTTCATGAACTTTGTTTTGTTACTTTGATGTATTTCATGCAGTGATATCTTCCTCCAGCACCCTGCCCCCCTGACAGCCTGACAGCAGCGACAGACTGTGGCACAAACTCTCTTCAGGCCTCCTGGAACGCCTCTCTTGGTGCCACCTCCTACACAACGACAGTGACGGGCCCTAGTGGCTTCTCTAAAACCTGCTCCACGTCCAACCTCACATGCTCTGTCTCTGGCCTGCAGTGTGCCAGTCAGTACAACGTCACGGTGACATCCCAGGGCAACTGCACCAGCTCCCCGAGTCAAACCGTTCTGACAACAGGTTTCGTTGAACATATTTGTTTATATTTAATGTAAAGTATTTTCTTGGACTTGGATCGCATGATGTGACACATATCCTCTCTTTACCTCTTCCACAAGGACCATGTGATCCTGTCAATGTGACCAGTGTCCTCCAGTGTGGTTCGGACACGGCCACGGTGTCCTGGGAAGCTGCTGCCGGGGCCGTGGGCTACACTGTACGCGCTCGAGAGGACAGCTCTCAGCATTATACTTCCTGTAGGAGCAGTACGACTTCCTGTCAGCTGAACCAGCTGCAGTGCGGAAAAGTTTACAACTTGACTGTTATGGCTGAGGATGCCACCTGTAACAGCACTGGAAGCATCAGTGCAACCCTGATGACAGGTAGAAAAGAGAAAACCCGGAGAGACTGCAAAGAGAAAATAGATTTTTATTTTTCATGTCTTTGTAAACCACTAACTCATTCTCCTTTTCATCTCTCCATCTCAGCTCCTTGCTCTCCCTCGATCAAGAACAGCAGCCTGATCTGTGGCACCAATTCTTCCTCTCTGTCATGGATGCCGATGGCCGATGCCACAGGTTACGTAGTTAATGCGACAGCTACAAACGGGCACACAGTTTCGTGCAGCTCGGCCACTGCTACATGCAACCTGACAGATCTCCTGTGCAGTGAAACCTACACGACCACAATCATTGCACGAGGAAGCCAGTGTGACAGTGCACCTGGCTCCGGCAACAACATTAGCACGGGTGAGATCATTTAAGTATATGTGGGGAAAAAAGGAATTTCTTGCTTTCTGGTAAACCCACATCTATATACCGTTTCTTCTGCTTTCTTTTCAGCCCCCTGTTCTCCAGCAATCTTATCTAAGCAATACACGTGTGGTACCAACACAGCAGTGTTCAGTTGGACTGACCCTGTGGGACGCCTCGGCTTTCTGGCTCAAGTAGCAGGAGGAGGGTATCAGGATACCTGCCAGACTACAAATACCAGTTGTGCGTTTCAAAATCTTCCCTGTGGCTTGGATTTCAATTTGACAGTTCAAGCTCAGGGGGCGCAGTGCAAGAGCACCCCAAGTGTCAGTGAATCTATTGAAACAGGTAATACTTCCACCAATGTAGCGCTTATAAACACTAACTGATGATCATGAGGTTGTTCCACGCTGCTAAATAGTCCAGCACATAACCCCATACAACTAAGGTTTTCGCAATTTGATTTTAAAAAAACAAACAAGATATGATGTCATAATTTGTGATGCTTAGAGGCTTTAGAGCGCCATGCTAGCTGTTTCCCCCTGCTTCCAGTCTTTGTGCTAAGCTAAGCTAACCGGCTGTCCGCTCCATCATATCAATCTTCTCATCTAACTCTTGGCAAAAAAGCAAAGAAGCATATTTCTTTAAAAAGTCAGACAATTGGCTAACTGCTGAACCTGACAAAGTGTCAGTTTATGCACTGTATGTTGATAACTACTTTGTCTTTTTTCCTTTTCCCTCCCCAGTCCCTTGTGCCCCGCAGAATGTGAGCGCCACACTGGTCTGTTTCAATCACTCAGCCCTGGTCTCGTGGGTAGGAAGCCCCAGTGCTGTAGGATACAATGTGACAGTGACGGGCCAGAACGGACACACACACCACGGCCACACCGACACTACCAGCTCTCAGATAACTGACATCCACTGTGGTGAAACCTACGGCATCACGGTAACGCCGTACTCCAATACATGCACAGGAAGCCCAAGTGCAGTTTACAGCTTTGAAGCAGGTGCAGAAAGACTTGAAGTTAGATATCCATGTTATACCACAAAAATGTACTTACATTTCAGCTCAGAGAGACAATATCAAACCCTATTTTTCTTCCCTCATCTCCAGGTCTTTGCGCTCCAAGTAACGTCTCCGTGTCTGCAGCGTGTGAGGACAGCGCTGTCTCTTGGTCTAATGTAACAGGGGCTGAGATGTACATAGCAATAGCAACTGCAGATGATGGACACAATCACACTTGCAGCTCAAACTATTCCTGCTCATGCAATTTCACTGACCTACACTGTGGGGAAACCTATGCTGTTACTGTTGTAACTGTAGACAGGGGCTGCTGGAGCGAGCCAAGCTCAGCCGTGGAGCTGAGAACAGGTGAGAGGAGACTGCAAGGTGGGAAATAAAGAAATATAGATGTAGCAATTGTGCAGTGACACAATTTCCCTCTGTGCTATCCTAGGTCTGTGTCCGCCTACCAACTTGACAGGCCAAGTCAGTTGTGATACCAACACATTGACGCTCACATGGGACCAGAATCCAGTGTCCGGGGCCACCTACACTTTGGAAACTGAGAGGATAGGCGGCACAAACCCTCCTTCAATGCACACCACCTCTAATACCTCATACACGTTGACCAACCTGCTGTGTGGACAGAGATATGCTTTCCGCGTCGCAGCACAGGACGGAACCTGCCGCAGCAGCTACAGCCCGCCCATAGAAATATGCACAGGTAGGATGTGTTTCTATGGCAACATCTGCAAGAGTTTTACCTGCTGCAGTAGAGTAAAGGAAATGATCGTCATCTAAAATCTGTTTTTTCCACCTCTTTCAGCCCCTTGTGAGCCAACCAACTTCACTGCTCACGTGGACTGTGGTACCAACAAAGGGAATTTCTCCTGGTCTGAGAGCAGTGGAGCAGATTCCTACACTGTTGAGGTGACAGGAGAGCACGGCCACATAGCATCCTGTTCCTCCAGGGACACCTCCTGCGCTGCAAAACTTCACTGTGGCCGGTCATACTCGGCTACGCTGGTGGCTTCCACAGAAAGCTGCAACAGCAGCAAACATGCTGACATAGATTTTGACTCTGGTAAGATATAAGGACAGGACCTTTACCCAGAAAGGTTGACATAAAGGGACATTCACAAATAGCGACCGATCACAACTTAGTTTATCCATCGATAAGACAAATCAACAGTCCCTTATAGCTCAAGGTGAAGAGGATGGCATGGCACTAAACATGTCCTCGGCCACCCATGCACATTTTGTCACCAAGCGGTTTAGTGTATCAAATCTCACAATATCAACAGGACCAATTTCTATGTACATAGAGTATGCTCATACCTGTACTCAAACTGTCTCCCATAGCTCCGTGTCTCCCAGAAGATGTCCTAGCTGGGTTACAGTGTGACAGCAACGTGATGAATGTGAGTTGGACACAGACCCCAGGCCAAGACGAGTACACCGCCTGGGCCATCAGCACCGATGGACACAAAGCCTCCTGTAACTCATCGTCCAACTCCTGCTCCATTCATGATCTGCAGTGCGGCAAGGTCTACGAGGTGGCCGTCACCTCCTCCTCCATTCACTGCCAAATCATTGCTGGTTCAGACTACAAGGTTCAGTCTGGTCAGTGCAGCGCTTTAACGTGCAGAGCTTGAGTATAAAATAATTAAAAAAAAATAATGAATAATGTGATTTTAATGAAAATGCTGCTCTTCTTTCAACCACCTCTAGCTCCTTGTAAACCTGAGAGCACCACTGTTGAGCAGAACTGTAGCAGCAACGTCGTGACAGTAAAGTGGAACCAGAGCAGCACCACACAGAACTACACTGTGAAAGCCACGTGTGCTTCAGGTGGTAACTCCACCTGTGACTCCCCCGAGAGCAGCTGCTCCTTCCTGGACCTGAGCTGTGGTCAGCTGTACACTTTCACTGTGATGGGACACACTAATGTGTGCATGAGCGAGATGAGCGCTCCTATAGAGAAGCTCACCGGTGAGCTCATTTAGTTGACTTTGACAGCTATTTCTCAAAGGAACACTGTTTCAGAAATATGCTTTATTCGCTTTCATGCTGAGAGTTAGCTGAAAAGATTGATGCTGCGATGCATCTGCGCTAAATATGAAGCTGCCACGAGCAGCTACCACTTAACTTAGCTTAGCATAAGGACCGGAAACAGGGGAACACAGCTAGCAACAAGCAGGATTGTTACGAAGTCACGTCGTTTTTATACTTCAGTTTGTGTGTGAACCTGACCCATAACGGGAAGAAGCTCAGCTAAAAGCTCATGAGAACCACTTTTACCGAAACAAAACTTATTTCCAACACAAAACAATTCAATTAGCACTGAAGCAAAAACAGCTGACGGCATGCATAGTGATGCTAGAATTTTGCTACTTCATGCTAATCACACAAACAATGTCATTATGAAAGCAGAGACTTCACAGATTTTCAAAACAAAGCCAATTATGATAGTTAAGAATGAAAGCCTATAGTGGCGTGTAAATTAAATTAAATGAGTTTTACAGTTACTTGAGTAAATTTCAAATGTACCCAAATGGCCAATGTGAAGATTCTGCCTTAACATGCCTTTACTAAAATCTCTGCAACTTTGCTCTGTTTCACCTTAGTAGCATCAGTCTGTGCACAGTTAATGTTCAGACGCTATGACGTGGTTCGCTAGAGGTTTTGGGGTGCATGTGCTTCATTCCAAACTATCACTCTAAATTAAAGCGTACAAATGTGTTAGGTGGAAATTAAATCTGTTATTTCTGCTGTGTAACACAAATACTACAAATACAAATACATGCATGCTAGCGGTGGCTTCATAATTAGCGTACAGACATAGTGGTGTCAATCTCATTTAACTCTCGTCAATGTAATAGAACTAATAAACGTATTTCCCAAAATGTTGAACTATTATTTTTATTTCAGTGTATTTTTATATTAGTGTTCTTCGTGTCCACCAATCTCTTTTTCTCAACTGTGCCTCTCTCCTTTTCTAGCCCCATGTCCTCCCACCAATGCGTCAGCTGAACTGAACTGTACTACACGTAACGCTCTGGTCAGCTGGCGAAGCTCAGCTGCAGCCACAGCCTACAGCGTCGAGGCAACCTCCATGAATGGACACAACTCCTCCTGCAGTGATATGGGCACATCCTGTCACCTCAACAACCTGGTGTGTGGACAGGACTACTCTGTAGTTGTGGAAGCAATGCAAACCGGCTGTTCTGGCCCCTCCAGTGTCCCTGCCAAGCTCACTACAGGTGCGTGTAACTTGGACCTCACACTGTTAATACTTTTTAAACCCGGAAGGAGTCACGTTAACTGAGTTAACACAAAGTGACAGTAAACATCTACCCTAGAAAAATCTGTGGCCAAAAACATATATCAGTACAAAATGAATAAAGAAAAGAAAAGATGATGCCAGATCTTAGTCATAGTCCTCAGAAATGGGTCCCATATTACTGCTTTTGTAACCATGAATTAAATCGTGAGAGATGAAGACCACAGTCGTCCAAACTACAGTATATTTGTCTCCCTCCAGAGCCCTGTGTCCCCATGAATCTCTCTGTCCACTACCATATGAGCACTGCCCTTGTGATGTGGGGGAGAGCAAGGGGTGCCAGCTCGTACTCTGTCCAGGCTGTGACTGACCAGGGCTTGACGGTCACCTGTAACACCACCGACACCACCAACACCAGCTGCTCCCTGAATGGCCTGCAGTGTAGTCAGATCTACAACGTCACTGTGATGGCACGAAACCTGGCCTGTGACAGTATGATCTCTGAGACCCACCGCCTCATGACTGGTTCGTCATCTGACTTGGAAAAGATGTTTAAAAAATATTTACCATATGCTGTATGTCTTTTTTTCCATTTTGAAATGTGTATGTTTGCTCTTCATTCAGAACCCTGCCCACCCACCAACGTTAACGTCAGCATGGCGTGTGAACAACTAACCGCGACTGTTTCCTGGCAGCAGAGCGACCTCGCTGTGGGTTATGTCGCCTACTTTGACAACCAGAATGGCCACGACACTTCTTGTGTTGGATCAGACGCAGATACCCAATGTGTTGTCTCAGGACTGATGTGTGGCACAGTGTACAACGTATGGGTCAAGGCCTTAGGTCGGCCGTACAACAGCTCTGACAGCACAGTGACCACTCTAACATCAGGTAAAGACATACTCAATAAATAGAATTACACGTAACAAAGTTATCAATAATTATTGTGAGGAGCAGGTGTTATAGCATCCCATTCAATAATTGAATAGACATTTTACTCAAAACCACAAATGTCAATCTTATTGTGGTGTAAGAGGACAAGTCAGGGGATCATTAAAGTCATGATGGCTCATCCTCTACAGAGTGTCTGTACAAAATGTTCTGAGATATTTAACTCTGGACTAAAGTGTTGGATCGGCTGACTGACAGACCAACATTGTCTTTCATGGAGCCACTGGCTAAGTGTGACTAAGAAGAAATGTGCAGCTGTAATATGTGTTTGCTGCTCCAATACAGAGACTGCATCAGACTACAGTGGTAAACAAAGTGCTACCGGCTAATATGAGCCTCTCAAATTAATTTAAAGGCTTAGAAATCTTAATATGCAGCAAATTCCCAATGTACTTAGCCGGTAAAGCCTTATCCAGGTGTACGCTTGTTAGTTTAATTTGTGCATGGGTGAAAATGTAAATTCATATTCTTCTAAATCCCACAGGACCTTGCCAGACGAGCGGCATCGAAGCCATTATGGACTGCGAGGCCCACTCTGCTACCATATCCTGGCAGCCAAGCGTTGGAGGCGTGTCCTATGTTTCGGAGCTTACGGCTTCATCAGGCCGCACCACCAGCTGCACCACCAACCACACCAACTGTGAGCTGAGCTCCCTGCAGTGCGGGGAGGAATACAATGTCACTGTGAAGGCTCTGGGAGACACTTGCAACAACATTGCTCAGATGGGGGGACACCTCACTACAGGTACAGTATGCTTACCTGTGTGTGTTTTTGTAGCACAACAGCCATTGTGTGTTGTGGGAGACAGCCAAGAGTATAGCCACGTCATTGTTCACATTCAATTTCTATCGTGCTATTGAATGTAGCTGCCACTAAGTTAACCCGTTCTCCCTCCAGAGCCCTGTGTCCCCATGAATATCTCTGTCCACTACAATATGAGCACTGCCTACGTGATGTGGGGGGCAGCAAGAGGTGTCAGCTCGTACTCTGTCCAGGCTGTGACTGACCAGGGCTTGACGGTCACCTGTAACACCACCGACACCAGCTGCTCCCTGAATGGCCTGCAGTGTAGTCAGATCTACAACGTCACTGTGATGGCACGAAACCTGGTCTGCAACAGCACTGTGACTTCTGAACCCTCCCGCCTCATGACAGGTTCGTCATCTGATCGGGGAGGATTGTGTACATTTTTGCACTACATGCAGGTATGGCCCTCTATGTGTCTTTCCCTAATCATTAAATGTGTATGTTTTCCCCTTCATTCAGAACCCTGCCCACCCACCAACGTTCAAGTCAGCATGGCGTGTGAACAACTAACTGCGACTGTTTCCTGGCAGCAGAGCGACCTCGCTGTGGGTTATGTCGCCTACTTTGACAAGCAGAATGGCCACGACACTTCCTGTGTTGGATCAGACGCACAAACCTCCTGTGTTGTGTCAGGACTGATGTGTGGCACAGTGTACAACGTCTGGGTCAAGGCGCTTGGTCTGCAGCACAACAGCTCTGACAGCACAGTGGTGTCTCTTACATCTGGTAAAGACATACTCAGTATTCATGTCATTTTCTGTCCATATTGTTTGTGTATTGTTTCCATTCATAATCCTACTCCTGCTGTTTCCTCAGCTCCGTGTCTGCCCACAGAGGTAGAGGTAGAGGTTGACTGTAACTCTGAGGGTGCTGCCGTTGTGTCCTGGAATGCTACTCATGGCGCAGCAAACTTTTCCCTGACAGCCGTTGTCAGTGGAAGTCTTCAGACTCTGTGTGTGACTCAGCAGAACAGCTGTAATGTGACGAGTTTAAGTTGTGGGGAAACCTACAACCTCAGCTTCACCGCCATCAACAAACAGTGCAACCTCACAGCGCCGATGCACCTTAACCTCACCACACGTGAGTGTTTGTTGCAGCAAATCCTCACAAGTGGCAACTATTAGTCTAGATTTTATTTGTTCAAGATTTAAGATCTCAAGATCTTTCAAAACTTCCTATTTTTTAGGTCCTTGTCCTCCTCAGCGTGTAGCCGTCGACCTGCAGTGTGGCTCCCGCACCGCCGTCCTGTCCTGGGAGGAGATGTCTGATGTTGAACTATACGTCTTAAGTGCCATCAAGACATCAGGAGGGGCGGTGCGGACGTGTAACTCTACAGGCGATACCTGTCAGTTTACCAGCCTGGAGTGTGGAGAGACGTACAACTTTACTGTGAAAGCACACAGTCAAGGCTGCTGTAGCCAGGCCAGTAGCACCGTGTTCATCCAAACAGGTACTGCAGAAGCTTAACAGCTTTATATGCTTTATTCACTATAGTGAAAAGTAACCAAGTACTTTACTTCAGTATTTCCATCTTCTGCTACTTTATACTTTTACTTCATTACATTTGTGGTGCAAATATTGCACTTTATTTATTTTATTTTGATAGTTATAGTTACTT
Organism: Leptoclinus maculatus; assembly: GCA_032191485.1. Lineage (NCBI taxonomy): Eukaryota > Metazoa > Chordata > Actinopteri > Perciformes > Stichaeidae > Leptoclinus > Leptoclinus maculatus. The sequence continues at coordinate 4,468,496 of JAVDOI010000010.1, forward strand.
GACCATTTTATAAATAGAGCCAGTGTTTTAGAATAAGTTGAATTAGGCTCCACCAGCTGCAACTCTAATGTGTTGCTTACACATTAAGACAATAGCAAAACATTAATATAATATACATTATATTATAATATAACTCTCAAAGTGATTATTTTCTCAATTGAATGATCAATCATTCGGTCTATAAAATGTTCCAAAATAAAACATTTGAGAAGCTGGAAAACTCAAAATGACTTAAACAATAAATTGATTATCGAATTTTCTCTCTCTTTGTTTTCCTGCTGCTCCCCTCAGAGCCTTGCCAGCCTGTCATTGTATCTGCTCAGGCGCTCTGTCAGAGTGAGGTGGTCCAGATCTCCTGGCACCAAGCAAGTGGTGTTGTGAATTACATTGTAACGGCCAGCGGGAGCCTCGGCTATCTGGAGATCCTCAACACAACCCAGACCCTTCTGACAGCTGCTTTACCCTGTGGACAGGACTACAATGTCACTGTACAAGGACAAGGCAGCGAGTGTGACAGCATCCCCAGCAGCCCTGCCTTCTTCAAAACTAGTATGATCTTCTTATCTTACACCACAATACACACAATGCACAGCTCCTGTCACACACTTTTTGGACATTTGAGTTCACCACCTCCCTTCTCTCCCCAGCTCCATGTATCCCCCGCGACGTGACAACCTATGTGCAGTGTGAGTTTAACGTGGGCTCTGTCAGCTGGGGGCCCAGTGACGGTGCCCAAACATATGTGGCCGTAGCAACTGGGCTTGACGGCTACACCCACCGGTGTCTCACCAACACCACCTCCTGCACCTGGAACGACCTGCACTGTGGAGAGGTGTACACTGTTGTGGTGAGAGCAAAGGAAGGCAACTGCACCAGCCTGCACAACAACAGCTCTGTCATCCATATGGGTATGTGAGACGGTGGTCAGTTAGATCACCTCCGGTTCATTCATTCCAATTGATTGCTAGAGTCATTTAAGCTTTTAGTCGGTGAACAGAAGGTTAGCTAAAGCAAAAATGTGACATTTGTCTTCAGGCAAGCATATAATGCAGCATAAAGCTTCCAATATTAAATGAATAATTGATAAATATTTGCTTTGATTTAAATCAAGCTTTTCCTTCAAGGATATTCCTACAGTATTGTCCCTGTAACTAGTAACAAATGACATAGTTCTATTCAAGAGACATCCTAGGAAACGATTAGGAAATAACGCACCCAAAAATAAAGCGTTTTTAAAAAATAAAGCCAATTTAGTTTTTCTGTTGAACTATTGAAGTCGGTTGCATGGTGAAATAAAACCGAGCTCTGTTCTAACATCCACCATCCTTGTTTCTTCCAGGTCCCTGTGTGCCCCAGAATTTGGCTGCCACTGTGAATTGTGACATGAAAGTTGTTTCACTGAGCTGGGATGCCAGTAATGGGACAAAGTCGTACGTGGTATCAGGAGAGGCGGGAAACAAAACAGTTGGGCTCACCACTAATGTCACCACAGCTCACTTTTCTGACTTTAACTGCGGACAAAACTACAGCCTCACAGTAACGCCTCACAACAAGCTCTGCTCTGGAAACTCCAGCACACCTGCTTCCATAGAGACATGTACGTACCAGTCAGATATGAGTTCAGCTCACTTTTAAAGGCAAACAGATGAAACATGTAATGGTAAAAGTGAGCTCAAACGGGTCTAGAATGAACTTGTATGGTATTTTTTCCCAGGGCCTTGTCCACCTGCAGGAATCTCGACCATGCAGGACTGTCTCTCTGGCATCGTCCTGGTATCCTGGCAGGCCAGTAATGGGTCAGACTACTACACAGCCACCATGCAGACTGACACCGGCATCTCAGAAATGTGCATGTCTGACTCTTATGAATGCAGCGTCCCTAGCCTGACCTGTGGGCACAACTTCTCTGTGTCAGTCACGGCCTCCAACAAGCAGTGTAATATCACCTCCAGACAAACCACAAGTCTTCACTCAGGTGAGGTTTTTAAAAAGACTGAAGGTTACTACGCTTTGTCTTTGTAATCAAGAATCATTTACTTTGAATTCAACATGATGAAGCTCTTGTCTGCCCCCTACCTGCAGTGCCATGTGCTCCCAGTAACGTCTCGGTGGTAGTGGACTGTGCCAACAACACTGCTCTCGTGTCCTGGTCTGGTCGTGGTGCTGTACAGTACTCAGTGACGGCCCACAGCGGTCAGAGCAACGTCAGCTGCCAGACCTCTGACCACAGCTGTAGACTTGACAACATCACGTGTGGCAACCGCTACACTGTTCATGTGGTGGCTATGAATGACAACTGCTCCAGTATCCCCAGCCAGGCTCTGATACTCAACTCATGTAAGGAGAGGAAACACCAACAAATTCACTCTTGTACACGGTTATAGTTTTATACTTTTGTGCTGTGTATACCAAAATGTTCAACTTTTTAAATGTCTCCTTATTCCCAGCTCCCTGCCCGCCTCAGAATGTGAGTGCAGAGGTCAACTGTCTGTCAAACGACATGACGATTTCTTGGGACGCCGTCAGAGAAGCAGACCACTTTCTGGTGTCGGTAATTACAGACAATGGAGGAACCAGCGAGTCCTGTAACACCACAGACACTGCGTGTTCCATCAGCAACGTGACCTGTGGAAATACATTCAGGGTTCAAGTCACCTCCGTCAGAGGCGCCTGCCGCAGCCAGCCCAGTCGGGCCCACGGCATCCCGTCAGGTATGAAAACTTCGAAAGGCATCCATCCTTGCAAAAAAAATCTATCCATCCAGTTACCAATTTAACTGTCATGTTTACTTTCTAGCTCCCTGTCAGCCTCAGGGAATCAGAGGCAAACTCGACTGTGTGACCAATTCTGCCTGGATATCATGGGATGCTGCTCCGGGGGCGGACAGTTACACCGTGTTAGCTGTGGGTGGAGGGGACTATACAGCCAATTGCACCACTTCCTCCAACACCACATGTGAGGTGGAGCACCTGGCATGTGGCATGCTTTATAACTTCAGCGTCACTGCCAAAAACAGCAAATGTGAGAGTCAGCCAAGTGCCACCATCAACTTGCAGACAGGTAAAAGATTTCTGACTCTGTGAAAGAAATAAACCACGTCAATTTAAAAATAATGAGTAAAACAGAAAGTCATGGCTGCTTCAGTGTTCGTTGATGAAAATCTGTCTCTTCTTCCAGCCCTCTGCTCCCTCTCTAGTATCACAGCGGTTCCTCAGTGCCACAATTCCTCCATCCTCGTCCTGTGGAATCCGATGGAGGGCGGCCAGGGAAACACTGTGTACACGGCCACAGCAGAAGCCAGTGATCATACCTACCTGTCCTGCAACAACACTGGCACTAGCTGCTACCTCCATGGAGCACGATGCGACCTCCATTACACCGTCATTGTTGCTGCTTCCTCAGACCAGTGCAGCAGTCTGAGAAGTCCACCGTACAGAATTAGCATGGGTATATGGATTTTTTTTTCTGTCATGCATTACATACCATCTTTTCAAGTACTAACTTATATGGAAAGTATTGTTTGGATGAGTTTTTCCCATTCCTTTTTGGCTTCTGCAAACGTTTCTAGCTGAGACTTATATGAGAAGATAAATACCACATTCATATCTGTCCGGTAGACTTAGCAAGAAACAGCTTACTCTGGCCAAAAATGACAAAATCCACCAACCAGAACTTCTCAAGCACAATAATTAACACATTAATGTGTAAAAACAACTGTTTCTGATTTTACGGCATTATGTAATGTGACTTTTTTGCCTCTGAAAATGTGGCTTAAAATCTTAATCATGTCTCCACAATATTAACATTTCATGACTAAGTCAGCCAAAATCACAGTTAAAAAGACATCTTTAGGTGTTATTCCTAAAAGGTTTAACTCAAAAACGGTATCATCAGAACTGCGCTAAAGTGATTTGACTACATTGAATTAACAATGACCAAAGAACCCAGCACTTGTTATCAGATTCTGATTCAAACGCTGCTGAATCCTGATTGGTACGCAGGAGCACGAGACATCACCTATTCCCAACTTTTCTCACAGAGCCGTGTCCGCCCAGGAACGTGGTGGTCAACGCCACCTGTGAGGACAACAGTGCACTGGTGTCCTGGAGCCCCTCTCCTGTAGCTGAAACCTATCATGTCGTCGCCATGGGTGTAGACGGACATCCTCATACTTGCAACACCACCTCCAGTAACTGCAGCATATCAGAGCTCCACTGTGACCAGCAGTATACGGTATTTGTGACTGCCAGCCATGAGAACTGCTCCAGCAAGGCCAGTCAAAATGCCACACTCAACACAGGTATTTGTCTTTATAGACTAAAGACGTGGGGCAAACCAGTCTTTGTTCATACGTTGACCAAACACAACTAAATAATATTAGTTTCAGCAGTTTGATCTTTTTCTGTCCAGGTCCCTGTCAGCCTGACGGTCTCTCGGTTACTTTCCACTGTAACAATCAGTCTGCATTGCTGTCATGGACGGCCAGCGATAACGCTGTAGCCTATTATGGCTGTGCCCAGGCTGGAAATGGAGACATGCTGTACTGTTACAGCACAGATCCCACCTGCACCATCCAGGCTCTTGATTGTGGAACAGTTTACAATTTCTCTGTCCAGGCCTCAGATGGGACATGCAACAGCTCCTTCAGTAGCCCAGTGCAGAGTGGAGCAGGTATAAGAGCTGCATGTAAGACCCAATCACTTTGTAACATATGCACTTAATGTGGACTAATACATGAATTATTCTCTCTCTCTCTCTATCCAGCTCCCTGTCCGCCAAACACTGTTGAGGTGCAGCTGCTACCAATGGAGATGGAGATCCAAGTGATGCGCTTCAACTGGACACAGATCACCTGTAGCGACACGGACTACATGCTGAAGTTAACAGGAAGTCTGCTGGGAGACAGCCAGGCCCAGCTCGAGGTCTCCTCCTATTGGACAACCGTGATGTACTTTGAGATTCCTCTCCCCTGTGGTTCATCCTACTCTGCTACAGTGGAGAGCAGGAACACTGCCGGTACCAGCGACCCATCTGTGCCTCTCAATGACACAACAGGTGAACTACACTGAACGCTCGAGCTACTGTTCAAACATATTTCTTACATTTTGCCCTTTTGACAATGGAGTCTTTATCACAGCATAGTATTTACTTTATTTATAGTAATATGCAGTAGACTTTCCTATGTAACATCAACATAATTCATTTGAGCTCTGCTCTTCCTGCTATGACATTCCAAAGGTAACATAATATTGTTAACCTGATGATACAATTTATAATAGTAAATTTGACCCTTTTATGGCAGGTGTTTTGCTGTCAAATAAATGTAGTGGAGTATAATGTACAATACTTTCCATTATAATGTAGTGAAGTAGATGTACGAAGTAGCAGAAAATAGAAATATTCAAGGGAACCTGTACTTGTATTTGAGTACATTCCAGCACTGTTCCGTGCATTGTTCAATACCATGGTTTACTGGGACACTTCAATGGAACGGAGGCGTCATTCACTTAATTATTTACATCTGTCCTGTTACTACTGTGACAAGCCTAAATGCTGATTACAACATTATATCAATAATAGGAGGTCAAACTGGACTCTATCGATCAGGGAAAAGTATGCTCCTATCCAAACTTTAAAGGCCGTAAAAACACATTTTCTCAGTCAGTTTCTTACTACAGTATGAGCGATGGGGTAGAACAGCCATCGTTCATGTTATTATTAACACCTGTGCTTTTCCTACTATGACAAGTCACAATGTCTGCTGTGAAAAAGGGCCAGTTGTTGTAGCTCATTTAGTCATGAATGATTTTAGGGAAAAGCCCCACATTTGAAACCAAGTTTTCAGATGTTTTAACTAACTCCGACGTCTCTCCTCCCAGCTCCCTGTCCACCATCAGGGGTGGTGTACAGCGGTAACAGCTCCTTTGCCACAGTTGCGTGGAACGCATCCGTGTTTGCCACCACATACACGGTGTACGACAACAGTGTGACGCCAAAAGCCCAGCTGTGCAGCACTGCAGGGCTGTCCTGCTCCCTGTCCAACATGGCCTCCACTAACCTGGTGATCACAGCCAGCAACACAGCTGGAGAAAGTGAAACGACAAATGTCATAAACGGTAGGACCTTCTGTGCGTTTGCTTGTATAAATAAGCATGGAGAGGATGCTGTATTTGAAAAGACACATTTCACGGTATGTTTAAAACAAACTGAATTGATCGAAACCTTTTCCCTGTAGTGGTAACACAAGGACGCAGGAGGAGAGATCTCAGTTGGCAAAAGCCAGAGCACGGTGGGTTTGTATTTATAAGGACAGATGTTACAAAAATGATAGGTATAATATTAAACCTTACCTGAATATATTAGCATTATTGCAATATTATTATTCCTCTTTTATTGGACTCTGAACTCTGACTTGATTTTTCCCCAACAGGAGACCTCTCAGCTCCCGTGCTGAATGTCACACAAGCAACAGCAACAGCTGTTTTAATTGAGTGGTCACCAATAGAAGGTGCTTCCCATTACAGACTGGTTATCAGGGAGCAAAGCAGCTCCGGTGAGCCCGAGACGAACATGGTGCAAGGCGAGATGATCATCGTCACTGATCTGAACCTGCACTCCGCTTACTGTTTCTCCGTGTGGGCCGAGGACTCGACCACTAGTGGACCAGAGTCAGAGCCTGTGTGTGTGCAAACACTCATGTAGACAGAGCTAGAGGTCTGCACTCGTCTGCCGATTAAAATGTGATGGTCTCACTTGTCAGCGTATTTGACAAATCTTTTCCCAGTTACCTATAATACACAACCACTTTACGTCTGGTACAACATGGGAATTAATTAGCGTGCTCGGACGTTTACATTTCTGCTGCTAACCATAAACTGCACAATTAGTTTGAGGTGTAGAGGGAAGAGGTCTTCTAAATGAGAGCCCACGCCCAAATGATTTTTAAGTTCCTCTATAAAATCTTTTTGTCTGCTGTTGGTTGAGGTGATATATTTTTTATCTTGGGCCTTGTTCCTCTTGGTTTTTTAAATTATAATCACTTTTGTAATGACTTACGTCACCTTAAAGTTAATATATCAGGAATTGTTTAACATGTCCAGGGTATTTGCTTTTTTACCATTTCTAAATGTATATTTAATATGGAAAATATTTTCTGACTATGTTCTAATAAAACTATAAAAAATATTCTTTGCATTCAGCGTTTGTGTCTTAACTCAGTGATTGTTGTCCTTAAATGTATATAGTAATCTATGCTTGTATGACATTTGCCAAGTCATTTTCTTTCAAGACAAGAACAATATGTGTTTGTAAAAGTGTTTTTATTAGAAAACAAAATGCAACAGAGCAATAACCCAAACACAGCACAGGCAGGGCTCAGTGTGTGAGTCGTACAAAATTACCCTTTGCAGACTGCTCATTCGAGGATTAAAACATTCTCGTGCTGTCTACACACCACCATGGACAGAATTGTTTTTTTGCTGAGTCATTGTTGTTCCACATTGTTGCTATGCTCAAATTTGTACTTCAACCGTTCACTTGTGACCCTTCAAAGCATGTTCAGAATACAACTGAACGAGACGCTTGAATATGAAGAAATTCCAAATATATGCACTGTGATATCAGTCAAATTTAAAAATATGTTTTGGCTTTTGTATCGCCTGAAAATAATTCTTTATACATTACATAAATCATATGACAGTGTTGAGCTGAGACTGCACTCGACCCAGCAAGAAAGGCAACTCAGCACTTTTATCGTGTGTAGACAGCCTCCAAAACAGTATGTACACACCCACATCTTCACAGGGCAAACGGCAGATGTCCAATGTGCTGACATTCCTTCTCTTTAGCACAAGCGACAGACAGCTGGGTAGAAAAAAAGGAAGGAAAACACGGGAGTAGAAGAAGTAATATTGCTGGGGGGGGGGGGGGGGCGACATTTACTCAGTGCTGTGACTCCTGTGTTTACTATGGTCATTAATGGACTCTCGCTGATGATGGCTCCTCTCTTTGCTACCACTACGTTTGTGAGAACGCTGCTCTCCGTCTCTCTCCCTGTCTCTATCTCTGCTGTGGCCGAGCTCTCCTTTCCTGCTCTTCTCTTCTCCCCCACTTTTGTGCTTCCTCTCCCTGCTTCGACTCCGACTCAACCTTTTGGCCTTCTTCTCTTCTCTGTGCCTCTCCCTGTCGTCTTTATGCTTCTTGTCGTCGGTCTCTCCCCTGCTCTTTTTGTCCTTGGACCTCTCCTTCTCGGCGCCTCTGTCTTTTTGTCGTTCCCTGTCCTTCTTCCTGCCCTTGTCTTCCCCGCCATCTCTTTCTTTGTCTCTGCGTTCGTTTTTTCGGTCCCGGCTGCCACTAAGACTTCGCTTACGTTCCCTACGGTCTTGGTTCCTGTCTGCACTGCGGGACCGCCGTCTCTCCCTGTCCCCCCTCTCCCCTCTGTCCCTATCCCGGTCCCTGTCCCCCCTGCCGTCCCTCTCCTTCTTCTGGCGGTCACGCTCCCTCTCCAGCTCTCGGTCAAAGCTGGGGCCGTGGCGTTCTTTCTCGTGGTGGTGGCTCCTGCTCCTTGACCGCTTGGGCGACCGCTTGGGCGACCGTTTTGGCGAACGCTTGGGCGAACGCTTGGGCGAACGCTTGGGCGAACGCTTGGGGCTCGGTGTCCGCCTGGGTGTCCTGGCAAGAAAAGCAACATTAGCTTAAAGCAATTCAACTTTCTGTTCTAACAAAACTATAGATTGGCTACATAAATCAGAATAATTGAAGAGTCCAGTAAGTCATGGCAAGAGTTGGCAACAGACGTTTTATAATCATATGCATGAACCTTTCCATCCTAATTAGCTGCAAGATGATGGCGCCAGGTAAGATTGTCTAGAGAAAATAAAGCTAAAAAGCTTGAACCATTGACTGAGTTACCTGGAGTGGCGTCGTTCCCCTGGCCTCCCTGCCTCTGCTTCCGGCTCTGCGGGTTCCTCCTCCTCCTGCGGCTCCTTCTGAACAACCTTACGAGGCCTCGCCTTCATCTGCTGGTCAATGAACTTCTGCACAGGCACTGGGATACGGGGGAACAGAGTGGAGAACCACTCCAGTTTGGTCAAGAAGGAGCGCAACATCTCCCCAACGGTCATGACACAGCCGCCTCCAGCCTTCACATCGAGCTCCTAGAATCAAACGGTGGGAAAGAACAATAGAAAAAAGAAAAAAAATCAATTAGGAGACACGGGCAGGACACAGGAAAAATCTGATCGCTTTCTCAATCTTGCCTCGAATCAAAAAGCAATTTGTGATGACCAAGTACTGAACCTTCACCTCTGTTCATCTAGCTTAATCTCTCATATCAATCAAATTTGCCTACTTTACTTTTAAAGTAAAGTTTTAAAGAGGAAACACAACTATAAATATAAAAAAGCTTGCCTCATCTAATCTGTCTGGCAGTTTCTGGAGTCTGTATTTACAATGTGAGCTTTGATCAAGCAAATGCTATTACATTTCTAAGATCCACCCTCCTTTCCTTCACAGCATCTGTTTAAAACCACATGTTCTAAAAAGTGGTTTGCATCGACTGCTTACAGACCAGAAATGAAGGAAACAAGAGAGCAGCATCTAATAACACTGTGAAACTTCCTCATTGAGCCAAAAGGACAAAGAGAGAGAAGCCATGGCTTCCTTCAGTCTCCCAAAAGCACAACGGGGCCGTAGGAGCATAAAAACTGCCCACAGTATAAGCACAGAATGGAGCAGGTAGGCCAAATGCACACCAGTTGAAGAGTTATCGACTTTATATGGTAGAGAACAGCCGCTTTGCACTCACACACGCAACCCAACAGTGCTGAGAAACAATATCCAATTCACCTGCTGCACAATGGGCATCTAAAGAAAAAAACAGGGGAATTAACCAGTTGGGTGGGATTTCATATGATCAAATATAATGCAACAGAACATCAAAGGAGGCCTGGCTGCACAGCCTGGTATCAAATTGTATGCTAATCAAATAGGGTGGGAACAATAGACTAATGCAACAGTTGACATGTGTTATATGGTTTGTGTTTATCTTGTCTGTGTGTATCCATATGAATGCTCCAGTTGCTATTAATCCCAAATTTAGTTTTGTGCAACAAGTCCTGATAAAAGCCTGTCAAAAACAAAAAGGGCATGCCTTAATATTACATTGACGAAAAGATTGACTCATTATTGTATATGGTACTTACCATGATAAAAATCACCAGCAGAGAGGTGAACAAGTAACCTAGCTACTTAGGTTTAGAGGACAAAAGTTGGGGACAATTAAGCCAAATGAAGGCAAAGGTGAAAAATCAGCTATGAGCATCACAAGGGAGGGAAACGGACAGTTTTTAACTTGTGTCGTGTAACTGTGTATTTAATGCAGAGAAAGAAACATTAAATTATTACCCGAGGTGACATACCTCCTCATCATCCAGGAAACCGTCGTACCATTCTATCAAATCTGCCGGGGGCTGAGTGTATCTGAGGCAGAACCAAACAGAGAGCACAAAGTTTAATTGTAATCGTTTTTACGGACCTGTTCAAATAATACCTCAGACACTGATTTTCAGACAGGTGAGACTTAAATAAAAAAAATTGTGATCAGAGCATTACAATTTCCCTTAAACAGATTTATTTTAGTACCAAATTTCTAATTACAATATTTATTATTTTCTATTAACTCACTTAACTGATGAGGTCTTGCCTTCAAATTATATTTTCAATAAAAAAACATTGCCGTAAGAACACATTTCTCTTCTGAAACAGGTGGGCAGTTGAGCAATCAGAATTATGACTTAACTAAAATGTGCAAAATATCTAGTAATACACAGAATCTCTGCAAGTCTAAAACAAAAAAAAGAAGTATGGCAACCATACCTTATGTACATGAATCCAAGCGTTCTGATGTATGGAGAGTCTGTATGAGTGATCAGACCCATCAGCTGTTTGCGAGTCAACTTGAGAGTAAACAGTTTGTATAGAAGACAGAAAGCAGTGGACACAATACCACCAGTCCCAACTCCACGCACCTAAAACGGATGAAGACACATTTGTAAAGCATATCAGTGTAAATGTTTCACAGCAAACCTATTCATAACGACTGGCCTTTAGGCTACATCGCTCAAGAAGTACCGTACACTAATTAAAGTACTAAAACATGACGTAAATGTCTCATATTTGTAAAGCATCATCCTCCAGGCTGGTACGGGTAGAGGGGGGTTAGACATGGGGAATATAAAAAGCACGTACTTCTCACTTACCCCTCCGCACATTCCAGTCTGACCCGCGGTCTTTCTGCTGCCTTTTTCCCAAGGTTCAGCATGGGTCACCTGTAGGAACACAGGACGAGTTTACACTAGTTTACACACACACACGTCTGATAGACCGTATTGGATCTGCACAGATCACAGCACACATTAGAAAGATACCGACATTAGAGGTTCCATGAGATATTCTGGGACTATCGTGGACGTTCCCCTCGCAGATAACACAGATTAGCTCGTATACATAACGATGTTGAACTGCCCTAATCGTTCTAAAAATGTTGACCTACCGTTAGCCTTTAAACTACCAGTCCCAAATGAACGGAAACGTTACTCCAACAAACCAGGTGTAAAGTTTATGTAAGGTTGGTAATGGCAGCAAATTAACGGCACCGTATTTGATTTAACGTTAGCTTAGTCGCTAAAGATAGCTAGCGTTAGCTTACTAATAAGATGACTAATGTTATATATTTATGGGCAATTGTGTGAATTAGGCGGACGTCTTTCCGTGCCCTGAAGTTAAGTTAGTTAAAATGAATGCTATCTGATCCCAGTTGCCACAGTTATTTGACGACTGCAGTGTAGCGCTAGCTTGTGACAGTGGTTATCTAGCTAGCATGCGGCTTAGCATTTGCTAACGTTACCTTGAAGTAGATTTCGTCCACAACTTCATGGTACGTCTTAAGTTCATAAAGCTGAACTTTGAAATACGGTGAAGACAGTACATTCGTAAGGATCATTGGGTTGAGGTTCATGGTCTTCTCGTTGCCCCATAGGGGCAATACATTTCCATGTTTTCCTGGTGGAGGCTTGCTAACGGCCTGTGTTGGTAGCTGGTTTCCGACATTAGCCATGTTAGCTGAATCCCACGCCGCTAAGCTTTTACTGTACAGTTAGCGTATTTCCGATTACAGACCCATCAATATTATATCGTGAAATGATGATCGTTAACAATTTCGTCCGTTTAATTGTCGCTGATTCGAGGTTAAATTGATGATAACAACTTCCCGCCGTCGTTGTAGCTCGGTGCTGTTGCGAGGTGGAACAGGACCGTTGGTGGTGCAGTGTGAAAGGAACCGACCGCTAACCGTCGATACGTCAACAAGGCGAATGTTTACAAAATAAAAGCATTTATTTATACACCTAATTGTTAAATCAAACAATTGTGCAAACACATAATTCTAAGGCTTCTGTAAAGATGGGGTGTTTTAATTATTATTTCATGGTGTATGAAATACACTTTTGCTTTTCATATCAATGCACTCAGTACACGTTTATTTTGAAATTTGTTTGTCTTTCCTCAACAGGAAATGGTACATTTTACTTTCCGATTTCAATTTGCCGCTTGACAATTTCAACAACCAATTTCCTCTTAAAGCTTCCATTGTCTTTTTGACAGTGGTGGGCCGTCAGGGCCAGCAAGGCCTTCTCTGTTGGCCAAGACAGAATCACAAAGTTATAGCTATTTTATAATTTAATATTTTTTCATAAATACACTACATGTATTTATGGAAGCCCATTCCCACCAGCAAAAAAAAAAAAAAAGATCACTAAAAAAAAAATAAAAATAAAAATAAGATCACTAAAAAAAAAAAAAAAAAATGTAATTCACAAAAAAATTAAAAAATTAAATCCACCCACAAAATAAATAATAATAATTCTAATAATTTTGTTGTTTTTTTATTTTACTTTTTTTCCACCAGCAAAAAAAAAAAAAAAACTTTTGGTGCATCCATCTGTAACCATAACACTGACCAGATTTGTCCAGTTGCTATAGAAAGTCGAAATTATGAGATACTTTAACACAACAGTCATAGAAGCAGCTATGACATATGAATGGATTGTGAGTACATTGAAGACTTCTTTAAAACGTGGCTTTACAACACATGAAATACAGATGATGTTTCACATGGATTGTACTGAGCAAACACACCCTTGAATAGAATGTTAAGCAAGAAGCAGCTATGGAGTATAAAGAATGAAACCAATGTGGCTAAGGTGGCGACCAATAAACAGCAACTGGAAACATTTTTTTTTCTTTTTTGCTGACAGAGAAAAAGTAAAATAAAATAAAAATATATATATATATATATATATATTTTTTTTTTGTGAATTAATTATTATTATTTTTTTTTTTTGTTGGTGGAAAAAAAGGAAAATAAAAAAATTATTAGAATTATTATTATTTATTTTGTGGGTGGATTTTATTTTTGAATTTTTTTTGAGAATTCATTTTTTATTTTTTTTAAGTCATTTTTGTGTTCACAGAAATGTTGCTGTTGGCACTGATATTTGTTTGTCCACTGTATTGTGCTGTTGATTTAGTGAACGCAGAGCGTAGCCTGTAAGGACACGCAAAGTAAGTGTTCACCTTTCTACCACTAGATGGCAGTATAAGTGTATTTAAGCCATTGAATTATACATATTTACCTGTGCTTTTGTTAATTATCTAGGTTATTGATACAGATGTATTTAATGCTGATTATTTCATCTGATATTTGATGTTAATGGTTAATTTACATTAGTTGTATACATCATGTATTTACTTGTTATATTTGTGTAATTTAAGAACTAAACATACCTACATGGAAGAGTGAGCATGTACACGAGGCAATAAATAATGACAATTGAAAAAATAAAGATGTTTGGTTTATTTTTATTGAACATTAAGCCTAATTTACCTACCTCATTGATTTAATTGTCACACTTAAATCACAGTAGAAGTTATCAGATTATTAGAACATCTGATAACTTCTACTATCACAGTAGAAGTTATTAGATGTTGCCTACTATCACAGTAGAAGTTATTAGATTATTAGAACATCTGATCATTTCTACTATCACAGTAGAAGTTATTAGATGTTGCCTACTATCACAGTAGAAGTTATTAGATTATTAGAACATCTGATCATTTCTACTATCACAGTAGAAGTTATCAGATTATTAGAACATCTGATAACTTCTACTATCACAGTAGAAGTTATTAGATGTTGCCTACTATCACAGTAGAAGTTATTAGATTATTAGAACATCTGATCATTTCTACTATCACAGTAGAAGTTATCAGATTATTAGAACATCTGATAACTTCTACTATCACAGTAGAAGTTATTAGATGTTGCCTACTATCACAGTAGAAGTTATTAGATTATTAGAACTGTTCTAATAATCTATAGCCATCAGATGTTCTAATAGAACATCTGATGGCTTCGCCCACAGATGAGAAGAACTTGCAGATGGTGTCGCGCTTTTTGGGTCGTGTCAGGTGATATTTGACACGGGAGGCAATGTAGTTCCCAAATTCTCGTTCCTCGAAATACATGGACCACCACATCTTTTTTGAACAGCCCCACTTCTTACGCAGGTCCTTGTGAATGGCCTTGTCAAGTTTTTGTAATGTTTTGGGATCAAAATCGACATCCTGGACTTCGATCCACGTTCTTTCAAACAGACGCATAGTGATGGCCTTGCAGTCTGCATTGATCCGCTTCAGTCTTCTTTCTTTTAACATCCGCGAAACCAGCGCCTCCATGAATACCTGAACTGACCTTTTCTGTAGTTCTTCCTCTGCTGTTGCACCTGGACAAGGTTGAGAAAGTGCGTCCTCACATACTGAGCCAGTTGGATGATACTTAGGGTATTCGCTGTCCAGTGGGGCTCTGACCGGAGATTTAGTTAGTTCACTCTGCATTTCAAGTTCTGTCTCGTAATGTTTGAGCTCATACTCAAACTTACATACTTGATCCTGGAAAGATTTTAAATTCTCACTCTGCATTTCAAGTTCTGTCTCGTAATGTTCAGTTGAACCCTCTATCTGTAGTTCTTCTTGGGGGGAAATTGGACTTCTGTGAGGGGGAGTGATGCCTGGATTAATTACAGGCTCTTCACTTGGAGCGATAAAGGGGAGGGCAGAGACACATGAGGCTGCAACCTCTTTATGGATCAAGTCTTCCTGTGTGTCGTCCAGACTGAACACCTGGTTCTTATTTATTTCCCTGATAGTGGTGACAGTACATCTGTCCATCGGCATCTCCTCTGTCTGTGATGTTTCTGGTCTATCCATGGAGATTGTTTCCCGAACCGCCTTTCCACATATGAAGATGTTGGAGATGGCTTCGCCCACAGATGAGAAGAACTTGCAGATGGTGTCGCGCTTTTTGGGTCGTGTCAGGTGATATTTGACACGGGAGGCAATGCAGTTCACAAATTCTCGTTCCCCGAAATACATGGAACACAGGATCTTTTTTGAACAGCCCCACTTCTTATACAGGTCCTTGTGAATGGCCTTGTCAAGTTTTTGTAATGTTTTGGGATCAAAATCGACATCCTGGACTTCGATCCACGTTCTTTCAAACAGACGCATAGTGATGGCCTCGCGGTCTGCATTGATCCACTTCATTTTTCTTATTTTGAAAAGCCGCCAAAGCAGCGCCTCCATGAATAACTGAACTGACCTTTTCTTTAGTTCTTCCTCTGCTGTTGCACCTGGACAAGGTTGAGAAAGTGCGTCCTCACATACTGAGCCAGTTGGATGATACTTAGGGTATTCGCGGTCCAGTGGGGCGCTGACCAGAGATTTAGTTAGTTCACTCTGCATTTCAAGTTCTGTCTCGTAATGTTTGAGCTCATACTCAAACTTACATACTTGATCCTGGAAAGATTTAAACTTCTCACTCTGCATTTCAAGTTCTGTCTCGTAATGTTTGAGCTCATACTCAAGCTTACATATATGACTCTGTAGTTCTTGGGAAAAAGTTGGACAATGTTGGAGCTGTGAGGTTTCTGGTCTATCCATGGTTTTATTATAATTTTCAATGCAGTAAAGATTCCACGTAGCGTGCTCTATGAGTTTAACACTGAACTATCTGGGGTGTAGGGTTTTATAACGACTCGAGTCACAGTCTATCAAAGAGATCAAAGACGATCACGTGACGTCACAAAGGCTCGAAACAGAACGCAAACAACTGACGCAGTTGATCGTTCTGTTTCGAGCCTGTGACGTCACATGGGCTGCAAATTGCTGCTTCAGGAGGCTTGACAGGATTCCTCTTCGTGAGTCTTTTGCGGCTTCTTTTTCTTCTTCTTCTTTTGATTTCCCGGTAGATTGGATGTCGTGAGACACTACGCTGCCCCCTATAGTTCAGTGTTGATATACTGCATTCCCACTGATGTAAACATGTCAAAATGTTGTAAAAATGTAAAAAAAACGTCAGTCTTCAAAAGACTCACTAAGAAGAATCTTGTCAAGCCTCGTGAAGCGGGAATTTGCAGCCCACTATCATGGACTGGCAAATTACGTTTCACTATATTTGAAACATGAACCGTTAGCTTGTTATTTAGCCCGCTAGTGCGGCTACTTTACTGTGTTAGCTGGTGGCTAACGAAACCGTTCATAATCAATGCTGATGCTAGCTGGCTATAGAGCTGCAGTTGACAATCATTTCTAACATTGATTAATCCAATGTTTTATTAATGGAGACAAATCACTATTATTATATCCATCATAATGTATCAGATGTGAACAATATTTAGATCCCTGGTTTTGTCCGACAAGCAGTCCAACACTCGGAGAAATAAAATTTTCAATCATATCTGATAAACAAAAGCATAAAATCCTCACATTTTGACCTCTTAGCTCTTTGTCTAGTCGGCTGTTAAAGGCGCAGCAGCACTCTTCTTGATATTGTCTTCTTGTCAGTATTATACTTCAGTACATTGGTCTCACTTAAACCAACAATATGCTGACAATAAACCAAACAAAAAAATGTAAAAAAAAAATCGGTATAATAGCTGTTGGCCTCCAGTCAGAATTTTAATTCCTAACAGTTGCTGTACGCCGTGGATTGGACGGATTGCTTGTGTAAAGTCTCTTACTTCTGAATTACCTGCACTGGTCACCTGTCTGTCTTTCTAACTGAGTACCCGTCTTTACAGCTACTGGGCCTGCTGGTCTCCATTCTGATGATCCATCAGGTCAAACGTCACAACAGCGGCGGAGGAGCGTCCATCAACATGAAGAGCTACTAAAAGAAACCCTTCAACCTCTGCACTGAAACAGGAGGACTCAGTGGTCAATACACAACCTCTTCTTCTTTACTTTTTTTAATGTCATTTCTGGCTTTTAAGAGAGCATAGCACTTTGAGAGAGAATCGGCCACAGTGTGTGGACTCAAAGACCTCTTCAGACAATCTAAGGCATCACCTTGTAACCTGTGTTGGGAATTTTTCCCTATTCAAAAAAATTATTGTAAGTTGCAAGACCAAACCAAGACAAACTCCTTCATGAGCATTGTTTTTGGTGGATTAAGTACTTCAGGTTTGGAGTATGCGGTGTACTCACCTGCGCTACAGACTTCAGGTGCAGTCGTCACAAAGTATGAACGGTCCAAACAAACCCCAAACTGAAAATAAAACAGCTAATTGCGGATTGTGTCCCTTAATGCATTTATGACATCCCCCATTCCTGTAAGTGTAAAACTTGTGTCCCTAAAAGCCTCATCCCTACATTTGGGGCAGTGTGGTGTGGTGGCTGTCCACTGGTCCACGCAGACCCGGCACCCAATGACACTGCGGCAAACACTGTGGTTAGGTAGTCAGTTTTCAAAAATGCAGACGTGTTATTTTAACCATTTATTTTCCTTATTCTTATTTTTGTTTGTATGATAATATTATCTGACTTACTTCCATTTTAATATGTGGATAACCCCTTAAACTCAGATTTTTCAAAAAAAGTCCCTTGTTTTCCCAGTTTAAAAAAACACTTGCTGCAGAATATGGCTTGTTTGTACAGAAAGAATATATAAGTTACTAACCTCGGCATATAAGGCACCCTCACATCAGAACAGGAAAAACTCCCCCAAAAAAACTTTAACAGGGAGAAAAGAGGAAGAGACCTGTGGGAGAGCAACAGAGGAGGGATCCCTCTATCAGGATGGACAGAAGTGTAATAGATGTGTACAGAATGAACAGCATAACAGAGTTACAACACAGTCAATGATTATGACAGAACCACGGCAGGAGGCCAGACATAGGTATAGGATCCACGGAATCCTGCATACAGCAATACAAGTCAAATACAGGAATGTCGTCACAATGCAATGCCAGCACTAACTCTGAAGGTTTCTGCTTTTAGGGGAGTGTTTGACTTGTGCTTGACATGTTTTTTCTCTCATATCACAGTCGCAGTTTTCAACAGTTTTCAACAGCCCTCCTCCCACAGCAGTCTTCTAGTAGGCAACATCTAATAACTTCTACTGTGATAGTAGAAGTTATCAGATGTTCTAATAATCTGATAACTTCTACTGTGATAGTAGAAATGATCAGATGTTCTAATAATCTAATAACTTCTACTGTGATAGTAGGCAACATCTAATAACTTCTACTGTGATAGTAGAAATGATCAGATGTTCTAATAATCTAATAACTTCTACTGTGATAGTAGGCAACATCTAATAACTTCTACTGTGATAGTAGAAGTTATCAGATGTTCTAATAATCTGATAACACACTGTGATTTAAGTGTGACAATTAAATCAATGAGGTAGGTAAATTAGGCTTAATGTTCAATAAAAATAAACCAAACATCTTACTTTTTTCAATTGTCATTATTTATTGCCTCGTGCACATGCTCACTCTTCCATGTAGGTATGTTTAGTTCTTAAATGACACAAATATAACAAATAAATACATGATGTATACAACTAATGTACACAACCCGAGCCGCCCCAAAGCACTCACAGACGGCCAGTCTCACAGCAGCCTCGCGCAGCAGTCCCAGCTGCAGTCAGAGAAGCGAGGAGACGCACCCTCTGCGTATTCATATATCTGCACTCTGCAGTTTGTGTATTTATAGGTATTGAGCTTCATTTTTACACGAAACAAATAATAACCGTAGCTGTGTTTCAGCTGCAGGACAGCAGTGAAGGCCCAGGTATAAAATGCACGGTCCGCCACTGCTTTTTGACATTTAATTTGATCTGGGTAGTTAAATAAAATGTAACCATACAATTGCTAATTTGCTTTTTCCTTCCATTTTATTTCTGGGTCACATTTTCCTGCACACCCCTTCTGCAAAAAGACAGTAAAATCCAGAATGCACATTTTCTTTTTATTTGGCCTATATACATATACATACATAAATTACATACTTTAGATATGACTTGGCACAAATACAAAATCTGTGGTAAAAATAAATTCCATCCGTTAATTATGACTTTACAGACATATGCACATGCACACAGAAAATAGACATCATACCGAAGGTACAAAACATGAAAACTTCATGGTATTTTAAATGCAGTCATCCTCCCTCACAACCAGGTGAGGAACCAGGTGACATATAATGGTGCTGTAACTACTGTCAATTTCACAATGTCAGTTATCTATTACTTAAATTTCAAGGAACGGACGCAGTCCCCTCCAGCCACTTAAGTAAAATGGTGAAACAAAATCAACCATAGCTAAATAAAAGCATGTTGGGTACTTAAGGATATTTTTTAAATAACAGAGATGGGTCAACAATATATGTAGAATTACAGTACTAATCCCTAGTCTTACTTTTCAAAGAAGACCAACAGAAATGTCAGTACACCAGTAGTCTCAGTCCCCAAAATGTTCCAATTTTGTCCTTCACCTCCACTTCTTGAACACTAGAGGGCTCTCCTGGTCAACAGACAGTGTAGGTCAGACGCAGAGGGATTGTGTAAAATAAATGAAATCTCCTGGAGTGAGGCGGGAGCAAGTTCTGATGGCAATTCCACAACTCAGTCTTGTATACCCCGTATCAGTGTAATACGGCACCCTTATGACAGGCACATGCTTCCCAAAGCCTAGCGCTTGATCACCACCTGCTCAAAGGCTCCAGCTGCGACCCTGAAAGAGAATGCCACAACGTGTTACATGACAGGAAATGAGGGTGGTTATGTGATCTGGCTGCTGCTGTGGTGCATTCTTTTATGTGCAGAACTAACACTGTGTTGTGAAATTGAAAGTACCTTGACATCGATGTAATAGATTCCTAAATACAAACATTTTCATTTAACCATTTAGCATATGTCCAATGAATTTAGATTTGTAATAAATGCCTGCTGCGTGGCAATCACAATCCACAGTTACATAATCACACCCACCTCATATGCTGGCTTCCTAAAGCTGTACTCCCACCAGGACCAACAAACAAGCTGAGCCCCTCCTCTGTAGCAACACAAACACACACACACAAACACACACACACACACACACACACACACACACACACACAAACACACACACACACACACACACACACACACACACACACACACACACACACACACACACACACACACACACACACACACACACACACACACACACATTAGAAATAAGAATACTGCCAATCAGTGCAAAGTCATGGTTTGAAAATGGCTCACACTTACGTCTCTAGAAATGATAATAGTAAATGGCAATAGACGAATAGAGAGGGGAACGATGTTGCAAAGCTGATGAGATCTTTTGAAGAACATCAAGAGAAGTAGTTGATAGGTGAGGAACACCATCAAAATATGCACATTTCCGCAAAGAAATGTGTTCAACATCATTCTCTGAGTGGAGAGAGTCCCCTTTTTTTTTTAAAACAATAAATGACTCCCCTCTTCATTAAGTCACTTAAGTAACATGGCAGCCACTATGTGTAATCTGCTACCAGTGAGGGTAAACTGCCCTTGAGGTATTCAGATAATGCAATCTAACCTCTGTAATCCTTATTCAAATACATGTTAATATTCAGGCTTGTAAATATGCAAGTATGGTTCAAATTTATGATTTGCCATCATAAACATCTAATTGTCATTCAGCTTTTGAAGGAAGTACTTAAAGCCGTTGCATTGTTGCATTGCAACACCTCGAAGTAATTTGATCCAATCAGCAGGAGTGTAAGTAACTTTCCAAGTCAGCCTTCAGTGCACTAAATCACGGATTAGGTGTACACACCCTCTGCACTGGAGTCCAAGACGCCATGGCTGAAGTCCTGGCTCTGCAGGATTTTCTCTATTATGTCATCAGCATCCACCCTGGTGGCATCAACTCTTTTGAGCTGATTCTCCACTGAGTTCTGCTTTACTGGATGTCTAATGGAGAAACAGAAACAGGGTGAAACATTATACAGGTGTCCTTTATATGGGAAAGAAAATACATAAGACCATATATTTAGTGGAAAATAGAAACAGTCTGATCCCGAGGTTTGTTTATATAACAGGATCATTGCACACAAAGGTCAACCCAGCATAGAAAATGTGTTGAAAGTAAAAGGTGAGAAGAAAGGAAGAAAATAAAAACATTACCGTGAAACTTTAGCAGGGGTAGAGGGGTGGTCAGGTGCATTGGAACAGGTAGCGGAGGCTGGCAGAGTGGTCCTGCTCTCCTGCTCTCGCTGATCACTAGTTTCCAGGATGCTGCCGATGCCTGTGGAGGCAGAACCTCCTGACGCGCTCCTCCGATGGCATAGATCTGTTAAACTGGAGTGATTCGAGCTGTAACCTACAGAACAGGAAAGGGAGAAGAAAACATTCAGGTTATGCTTATGTTTTCTGTAGCTGGCGTGGTAGTAATGGTGCTTGTTTAAAGGGAATAACTGTGTGTCTATGTGTTAGGTACCTGAGATTTTTGACTGTTGACTGGCATGGCTGGGTGTTCTGGAGTGACCATACGCTACCAGCTCCTCTGGGACTGATACTGACTTTAGAGTCTCTAAATGAAAAAAAAAACACACATTTTGAAATCACAAGTTTTGTTATGAACATTTTGTAAATATGCAAACACAGCTAAAAAAAATCTATTCTTTAAGGTAAAACCCTTGAGGATTTAATTAGCTTTAGTTTCTTTATGATGCTATTCATTCTGAGGCTTCCTAAATGAAAACGCTGATGATGATTTTCAGTATGTTACTGTTGACTCCTGAATAATCATGGCACCTCATGAAGAATGGTTCTTTGTAGAGCCTTGTCAAAACTACTGTGTACAACAAAAGCTGCATGCTTTTGGCAAGAGTTGAGAAACTTAAAATAAAATCTTGCCATCGTAAAGGAACAGCAAACTCTTTTGAGCCTCAGAGTCTGTATGTACGTACCGGTGAGTGAATGGGATATGTACATGTCTCCTCCCTTTCTGTCCTCAAGGAGACATTCTGCTTCAGCCTGTGGGATTCCCAGAGTCATGGCTGTAGATGGGGGACTAAAGGGAACACAGGAAAAAGTGATGTTACTGAGTTTTTTAAGTATCAGAGTGTTGTTGGAAAAGAGCTCCTTCAACTGCCCTGCTCTTATCATAAACACAAAAATGTGGACTCTAACCCGATTAGACTTTGTGGACACAGCAATGTATGCTGCTATCATGGGATTGACTGCTATAAACATCTACTTGTGCCAACCAAATCATTTAAAACAGGCTATAATTACATAAAAACCTCTACACACAGGGACTCTGACATCATTATTTTGACTAATAGAACTGTTCAACATAAATACTTGAATTGAATGGTTTATGTAGGAACTATATTCAGATATGTTTACGCTTGCCGTTATCTAGGAATATGATGTGTGTGGTTTGTTTGTCAGTGTTCATGATACAGCCTCAGTTTTCTTGTGACATATTGCACCTCTACTGGTGAATAGATGGCACAAAATACAGTTTATTCAAATACAAAACTCTGCATTTTGTTCTGATCCACAGTCAAAAAGGGGATGAGCCTAGAACTGCAGTAACACTGGGATGTTTTTTGTTTGCAGTCGTCAAACATACACTTTACATGTAGAAATACTGTGTAATAGCTAATCAGCACGCACACGTCAAAGCCAACGGTCTCCTTGAGCAAGTTATACATGAGTTAAAAATGGATAGATAATAAGTCTATTGAAAATAGACGGGCAATCACTTTAAGCAACTCCCGGACGTTAACACCGGAAACATGACTTCTCTGCTACTGTGATGCAACGTTAAACAAAGGAAAGAGGGCGGAGAGGCAGACAAATAGCGACAGACAAAGAGTTAAAAAAAAAGAAACTTGTTTCTTCACACACACAATGAGTAACACTCTGTGGGATGAATGACTAGGCTATCATTGAGTTTACACTTTAGACATCGCCTAGGCAGCAGTGTGTGTGTCATTACACTAAAAGGGAGTTGGAACATGACAGTGTACTGGGAAAGACTTGCGGTGGCTGAAAAAAGTTGCAAACAGTGCAGGCTTTGGCAGGAGTGTGGTGTTTCATCACATCCTCAGAGACAAACTGCTCTACATAAAGCTCCTAACAAAAGAGAAAACACAACCGCTGGGCTGAGCTGATCACACTTCAGTTGTTGCTCACTACCGAGGTTGGGCAGATTAATGTCTGGGTGAGGCGTTATTAGATACAATCTCAGCTACCATACGTCATAACTTCAAACTCTATGAGGACTTTGTAATATCAGACAAGAGAGTCTTCGGTTGAGTGACAGACAGGGTGTGATGAGAACACTTTCCACTGTGGTTAGATGCAGATTTTTGTAAGTGGGGGACATTCTTCCGCTGCAACCACAGCTATAGCATTTTGTAGTCGACTAAACTTAAACACAACAGACAAGTCAATATTTCCGTAGTTACAACTTTAAAATTGAATTGATATTCAGACGTGCAGACTGAGTTATACAACTGAACAAGTGAATAAGGTAAAAATGAGCTCTTACGTTTTAAAACAGGTGTCTCCAGACATAAGTTGTGTGTTGATGACAACCTGTAACAGATAAAAAAAGAGGTAAAGTAATGTAGGTTTTAGGATGACAAGAGGCAGAAAAAAAGCTGCAATGTTCCTGTGTAGCGTGGTTTAATGGGGTTGCTATCAACTAAGGCTTAAAATTACATTTTGTGCAATGTAAGCCCATTGTAGCCCCAGGAAGAATCAGCATATTTTAAAATGCATTCCCATGGCCCAGGTAGTTTGTAGATCACAGGCTCAGACATGTGTGGCAGCAATTGTCAGCGCATTCAACTTTTCCATCGATGACATAAATCCAACATTTTCAGGAGTGTCTACTTCTGCTGAAGAACTGGTTACATCATTTAGAGCAGCATAGCTTTGCAACAATAGGTTGTAGGCTTATCTTTGCTAAAATGTGTGTTACTTGTACAGACGTGTAAGAATAAATTATTGGACCGTACCAAAACGTTGCCAGTGTGGCAGAGACTCCTAACGGCATTTACAACTTAAAGTATTGTGGAGCTATGCGTTAAAACAATACCACACCTTCAGAATTGAGTTGTCCTGCCTGGTGTTTTTGGTGTCGTATCCCTCTAGGAGACACCGTCGTGTAATGCTGCCGGACCCGGCAAACTCAGACAAGTTCAAGTCAGCAAAGCCCAGCTGCACAGGGATATTAGAGATCAAGCAGTTAGAACCATCTGACAGTAGGTTTATCTCTGTCAAAGTGCCAGCATTAACATGTATGTGTACATAAAGCATCATCCTATGATAATGTGGTGTTATAGAACTATCTACATTTGAAGAAATCCAGCACAGCTAAGGTTTTTGGAAGCACACCACCATGTGTCTAAGAGGAGGTATTCAACCCTTGAGAAATCAGACAACCTAATACTTTAACTCATCGTTAAAGTTCATGATTAACACTGCGTAGGTTGTGATTTACAGAATTTCCAATCAGTAACTAAAGACGGAAACAAGAAATAAAAACATTCTTGGTAAACAGACTCACCTTACTGAAAAGTTATCTAAGGACACTTGGAGGCCGACTGTTATCATTTATGATAAGAAATGTTCTAATGGATATATGGCACTGAAGTATCTATGTTTACAACAAATGCCAGTCTACAGACGGGAGAACAGAAGTATTACCTTTGCAAACGTTTTTCCACCCTTCAATTCCTTAAATGACAAAAACACAAAAATCAGTGAGGTCACAATTACCCGTTTCATTACTATCTCACATACCATTTTCATTCAAACTTTACTCCTGCCTGCACAAAGCATCTGTGATATGATTATAAATTAACAGTGCTCTGGCCTTAACTACAGAAACCTTTTTAGCACATTCAAGTCTGCTATGGAACATTTCTACTATGCATTTTTGCAGTGTCAACAAAATCGAGCTTGATGGCAGAATAGAAAACGTCCTGTACCTTGCGCACGGACACCCGGCAAAAACAGGGGCCTAGTACACCTGTCCCAGCATTGGCACTCATCTTAATCATGAACGAGAATCTCTTCCTCCAGTGGACACAGTTGGCTTGGACTGGATTCCTGTGAGAGAAACACATTTAAAAACACTTCTTCACAGAGAAACAACAACATGCAGGTATACCGAACACTGAAAGAGCAGATATTCATTTTAAGATTGCCAGATTTATGCACGGTTTACCCACAGAGTGTCCCAGTTGGATCCTAAATGTGTGCAACACTTCAGTTCAATACTCGCTGAACTTAACATGTGAATCTTTTGGAATATATATATTAGTAAATTAGACTTCACAGGGTACATAGAGAATATTGAGTGGACAGCAGCGATAAGAGGCGTAGCTTTTTAATTAAAAGACAATATAGTGGTAGCAATAGAAACAATAGAAAAATAGGAATCTTCATACACAATCATACACAAGATTGTCAATATGATTCTGGTATTTGAAAAAGAGACTAAAGACGTGGTTGGAGCGGGATAAAACTAGGAACAGTGTTTGTACACAGACAGTTACCATGGCAAAGTAATGAGGGTTAGCTAGACGTTGGCTTTTTCCAGAGTGACTCATCTACGATACACGCACGTGTAATCACTGGTCCCTAGGAAGCTTGTGTGCTTCTTTGCAATGGAAAGAAAGTGTGTTTCAAGAAGAAGCTATGTTAACTCAGAGTCGTTGATTAGCAACTGATTTGATCAACGGTGTTACGTTACATAGGTTAACGAAATAATGTTATTGGACTAATGTACCAATAACTAGCGCTACTAGCTCTTTAACCAGAGCCTCCTGGTTTGTAAGTTTCTGTCTCCTTAAACACAGGAGATAGTCTTCAACCATTTGCTAGTTCACGATACGTTAATACACATAGTTTTAACAAGTAACTAGCCTATATAAGTACAACCCTAGTTACCCAATAGCTAACTAACGTTTCTGTGGTGTCGCTTAATAACTAATGTTACACACAGCGTACACGATCAAACTCATGGAATGCAACAATGAGGCAAAACCGAGACTACAAATGATTAACAAGTGTCGAACGAAAACTGAACAGGGACTTAAAAGCACACGTTTCACTTAAATTCAAGTTTAGCTTGCTCGAACAACCAGTGAAAGTTGCTATAAATAGCAAAAACAAATCTTACCTAGGCGACTCTTCTGCAAAGCCTCCATCCATGAGTCGAACTTTACAGAATAAAACTCCGTTTACGAAGGGAACCGATGACAATTCCTCCAGATCGAAGTCTACCTTAAATTTAAATCTCTTTTTCTTCATGAGCATGAACGACATGATATATCGCCGGGTGACCGAGGCGCAACAAGTCCCGACAGAAGTGGTAAAGGCTGACAGACAACTGTCCACTTTCCCCCGCTCCGTGCTGTCACCGCGGCTCGCTCAGCTGTCTCTGGTCGTTGCAGTGTTGTTGCAGTGTTGCCGTAGTGTTGTTGCAGTGTAGTTGCAGTTTTGCGGTCGTCATGCAGACACGATTCAAACTTCAAATCTCCTCCTTCCCACCCACTGAAAAGCATTATTCATGACGTGACGGAAATTCCTCCGTTTGATTGGACACTGCGGCTGCATGACAACAAAACAAAAAAGAAAAGAGGAATACCGAGGTCACGATTGAAATGGTCGCACACGTCACGGAGGAAACTCATTCAAAGTTAGTGCCCTGACGTGACGTCACTCCCGACCGTGACCACAACACTGTGAAAGAGATGTGGGAGCAGAAAGAAAGACAATATCTTTCATTCAGCAGGCATGTGACAGGTTCACAGTGTTAATACTATGGTTCTAAACAGAAGAAGTATGCAGATAATTTACTGATAAGTGAAAGTAGCAAAACCACACAATGTCTTCCTTTGTTTACTTAGAAGTAGAAAAGTGTCACCAGTGTAATGTGCCCAACATACCAAAACAATCCCTGTTATATACACATATTACTGGGTTGTTGATACACTAACATGTTAGCAACAATTTAATGGTGAACAGGTTGAGGTGGGGCAAATTGTATCCAGTATATACTACTGGGTATTTTAATAATAACAATGCACAGAGGTGGAATGAAACTACATTTACTCAAGTACTGTACTTGAGTATAAATTTGAGGTTGCACTTTACTGAAGTATTTTCTTTTCATGTCATTTTATACTGCTACTTCACTACATTTCAGGGAGAAATATTGTTTGTACTTCTCTACATTTATTTGACAGCTTTAGTTATTAGTTACTTTACAAATTAATATTTGTACATACAAAAAAGATGTGAGCTTGTAAAATACGATGTTTTGTTATAAATCAAATTGCCTACATGAGCTGAAATGATTAGTCAATTAATCAATTAGTCGATTGACAGGAAAAAAAGGTCATGCAATTACATTTCATGATTCCAGCTTCTTAAATGTCAATTTGCAGTTTTTCCTTTAATTATTTTAATTATTTCAATTTATTAGTAATAATCTTGAGGTTTGGACCATTGGTTTGACAAAACAAACATTGAAAAGATGTCACTTGGGAATTAGCTCCACCGCAACCAACTACAACAGTAAACAAATCACATCTTTACATTAATGCATGAGTAATAATAATGAAATTATATAATAATTAATAGTACAGTGCACCAAGAACATGTTTCTGCATTACGTAGGCCTACTTTTACTTTTATTAATATTTTAATTTCCCTGATGTGTTATGTTATGTTATGTTTTGCATGTACAATCTTAATCGGAAATGTAGTAGCAGTAGTAACGTAGTGAGGTTAAGAGTAGAAGAGGAAAATACGAAACATGGAATGTGCTGGTACATTACAGATATACACTAACTCTCAAAATTGGCTACCGAGCTGAACAAACAGACAGCCAGTAGTACCAAATGAAACAGTCAGATGTGTGCGACACCTGTTTGTGCGGAGGAACTCCGCCCTCTAGTGGCGACCAGCGATACCGCGCTGCAGGGAAAACAGTTATTTCCTGCACTGACACGTCGTGCCAGATGAGGAGATTACGTTTCCTACTATATAATACACCATGACATATCACATGGCGCAAGGGCGAAAAAGACAGATGGGGAAATTCATCAGACGCATAAACCGGTTTATGCACGCGGTTAATCCGGGGGATAATTATTTCACCACTTTTCTATTTGACCAACTTTCCTGCTCTTCCGTAGAAAAAAACGTCGAGTGGCTACGTAGCCATCGTTGCTCCGCCCTCGATAGCTGCAGTTCGCCTGAAACGTCACGGAGGACACCTCTGCACGGGACAGTCTGCAACATAATAAAGCAGCCTTTTTTTTTCCATCGATCGCATCTGGATTTTTCGCAGGGTTTATGCATGGTTTTCAATCTGGATATGGATTAATAATCTGATCCTGACCGCAGGGCGACTCGTCTCTCGACTGCTGCTTCCCCCTCAGTCCTTACAATGTATCCGTCGTTACGGACGTTTTTACTATCAAATGCCCAGTGCTGGGACGCCGACAGCAAGAGGTCGTACCAGGACTTGTTTGAGAGGCTTGATACCAATAACGATGGGGAGGTGGACGTCGCTGAATTACGAGCGGGCCTCAAGGCAATGGGCATATTTCGCCAGGGTGCAGCACAGGTAAAAAAAAAAAAAAAACCGGGGGGCCAAAGGAGTTTCAGGGCTTGGCCGGCTCGATTTGCATATAATTCCTGACCATGTGTCAGTCTGTGTGTGTGTGTTTGTGACTCGCCCTGATACCACCTGAAGGCAAATTGAACCACGTGTGAATCCTCTCTGCAGAAAATCGTGTCGTCTGGCGATCAGAACAAAGATGGGAGTCTTGACTTCAACGAGTTCAGTAAATATCTGAAGGAGCACGAGAAGAAGCTGCGGCTGACGTTCAAGAGTCTGGACAGAAACAACGACGGTAGGGGATGATGAGAGGAAGCTCACTATCAACATACTTGGCAGGAGTAATCATGGCACATGCCAGTGGATGTTCACAAGGCTACATATCCTCTGTTTATACTGCAGCATGTTTGAGTAGAGCTTTTTTTTAAATGGTGTGTTCAGGGCGCATTGATGCCTCCGAGATCCAGCAGTCCCTTGAAGAGCTGGGCTTGGACATCAGCAGAGAGAATGCCCAGAAAATATTACAGAGGTTTGACCTCCACTTCTATTATGTTTCTATTTAGAGTGTTAGTGGTAGTCTGAAAGCCTTACATGGTCAGTAGTGTGCTTATTATAACCATAGGTCATGGGTTAACAGGTGTCTGTGTGTTTCCTTAGTATGGACATTGATGGGACCATGATGGTGGACTGGAATGAGTGGAGAGAACACTTCCTTTTCTGCCCTGCTCACAACTTGGAAGAGATCATACGCTACTGGAAACACTCCTCGGTATGGACACACACACACACACACACACACACACACACACATTCAAATACAGAGGCAGGCCACTGCAGTGGAATTAATCACATGACGTCTAGTCCTCTTGTGTGAGCGATGTTATGGATTTTCCCTGCAGTCCACATTTTGCCAGCAGCTTTGAAAGATTAAACCGTCCAACATAATTAGATCACAACAGCACATGTTGGCCCCCCTTCAGCCTGTTCCTCCACCTCTCAGTGCAAATAAAGATGTCATTGTCAAGATATTTGCTCCAAAACCAGGCAAAGCTGCATTCTCGTGCCATAGATGTGACGTAAGAGTGGCTGCAGGACAAATAACTTGCTGCATAAGCCTCTGTGTTCCCCTGCAGAATTGCATTAAGTTGCCACTGCACCATGTTTGTCACAGACACATTTATGCTTTTGGAAAAACATTGGATATGTTTATCGGTAGTTCTAGCTTAAAGGATAAGGAGGTCAATTCATTGTTTGTTGTTAAAATAGTTACAATTCTGCGATTTCTTTGCCTTTCTTCAACAGTGTGACCTTTTTCTATGCACAAGTTGTATGAACTATACAAGACAAGGAAACATGTGCTTTTAATGTTTTTACTTCCTGGCTGCAACCTTATGTTCAAGGTTTTGTAAATGCTGCTCTCTCTCAGTGCACAACTGGTAATTTGGCAAGATTGAAAAAACAGTTGCTGCATCACTGTGAAAATAGAACTCAAAAGGAGAAGTTGTTGTCGGCTTGTGAAGTTTTTTTTTTTTTTTGTCACATTGACAGCCACACAAACGGTCTCTGTGACATGTGCCTTCCTGAGAGAGATACAATCTCAAAGGCACAAATAATTCTGCTGTATTATTATTATTATGGCCATAAACTGACATAGCACTGAGAATGTGTTTATAGCTCTAGCAGGAGCAATAATGCTAAACGGACATGTCTTTGATTTGACCAGTGCCCATCAATACAAGTGATTTGATCAAATATATATGTATATATATATATATATTTCACCAGGTGCTGGACATAGGTGACAGTCTTGCCATCCCAGATGAATTCACAGAGGAGGAGAAGAGCTCAGGTGTCTGGTGTAAGCAGCTTGCTGCAGGTGCAGCAGCGGGGGCCGTCTCTCGCACTGGTACTGCCCCTCTGGACAGAATGAAAGTCTTCATGCAGGTGAAATAAGTGAAGGAAACAAATGGACAACTGTATTCTTACCTTAGGATGATAACTTATGCAGCTTACGTGTGCTATGAGTGAAACTGACCTGCAAACCGTATGTATTTGTGCTGCAGGTTCATTCTTCTAAGACCAACCCGATAAGCCTGGTAGGGGGCTTCAAGCGGATGCTCGCAGAGGGAGGTCTAACGTCACTGTGGAGGGGAAATGGGATCAACGTTTTGAAGATTGCACCCGAGACGGCAATCAAATTCATGGCATATGAACAAGTAAGCTCTTAAATGCACATTTTATACATGTGATGGTATTTAGAAACGTTTTGTAACATTACAAATATTTGGAATAAGTGCATCATTTATTTTCGCTCCATTTGTGTGTGTTCTGTAGTTTAAGAAGTTGTTATCCTCAGAGGGCAAGAAGATTGAGACACACAAGAGGTTCATGGCTGGCTCTATGGCTGGGGCCACAGCACAGACAGCCATCTACCCAATGGAGGTACGTCAACTGATTGCTTTTTTACGTTTTTTTTTTGTACGTACTGGAGCTGCTCTTACAAAGCATGTACTGTCGCATGCAATTGAGACATTCCACTTCGTCATTACGTTGCGCTTTGAACTTTGACCCCCTTGAATGTGCTGTCATCTGTCATTGCGTCTTCGGCCACTTGAGCTGCCGTCTGTCTGTGCTCTTTCGGCTCAGTCAATGTGACGTATCTTCCGCTGTGCAGAGGGTTGTGGGTCAGAATAACCAGAAAAGCATGCTGGGTTGCGTACTGCCAGATGTGACCGGATGCTTTAGGACACCCTGGAAATTTGGCATGCTGCTTTTGACTCACTATGTATCGGGACATGCTAAATATCTTTCTGGCATACTAAAACGTATGGTAATACGGGTATTGGGTAGCGAAATAAAATGAAGGCAGCTTTTTTTAATATGTTTTCCCCCAAACTAGAAAATACTACACAAATCAAAATATTCTGTTCCTCAGTTTTTCTTCTTTTGTACTTTCTCTCTAAGGTATTAAAAACTAGGCTGACCCTGAGGAAAACCGGCCAGTATTCAGGAATGTTTGATTGTGCCAAGACGATTCTGAGAAAGGAAGGTGTCAAGGCTTTCTACAAGGGCTACATTCCAAACTTAGTGGGAATCATTCCCTATGCTGGGATAGACCTCGCTGTTTATGAGGTATGTATTCTGCTCCTTTCCTCATATTTCACAAACAGATCGCACTTAGTTACATTTTCTCATTTGTATGCACGACAAATCAGTTCACCGAGGACTGTAGTGCTACATTAAATCAGAGAAATCCATTTTTTTGTTTTGTTTTATGCTTATGTTCACTAGCATGATGCATGTCTCTCCTGTGTCTCAGACTCTGAAGAACACGTGGTTGTCGCACTACGCCAAAGACACGGCCAACCCTGGAGTTCTGGTGCTGGTGGCCTGCGGGACCATCTCTAGTACCTGTGGCCAGCTGGCCAGCTATCCACTCGCGCTTGTGCGCACACGGATGCAGGCACGAGGTAAACGCAGACTTGACATTTGGTTGACAAGGATGACAAAACTCACATGGCACGCAATTACATAGTGCTTAATACACTGCAAGATGTTTATGTGGTGACAAAACTGCAATAGCACCCACTATTTTCTGTACATAATATAAATAAGTGGGCTGCAATGGAGAAGGGCTTCCTTTAACATACAGTACAAGAGTAAAAAGCATGCTTTCAGATGCAAAACAGCCTCCCTAACTTCCTTTTTCCTCTCCAGCGTCTCTGGATGCATCAGACCAGCCCTCCATGAGCAGTCTGATGAAGAAGATAGTAGCCAAAGATGGCTTTTTCGGACTCTACCGGGGCATCCTGCCCAACTTCATGAAAGTCATTCCTGCTGTCAGCATTAGCTATGTGGTTTACGAATACATGAAGACTGGCTTAGGAATTTCCAAATGACGCTGCAAGCAAATGAAAAAGAACATTTATTTGTCAGACTTGAAAATGCCTGAAATGAGTCCCAAGAAAACAGACAGACGTCAAACATACAGAGAGCATGACGTCCACCAGCTGGCGAAGGAGTTCAGTGGATGGAAAACTGTATGTGTCCTACTAAGGGTTGTCTGTCAGTAGCTAAAGCATTTATGGTTCCTGCTGAGCATGCTTTTGTTTCTATCCTATTGTTACACATAACACGCTCCCAAAATATGTTCACTGTCCAAAACAAGATTTGATATAAAGATAGTACTGCACTAAATACAAACGTAATACATGATGGGTTGCGAAATTCACCCTACTGTTATTCTGTTAAAACTGTGATCAACCAAAGTGGTAGCTTAATGGATCATATTGTTTTTGTTTCTTTTGGTTACTAAAGAAATATTTTGTTTTGTGAAATCTGGAGCTTTTCCAATGGAGATACACAGCAGAGTTGATGGTCTTATTTTGAGGTAATACGACACTACACCAGTTCAAATGTTGAAGTCAACACCCTTTAGAGGTAATTTAACACTTTCATAAACACCCTAGAGTGACATCAGCTCCAGTCAGCTGCTGTCAACTAAAAAGAACTGGCCCTGAAAAATCAATAACTTGTTAACACTGGAGTACTGTCTGCATGAAGACAAATGTGTCTTGGTGCAATGTGAAAATCACAAATTGTGTGTTATCTGATAATCATTTAAATGTGCCTTACAGCCACTCAATGTGAACTGTCTGACATCACAGATGTGTTTTTTTACTACATATATATATATACTGCATTTATGTACTGTGTATATATATATATATATATGTTTTCAGTTATGATTATTTAAGGGTTTTGATGATGGTTACGACTATGTAACACATTAACAGTAATAACTGGTCATTGGTCTTGCAAGGAGCATGCTTTTTCTCTTGTTTCACTTCTCATTTCTTCACAGCAAACCAACCAACCAAACAACACACTGAACACTCCCACAAGCGGATACTGTTACCTCTAACATTGTGTGACTTGTTCTTCCATACAGCCAATTTGTCTTTATTATATGTTACTTTAATGTGGATTTTAAGAAACGAAAACTGGTATTGATTTAATAGTTTTTTTTAGCCAGAACATGTGGAAACTTTAACATGGTCACTTACTTGCGAGCAAATGGCTTAGTGGTGTAAAGTTCAGCTCTTCGGGGTGGGGATCACTGAGGTGTGTTAACAGCTCTACCTAGTGGCTAATGAAGACAAAACACATGGACACACTTCCATGCTCAACTGAAAATGTAGCCCAGTAGGCCTACAATACAAGTAAACGAGACCATTATAGTATTTTAGACTTTAGTATTTTTTCTTTAATCATCCCAGGGATTTCTATTTCTAATGGATACTAGCTGGCCTAGATGGAATTTAAATGGGCAGCAGAAGAGGTCAGAGATATTACTGGAACAAAACAGACAAAATACAGACTAAGTTGGATAACTAAGACCAATAAAATGATTGCATCATCTTTGTCTGTGGTTTGGGCTCTGGTTTTTATATAGAGCATTTTGTCATCTTGTCAATCTCAAGTTCGAACAATTGTTTGAATTTGCTTTCATTCATTACACAAAAGGGATCTGGAGAATTATTTAAGATGCAGTAGCATTATATAAAATAACCCTCCAAAAATGTTTTTCTTAATAAAATAAATGAATGAATGTAGTTGGTCAAAGGATTCTGAAAATGACTCTTTCTCGCAGTGTACAGGTTACAATACTATAGGTTTATTTTAGTTTATTTTAGTTACACCAAAGGAAGCGACCTGGGCTAACTGTAATTACTTGTATATCATGTACAGTGTATTACTTTTGTTATTCATTATTATTCATATAAAATATTTCAGACAGAACAAGAGACCATGAACATATCACTCCACCGGGACACTACATGAGGCCCCCAAAGTGTTCTGCTGCTTGAATGCAGGTAATTGAAACAATAACATGTCAGATTATGATTCTGCAGAGTAAACTACATAATATAGTTGTGGAAGCCCATTTCTGCCACTTGTGATGAAATACATGGTCCCACTAAGTTTGTCCTAGTCGCACACCGTAGTTGGGGCACCACTATTGTTGAAGGAGGTTAGCCCTCCGCTGGAAAGAAACAAAACTACATAAACTTCAGCTGGTTTCGGTGAGTTTATTTGTTTTGTCGCCACTAACGTTACATGGTGAAGTTTGCGTCACGTTGTAATAATCGACACCGACGTCGTAAATAAGACAAACAGCGTGCTAAGCTAGTTGTTAGAAAGTGACAGCTAGCAGCTAGCCGACTGTAAGCTAAAAATATTCTCCTGCTTGAGTGATTTGCGGTCGACACAGCTGAACAGAGGGGACACTTTGGTAGGTTGCAACTAGCAAGCAACGTGTGCTTACATCTCTCGATTAATGGCAACATTGTCTTTAACGTTAAAGTTTAATTTGGGAACTTGTTGCTCGTTAAGTAGCTAGTGGGCGTTAACGGGGACGACGCTGTGTGGAGACGTTATTACCGTTAAGCGGTGGCAGGTCCAGGTTTACAGTTACTGCCACAGTTAACGTTACTTGGTCGTATCTTAAGCTGTCTAGCCTCCCGATAAGCCTCTCTAGAAAGCCGTTTAGCATCATGTGTGCACGGCTCGTGTGCACACACGGCTCAGTGTATGTCTTAAGAAGGCGTTTACCATTTTAAATCAGCCACATATCACACTTATCGTTTGTAGTTTCTGCTGTAACAATAGGATGTGTCTAGCATATTACTTTTTTTTACCATTACATTGTCATAATGTATTAATATTATACCTTTTTAACTTTTTTAAATATACACGCAATCATTTAAAAGACATGAAACAAACTCATAAGAGGCAGATTAATATGTTAGGAAGACAGACAGAAGGAAACTGATCTAGCTAAAGAAGCAATTACAAACTCCAAATGAATTGGCCTCCAAACCCTTTTCTAGGATCAGCCTGTCTAGCTGCAAATCTGTCTACAAGTGGTTCCAGGCTGGAGGAATCTGTGCACGGTCCAATAAGGTCTCTGAAATCTGGGATAAAGGATGCAACTGATTCATTTAGTTTCTGAATGGCTGGATTGCAATGAAGTCATTTAGTCTATGGTTTGTTCCCAAACATAGAAGAAGTTGTCTTTTCTTTCCAGTAGCACCATAAACAGGCAGGCATCATGGGCAACACAAGTGACAGAGTGTCTGGAGATCGGCATGGAGCCAAGGCCCACCGCTCAGACAGCGGCGGCAGCCACAAAGACCAGGAACCCAGCAGCAAGTTGGTGGACAGCACAGACGACCCCAACATCTTCAACACCCACGGGCCAGAGTCGAAGGTACCGCTGGGAAATACAGAACCAGAAATATAGATTGTTGTACAGTATCTTGTTTGTTGCTCAGGAATACCTTTCATATTTTTATGCCATTTGTTAGATATGATTTTAATTGAGATATCAATGAATTGCTTTTAGGCGTTAGAAGAGAAAGAATCAGATCTGGCTGACCAGGTGAAAACTGGTCGTCAGGCTCGACCCACAGTCATCCGCTGGGCTGGAGGGGGGAAGGAGGTCTTCATAGCAGGTTCCTTTAATAACTGGAGCACAAAGATACCACTAAATAAGAGGTAAACATGTAAATATCATCTCTTACGGTCCTTTAGGGATCCAATGGAAATTATCGAACGACCGGTATTGCACTAATACTCTTTCTTTTCTTTTCTCCAAAGCCATGATGACTTTGTAGCGATCCTGGACCTGCCTGAAGGAGAGCACCAGTACAAGTTTTTTGTAGATGGACAGTGGGTCCATGATTCCTCAGAGGTACATCAGTGTCATTTTTATTTTATTGTTGTGTTATTGAAAGTTTTTCCTTAATACCAAATAGTTCAGTTCATGTGTGCAGTGTTGTATATAATATTTATATACATTTCTTGGAACATTTCTCTTTTGCAGACAGTTGTAACCAGTCAACTCGGCACCATCAACAACCTGATCCAGGTGAAGAAGTCAGACTTTGAGGTGTTTGACGCCCTGCATGTTGACTCTCTGGAGTGCTCAGACACATCAGGTCAGTTACAGTAAACACTGATGAAAATTAAACGGAGGTGTTTTGCAATGGAATGTTTAGTCAAGCCTTGAAACCCTGTCAGCGGTGTTAATGTGCCTTTTTACGGTTGCAGACCTGTCCAGCTCCCCTCCAGGTCCTTATGGGCAGGAGCAGTACAGCTTCAGGCCTGAGGAGCATTTCAAAGCCCCACCAATACTCCCTCCTCATCTCCTCCAAGTCATACTCAACAAGGACACCAATATATCTGTCAGTGCCTCCATCTATCTACCATTCAGATTTAACACTATCATTTCCTCAGACCTTGATTTGCCTTTGTTGTTGTTGTTTACCAGTTTCTTTGTGGTTTGTAAGTTTTCCTCGTACTCTTTCTCGACAGTGTGACCCTGCCCTGCTGCCTGAGCCCAACCATGTAATGCTAAACCACCTTTACGCCCTCTCAATTAAGGTAGGTTCCCTGGAAACAGCTGAAATACTCCTCACACATTTCCAGATGTTACTGGCACCACATACTCCCCCCAGCTCTATTAACTATACATCCCTGAGCAACCCAATTCTGTGGAGGGGTTTGAATCTCCCTCACCTTTCAGCCAGTGAATCAGACGGTCGTGCAAAAAACTTAATATAATAGTCGTTAACTCCCAAACTCTGAAATCTAGACTCATTTTATATACGTTTTTACTTCCTCAACATTTGCCTCTGAAGTCAAGTGTCTCTGAAAATGTTTACACAGCAAAATTGTACAACAAACTTTTAAATGTCAAAGTCTGTTGCTGTGACAAACATTCAAAAGGACATAACCCGGCATAACTTCTCATGTTACTGAAGGTGCTCACTTAAGAAATTCAGAGCATATCTATTGCCTCAACATGGTGACGGCTGAGCCGGTGGCTCGTAGCTAAGGGTGCTAACAGTGCTGACAGCGTTCAGTGTTAATCTGAGGGGCGACTAGAGGGTGGGTTTTATCAGCTGTAACTGCTTCATGAGCGCAGTGCTGAGCGGCGGCCGTGCGCTAACTAGTGGGGAGCGTTTACATGCACTAATGTGCACTAAAAGCCACTTGGGGCCGACCCTGCTATGTCAACAAAGCAAGGAGAAGCTCGGATTACAACACATACAGAGGGAGAGCGACTTCATTCCCTTTTAAAAATAGACATTATTATTCTCTGTGTGGACCGTTTGGCAGTTTCACAAATACAAGCATCTCATGTTTATCTGCTCCGTGGGTTTGGGTCTCTCTAATGGCAGATTGTGTTGTGTTGTGTTGTGCAGGATGGAGTAATGGTGCTGAGTGCGACTCACAGATACAAGAAGAAGTACGTCACCTCCCTGCTTTATAAGCCAATCTGAACCACAACTTGGGAGCGCCACTGTGCTTTTAGAGAGCAGCATGCTGGTTTTCTTTTTTGTTGGTATCATCATATTTAGCCAAATCTTGCACTGAAACCAGTTTACAGGCAAGCAAAAGGCCAGTAGCTGCGACTTCGGCTTGGTTTTTTACAGGCTGCACTTCTGTCTACGTAGGGCTCTGAACAAAAGTAGCAAAGTGTGTGTCGGTTGTTGAAGAGAGAGGAAAACCGCACTGTGGCTTTCTACCTGTAACATCTACTGACAGATAAGAGACTGATTCAATCACTGTGTGTATTGGAGTGTTTACTGCACCGTGTGAATATATGCATGTCCGTGTGTGAAACAAGGAAGACGCTGATCTGTGAAGGATCCGTTTCTGTAAAGGGGATTTTAAGGATGCTCTCCTAAAGTGAGGGGTTTTGAGTGTTCTTGGTGTGGATCAACAGTTTGATTTTAAAGTGTTGTGTCGTCATATTCTCGTTGAACTGATTTGAATAACGTTTTGAAATAATTGACCTGACGGTATTTATGGCCAGTGCATGTAGAACAACAGAATGGTCTAGATGCTTGAAGAGAGCAGCAGACTTGGCATTGGTTGAACATGAAGTGCAATAACGAGAACTTAACTCAACGTAGACTCAAGAACAGGAGGAGGGGGCAGCAGCAGCGAACGACATCTTATTTGTCAGTACGTGTTACATATATTATTGAATTTCTCACAGTTCAGCTGTCATGCAGTGGAATCTATAACTAAACTACCATCATTGGTCACTGTAGATGGAGTACTTGGAACATGTTTAGTTCTGTTGTTGCCTTTTATTTTGACATTTTGCGAGCACTTGACCATCCTGAGATAGAAGCTTTTAACTACGCAGCAGGCAACTCGTACTGTACTGTAGCTTTGTGCTTTTCCTTCTTTAGATATGATGACCTTTGCAGTGCTTTTTGTGTGCGTCTGTATCGAGTTCTGTTTATCAAAAAGGAATGTACTGTATGCATCTGTTACACGTGTAGTCATACACAGAGGCGTGTACACTTAACAGTTTGAACTTGCTGCTTTGCATGCGTTGAATGTCGGCAACTTTACTGAGTTTGGTGCACAAAGCAGATCAATTTACAGGGCTGTGAGGAGAGATAGTTGCCACGAATTTAAAAGTTGTACAATGTTTGCTCACTTGTGTTCTTTACAGTATAGCCATTGAAGATCTGTATTTTGAGGTATGTACTTTGAAAGTTATTTTTGTCAAGTCGTGCTGTTTAATAGTCTGCATATACAGTATGTATCAATGGTTGACACGGACTTGTAAAACGGGGCTTTCATAGCTCCTGTTGGTGTTCAACCAGACGCTCTGAAAGTATTTTTTGAATGTTGAGCCTAGACATGAAGTTTTGTCCAAAGAGTTTTTAAGGTTGATATAAAAAGTTATGGAGGACAAGCGCCATGGCGGCGTAGTGTTTTAAGGTTAAAACCCAAAACTTGAATTTTACAACCGTTTCATGAATGTTTTAAAATGCTTTGAAGAACCAGTGTGGTGATTCTCTGTACACGGGTTTACTTCTTTGCAAATAAAGAGCGGACACGCTGGTCCTAATTCCTGTCTGTTTGTCTCTTTCTCTTTTATTCTGTATGAAAGTTGTGTGTTCTTTAAACAATAGTTGTGTTTGTGTTATTTGTTCATTTTACATGTGTCTATTAAATCCATACACTTTAGATCAAGTCAATCAAGGTCGATCGCCACACAATGCACGGCGGTTAGATTTGTGACTTGATCCCGACCTGCTCTGATGTCATGCACACTCGGGCAACGGTAACCTCACGAGGTCGAGACGGGCGCATTTGCTCTCCACCGACTGTAAGACGCAGGGCATGATGGGAAACGCCTGGCTGTGGCCGTATCAAAGAGCTGATTGGCTCTTAGTTTTGACAACAAGCACTTTTGTAGGAAAAAAGAAAAAAAGTCTGTA
This sequence comes from Leptoclinus maculatus, assembly GCA_032191485.1. Classification (NCBI taxonomy): domain Eukaryota; kingdom Metazoa; phylum Chordata; class Actinopteri; order Perciformes; family Stichaeidae; genus Leptoclinus; species Leptoclinus maculatus. Next base: position 4,508,865 of record JAVDOI010000010.1, read on the forward strand.
TTTGTAACATTCAATAATAGATTGTAGATATGATTTGTCTCATGTTGTGTAATAAAGATTGTATCTGTTAACAAACATCTGTATAGTTAATAATAATAATGATGATGAAGGTTTATTTATATATATATATATATATATATATATAATTTACATAAGAATCCAAACGTGGTCTCGTACTCTACAGATGGATCTAACGGGATGTATGTCTGTGACTTCCTGTCTATTCTTTGAAGGCTACTGGAAAAAAAAAAGATCACTAAAAAGAAAAAAATAGTAACTTCAAAAAAAAAAAAAAAAAAATCCACCCACAAAATAAATAATAATAAAAAAGATGTTTCCAGTTGCTGTTTATTGGTCGCCACCTCAGCCACATTGGTTTCATTCTTTATACTCCAGAGCTGCTTCTTTATTCAAGGGTGCGTTTGCTCATTACAATCCATGTGAAACATCATCTGTATTTCATGTGTTGTAAAGCCACGTTTTAAAGAAGTCTTCAATGTACTCACAATCCATTCATATGTCATAGCTGCTTCTATGACTGTTGTGTTAAAGTATCTCATAATTTCGACTTTCTATAGCAACTGGAAAAATCTGGTCAGTGTTATGGTTACAGATGGATGCACCAAAAATTATTAGAATTATTATTATTTATTTTGTGGGTGGATTTTTTTTTTCTTTTTTTTTTTTTAAGTTACTATTTTTTTTTGTGATCTTATTTTTTATTTTAGTGATCTTATTTTTTTTTTTTGCTGGCGGGAATGGGCTTCCATAACTGTCCGACTTGATCGCAGCTTTTTGTCATCGCCCCCTGCTGCTGCCGCCTGATCTCGTCCACTTTACAGGTGAAACGCAGTTCATCTCGAGCGAGCCTATTTTGTGAGTTTTTAATACCCTGGTCCTGGAGAAACAATATTTAACTTTTGTCTTTAAAAAGCTGGAACAAGGAGATCGTCTACATTCTGGGACAAGGACACACTTATGGTCTCTATGCATCATTTCGGTCTCTGTTACTCTTTTACCAATCTAGTAAAAAAAAAAAAAAATGAAATAGTTCTCAACCATGCTGCAGTGCTTTAGAGGGTGTGTCAGTACACTGTGACATCATCCCTCTTGAGTGTGGCCAGATGTGAAACAACTTGATGTAAAGATACTTTTGAATATATATAAATATATAACAAACAATACATTTGAGTAAGAATTCTACAAAAGTAAACCACACAAGCTTTTAAAGTGTTTTATTCATCCTTTCTCAAATCGTTCACTGATAATACTTTTGCCAACACAGCACACTGTTAACTGTCGTCAGAGACAGGATCCATATGAGTCCTGTATCGGCTTTCTAGTTCATTATGCACAAACTCAGAAAAAACTGCTTTCCTATCACATAAAAGCTGCACCAATCAAATAGCAGTATATACATACGAAAATCAGGACCAACAATACCTTGTTTCAAACTGCCGTTTGATTCCCTTCTTTATAACAAATAGCAAAAAGGCTTTGTTTACGCTCTAACAAGGTGCTTTGTGGATCCAACGTTTCACAATCTTTCCAGTCATTGGCTTTTTGACAATTCTTCAAAACTTTTGTCTTTTAACTTCTTACATTTCAAAAGGAAATATCAAAACTTTTTATCTCTGTTGAAATACATGCCAACTTTTGTCTTTTTTTTTTTCTGAAGACTCGAGCGCAAACAAAACCTAATTTGGCAGATCTCCGGTAGAAGAGCGCTAGTTCAAGGCCAATTCTACCACTGAGAGCAGACTGAAGAACCTCTCAAGCTAATAAATGTAAAGGCAAGCGAAGCAACATTAATCAGAGCTTTGTTATAGGTGGATGATATTGGGATCAGTGACTTGGATATCATGAAGGCATAGTTTGTGATTTCTTATCAGCCTATGTGATTCAAAGTGACAAACTCCTCTAACATATAAATCACACATTGCAGGAAGTGAATGCAGCAATCATACTCGTATTACAATGATGTTTAACATCAAAATAAAACATATAAGCTATTGCACAGCTACCCAGAAAATCAACTTTGCAAAAAGCAAATGTTGGATGTTTGTTCAAACACACTCACACACACATGCGCGCACACACAAACTCACTCAAAAGTTCATACAGAAATAGCAGATTATTTACAGCGTAAAAATGGCAAATGTACAGCAAGAACTCATCAAACTAAATTTGAACTGTTGTGAATTAAAGATCAATGATCCCGCCAGTAGCCTGCCAAAGTTTGCATCATCTATAAGCACTTGATAACCTATATTGCCATTGCCATGGGAATCCTAAAACGGCCTGAACCAAGAGAAATAACATAAAGACACTAGCATATGGCCAAGTGGGAAAAATCCACTCTGTTGAGTTTTGGTCCAAAAAAAGGAGCTCATTTCGGTCGCACAATTCGAAATATACTGAACCAGCTGTCTAACGGTTACCGTCTCTGTGGTTCTGGAGGTCCTCGGAATAAAGACATCTCGGTATCCCTACGGTCTGATCCGACCTGGGTTTGTCATTCGCATGGATAAGGCAAGTCAAAGCGAAGTGAAGAGTTCAAAGACTTCAAAGACTTCAAACTTTGGCAAGTATTGGCAATCCGCTGTTCCATAGCTTAGATTTTACAATCTCTGTCATGCATCAACAGTCCGGTAAAAAGTACAATCGTTACTTTGATCGTGTCCTAACGTTATTATGAGTGTGACTAATAATCCAGTCAAGCAAAGAAAAAAACCAAACCCGGTGCAGCATTATCATTCAAGAAACATCATTATTGCACATGCTCGTATGAGAACTCCTACAGAGGAGCTTGAATACGCGTGTTTAGCCTGGTTCCATTTCAGCACTTTAACCTCTTTTTTAAATTTGTTTTTACATATTCTTAACACGTCCTGCTCAGAAATCACAACCAACCAGATTTTGCGAAGCCTTGAGCATTACATTGACCAGACTCCCTTGTTTTTGACTTATTCAGTACTTCAAATTCAGTCGGTAGGTGCCTAGAAAAGCACCGTTAGGACCCAAAAAGAGGAGGCTTGTGACTAAAATGGAACCTTTCTCTGGCTTTTTTTTCTGCTTTTCATATCCCTTGGCTGATGTTTGACAAAAGCATTCATAAGCTTCTTCCACAAATACAGGTACAACTAGTACACGACGACTTAGCAGTGATCGCCTACGTCCTCTGCATTCCTCCACTGTGTGTAGTGATACGTCGTGGGTGTTATTGTTCTTTGCATTGCATTTGCAAAAAAAAAAAAGTCCTTGTTGATAAAAGTGCCACAAGAAGTAAACTTGCAATTCTGTGGCAGTCAAAGGTAGGATGACTTGTCTTTGAGTGTGCTGTTTTCGATCAAGGGTGACCTCTCTCAAGCCACGATTAAACATGCATGAACATCTATTCCGTCCGCAGGCTGTCTGGCTCTTAAAAGAGGATGCTCTTAGATACAGATCAGGGGGTGTACTATAGAAACTTTTCGATTTTTAACTCGCAAGTAAAGTTCTCTCAAATCTACGGTTAATTTTTCAAAATCTCAAAATCCTCCCTTGTAAAAATATTTTTCAAAATCTCCTTATCTGGTTTAATTATCCCGAAAGTTTCTGTAATACAACCAAAAAAAGCCCCAAATGCCTTTACTGAAACCAGATTGAGAACACACACCTGGTCTGAGATCAGTGTCTGGGAGCATCCTCAACCAGCTCCATCAGTAGGACGCACTTCACTGAAACCACCAGAGGCACATTTTAAAAACCTTCTTCAGTCACACACACGACGGGGCATACTGCCGACTGTATCACTCAAAGACAATCATGCATGTGGTGGGAGGGGGTAGAGAGTGACAGAAAATTGGCGAGCGGGTGAAGGGAGATTGGTAAGGCTCAAGGGGCAGATTATACTGCACACGTATTGCCTGGAGGAGGGACAGGTGGAAGCACTCTCATGGCTGAATGGTGGTTGGATGGGACAAGAAAGGCTGGTGTGGGGGGGCTGGAAGGAGGGTGGCTCTTTCAGCATAGAGGTTAGAGGTCAGAGGTGGTAGCATTGAGGCTGGTTCTTTAAAAGTCTAAAACAGGCATTGGCTACTGCGCTTCCTCGCTGCCGGACGTTGATTGGCTGCAGCTCCGTAAGCACTGCTGGTCTTCAGGAAACTGCGATCAGCAGGCCGCTCTCTGGCATCACCTCCTGGGTCCTCAGCTGGGTGTAGGGACAAAAGGAGAGAAAACTAGATGTACTTTATTATTCACCAATCCTCATACAGGCGGATAAAACGGACAAACTTCTGGCGAGGTGAAATGTTGAAGGAATAGTTCTACATTATACAGCCAGATAGACCATGTGAATGTTAAGCCATCAAGATGATATCATCTAATCATTATTACATATGTACATCGTTTAAAGCTGTATTTGATGTTGTAGCTAGCTTGTTGAGTGGGAGCTAACTGCTTTAACACTATAAGCTGCTGGGTAGTGTAGTTCATAGTGGTGGAAGAAGTGGTCAGATAGTTAGCTATAAGCAGCAGTACCACAGTGTAAAAATAGCCTATTACAAGTCCTGCATTCAGACGTTTTATGAGCAAGATATAGACTACTATAAATTTATATTTTTTTAGAGATGAATTGCCATCTAACTGTAAACCAGCTTTTTACAGTTGCAGCTCTCTGTGGTGGAGGTCATTTTAAGAACCCGTGCTTATACACGTACTGTTGTAGGCTTAAAAATGCGTGAGTAAACATGGGCTACATATTTATTTTCCACCACCGTTCATAATAAAGCATCATATTCAAATAAGTCATATAAATTGAATAGTAAAAAATAGATCTGCCTCCAAAATGTGGTGCAGCAGAATTAGTAGAACTGATGGGAATACTCAAAAGTAAACAAATGTATTTTCTTGTCAGTTTGGAAAATTCCGTCTTTTATTTTGAAAAATACAACCAGAAGTCGTAACGTTACATATTGATGTCAACATTCTCCAGTATGGCTGACTGACTGAACAAATGTAGTTTTGTTTTACAAAGCTAGGGGATAAATGGCAGGAACTATTTCTTAAAAACATAATCTGTGCAGTTCTTGTGATAAATTCAACATTTCTTGTCATTTAATTCAAGGAAGAGGCTTTAAATTCTCAAGGAATACAAACCGGAAGTAGCGTTGTTGTTGCTGGCGAAACAAAAGTAGCTTGATGCTAACTGCAAACATGCTAACTTAGCTAGCTACATATTATGCTCAAAATGTTCTCGTGTTGACGGTGACAAAGCAAATACTACACGCAGGCACACAACGTTCAACAGACACGCTTACTTGTAGGTTAAAAACGGCTTTTGCAAACGCCGGCCGGCTTCTGCAAACGCCGGCCGGCTTCTGCAAACGCCGGCCGGCTTCTGCAAATCGTTTTTAGCTATTGTTCCAATAAAATTCACTTAAAATATTGATAAAAATGATCGTGTAATGTTTTCAGTTGATTTAATGGTGTTAAACTAAAGTTTAACTTCGTACCTTTCGAACTAAATATCATTGTAATTATTAAAGTTAGCTTTGCCTTTACCAGAGTCGTTAAAAGGACGCTAACGCCGGTGAATTAGCCGTGCGCCGCTATTGGCCTAATCCGTCCAAACTTCTATCCATGTTGTAAACACTGGGTGCTGCTGGTTTTTCGGGGATATTCGCTTGTTACAGGTTCGCCAAAATTACCATTAATGCTGTCAACACATCCGGGAACGTAGTTCTGTCCTTCATAATAAGATATCATGCTTCAACAACTCCACCGTCGCCTGAGCGTCGCCGAGTGTTCTTTCTGCTTTCTCCCATCAAAGTCACTTTCCTATAGTATTTAGATTCTTTGATATGTATGAATTAATATGATTTACACTTGGATGGCGATCGCCGAAGAAAGTGCGTCACAACGGAATCGTTTGAGATAGGCCAATAGCGGCTAGCTCCGTCCGAGGCAGGCCATCGTTACGTTACGTTGATTTGACTATGCATTGTCCGTTAATGACCAGCGTCACGGATTCATGTATCTGCACCGTAGCTGTTCAACTGTAGAAGGCCCAGGCATAAAATGCACGGCCCGCCACTGAGTTCTACATTTTGGCAAATACGCCTATCTGCTTTCTTGCAGAGTTTGATGAGACAGTCGATAGACTGTTATCTCAAAGAAAGAGCTAGCCAGTAAAAAATCCACCGACTAGTTATGAGCTGGATCATTTTTTTCACCGGCTGCAATAATTCTGAAATCTTTGCTAATTAATTAGTGTTAATTAGTGAGCTTTATAGGTGTAGGTAGGTAGATGTTGTTATCTTCAGACAGAGACAGGCTAGTGGTTGCCCTCAGTTTCTAGTTGTTATGCTAAGCTAAGTTAAGATGTCTCCTGACAAGTAGCTTCATATTTAGTGTACAACCATGAGAGAGGTGCCAATCGCCTCACCTCACTCGCGTAATGTTAGTTGTACCATTCCCAAAATACAACCGCTTGCTGGTGAGAAGCTGAGATGAGTGATTAGAGAATAAGAATAATCCTCTGTCTCTCTCTCACACACACACACACACTGTGTACCTGTGTACCACTGCGTGCCTTGTGGATGGAATTAATCTTGGTGTTTGTGACTCCACTCAATCCAAACATTGAAGGGCAGCAGTCAAACCTTGTATTTATAGCTGTCACACACACGGTGTGTGCATCATTTAGCAATACTGTGACAGCATGCACACAGAATGGAAACTACGCACCGTGCAGTTATTTTGGTGCCAACTGTGTCTAAAGCTATGAATAGACTCAACTTTAATACAGGGGACATGTAAAGGTAAACAACACTTTAGTGCAGTGGCGGCTTACTAGCTGGGTGTGTGTGCAATTTGGTTTCGGAGTTGTGGGTTCAGGAACAACTCATGGCCTTTAACTTTAAAACTATTGTTTACAATAGCTGAGTAGTTGTTGGAGGATTTTAAGATCACCATGTCAGGTGAAAACACACCAAATACATAGCTGAGTGCTGGTCATGGCTGTGTCCCATGTGGAAAACAAGGTGGCCACACACACGTCTCCAATGACAAAATTGATTATATCTACTTTACTTTATCTACATTGAGAAAGCCCAGGAGTGGTACAATAAAGTCTGTGTGGAGCTATTTGTGTGTGGCCAGCTTGTTTTCTCGATAGGACAACCTCCCATGTTTAATTTCTTCCTGATAAACACTCTTTTAAAGCAGAAATGTCATGAAAAGTTAGTTTAACCAGGATGCAGTTCGCTGTGACGGGATGGTGAAGCAGTGATGTCGGCATGGTTAGAAAAAGCAAATCAACACGGAGGTAAAAGCTGCCCCAGACCACAGAGTCACCCTTATTTACTTTTACACCTACAGTTTGACCAGTAGGTCTGAACTACTACTGTCGGATTATTCGAAAACAGCATCTGGGACAACATCTACCTGTTTGCAAGATCACAAGATGTCAAACAATTACCAGCATAAGGAGAGGAAGAGGAGGAGTTTAGAGAGGAAAGTCTCAGCTCATTCTTCTGGGGAGTTTAAAGGAGCAGAGGAGAAACAAATGCAGGACAAAGGAACAAGTGAGGCAGGAAAGCCAAAAGTGATGAAATTACATCATGAAGACACCAGCGACATGACAAAATACAGTACTTATACACATACTACTGTGACCTATGGAGTATGCACACAGATACCTATATTATGTATGATATCCTGGATATAATGGTGATGTTTGCTTACCTCTAAATTTGTCCTCGCTTTCTTCAGCACATCACGAGTTCTTGACACTGCAAAAAACAAGGAAAAAATATGTTTCTACTATTTGAGCCCACAGATGATACATCCATGTCAACACTTCATGCGCTGCATGCATTAACAAGCAAATCACAGTAACACATGTAATTTCAGGTTTGGATCTTGGATACAACATACATTTGTTGTTTCTATCCAAATCCTCAACCTGGAATTTCTCTAGAACTTCCAAAAAAGGGACAAAGCAATGTTGTCTGCTGAGAAGCTCTCTTTCTCTTTTTCTTTACTCATACCTTATTTGGTTTTGTTTTACACTCAACCTTCCTACATTCTTTCCTTTCACTTTTCGTGGCTGTGCACCGAGCAGCGCAAGCAGCACTCTGTTCGTTTGGTATTTTCCTAACCTTGAAATTCTCCTCGCCCGTCTGTGCTTCCAAGACCTACTGCTTTGCGCAAGTTTTCTCTGATTATCTCTCTTTTTCACACACAAATGCACAGAAACACTTACACTGGTTGACTATGAAGTGCTCCATGTTCTCCTTGGTGCGGCTGGTGCTCCTCAGTCTGTGAGTCGTCCCTTTAAGAACCTCTTCCTGCTCTGACATACGCAGTTTCAGGGACAAGATCTCCTCCTGCATACACTGCTCCTACACACACACACACACACACACACAAAGTGTCATTTTTTATCAAAGCTCGGCTCTCTCACCAAACATGTTTGTGATACAGCTCTTTAAAGGATAGTACTGGTGATATTATACGTATATTTTTAACAATGAATTGATCATACTAACAAGTACTGCCTGTGTGGCCTAATACAGCTTATTCCTCTGTGACGAAGAGCTCCATTGTTTGTTAAAAATAAATGTGGAGCCACACCGGTGCTCCCGGTATCATGTTCCTTCATTAATATGAGCATAATACAGTGTCCTGCTGCACACTAGCACACCAAATTCGCAGCAGAAAAATACACTATTTACACCATTTGAGTAATTTTTGAAAAAAAAAGGAAATCATTTAACCCTACGACCTGCTTAAATGTTTCAGTAGGAACAAATGGGTTTGGGGCTGAGTGCCACAGACATGCCGGGTATGTCGGAACACACTGAGAGACTATTACATTGTTTATTTTGGACTTGTCATGGGATTTGTTGACAATAACACTTATACTTTGAAAGACCAGACCAGTCATAAACTATCAAAATGTGTCCCAAACCTTCTTCAGGTTTTGGATGGAGGGATCAGTGCTGGGCAGAGCTGCTCTCCAGAACATCTTCAGCAGGGACATGGCCTCCTCCAGGATCTGTCTCAGAATCTTGGTGTTGGACAGCAGACTCTTCACACATCCATAGTCCAGGACCTGCATACAGACCTCAGTTAGACATTTGTGCTCCACAGTCATGACTTGTTGTCATTGACAATCTGTCTTTGGCCTTTTGGCTCTCACCAGCTCACTGCTCTGCTTCTGGTGGCCCTCCAGCAGTGGTGGGCCGAGGCAGGCCTGCAGGGTTGTCTCCATGCGCTGGACAAGGCTCCCGCCCTCTAGGACTTGCTGTTGAAGAGCGCTGAAGTCATCCACATGACCGATGGCGTGGCGGCCGTTGCGGTTTGCAAATGATCCGTCGGGGGCCTCCCCCTCCAGCTCAGAGTGAGGGTCAAGATGGTCTGTTGGGGATAAAAGAGCTGAATGTAATTTTGAATTTGACTTTGCATGACATTATTGTATTTTATTTGTATTGCGAGTTCAGAAGTGATTAAAACAATATTCGTTCAGGCACATTACAATAAAAACAAGAAGTTATCGTTGTTACAGAACAATCAGTCCACACATTTAAGACGGATTAAGTTGCAAACATGCAGTGCAGTTAAAATCACACCATTGGCAGTGCTATGGCTGTCATCCAGGTCTGAGTAGGGAGGACCGGGAGATCCACAGTTAAACAGACCAATGTCCCTGACTGGTGGAGATGGAGCTGGGTCTGTGGAGCGCACAGAAACAACAAACCAGGCTTGGACACAGAGCAAACCACACCACAGCACACTGAGCGACCACAAACATGTTGCGTTGTTAATGTTGTGCCGTCTCACCGTGCAGCAGCTGTCGCCTGTAGAAGTTCTCTCTCTGAGGGCTGGCAGTGAGGGCGGAGAGGGAGGGGGTCCGAGGAGAGCCGACACCCAGCTTCTGCTCCAGCTGCTTGTGGAGCTCCAGTTGTTTGAGGGCACTGTTCTCCTGGACGCTGTTCTGCAGCTGGGCTCGCAGGCTCCTCACCTCCCCGAGCAGCTCCCCAAGCTCCACCGGTAGACCTGGGAGCTCACACAGGTAGCCTGAACACAAAACACACAATCACCGGAGAGTCATGACAGGACATGCTCCTGCTTTAGTGCCCCTTGGGGTTTGGAGGGTTTAATTCCAGCGTAAAACTTGTTTTTCAGTACTTGGGTAGATGTTTAAATAAATGTTTTTGTTAATTTTGTAACTAAAGCATCTTTCAAACTGTTGTTTGAATCTGCTTTTAGCCTATCCATCTCAGTTTGTATTACTATCACCAGATGGCGCCAAAATTGTATGTAAAAAGGGGAGTATATTAAGTATAGCTAGTGTAAAATGGACTTACCTTTGTTGGCCTTCGTGCTGGAACACACTCGATCGTACACTTGTAGTTCACTCTGCAGGGAGTGGATGAGCTCTCTGCTCTCACATAGCTGCTGCTGCAGTAGAGACGCCTCATGCTGGAGCCTGAGGATACATCACAGTACATTACAGTCAGAGATTAGATGTGTACACACACACACAGACAATCACAATCTCTATCAACGAATCAGTCGCTGTTTGATTCAATCTGCATATACACACACACACACCAACCTGTTGGTTTTCTCCTGACCGGCCTGCCGTTCCTGCCTTAGTATGTGTATCTGCTGTCCTTGCTCCTGAGTGTGAGCCTGAAGTCGTCTCAGCTCCTCTTTCCACTGCTCTGCCTCCAGCTCTGCTTGTTTCAGGCGGGCGCGTGCTGTAAACACCGCCTCCCGCAACTGCACCACCTCCTCACATGTGTCTGAGGAAAGAGGAGAGTTCAAAATGGGTAAACATGCATCTATTACAGAGGAAAATAATGTGAACTGTCAGATGAAGTACCTGTGCTGGCCTGCAGGCGTGACTTTAGACCCAAGTTTTCTTCCTTCAGGACTCGGATCTCATTGGACAGTTGCGCGACCGTGTCCAGTCCCTGAATGTAGATGTTTGTTTGTGCCCCTGGACAAAAAAAAAAGAGAAGTTATTTTTTGTAATTTCTTACATATAGAGAAAGAAGTGACAGTGTTGCAGCGAGGGCTGCAATACCTCCATCACGCCCGTTTGAGGCCAGTCTCTCTTCCAGCTGCTGTCGGAGTCTCTCATTGGTCCCAATGGACTCCTCCAGACGCTGACGGAGACACCTCACCTCCCGCAGGTGCTCCTCTATCAAATTTACCCCTAGAGACAATATAACAATAATATGGTAATAATCATTTGACTCTTCTGAAGACTTCGTATATTGATTACTAACAGACAAAACAGTAGAGAGTCCCACCAGCATGGCTGCTTCCTTGCTGGTGTCCCGATGATCCAGTGTAGCCTCCAACTTGCTGAACCATGTTTTCCATGTCCCACAAAGTCCGCCCCGTCACTAGACCTGAGTCAGACTTCATCGAGTGGCCTTCGGGGATGCCACCCAGCGGATACTGTTGAAAGGCATGATGGGTTTGCTGGCTGTAGCTGGAGAGGTCGTTCTGGATGTGGGCACCCGGTGCGAGAGTGAACAGAGGCTTGTCATGGGGAACTGCAAAGCCTGGAACCACACACACACAAAGAAAAGAGTGAAGTGTGTGTAAAAACTCTAGGACAACAGAGGAATGTAATTAATCTGCTAATGAGATGGTTGCCAACGGGCGATATTATGGAAGTTGTGTCTTTATTTACACTTTTCACACATCACTCCCCCACCCGCCCTCCCCCGCCAAGGCCCTCACCCCTGTTCTGCTCATTCATCAGTTTGTACAGCGTGTCCAGCTCTTGGCGAACAGCATTCACAGACAGGGCCCTGGGCCGGGGGTCAGAAATGACTTCTTTACCCCAGACGTCAGGGCCAGAGGGGCCAGAGTAGGAGTGGGAGACAGGCTCACTGAAAAGGGCTGGAGGAGAATGACACGTACAGAATGTGAAGGGGGTGGAGGAAAAAGGAAAGGTGATTTTGGGGTACTTTGCATGTCAAAGCCATCTGTAAGTACCATACCTCTAGAGGACTGACTGGTCAAACCCACAGGGGCTGAGCAATGCATGTTGGGACAGCTGCTGGAGAACTTAAGGAAGCCGTGAGGAGGAAGGATAGATGGATGGACTAAAGGAGGGGAATGAAACGTGAGAGGAAGGAAGAGGCACTTTCCAGATATGGAGAGCTGGAACATACAAAAAAAAACGTTACCTTCTTGTTCTGATCCTTGTCCCGGCTGCTGCAGCCCGTGCTCCTCCTGATATTCTCTGGCGTCTGAATCGGAGCACAGCTCCACGTCTTCATTGGTTCTGTACTCATCAGACACCAGCGACGTTCTGTCTGATTGGTCGGTGGTCTCAGAGAGGGCATGGCAGCTGGACGGGGTCTCTGGACGCTGCTGTAGCTTGGTGTGGAGGGACTCGATGATTTTATCTTTCTGCTGAAGCTCCTTACTCAGCCTACATGTGCACACAAGACAATCAACCATTACAGTCTGATAGCTAATAATGAAAAATAAACAACTAACACTGTTGCCAGGCACCCTTAAATCTATATCATAATCACTGAAAATGATGCACAGTAAGTTTTTATGTAGCTCTACATAATTTGCATATGATTATCCTCGAGTAAAACATACAACTAAAGGAAGAGTGTAGAGACGCAGCAATTAGCCAATCAACAACTACCGCAACTATTTTGATTATAAATGAATAAAAGAAATGCTGGTTCCAGCTTCGTAAATGTGAGAATGTGATGCTTTTCTTTGTCATACTGAATAGTTTGGGATTCAGTATCGTCTTGAAGTGTATCTGCCGATGTGAAGTAACTTCCCTTACTGTTCCAGTTGCTGAAGCATGAACTCCCTGTCTCTCTCCAACAGCATCCTAAGAAAAGCTGTCTCTCTTGCTTGTCCTCGAGCCGTTGAAAAAGACCACAGTGAGTTCCTGTATATGGGACTGTTCTTAGAAATCATAGATTTCCACAGGGGAGCCATCAGTCCAGCCCAGAAAGACCAAGTCCTTGATGCACTACAGACCCGTTGCTGTCTTCTAAATCTAGTCACTTTAGGACTTCTTAGACTACATTCTTAATAATAAAAAACTAAAAAGAAATCGCAGTAGCTTTAAATGCTGTTGCACATGTCAAAATAGCAGAAATCCACGAACAAGTGACTGAGTATAGATCCAACAGAAACAGTCCTCCATTGAGCACGGTACTACTGAATGAGGCAACGTCAGGAAAGGATTGTCACACAGTCACACTGAGCCTCTTAGGCCCAGCTGGTGGGACACCTGCACTGTAAGACTATTCAATGAAAGCAACTTAAGGTTAAAGGATCCATGCTGGAGGCTGTGTGTGGATTAACGGCAACCTTCTGTCTCCTTCTACCATAAGGAGCCGTGTGGTGTGCCGCAGCGGGTCACATGACAAAGTAAACTAATCACTAGGACAGTAGAGTAAGTGCTCTACTAATAACTTCAAGGGAGGCCCACACATCTCAATGCTGCAGGGGATTCTATAGATCAGTGTTTTGTTGTTTTGTTGTTCTTTTGAAAGCACGTTAGCAAGCCGACTCACCGTAGGGCAAGCAACTCGTGGCCTGTCTTGTCATCGTGGCTCTCTGCACGGTTGCCTATGGAAGTAAAACAGGAAAGGCAGCATAGGAGAGAGAAAATGTCAAAAAAAAAAGGACCACAAGAATGGGAAACTATAAAGCGTGAACTGTCTGTGCGATGGAAGATATGGAGAGATGTTCCTTACGTCCACTGATCTTGGCGACCACTCTTTGTGCCAGGGCAGAGTTCTGTGCCAACTGCTCTCTGAAGCTCTGACCCATGTAGTAATCAATATCATTGGCCCGCAGCAGCTCCTCAAAGGTCTGCAAGTTGTAAAAATGTAACACTCGTATTATTCCCACATGTTGGTAATATGTAGGAATGTGATAAAATGTGGTTCAGTGATGTAGTTAGTTAGTTAGTGCAGAAGGGTTTGCAGCACCTTGGTGGTATCACCCAGGTGCTGGGTGAGGATATGGCAGACTCCCTGTCCCTCTCTCACCCTCTGCCTCAGGTGGGACAGCTCACGAGCTTGTGCCTGGATCAGAGAGTTGTAATTCCTGTGGGAGGGAGGGAGGGAGAAAAGGAACCACCGTATTAATAGAGGTCTGTAAGTTTGGTGACTAAGCATTCTCATGTGCTTCAGTTAACTGATCTTAGACACAAGAAAGGTGTAACAGCTACCTCTATCTTTAACCATGGCTTATCTGTCTTATCTGTCTCTGTCCACTCACCCAGGCCAGGTGGCACATTTCCCCTCCTCTGCTTGACTTTTGTCCTTCTGTCTGGAGCTCTTCAGTTGCGCCTCCAGTGACGCAACTCGTGTCATCAGTTCTTGCAGTTCCCTGTTGGGTTTGGACCCTGAGAGAATGCCTTGGGTGTCAGACATCCAGCCTTCATCCTCTTCCACACCGCTGGGGGCCGGTGACGTCTCAAAGGCCCAGTTTACCTAGAGGGTGAGGATAAAATGGCAAAAAAACAACAACACGAAGGGCATCATTATGGACCTATAAGACCAGTCAGTGATGTAGAGTAGCTGGTTAATGTTACAGTACCTTGCGTGGGGTTCGCTCCAGGCTGGAGGCGTAGTCGCTGGTTGTAGACAGGGAGCGGACACGCAGCTGCAGCCCACGGATCACCTTGTGGCAGCGGGTCAGCTGTGAGCGGAGATCCTGGACCAGATGCTGCAGAGAGGCTGACTCGTCGTCCATTTCACCTGCGTTACTGCTGCCGGCGTACCAGCTGCCCGCACCTTCATAGTCCTGCTGATTGGTCAGCGACGTGCACATCTCCAGGTCATCAAACTCTGAAGGAGGGAGAGATGAAGACAGTGAGTGCATTTTACAGGAGAGGAGAACATCTGTGTGTCAGTTTGATTGGGATTTGTTCTGTTTGTTACCTGGGCTGCTGGCGTCTTCTCTCTCAGCTTCGTTCTCACTGCGACCACAAGTCTCATAACCCAGATCCTGGAGATCCACCTGCACCTGCTTACTGGCCTGCTGGACCGACGTCTCCGCTGCAGAGACATAAGTAAGAAATGACTTAAATCTGGTATACTTATCAGTGTCTGATTAAGGTTTTGAGTACATTGCGCGTGCGTTCCTTCATAGATGTTCCTGAGAGTGACTCACTGAGCAGATCTCTGTAATCCTTCAGTTGTTCAGCCTGAGCGTGGACCGTGGCTTCAGACACCATCAGCCTTTCCTGCAGCTCTCGGTTCTCCTGGTGGATCAGAGCCAGATCGGAGCTCAGACGGGCCGCCTGCTCACGAAGACCCTGCTCTATATCCTGCCAGAGCGCTCCCTCCTCGCTGCTGTCTCCGGCAGGCTCCACCTCCTGCAACAGCAACATGCTTAAGCAACTCTGACATTGTAATACACAAGAAAGGAAATGACAGTTATGTCCTTTTCATCATTTTAACCTAGGGAACTTGTTGGGAACAATGTTTTAATTGACGTGCTTATTATCACACTGATGGTTGTCAAACTACAGTAACTGCAGGCACAGCAGTGACGACTCCATTACTCATATAAACAACCTCGGGACAAGGGAAAGAACAAAACACCCGTACATAGATGGGGCCTGGAGACAACGCTGCTCCTGCACAGTTTTACTGAAATCTGCTCTGCAATGTGTTGAAGCAGAAATAAAATAACTTCTGTCTGTTTTTGGCTAATCTTTAACGCCTCAAGGGTTCAAATGACTTTAATGTCTTAAATGTCTGAGACAGGCAGTTACATCTGCAAGTTGTAAGTCACTAAAAGTTTGATTTCTATTAAATGAAGAACGTGAAGAATGTGTTACCGTCTCAGGCTGGTGTGTGTGATGATGGGACGTCAGAGAGCGTGGCCCCTTGCAGTGCCTCTTCACTCGCTCTTCACTCAGACTAACACCCGGATGACCTCGCTTTCCCACTGGCACCGGAGAAGTTTCCTCCTCTTCATCTTCTTCCTCAATATACTCCTCCTCTTCTATCTCCTCTTCCTGATTCAAACTCCTGTGATTCCTCTCTGGGTTTGTCCTCAGTCGCACGACTCCAGCTCGTCCTCTGGTTTCTTTCAAATCCTGATTCTCCTGTTGCAGCCTCTGCAGTGCACTCCTAGCAGAACACAAGTAAGGAGGACAAATAGACATTTGCATGATCAAGTTGTCAGATTTAAACCCCTCTTCTGCAGCTTAGACAATCAAAACACAAAGTTTCAAGAGGATCTCTGAGACAAATGCGCACCTCATCTGAGCCACGGTGGTGTATCCAACCCTTTCCAGTTGTAACCTTATTTCTTCAAGCTGGCCTTCAAGTGTCTTCCTTGCTTCCTCAAGCTGCTTTACATCAGCTCTCTGGGACACCAGCGGTCCAATCACACCCTCAGCTCCACGATCCTTAACAGAAGATGACGTTTGTTATTGTGCTGCCATCTAAGCCATTACGTGAATCGTTTAAATTATTAAGAGGTCCATAAATCTATGGTTACAAGCCTGAATTTAAAGGGATTCAACAGTGAAATGTAAATAGAAGTAGTCTACCTGAATGGAGGCCAAACTTCTGGCCGTCACTTTATTATCATCCTCCTCTATGCTGTCCGTAAACTCGTCGCTGCTGCCATCTTCATCGTCTCCTTCCTCCTCCTCCTCCCCCTCCTCGTCTGTGCTGAGCTCTGGAAACAAAACAACCGTATAAAACATCCACTTTTGTTTATTTCTCAATCCTTCTAATTCTTCTTATTCTTGCTTTTTGTATCGTCTCTCCCTCTCTAGCGTCCACTCTCTATCCCATTCTTTCCAGACCTCCTGTTTCTACACTGAATCACCACTTTGTCATGGGACTAAAGGGAAATGTTGTGTCATACTCTGCCTGCCAGCCAAAAGCACACTCAAGACAGCGCAACCCAGGACCAGAGTGTGCATATGTGTGTTCAAGAGAAGCTGAGACAAATGTAATTGATTTTCATTTATTTATTGTAAGGTTTAGTGGTGATTTTGTGCCAAAACTAAATGTGTGTGCAGCTTTGTTGTGTGTTATTACAATATTGTATACACACACAGGACGCAGAGGCTCAGTAAAAAAGAGCCCGGCAGGAATTTCTAAGGAAATTTGTTTTACATAATAGGCCCTGATGATACACAGCAGACACATACACATTTCACATACAGTGTGTAGATGTGTATCATGGGTGTGAATCTACCGTTGCTCAGTGCATTTTTGGAACTTTTGAATTATGGGATTAGTTCATAATCCGGATTAAGTTCAAAGGCACTATAATTTGACTCCACCCTAAAACAAGTATCAAAGTTAAATATATGAAATGTGTTTGAGCTGCTAGTGAGAGGGCAAGAAGTTCATGGAAGCAAACTGCTGGTTTATTATAGATTGAACAATGTGCTCTCTAAACTGAACTGATTGAATGTGAGGCCCTGTTTGACACTGTGGCACCACATATTGTCACCACTCTCATACGGGATCATAATATAGAAAGGGGCACTCCTTGAAACTGTGTGTGTTATGTATGCTGTGTGTATTTGTCAGTTAAACTAATGTGGATTTCACGTTTAAAAAGATCCAAGGATGTTGAGTAAAAGGGCTCACATGAGCTTCCCTTAGTTTGTGAATTTGTAATTTTAGTGTTGTGAATGTCTAACTGGGCATTACAGCAGAACAGCCATGCAAACATGAAAACCATGCCACAATATCATGCATCATGAGGGAGGACATCAAGAAAAAAACACTCATTTGGATTGGAAATGTCTGGTTAGACACATAGTTTTGTGTTTATATTTATATATGAAGACTGAATTATCTACTGAAATCTCTTCACAAGTTCAGATATTTTTGACCATATTTAAATTTGACACATTTATAACACATTTATAACATGTGTGTTCTCGTGTGATAAAGTGCATATCAGGACAGACTAGGAGGCTGAGGATGACATAGGAATGGTTCAGATAGATAAAACACACTGTGGGTTGAGCTCTGGGGATAGAAGGAAGGTAGATCAAGGACTAAGTGTGGGGGGGGGGGGGCAGATTTGGGATGCTTCTAAGACAAATTCCCAATTAAACACAACAAACAGAAGTGCTTTTGACAAAAAAGCCAGCACATTTTTATTTTTGTTGCATTAAATATACAAAAAGAAGTGTTGACAAGGTTCCATCTCTGAGGCTAGATGAGAGATCAGCACAAATCCCAAGAAAATGTATTCTACCTAATATAAATATTTAATGGGCAAAAGTATTTGTCTGGCATTCACATTGCATGTGATTTATTGAGAGCATAGTGCAGACAGTAAAGTTACTCGATATTATATTTTTCTGCTTTCTTGATACAAAGCTGAACTTAAGTTCAAACAAGCAGACTAACTAAAAACAACACGTATACTAAACTACCATGACGTTACTTTAAAGTAATCAGCGTGCACCAACCACCTTATATCCAAATGCAGCTGACCTCATCTGTCGGACTAAACCATAACTAGTGCAGAGCAGGTAAAACTGTACGAGAGCAATCCAAGGTTAAGCTGAACTAGAGGAAAACTACTTGACCATATTTTGGGATTTGTATCTCGGCCCTTGTTAGGTGTGTACATCCTGTTCACAAACAGATGATATAAAAACAAATGATGGATGGTGAGACGTTCCACCGTAAGGCATGAGCTTCTCCACAAGACGTAACTTCACAGTGACAGTAAGGCTGGAAGAGTGACACCGGTGAGAGACAGTACACAGAAATGGCAATACAAGAACAATCGCACTGCAAAGCGATACGCAAATACAAAAACATATATTCACACCACACTCAGAAAACATATTAATAAATAAGACTCTGGGGTTGCATGTTGCCACTTCATACCATTGAGGTTAATTTGAACAGGCTTCTGCTACTGTGAGTAGTGCTTGTGCTATCTGGATGAAGCTACCTGAAAACTGATGGTCAGATTACATTTTTTATGCACACTTAAAAACACTTTTCTTTATAAATCTGACCATCAGTGGCTACAGACAGCTTCCATGTCACATACAGTGTGTCACTCAGCAGTGCTGCGGTCAGACAGAGCGTTAGTGACAGTGCCCCCCTGCAGCCCTGCAGGCTGGACCCTACCCATCCCCACCTCCAAAGACGGGCTGCTTTTTAGCTGTCCGTTCCAGCATCAGGGCCATGTTACGGGTCCTGGCCAGGACCTCCTCCAGCTGTCTGCGGAGTGCCTGAACTGAGTCTAGCTCGGTGTGGAGGGCCTGGATCTTCTCAGAGCTGAGGAAAAGGGAAATGTGATTTAGAGCAAAAAAACAAACAAAACAAACCTGTAGTCAGAGGAAACTGGTGTACAGCTTCCCTACCTGTCACTCTTGGTGTGAACGTGTGAGAGATTTTGGTACAATCTCTTCTCCGTCCTCAGCGCATCGTTCAGCTTGTTGTACTCTGACACAAGCTGCTCCAGCACACACTTGATCACAGTGGCAGGCAGTGTTGATGAGACATAATACATGCATGTTATTAAGCAGCACAAATAGCCAAATACTGTCTAATTGATTGAGAATGAAGCAACACCCTACTTGGTGATCAGCGCTGTCCTCATTGTCCTGCTGGTGAGCCAAAGATAAACGCAGAGCAGAGAGCTCCTTCTGCAGGGAGAGCGAACAAAGATATGACGCGTGAGATTATTGTGAAGTATTGTTTTTTATGTTTTTATCACACAGTGTCCACACAGATACCTGAGCCTCCCTCTCCTTCTTCAGTACCAGCTGCAACTCTTCCTGGAGAGCCTTCATCTCTGCCTCACTCTCGTTAGAGGATGGCTGCATCGACTCCTCCTGGCCCTGCATCAGCTCCTGGCGAATAAAGTATACTGTGAAGACCAGGTCTACAGGAGATGAAGCAAGGGAGGACGCCAAGGGAAACAAATGGAAAAGGGTACCTTGATAAAGGCTTCTTTCTCTTTGAGCAGACTCCGCAGGTGCTCCGCCTCTCCTCCCATCTCTCTCTCCATGTCCTGTTTCAGCTCGCACAGCTCTTGCTCTCTAGATGACAGCTGTCTGCGTAGCTCCTGCAGCTGGCCAGTCCGCTCACTAATCACAAGGGAGAGCCTGTAGGAGTAGTCCTTCGAGAGAGAGAGAGAGTGGAGAGGTTGAAAGATTTTTGTTGTGTGCACGATTGCATTTCCATAACCATACCAGCAACACGACTTACCTGCAGATACTGGTCTTTGGAGCTGAGAGTGTTGAGCATTTCCTGGACCTGCGCTTGGTGTTCATTAGACTGGCGGCTGCGGTCCGAGAGCAGTTCCTGGAAGAGTTTTTCTTTCAGCGCCAGCCGAGCTTTCAACTCCTCGACAACCTCAGTGGGACCAGCCTGAACTCTGGCAATAAGGGTGGCTGTCAGATCCTGTAAAAACAAACACACACACACACACACACACACACACACACGCGCGCAAAACAACATTCACCCAGAAAGGCCTGTGTCAGCACACCTGTTGCATTTGTCAAATGGAAAACAAGTAGCACAGGTTTGTCTACGTGGACTGGTTTTCCACAGCTTTGAAAATGACATAGCAAACAATTAGAAGCCTCAACCATCAAGGTAATACACGAGTGTGTGTGTCTGTGTGTGTGTGAGTTACCTGTGTCTCCAGGCTGTGTGTCTGTAGAGCTGCCTGTAGCTGGCTGATGATGGTGTCTTTCTCTCTCAGAGTGTTTCTCTCCTTCTCCTCACTCTGCTGCTTCAGCCACTGGAGGTTCCTGTAGGCCTCTGCCGCCTGTTCTAGCTCCAGCTCTTTGCCACGCACCAGGGCGTCCAGACTCTGATGGTCACAATCACAGGTGTGACATAATACCTCATATATATCGTAAACGACCTGTTTTGATTTGAAAAAGGTTGCTTTCTAAAGTAAAGCCTCTCTTAATATAAGATGGCGGGTCTGACATGTTTGTCCTGTGTGCGATGAGCGTACCGTGATGGTCTCCTCGTTGTTGGACAGAATGCAGCGGAGTCTCTCCAGGTCCCGTTCCTTCTCCCTGAGGGCCAGCTGAAGCCTCCTCACTTGGGCCTCGCGCTCCTCCACACAGCGGAACTTGTCATCTATGGAGCGCTGCAGATGGCGGAGGGGGAGAAAAATCACACTGCTGCTATTCTGGGCACCACTCAACTGTGATATTCATCATGTTCTGAGCAGGTGGGCAGTATCCAAAGCTCCTGTTCCTTACAAACGTATTTCATAAATGAGTCAGGGTACGAAAGTAACATTTTTGTTAGGGAACGCCACCAGCATCTGATATTTAAGAAGAATTCTTTACCAATGCTGTAGGGTTGCAACAGGACTTGACAAGAGAGCAGTGATGTTTTCCCTCCTGCTTCTCCTCAATAATTCCCATCAAGACTTTCTTTCACTGTGTTGGTTGTGAAATTCTATGCTGACCTACTGATTTAGTGGGAGTTTGCACAACTGTCTACTACCGGCTCTCTCTCTCGACTGCTGCAAGATGCATACTGAGGTCTTTTCTCTCCATTTCCAAGACCGTCGCATTAATCACACCATATATATATATATATAGTAGCGTGATTCACATGGAACAGTAGTTGGGGTCCTCATGCTATTTCTACCAAGCTACAATTAATTCAATTTACCTCCAGAGCTCTGTCTCTGTCCTTAATACGCTCTTTAAGTTTCTCCAGCAGGGCATCTCTTGGTTTGGAGCTTCCTGTTGACTCCAGCATCTCAGAGTACTCCTACAGATACATAAGATTTATAGACAGGATCAGAAATGTGTGCATTGCGTGTGCATCTATGCAACCACGTAACTGTATGAGCTGAGTGATTACCTGCAGCTGTTGCTCCTTGTCCTGCAGAGAGTGTTTGAGCTGTGCGATGCCCCTCTCTTTCTCCTGCACCACAGTGTGTCTCTCCGCCTCGGCCTCCTTCAGAGCTGCTTCTTTAGCCTGAAGCTCAGAGCGAGTTTTCTGTAGGGCAGAGCGCAGGTCCTGCGGTACAGAGACGGGAGGTCACGCATGCTGCATCTTTCGTACTTCAAGACGTGTTTTTCACGCGCACACACTCACAAACCCCACTAACCTGGTTGTGCTTTTCTGTCACCTCCCTGTGCTGCTGCACCTCCTGCAGATCAGAGTTGAGTCTGTCCTTGAACCTCGACAGGTCATCTCCTTGCCTCTGACTCTGTCTCAGACTCCTCTGGCTGGCCTCCAGCTCCAGACCAAGGGAGAACAAGGAGCTTTGCACCCCCACCAGCTCGCTCTGCAGCTGGGCGAGCATCACGGACCCGCTGACCCCCTCTGGCGTCTAAAGAATGACCAGATCAAAGTCAGTGCGTCATGCCCGGAGATGAGGTTTCTCACCATCAATAAAGAATGATCCTGGATCAGGGTTTGCTGCCACTATATATGCGCCAAGTCTCACCTTAAATTGAGCAAGCTGGTTACGGTGGACCATTTCTCTCAGCTTACACAGTGTGCTGTTCTGCCCTTCCATCAGCTGGTACAGCTCCTGGGCCTTAAAGCAGAATAAAGTGTGTGTATGAGCATCTCTCAAACACAGGTATCATCTCGCACAGGTTGACAACAAAGATAAACACTCACCTCACTGTCTTTGGTGCTGATGGACTCTGTGAGACCCTGAATGGTTCTCTCCTGGCTCTGAGCAGCCTGGCGGATTGAACGCAGCTCACACTCCATCTCATTCAGCTTCTCCTGCAGTTTCTAAAGAGGGAAACAGGTGACACTGTTAAGGCTGTCATCCGTTTATCAGATATGGATTCATCAGAAATATCGAACTTTAAATGGGGCATACCATATTGTTGACCTCGCTCTTGTGGATCTTGGCCTGCAGGGATTGGACCTGGAGCTGGGCCTTCTGCAGCTCGCTGACACATTGACCGGCTGCACACTCATACTGGTTCAGTTGACTCTGCTGCTCCTCAACGAGGCTCTGTAATGACGAAAATAAGGTGTCAGCGTTCCATGTTTTAAAAAAAACCTCACTGTGAATGTTAACTTGCATAATCTTCTAACCGTTTGTTTCAAATTCATGAAAAATACAAGAGGCATAACTTTCACAGTGGACTGTGTTCGATGTGTAAAAACTCTGCCCATTCATGCGTGTACTCTTTAAAAAGCCACGATGGGGAGAAGAGCCTCTGAAGCGGTGCGAGTGTGTCTGCATGCATGAGTTAGCACGAGTGTTCTGTGGCACTATTATCTTTACATAACCTCGTTTCCTACTTTCACTTACTAGAGGAAGGATGTCATTTAGACGCACAGACTCATACTTTGATTCACCAAGATCAATGTAGCCGAGATTAAACGAAACACATTTTGAAATTTGACTGTAAAAAGTGTGTTTTCTAATAGACATGAGTACATTAACATATCATTACAATAGGGCTATTGTTACAGCCAACCAGAGTTGAGATGATAGGATGGTCTGACATTGCGTGGATCAGTTTGCCTCAAGGGCTCTTAGTGAAAATAGGCCAGTAGTGGAGTCACTCTGTCTTAATGTCTCCCCACATCTAACCTACTTCAGCCCCGGCTCGAAGAGCACACAGAGGCAAATACACACCCTCAGAAACCTATTGTTGTTTATTACTGTCTGGAAGAATGTTCACATCGTTGAGCAGATAATCCTGTGCTACAACACAATAGTTTGTAACTGGAAAAACGGGTCATTAGTCTGCAGGCTGTGTTCAGTATTTGGCAGCTGTGATGGATGTCACTGTAGATCATCAACCCCTTAATTTAAAACCAATTTAAATATATAAGCAATTACATATTGAATTTATAGACATTTACACTCACTAAATTGTTAAAAAATGACTGTGCTTTCACTATTCACTCTGTGCTTTCTACCTTATTGATGTGACTAATGACCTTTTTGAGTGCACACACTCACACACGCTAGGTAATTAGGCCACGTCGAGTGTAACAGCTTACCCTCACCGTACTGCTCATGTAATGTATTCCCACAACACACACACACAAACATACACAGCACTGTAGCTCACATCCTCCTTGGTAAAAGCTTGTGGGAGAAGCTGTGGGCAGGATTTTAGTGTCTGACAGAGGGATTATGTGGCTAATTAAGTTAAAAAAAAAAAAAGGAACAGTGGCGAGAATACTCGTTTTGTGGGCAGGCTGCACTGTTTGTCTGTCAAACATTAAAGCCTGTTGGGTTGGTTCTCTCATTCTGCTGCAGATACTGCAAATTTGCAGCAGTCAGGCAAAATAAACTACCCCACTGTGTGTCATCATACTGCAGTAGTAAAATCCGTGTATTCATCACCATCTTTGTCGATGTTTTATACCTGGTGAGGACGTGGGGGAGGATACTCTTTGTACAAATCATCCAACAAATCCTCCATGTAGGCCAGGTTCAGATCCTGATCAACCAGCCTGATCAGAGGGGTCTCCAGCTCAGGTGTTGGCATGTTGTTGTCTCTTTCTCCCTCTGGAGTATCATAAGACATTCCCAGAACAGGATCAGGGAAGGCCAGCCTCGAGCCTCCATTACTGGAGCTCTGTCGGAGCAGCACTGGCAGCTTACTCCCTTTAGAGCTCAGGACTGGCCGGTAGACGGCATAGCTCTGCAGCAAACAGAGGGCCAGAGAGAGGCTGGGTCCAGGTGAGGCTTGGCCATATGGGGCTCCCATGTGCTCCTCAGAGAGGGAGTCAGATATCCGGTCATCTATCAGTTCCCTGGGGGAGCTCAGCCGGCCATCTGTTATAGCTCCAGACTGAATATATTCCTCAGTCGTCTCTAAGGATGCTATAGAGGGGCTGGAGCTGGCTCGTCCAGCCAGGGTGCATTCACTATCGGATGACCTGGAGGGTTCCTGAGAACCAGGGACCAGAGTTAAAGAGGAGGGCGGTTCTTCTAAATCCTCCACATTATTATTTTCTCCTACTTCTTCTCCACCACCTCCTCCTCCAGTCACACTCCCTCCAACAACACTGGCTGAATATCTGGATGACGGCCCACAGGAAATACTCCGTGCCAGCTTCCTGGGCACCTTGCAAACAGCTTCATAGTCAGAGTCCGCCACCCGCCAGTAGGAACAACCCCGACACTTCCTGGGAGTGCTGGGAACGCAACGATGTGAGCCTGCAACTGTGACCTCTGACTCAGGACCAGCAGAACTGTGAGGGTGGTGGTGGTGGTGTTGACAGTCCAGGCCGTCATCGGCCCAGGACTCATACAAAGAGTAGACCAGATCATCTTGGAGCAGGGCACAGTACTTTGCATGAGTGAGACCGGAAATGTCAACCATCCCATCTCCTGATCCATCATTACCTCCGGGTAATGTCACTGCGCCCTCCTCTGAATTTGTTTTCCGGTAGAGCCCACTGATGCACTGCCTCAGCCTGTGTTTCTCCTGCAGGAGACGCTGCAGCCTCTCGATGGACAGGGCCTCCACGCGGGCGATCACTGTGTCGAAGCGGTACATGCGGTCTAGCATGAAGGTGCACTTTGAGCAGGCGAACTCTCCTCTGCCATCCCGGGCCAGCTCTCGCCCAACAGCATGAGACAGCAGCACCTGCAGGTTGAGCTTGGGGGTGGGATGGAAGATCCATCGCCGCTGGTTACCACAGAGCTCCCGTCCACAGATGCGACACGTTTCCTTCATCTTGAGATCGAGCATGCCACAGGTTTGTAATTATCCTTATTCACTCTAACACAAGGACACCCGAACCCTTATTATGATGAATTTGATCCCTTGTGAGCACAAAAGAGCATAATGTTTCAACCCGCATGTGCTTTTAGAGGACAATAAAAGCCTTTTTTCATTCGAAATAGTGTAAAGCTCTTTATGACATGAGTCCTTGCAATGGCATTAAATTCACTGGCTTAAAATAGATGAAATGAGGTAGACAATGAGAAGCAATATGCTTGAAGAGAATGGTTGCACATGGCAGGTTCTTGGCAGGACTGAAAAGCCATGAGGTAAAAATAGGTAAGCAGATATGGTGACGTTAATTAAAAAATATCCATCAGCCCAGGATCACCATTCATTTGCTGGAGGTGCAGGTGCATCGGGAATATGGCGCACAGTCACTCCCACGGACGCACAGCGAAGCCATGTGAATGTCTCATGAATCAGATGCAGTATTTATCTGGATATCGTCCTCGCGCTGTCACCAAACCGCTGTTTCGCATTTCCCAACAGTACCGCACGCGCCTTTGCGCCATCAGTCGGCTGTCACGGACACACCAGCCGCACCGCGCGCCATCAGTTAATAATGACCGGTGCTCGGTAGTAATCCGGACACGGACACAGAGCAGTAATTGGCGTCCCGGGACCGTCTTCTGAGTCTTTTTCCGGTGTCTGCGTCCGAAGACGCGAGTCTTTATTCATTTCAGAGCCTTTACCCACAGCTAGAGAGGCAATCACGCGTTCGTCTGGCTGGGTGCTTCGTACGGTCGGAGATCCTCCGGGCTGATAACGATGTGGCTGCCTGAATCAGACCTGCAGCGGCGGAGCGTACCATTTAGAGAATACAGGAGGGGGGGGGGAGCACGGTGCAGTCGTATAGAGATGCTCACGGTTTAACATCCATTAAATCCATTTTCCAATTCAAAACGACCTTTTTTATTTTGAAACGCACAATATAATGTAAACCCAGCGAATATTAGCTTTATTTTGGAGTTTATTGTTAAAGAGATAGAACGATGTTCCCCTGGGAGTCTGTTACTTCCTCCTGCCCGGTTTACTAAACCCTGTTCGCCTGACTGAACAGGTGAAATGCTCAGTAGCACGGTAACATTAGTGACGCTCTGTGAAATTAAAGACTATAGAATAGAGTCAGACTCTATTCTATTCTATTTATAGCAATTCATTTTTTTTATTGGTATGACGATACAGTTTTGCCACAGCAGGTTTTACAATGTTTACAATGCAAGTAAAATAATTATTATACGATATTATATATTACAAAATAATAATTATGTACAAGGGGTACACATTATTACCTCAAATAGCTGCACTGTTCAAAACTATTGTATGTAATAAGATGAGGCATCATATTCTATTTTTTCTAATGTCCTATTCTATTCTGTGTTAAAGAGAATCACATATATATATATACAGCATTAATTATGCTGTAGTCATCTCTCTCTCTCTCTCACACACACACACACACACACACACACACACACACACACACACACACACACACACACCTGCCTAAGGGTTGACTAGAACCAGTTTCCATTTTTCCAGTACTTTACTTTAAGCTGTGCTACAACCTTTGTGTTACACTTAGTATAAAACATTGCCTCAGTTTGTATTTCTGCAATGATTTCCTATCCTTTCTGATTATATTGGGGTAATGGTGTATATAACTTCATTAGACCACTACAAATAAGTTATAGAACAGACCAATGAAATTAATAATTTTTTAATTCATGTATCCAGGGTCACCTGCCTGACCTTTACTCATGCATTAGTATTGTATCAGGCAAGAGGCTCTCAAGACAAGATCATGTTTTCAGTGAGCAATGAAACCAGTTACCATGGCGACACATATGTATACGTGCTTCACAGATGATTATTTTGATAATTGAGTCATTTTTTTTTATGAATATCAGTTTTGGTTTCAGCTGCATACCTGCTGTTACATCCGCTGTCTTTCCTCTATTAATGAATCAATAGTAGTGGAATTAGGCATTTTTAAGACACAACAGTGGATTGCGCTTATTTGGGCACTTGACATTATAAAAAGGCATCACAAAGAAGCAATGCTGAATTAAAACAATCAAAGCTGACTTAGTTGACTTGCTAACTAGCTAGCATATCACTGAGCTCACTACATCCTGTGGTAAGAGTATAATCATACTGGTTTGGTGACTTTGGTCTTTTAATAGAGCCCTTAACCCGACCAGCGTAACTTATGTCAACACATGCTATTGCCTCAAGATTAGTATTATTTTTACTTCTTGTTGTCATGGAGCAGATATTTCAACAATGATTTGACTGTGATGGTCAAACAACTAGGTCTGTTCTCATGCATTTGACTGTGCTTCACAGCCGTGAGCACAATTTTTGTTTTCCCTTTAGGGCACAAACAGATGTGAGTCACGCTGTGACTTCCTCGTAGATATGCAGTGCAAAATCCAAAAAATGTGTTGGAATTTGCATGAAGGAGGCTGCAGACAGCCAACAACACATGTGAGAAGAATGCAGCAGAATAATAACACTGGATATATGATATTTCTTCTTTTTGATCAGATGTCCTATGTAATTGAATACAAGCAAATGTATAAAGGATTATAGTTGTTTACAGTGTACCAATTACTACAAATTATTCTTAAAAAGCAAACCCTGGAAATAATTGTCTTAAGTTTCAGATGATATTTCTTTCCTGGCTCTTTCTCTCTCACCAGACATAATTTGATCTAAATGGCTGTGGTGTCTGGGGAACTAATTAGGAGCTCTTATTGCGAGTGTCTGTAGGAAAATACACAATTTGATATCGGTGTTGGGAGCGCTGAGCACTCAAAGGTCAACCTGACCTATCGACAACCCGGCTGAAACCAGACCCGCTAAACTGCTAACCAGCAAGATGCCTGCATACACACACGCACATATGAAAGAAGGCGCCTCATGGGAATGTGTACACACACGCAAACACAAGACCCCAGTTACTGATCCTCACATGATTTCTGTGAGTAGATGTGAATGTCGCTGTTTCTGTCACTGCTGCAGAACACAGATTGCTAATAAGTATATTTGTGGGCCACATAGAATAATTTACTTGCAGTAAAAAGCTACAACATATGGCAAAATAATTTTTGTTTTAGCTGTATTTGACCTTCAACGGTTTTTCCTTAAATTCTTAAAATGAAAAATATGTCTCATGGTGTATTGGATAATATGGAATCATTGTGTTGTACATTTTCTTGTATTCTATATGCTGTCTCATTCGTGTGCACATACGCACAACCAACAAATAACTGTCACCTCCCTTGTCCCAAATGTCCTCTGCATTGACCCCCAAAACCAACAACACAATGGTAGTTCAAATTCAGCTCTCCTTGTTGTGCTCATATTAAGACTATGTCCTTTCTCAGACACAATATGTTGCACATCATATGTACATTACTAGTCACACTCTAAGACACTACCCCACTGTTCCCTGAGTGACTCAATGTTTTGCACATACAGTGTTGTCGTCCTTTACCGAACATACTACACCGCTTTGTTTAATTTTGTCGTGCACGCTAACACTCACACAATCTGAGCAGAGAACCTGCCTGGTGAGTACATTTGCATCTTTCATTCACAACTGATTTACAAGTTAAAACGCCCCACCCAACAACAAAAATGTTTTCAACAAATACTGTGACGCATTCAGGCCAAATAACACGAAGCAACACTGCACAGCAC
Source organism: Leptoclinus maculatus (assembly GCA_032191485.1). Taxonomy (NCBI): domain Eukaryota; kingdom Metazoa; phylum Chordata; class Actinopteri; order Perciformes; family Stichaeidae; genus Leptoclinus; species Leptoclinus maculatus. Next base: position 4,538,299 of record JAVDOI010000010.1, read on the forward strand.
AAGAACGGTGAATACTAAAGCAGACTGTGGTTGTGATTATTGATTATTGGAAGTGCAAATTGATGGCAAAGACTACTAGGTAAAGGGAGCTCACATAATGGTCCCCCCTCCATCCGTAGTTTAATTAGACATCAGGACAGAAATGTGTCTTTGGGGATGTCAGTGCAGCTAAAGCCTATAAATGTAATGAGACTCTGGCACTTTGTGTGATGAAATAAAGCCTCTGTAAGATCTTTCACAAGCAGTCTCACATGGTGCTCCGTTGCAGTAAGACTAACTGTTTGTTCATTTTAGAGGAAAGTTCACCATCATATCTGTGTTGTTGACCAATCAGATCGGAATAAGCCACTGCCGATGATGAAACATTCAGGGTTGGATTGCACAAAGATGAGCAATGTTCCAGCTCACCACAGGATGTTTCACTTGATGTTTACTTATTTTTTTGCTATGACATTGTATTACAGAGAGTAGTTATATTGATTGTATTAGGCATATTAGACGGTCATACTGCTCTTTTCTTAATGGGCAAAATGAGAGAAAAAATATTCAAACTTTGGTACAGTTTTGTTGGTTTGGTACTAACGTACTGGTTGTATTGCAAATTGTCTGATCTCCCTCTATCTTAAATACTTTTGTAAAAATGTACAAATTGTTCAAATATGTGTCCATTCTATCTACAGTCGTCAGCTCCTGTGTGAAAATGCAATGTTTCACCTCTCCATGAGGAGGCAGAGTCCGTCTGACATCAAGAGAGAACTGTGACGCTGTTCTGACACCTAGTGGAGAACTCTATAATAACATGTGAAGACTAATGAACCGACTTAAAGATACAGAGCTCCACATACCTGCATCTCCTGTTCGATGCGCAGCCTCTCTCGGACAAGTTCCTCCTGATAATACTGTAAGAATGGAGACAGACTATTAACTTACTGTATGTACTAATCTGAGAATTAAAATAATTAACATTACAATACATTTTGAGATTAAAGAAACACAAACAGGAAAGGGAACGAATGAACCTTCACAGAAAAACCATTGTTTTTTCTACATCATACTTCATGGGAGAATACTTGAACACAAAAATTCTGAATTTCCCCCGCTGGGGATCAATACAGGTTTATCTTATCTTACATGTTCCCCTGCAGTGTGACTTTTGTCTGAGTAGCAGTTTGTGCGTGCAGATAGTTATTGTGACCTACATGAATAGCTGTTAAAATAAGGTTTGGGAATGTCACATATGCTGCTTTCTAGAATAGAAGTTTGGCCAGAGGCGACATGGTGGTCCAGAGGAATGCATTAATATTAGAAGTCTTGTAAACACCGTCCAGGGTTTGCATGATATACTCTAGGGATGACTAGCTGATAGAAACAGATTTACTGAAGGGTTCCAACACTTTCTTGTCTGGGTATCCATTTGTTAAGACTCCGAAGAGGTTTTTTTATGTTAGGCATCATTAATAATAGCAATACAATGTCTACATACATCCACATCCTTGTCCTTCTGCAGCAGAGATGAAGACAGCTCCTGAACTTGTCCCTCCAGATCTCCCACCCTGAGTGTGAGAGTCGTCTTCTCTCCGCTCAGCTCTGTGATGAGCGCCTCCTTGGAGCAAAGATCTTTAGTCAGCTCCTCTATTAATCTGTCTTTGTTGGTGTTGGATGGGGACAGGATGCTGGGAGGCCTCTCGTCCTCTGTGGTGTCCTCCATGGGGGTGTCTAGAGAGAGGAGGGAGGCGTGGGAGTGCGATCCAGCCAGCGAGGCCATCCGCTCAGCCTCGCTGCGTGCTAGCTGGGCCTCCTGAAAATACACACGCATACACAGTTAGGATTTGTAAACCTGATGTGTGTCAGTTCAACCAGCAGAGGGTGTGAGCAGACGAACCTCCTGCAGGACCTGAATCTTAGTCTCAAGCACTTGCTCCATGTGGTCGATTTCCTGCTGTCTCTCCCGACACCGTCTCTGCAGCTCGGCCTCATTGTGATTGGTCAAGCTCTCTGCTGTTATGCTGTTCAACAGGGAAAAAGGCAAGTCAGAGTTGATCAGAGGCATCGCAATGACTACAGCCCAAATCAGCTCAGTTGAAATGCACACACTATTGTAGCCAGTGGTGTAAGCATTGGAACATGATGCAGAGCCAAGACACAAAGATGTCATCACTCTCCTGTCTGCTATGGTGCTCATGGGAGACCCAACACCTTTTCCACATGGTTTAGGCTTTTGTTGTCATGGTTAGTGGCGTTCACACAATCTGTACGTGGTGAAAGGTTAAAAACATACAGCATATGATGCAATTCAAGTCCTTTTTCCTGTTGTAAGTAACCTGGACTTTGTGGTGTCCAACTCAATTGATACACACTGTGAAAGCTACATATACATACGAACATTCTAAACTTTCTGAAATGTGAAATTCCTCACACTCATCCTGTTTCTTTTGTATTCCCGGTTCATGCCTTAAGTGTTCCTCCCACTCCTCCTGTTCGAGCATCTGTCTATATCACTTAGTCATTCAACGACGCCATCCCAGAATTTCTGCTCCCAGAATGGCACACGCCACAATGTCGCCATGAGTCCTGCCCTGGACCCTCTCTACGTACGTTTTTAACTCTGTCTCACCGCATGCAACAGCTCAAATAGCTGGGATATTTTCAACCAGTATGAGTAATGCAAATCTCTGTCTCGTGGACAAGTGTCCTTTATGTGTAGTGGACAAGACCTTCATGCTAAGCGCCAGCCTTTCTGCGAGATGTCAGTAATCTTGGTCTGTCAACAATACAAACAACTTAAACTACCGAGAAATAATGTGAAGCTTCAAGTTCATGGGACTCAAGACACTGTCAGATAAGACTGTGCTTAAAAATGAGACGCTCAGGCATGAAGTGTTGGTCAGACTGTAACAATACTACAGAATGTGAAGAGAGGGAGCGACAACGGCAACAGAAATAGAGACCAGTAATACAAACCATTTAGTCCTTTCCAAGAGCACCGACAATAATGAACTATACCTATTTAAAGGTCAACAACCATGATCTTCAACCACGATCTCTGTCAATTTCAGCAGTAACGCAGGCCGACGGCTGTGAAAAGTAAGACGTACAGAATGATGACTGAAATGACCCAACCCAGAAAGACCACCACCCTGGGCTACATTGCACATGGAATCAACCAAACTCCAGCAGCAGGTTCAAGCTCCATCCGGGAGCAATAGAAGCCCAGCAGGTAGAGGAGGACGTGAGTTTTAAGGGAATCGACAGTATAAAAAGGGACGAACAATTGTCTTTAACTGGTATTTCCTGTCTTGAACTACCGGTATACATATAATCACCTGAGACAATTCTGATGAGTCCCCGGGTTAAAGGGCAGTCTTCCTCATTATCGTGTCACATTTAGATCAACAGCAGTTGTTAGAGCCTGTCGACAATAATCTTAAACAAGACTTTTGTAACATGTTAGGGGTTTAAATTGTGGGTCTCATTTGTCTATCCATGAAGGCTTCTGTGTGTCCTTAATGTATGTGTGTGTGTGTGTGTGTGTGTGTGTGTGTGTGTGTGTGTGTGTGTGTGTTATCTCTTTCAGCTGCTGCATGACATATGAGCTGTTGGAGATATGAGGTGTTGCCACAGTTAGGACTGGACCATGGAGCCAATATCCATAGATGGAGGTGCACATACACACACACACACACACACACACACACACACACACACACACACACACACACATTAAACTAATTGGATCCCATAATGTTACACAGACTATTGATGAAGGCTCTCTGAATAAAGCGAGACTGTACAGTGTTACATTTTTCAAAGATAGTCTTTTGACTTCTCAGTTAAGTTTTCTTTGGTGCTCTGTATCTTTAGATAATTAGTTGTTTTGACACCAACATTCACACTTACAAACTGTATAATCTTAGTTTATTTAAGGTTAGGGTTGCACATTAATAAATAATCATGATAAAAAAAAAATGGAAGACTTACAGTGCTTTGTCCAAAAAATGCTGTTTCTCCTGGAGCTCCTGCTTCAAGCTCTCTACTTCCACCTTCAGCTCGATGTTCTGCAACAGATGAAAGTAGTAGTAGGTCAGTCACTGGTCATGAGTTAATCGGTCATTACACATCATCAAACATCTCCTCCAACATCAGCATTAAATCGTGCACCAGATAAATGACAATTTGTAATTATACTGTAGTATCAATGATAGCGGCCAATTACTATAATATTCCTGTTAAAGTCATCAAGAAGCCTTACAATATTGGCAAAACAGATGAAACTGATTTATTCTATACATTCTGTAATTTCATACAATTACATAAAGAAAGCCAAGTTACAATATATTTTGGAGATACCTCGCTCACCTGATTCATCATCAATAAAAAAGATCTCATCACTTTGTGTAGGGTGTGCCTGTTCTGTATATCTGAGGTTCAGTATTTAAAAGAAAAGGTTTTAATATGTTTGACATGCTGTCTTTCCTTGTTTTTATATTCACTGGGTTTGTCTGTATCTAACGTTTTCTTCCCTCCCTCACATCTAGAGTACTGTTCCTCTTGTTTCTTACATCTCTTCATCACAAACTAGCCTCTCTGTCTCTGTGTGAATCAGGCTCAGTACAGAACATGTGAGCGTGCTGTCATGGCTGGTATATTTAGAGCTGGTGAATTCAGGGCACCTCAGATATTCACCTTCGTGGCTAAAGGCTAAACTCCACAGTTTGTTTACCTGCAGGGGTCCACATGGGACATTTTTTGAGCCAATCAGGGCTTTTACACTGGGGGACAGAGGATTTAAACAGCAGGATTGGTGGGGCTCATTCTTTACGTTCTGACTTTAGAGAGCCGCAAGAGGACAGTTTATCCATCTGTCTGTCTGCTGGACTCATCTGATAGCTGGTTTCATCACTACAGCTTGGCTCGTGTTCATCTCAACAGATGGTCCACTATCTCTCGTCCGTCATCTTGATTTATCTGAGTCTCGGTCCCTGTGTCTGTCTCTCCTCTCCTCCCTTGTTCTTTCTCTCTTTTTGTCTTAGAAACTTTTTAGTATATGTTAAAGCATGTCCAAGCCTGTTGTTCCCCTGTGTCTGTCAGAGAGCTTCATGTCCTTAACACTCACAGAGAGCCGGGCTACATGTGCACCAACACTCACAGCCTGAAACCGATACTCCTGAGAGGCACCATGAGTGATCAACACGCACATACTACACATACACTCACAATACACATAAACTGGTCACGTCAAATCAGAAAGTGACAAATATCCATGGAGTTTAGGTTATTTAAAGTTAGTGTTTTTAGCAAAACAAAATACAAAAAGAAAACATTTTGTTTCTTAATATTATCGTCAATTTAATTAAATTCGTAAAACTGTACATGTGCACTATTAGCACATTTTCTTAAAGAGATAAGGACAGCAGAAATTAATTCTAAGGGACACGAGGTTGTTTAGAAAATTGCATTTTACTTATGAAATAACAATAACTCTAATAACTATTCAATGTTTAACATTTGTTTAACGTTTTAAAGGCTTGCATATATATTTTTTCAGGTTTATGTAAGGCTCTTCAAGGACATAGACACAAAGCTCATGTTTATAATTAATTTTCTTTGGACTAATTAATCTCTCAAGAACTCAACTGTGCAGTCAAGTAATGCAGCAGCAACTAACTTATGAAACACATGACCGGCCATGTGCTCTGCATAGCTAATGACTGTAAATGATTCACCTAAATGCTCTGATAATAAATGAATGTCACTCACAAGCCACAGGAACACACGTGTGTGTGTGTGTGTGTGTGTGTGTGTGTGTGTGTGTCAACAACTTTGCTTACAGTAAGAGAGACATTTTCTCTCTTGAAAACAGTTCTATATATAGACACTCATCACAGTGCACCAGCTGCTATTATGGCCCCTCCTGGCCTGCCGGCCCCCAGCAACAGATCCCCTAATAACCAAACTGTGCAAGAGGAGGGACACGGCTGCACTTCAAAACACTTGACAGGAGTGTTACTCATAAACCAAACACCTGCAACATTGTGACTGATCACCTACTGACAGATATTATATTTTACTCTCAGTTTGTGTGTTGATGATGCTGCTTATTTTGCATATTCCATAGTAAACCATTCATGCCCTGGTAGCATCACTTTATTTACATGAATGAAAACAGTGAAATACGCTACGAAATACTGAAAAATCTGAATTCAAAGATATTCAATTTACAATCCCATAAGATAAAGAAAAAGCAGCAAAACCTTTTCAACGGAGAAGCTGGAAGTAGGGAATTTTTGGTAAAAAAATTAATGATTAATTATTATCAAAATAGCTGATGATTAGCTTTCTCTCGATCAATCAAAAAATGAACTGCACGGCACGACTGAATTTAAATCCTTTAAAAAAAAATGACACCAGTGTAACAAACCATATGAAGAAGAGAAACATACAAACCCACTTTGTCATATGGACACTCATGGATGCATGTGATAAATAAATCATTGCACTCAAGCCTGCTCTATAAATAGAGTCTCTGGAGCTCAGAGAGAGATCAGTATGTGCCCAGGACCAGCACACCTCATCTGTACTGTATTACACTGAAATGCTTTGGCGGATGGGAACATTGACACTGTCATGACACTCAACCAACAGAGCAATGGGCAGCTCAGGTCAGATAACAGCTATGGAACAAAGATTTAGTCTCCAATAAAACAGTGATTATCCTTCAGCTGCACAGAGTGAGAGATTGTGAAGCACAAGGATTAAAATCCCTTCAGATGACGTGGGATCAGTTTACTCAATCACTGCTGGTATGCAGTAATTGTGAAGGATAAGTTGCAGGACCGCTCAGGTCTTGTTTGACTGGATCAAACCGCCATTTAGCTTTTCTCAAAGAGTTGTTGATGATCGGAGAGGCGAGTTTTAAATGCCGACTGGCTCGTGTAAACAGACAACAGCTGAGCCGGGTCACCTTGTTGTAGACGCACACTTCTCACGCACAGAGTGACACAGATCGACGCACACCCCGAGACAAACAGAGTCGTAGAGAACGCCTACAGATATTGGCACATGCATATAAATGATGCATAAAAAAAACGCTGAAGGCTTTAGGATCTGTACAGCATACAGGAAGGACACACACTGTTCTTTTCGCTGCCTTGGCCTGTCATAGCTAGTGTAGCAAGGAATAAAAGCAGGCCACAATTTAAAGTTGACATTTTTAAATTTAAATCAGGAAGTATTTGATAAACGCAAGGATGCTTCGATCCAGCTTCTCCTCTCTTTATCCCAAATCCAACTAGTGCTCTTTTTGTTCCAAATACACACCTGTACATGTCACTTAGTACAACTTATTACAACATTATCCAAAAAATGAGACCAGAGACTGCTGTGGTACCAAAGTTTGAGTCAGTGGTCCAACTTGGTGTTACGACACATTTTGGTCTGGACCAAAAAAGGAAGAGGATCAATATCCAGCTCTGCTAACGGCTCACACACATGTCGCCATGATAAACTTAAAAAAAAAAAAGATCATCAAAGCCTGACATTCCATTACAGGTTCACAGATGTATCTCACCGGGTCTCTATATATCCAGAGTTGTAGTGTTGTCTGGTTTAGTATCAAATCCCAGTATAATGAACACAATGCACAGAGGTCCTGCTGGACAGATAGGTGAGCTAGGTACACACACAAACTGCATCAAATATTAGTTCCAGAGCTAGTTAATGTGTAGTCCCTCACAGGTCAGCCATATTTAAAAACATACACTTGGTAAAACAAACACATCACTTCAACCACCTCAGTGCGACAGCTGGGTCAACAACAAGTGGCTCTGTAAAGCAACTCTTCAGGACAACAAACCTGTATACTGTCATGATAGCAATCACGTTCTATGACATAAGGCACAAATTAACTCTTTTGATTGCCTACTCGGTGTCAAATCCCTCCACAAAGCAAAGTGAATCATTTTTGATCATGTTGTTGACAGTGACGTGACCCTTGGCCCCTTCACAACATCTCCCCACACCCCTTGTAGTCCCATTCATCATTAGTCATTTCCTCATGCTCGACGAGAGGTGCCCTACTCACCGTACGATAGACATCCTCACTGCTCTCCTCGTACTTCTGCTGTATCCTCTCCTCCAGGAAGTAGATGCGGAGCTTGAGGCTGAAGTTCTCCTTCTTCAAGTCATTCAGGTGCTGTGACAAAGTACGGTAACCGTTAGACATGGCCGTCAAAATAGCACCGACACGTCCGTTATGGGTCAGAAATGAACAGTCGTCTTCGACCTATCCGTATAATGGGGGAATAGGGAGTCCATTATAGGACAGCGACTGTCATGGCATGTCCATCTGTTAGAGTCCGGTAACCGTTAGACATGCTACCTCCTTCTCCAAAAGAGCATAATGTCAAAATAATCTAATTATTTACAAAGTGGTATCCTGGCCTCTAACAGGCCATTGGGATACCATCTACAAAAACACACTAAGACTAACACATTCACACACACGCTAGAGTCTATAGGGGTGTTTGCAGTGCAGAGGGCGACTCTGCAGTCTGGCCGCTCAGCGATGTAGCCATGTCAGCTCCATAGTGTGTTCTGGTCTGCTATGGGACGGGACAGGAGCTTATTTTACAGGATGAGACATCCCTGGAATCCCAGTCTGCCAGGGGAGATGGGTGGAGGGGGTGGAGGGGCGGGGGGAGGTAAGAGGTTCAGGGCTCACAAGCAGTTGTGATATGAAGGGAAATCTCACCCCTTTGCAAAACAGGAGCGCCAAAACGAACAAACAGGGACACGAAGAGAAGAGAGGGGGTCAGATTTGTGTCCTTTTTGTTCTTTATTATTTTCTCTGCCGCCTTTTGGTTTTTCCAGTTTAACCACTTCCCGAACTGTTTATAATATATGTTTGAGTGTGTGGAGGTTGATCCACATTGAGAGAATAGCTGAAACTCTGTCTACAGTAGCCAGAATGTTATATAATCACAACAGTGACTCACCTTCATTTAGTCTCTACTGAAGTAGGGATATGACAATCTCAATATTTGTTTTATTTTGCTATTTTGCAAAGTTAATACTTTAACACATTCAGGGTAGCTTGATTAACGAAGTGTTTCTTTGGAAGACACTATACAATTACACACCACTTTGAGCAAACTACTTTATCTCTTTTTTTCTTACTAATAGATGTGTGTAGGCGTATACGTTCTTGCTGCTTCAACCCTCTGAACTCCAACTGGGTCAAACATATTTAGTATCCTAGAGCAGGTTTAGTACCCCTCACATCCAAAATAATGGGTTTTCTGAATACATTTTACTTAATAACCTAAATGTAAAAATAATCCATTATAAGTAAAAGCCATGCATTCAAAATCTTACTTAAGTAAAAGTACAGCAACATGTACTTTAAGTATCAAAAATGTATAGAACCTGTCAGTGTAATATTTTATGATTGGATTATTACAGATACAACTGTATTCATCATTGTATGTGGTTCGTTAAAGTAATTTTAACTATTTAATTTAGTTTAATTTACAATATAACGATGTATCTTTTCTGAAAAACTGATCATATGGTTTGTATACCTTGATCTTAAAAGTAACTAGAAGTCTTACTACAGCTGTCAGAAAAATGTAAAATATTTTTGTAGATGCATAAAAAAATAGAAAAGAGAATTGCTAAAGTAAAGTGGAAGTATCTCCAAATTGTACTTAAGTAACGTTAATCTTATCTTTTCAGAAAATAAGAATATATAGTAGCTGGCTGAGAGTATTGACAATGCCTCAACATAAAGAGGATACAGACAGCCCCAAAAGGGCTCAGACTCATAGTATTAGAGTCCTATATTTACATTAATCAATATTTTCTATATAAAGATTAATAATGAGTCAAATGACAAAGTCTATGTAAAAGGGCGGTTGCTCTTAGTGATGACCCAACTAAGCAGCTCTGCAGAGCTTTTTTCATCTATTTTAGTTGGCTAATTATAGTTAATAGTTTTGGTAGTATAGTTAGGACATTTACTTTATGGTTCAGTCTCACCAGTCTCAATAAATTGAGTTTCTAGCAGTTGCAGGCAACCATTTCAGAGAAAGAAAAGGATCTGATAAACCGACTACTGCCCAGCACCAAACAAGAGACCGACAAAGTTAGCAACTAGCTAAAGCTAGCTTGTGATAACAGTTAAGATTAGTGAGCTAAATGCCGAGATATTTTTCTCAGACGTTGGTGGAGACAAAAACAGAGCTAAAAGGACAGTAAATATTGGACTTAACGTTACAGTAATTTTGGTGTCAAGAAACATGAGTGAATGCTGAGGTTTCTTTGTGTCTGTTGGATGTGAAACTAGAGCTGTTAGCCTGTTAGCATCATGTCATGGCTGATGGGATGGTTTGGTGTTTTGGCCAAAGCCGATGAAGCCAACGGAAAAGTCTTTGGGACACACTGAGAGTATGAATGTTATTGAAGGGGATGAGTCAATATCATCCGACCTTTGAGAGAACATGCTACTTTCTATAATTTGACTATGATAGTTGAATAGTTATGTTAAATTCAGAAACTGCCCTGACAAAGGTTAACCAGCATGCGAAGGTAGTGTGACTGATGGGAGCGGGACTTATCGGAAAGAAGTTGGATGAAATAGGAGACCTGGGAGCTGTGAGCCACAGCACTATTAATAGGGAGGTGTCCTGAATCTCACCGAGCGGTGAATCCCTGAATGTCCCACAGAGAGATGAGTGAACAGAAGTAAAATAACAGAAAGGAAGACAGGCTCCACTTAGTCTTTTTGGTCTCATATTAAAAGCTCTCTAAAGTCAAGCTTCAAGACAAATTTCCAGTGCAAAGAGCATCAATAATGAAGTAACTGAAACATGTTACCAGCACATGCAATTACGTCATTATTAGTTCTTGTTTCATTCATCGAGTGAACCTATTTAAGGGTCACATTACGTGCTGTTGATAAATAATTCTGAGCAAAGATAGGACAGGCGCCAGGCGGAGTCTCCACCCAACATTAGGGATGACATCATGTACATAGTGTGTGTTTTTAAACTCCACACATGACCCAACACATACACACTCACTTTTCAGCTCTCCATCAAAGAAAAACACGCGGGAGTGAATATGTGTAAATGTGTGTGTGCAGTATGTGTTTATTTCATTGTGAAAGTGACACATCCAAGAATTGGCAGCCATCTCCAGCTCTGAGTAGTTTTAGAAAGTAAAGTAAAGTAAAGCTTTCGTGACTAGTTGGTGACACCTCCCGTTTTATGAGGCTCAGCCGCACCTCCAAAATAACATTAAAGGACTATTACTGGTGGTGAGTTTTCAGTGACAGTTTTAGTGCTGGCTGGTGTGTATTGAAGTAAAAGTGTGTTGACTTGGAATCAATGTAGTACTGTCTGGGTATTTCAGAGGACAACCTACTATTAAGGTGTATCGGAAAAGACTGCAAAAGGACAATATTGATTGATATGCTTCTGTTGTTTCTAGATAAAGTCTTTTGTTCTCTCCAAGAAGTTACAACAGATTAACGGATGGAGGGAGCAGAAAACCTACTCTAAACTATTGTGACAATACTTTGATACTTAAAGGAATATTTTACTCGGGGAATACACTTATTCCCTTTTCAATAACACTATCATGTCTGAGCTTTTATAATGAAGCTAGATTCTCGAGCTGATTAGCTTTGCATAGCATAAAAAGTGCTGGGAAAGAAATCCACCAACCAAATTGCTAAAGCCCAGTAATTATCACTTTGTATGTCGTTTCTTTCATGAGTAAACAGAAGTGTAAAAACAACGTTTTGTGTCTCTGTGTTGGAGCCTAACTGTACTATTCACAGGCTCACTGTTTCCCCCTGTTTCCAGTCTTAAGCTAGCTGACCGTCTCCTGGCTCTAACTCATACCTAGGCTACATCCACATCACTACGTTTCCAATTTGAAACGCATATCTCTTGCTACGCTTACGCCTAGCATCTTCCCTACTCTGGAGTTTTAAAGCCCCAAAAACAAAGGAGTTTGAAATCAAGTATGCTTAGTACAACACCATAGTACAACACCTTGCTGCCAAAAGGGATATATAATATAGATTAGTATTAATATAATTAATATTAGAGAAATCCTTAAGTGGGCCATGCTGTACCCAGAGGCGGACTTTCACCACCAGGAGAGTTCAGGGTGTTTTCCACCAGATATTATCAGCTGCAGGTGTTCTCCTTTTCTGTACAGTAGTTTAATAACATGTCCCAGAGAGTTTGGATATAATCATGGATTTATAACACATACATTCTCAACATTTAGTGATCTGATCCCATAGCGAGGACACTGCATCAAAGCAAACCAAATCAGCTCATTGCTTCTTATAGGAAGACGAGAAGCCACAAGATGGCACTGGAGAGCATATTTTCATTGTTCTAACTCACTGCTAGTATTGTTCATTGTGCTGAAGGACAATCACTCACATCAAGCTCATCGGCAATTCAAAATCAAGACTCTTACCTGTTCAAACTCCCTGAGTGTGTGGAGCTGAAGAGGAGGAGAGTTGTCTGTTTCATCACTGCACAAATCTAAGCAGAGGGACACAATTCCTTTAATCACTAGTAATTGTGGAATCGTGGAAATGATTTTACACAAGCCTACTAGCTATTTTAAAATGAGAGATATGTACCTGTCATGTGACCTGGGATCTTGGATGAAGTCTGCTCTTTCACAGCACTGTCCAGAGAAACAAAAAAAGGTAGCACACACATTACACATGAGAGAGAGAGAGAGAGAAATAAACCGGCAAAATAAAAAATACCACAGCAGCATATCCATCACAACATTTATAGAGGTGTGAATATCAGACACAATAAGCTTTGTGAAAGGCAAGAGCTCTACTGCAAATTAAAAAAGGCACTAAAGCCCTCTCACTGAAACAGCATGATCTCATTTGCACCTCTTTAGGGAATTGGGGGTCATCAGGGAGTCCCAGCAGGGGAGAGGAGGGATAGGAGGAGCCACTGAGGGTTAAAGTTCAACCGAGCCTCTCAGGCCTACCTGCTGTCTACCAACCAAAACCCGAGTTGCAATCAGTAGAACTATTCTTCCCTCTATCTGGTTATAACCGAGTGATTGACAAGTAAATAAACCACTGTGAGCACTGACAACAGCCACAGTAGCATTACCACTGTTTAAACAGGACTGCATATCCCTTAGTCCATTGCTCCCCCTTCCAGTGTCTGTGTGTACATTCCTCTGACAGCTGCTCCATCAGAAAATGTATAGACAGTTGGTGCATGCTGATGGTTTACGAGTTCACCCTGTGGATAAATAGTCCACATGCTGCGTCATTGTATCAATATCACTACTTTTTCACTATAAGGCTACTGCTTGGACTGTGCAAATATCAGTGGGATGGTCCATTTATAGTTATAGTAAGTCTCCTGTATGTGGGAGGGATTTGGTGATGCAGTAACCTACATACAATACCACACAGTCCATGGAGAATTTGAACTGGAGGGATTGCAATCACTTAGTCTGAATTAATAGTAGGCTGACTCTTATACTGTATTTGATGCATAACGTGGGTTGGGATTATTGAAAGTCATTCAATGAGTCATTCTGTTGTGCTACCTCAGTACCTGAGTATATAAATCAATTAAATCTTATTTATTACTTCTGGGCCTGCTACATTAAGTGTATCCCAGGCCCTATTGCCCAAAAGCACTTCTGGGCCCTTTAAATATGTGCTACTGTATTGCAATGCAATGCAATTTGTGCAAAGTAGGCCAAAATTACCCTCCAGAAGCGCGTCCTTGTCCTTATATTTCATCAGAAAATTATATTATCAATGCATTTGGGGGAAAATACAGACATCCGGTGCAATGTGGCATCAAAGTTTAAATGTATATCGCCAGTGGCCTCAATAGCAATATTCACCGATCCATAAAGCATGCAGATGGCTACTGTGTGTGATACAGCCAGGCCTTTATTACACCGGAGGATGTACGGATGCTTTATGACAGAAGACTGAAAACATTTGATAGAAAATAACGGCATTGCAACCGAAAGAGGATTTTAATTCCAACCCAGGTTGTAAACCCGGGTCGTGTTTTGTTAAAATACCCATTGAGCACTATGGACTTCCGCTGCGGTGTCACCCCCACACACAATCGGCTAAAAATGCCTCCTCACCTTTCAGACTCTCCCCAGATTTGCTCCGGCGGCGATGAGCTCCAATCCATATAGGCTATTCCTTCAGTCAACGGGCATCCATGCCGGTGAGCCGCTGCCTTCAAATCACTCGTCCATTATTTAATTCTTAGAGAAAACACAACCACACAGGAACATGTCGATGATGAGCGCGGTCCAGCATCCGCACACCGCTCAGGTCTGGAGGGGGTGTGTGTGTGTGTGTGGATGCGCGCCCTGAGAAATGAAAGCAGGGATGTTACAGAGCCCCCATCCCACAGAGCAGAAACCCTGCTGTTCAACCAGCCCACCACTATAAACCGAGAGGAACAATATGCTGCTTCACAAGGGAAAACGATACATCCTTCAAAATAATGAACCGAACATTTCCTGATTTAACTGAAGACAGCTGCATTTTCCAAAATAAAAGTACCACAACCATGTTTCAAAGGACAAATTTACATTGAGACAGAACAAAATGCAAATTTTAGTAGCAGAATGCATTAATCAGATATGAACAGATGGGAAATAACAATGCACTCTAAACAGTAGTGGTGGAAGTACTTTACTTAAGTACAACATGATAGAAAAAGTAATTTATGTAAAGTCTGACTTAAGTAAAAATATAGTACCTTTACTAAGAAATAAAGTAGTCATTATGCAGCAGAATGGCCACTGACAGACTTTTGTTATTATCATTATTTATATTGTATATATGATGCACAAGAAGGATTTGAATGTTGTAGCTGAGGTGAAGCTAGTTCACTATTGGGCAGTTAAGTTAGCTATGCTGCATTTTCTAAGATTCTCACATGTTTTGATTGTAAAGATTCATCATTAGTTCAAGCAGTCAAATATTAACTACACCATGCAGTATTTCCATTTGGTATGGAGTACAAGCAGAAAATGGAAATTCTCAAGTAAAGTAGCCTACACTAAATACTACACCATTCTTAATTGGAGAATAAACATTTGTTTTAACTGCAAACAGAAAGCCTAAGGTTGCATTTCAATATAATCCCATTATCTCTCCTCTAGTTTCTAATTTTAACACAATGATTGCAACATACTTTGAAAACTGTTTCAACACTATTGTGCCCTCTAATGATAGGCCGCATCCTTCAAAACAAGTCTCTGTATTTGATTTTTCCACAAACTTGTTTTCAAACAAAATCTTTCTGAGACCGAACAACAAACAGTTGTTTATAGGCCTTAAAAATAAATAATAATAATTATAATAATTTTTTAATTTTTTTTAATTTTACTTTTTTTCCACCAGCAAAAAAAAAAAAAAAACGTTTGGTGCATCCATCTGTAACCATAACACTGACCAGATTTTGAGTAGTCGAAATTATGAGATACTTTAACACAACAGTCATAGAAGCAGCTATGACATATGAATGGATTGTGAGTACATTGAAGACTTCTTTAAAACGCGGCTTTACAACACATGAAATACAGATGATGTTTCACATGGATTTTTTTTTTTTAGTGATCTTTTTTTTTTTTTTGCTGGCAGGAATGGGCTTCCATACATAGCTGCTTCTATGACTGTTGTGTTAAAGTATCTCATAATTTCGACTTTCTATAGCAACTGGAAAAATCTGGTCAGTGTTATGGTTACAGATGGATGCACCAAAAGTTTTTTTTTTATTTTGCTGGTGGAAAAAAAGTAAAATAAAAAAAAAATAAAAATTATTATAATTATTATTTTTTTTTTGTGAATTACATTTTCTTTTCTTTTTTTAAGTTACTATTTATTTTTTTATTTTTTTAGTGATCTTATTTTTTTAAAATTTTGTTTAGTGAACTTTTCCCCAGTGAAATATAAATTCAAACACTGTAAAGTTCTGTGAGATCCTACTCAGCTGTTATCTATCAGGTTGCAGAAGCTGCTGATTGTTTATTTATTGTAGATAGTGTCATTGACTCGGGGGTGCTGCTCTGAAAGAGTAAGGGGATTAGGTGGGACAAAGTTAATAAGATCATGTCATTGTTCGCTTTGGCAGTCAGTCACAGCAGGAGGATGTGAGCGGGGGTACAGCTTTGGTAATCTTGTTGGAGGCAACATAACCAAGAATCATTTCTCTGACCTAATAAAGGTCCAAAAATATCAAAGCTAAGAAGTTCTGTTTCACACTAACTTCTTATTGGAAGACTATTTGGTTGTCACCTCTAAAACCACCACATTCACATGAGCCTGAAGGGGTTGCCTTGACAGTATCAGGTGTGGTGGTTTGTAGTTTATGGGCACATTTTTAGCATGGCGCCCTCTCCTGGAGCGGTGGTGCCACAACTCCTTCAGATGTGTGTTTGTGCTGCCAAGTTCTAACAACCCAAGCTTTGACCTTTCTGTGTGCAGACAATCGCTGAAGACTTCTGTTTGTGCTATAATTTAATATAAAGTGACTTTCTGATTATATCTATATGGTACATTCAGATACTTAATACAGATTTAAATAACACCAATGTGGGCATCTGACTGAGTACATTGAATATATATATAAATATATAAATGAATAATGAACTGAAAACATTTTTCCACCTGTGTTTATTAAAATTGGGCTACTCTGCAATAGCTACACTTGATACACTTCACTTTACATTAACACTTTTCATAGACGCACTACAGATGAGACATGGTTTTTATTCTTATCAGTCATTTCCACAAAAAAAAGTAATGCAAGCTTAAACGTTTAAAAGAATCTTTAGCATAAATGAAGGCATATTTAGTCTTTTTTTAATCTCTTTTTCTTATATCTGTAATGTGGTTCCTGTGTATTACTGCAAGTCCGCTGCAATGACCTCGATAGACACTAGATGTCCTCTGGAGACCACTGTGCACTCAGGCATTCAGCACCTCCAGCCAGAGACACCTCCTGTGTCTATCACAAGACATTTACAGCCTTAACGCTTCATTACAGCCATTCACTTCACATCTCAGTCATCTCAGTACGATCGTACCAGATACAGACGATCCAGCTACATTAACAACAAGTCTCTAATCTGATGTCATCTTCTTTTTCCTAAATCCTCTTGTCAAAGACCACACGGGGTCCCGACTTGCTCCCCGGAGGTTCTGCAGAGATGATCCAGATGGCGGGGGCTTGCATGAGGTCCCCGTCAAACATCTTGTTCTCCTCGGCCCGGGCCAACGCCTCTAGTTCTGGGGAGGTTTCTGGGCACCAGTCTGCCACAAACTTATCTTTGGCCTCACAATAGTTCACCACCACTTCATCAGGCTGCACCCCAAGCACCCAGTCTAGAAAACAGAAAGAGAGGGAAAGAGAGACAGAGTCGATGCAAGAGAAGAGCTGTGAGTGATGATTCTTAATAGCAGAAACAGACACTTTGAGTATCTTAAAGGGAGGGAAGGACCAGTAGGCTACAGTAACAAACCTGCAATGTCATGAACGAGGTCCATGATGAGGTGACCGATGATGGCATAAAGAACACCGATCACGACACAGATGGCCATGATCAGGTAGAGGACATAGTTAGGCAGGTGGATAGCATCCCGAGAGGGAGGTATGTAGCTCTCAAACAACACCGTCCCATCGTCCTCCCTGTAACGGACATTTAAGTTGTCCTCCATCACCTCCGTATGCTGTCTGAGAGTCTTCAAAGCTGCTGTCAGCCTGGGAATCCACTTAATATCTCAGAGTCGTCGCTGTATCAAAAGAAGCCGGCACAAAGGTCTCATCTTACAAAGCGCAAAAGGATCAGGAGGAAATACTTAATTACATAATGTAACACAATGAACATACATTATACTTTCAACAAAAGTTTTGCATGCAGAACGTGAATAAAAAACGTCTACATTGCAGCAAAGCAGCAGGCAACAGTCCTCCAATTCACTGGGTGTCTTCACACTCCTGGCAACACTCAGCAAGTAAGACTTTAAATTAAAAGTACAGCTACATCTTTCACCCTGACAAGTTTTTAATTTAGTTTCGCTGTACCTATCTGTTTGCTTGTGGAGCTACGCAGATGAAAACTAGATTAGCTGCAGCAGCTTGAGGTAGTCAAGGTCAGAGGAATGACGCTGCGAGCACAGTTTTCCTAATGAGAATTTACCTGATGCATTATAGAAAAGCATGCACATCTATCTATTTATCGTTCTATATAGGCCTATGTATCTTTGTATCTATCTATCTATCTATCTATCTATCTATCTATCTATCTATCTATCTATCTATTTACATCATTATCCAATAGTATTTAATATGACTCATGTACAGTAATCCATGACATAAATAAGGTCACTGGCCAGGTATTAGAGGAAGGTAAGATGGATTAAAGGACAAGGACAAGACATAACAGCACTCTTGTTTTATTCGGTTGTTTCCTGGAGAGAAGCTAAATCCAACACCAGAACAGATCAAACTGACATGTTTCTTTGTCCACGATACATTACAGCAACATGTGTGACGTAATGGCAAAATGCAGGTTATGACCGTTTTGGTGAAGAAAATGCACAGAAATGACAATACATATGCAATTTTACTAAGCTTTCTTGATATTTACATGGAAGTTATACATATATAGTCATATACATACATACATACATATATAATCTTTGGATTGAAATGTCAGTTTTTTAAATGAAATATATTTATACAGTTCACATCAACATTTTGAAGTTTACGTGGTGCATAATTAAATTATTTTAGCATGAGAAAAAAACGTTTGGGCAGCGAACAGTGATATAGTGCAATATATTTGGAATGACTGACATAATGGGCCATGTTTACATACATTTTCTATAAGTAATCAAGGTAAGCATTTGTTTCTTAGCAAAATGAGTACAAACTGTAAATGTTGAGCAACATGTATTTTATATAAAACAAAAATGACTTAGCATTATGCATCACTACAGCAAAGATGCAACACTAATCACTGCACTGAAATGAGATATGCAACCAAAGCTGAATGCTAAAGTGAAAACTCAAAGGGAAGTGGCATAAGGGGTCACGGGGCAGGTGATGGTCACACTATGAATAGATATTTGTTTTTCTATGTATGATGCAGCAATGGAGCTTCTCAGTGGAGGAGGGATGGATGGACGACCCCAGCCTCCGTCTCCCTGGTAGAAACCGGGCAGCAGTCCGTCCTTTTCCATCTGCAGCCTGTCTCTCTCCATCAGCTTAAATGCTCAGTCGGCGCTCTTCTTCTATTTCTGCTCTCCCTTCCTCTGAATCATCCTCCACTGGTTTGGGGCCAAGAATCCAGTCTGTGAGGAGAAAAACATGTTAGAATGAAAGTAAATGATTGTCTGTGACTTCTTAGTGTGTCTTTTAAAGGGGCACTCTGCCAATTTTACATATGAACTTCAGTTTACTTGTCATGGAGCCTGAGGATCCAGTGTTTTGGGGCCTAAAATTCTGGATAGTTTGGCCTCCCAACTTTGTGGAAGTGCAATCAAAAATCAGCAGAGTACCCCTTTGTTACTTTAGCAGCACTAATCAGTTTTTGGCAATCACCTTGATGGTATAACAAAGAAACAGTTGGGAAGGTTGACCTTTGCACACAAACCTCAGGGTTAATGTGAAGGAGAGTCATCAAACAACATGGTCACCCAAAAGGGGAAAAAGGCAAAGACAAAACACGGATGCAGCCTTGGTGCAAGAGCTCATGAAGGAAAAAGGACTCAAAGACACCAGATTGGAGAGAGTGATGGGAAGGAGACACCAGCCGGGGGTTACCTGCTAGGTCATGTAATAGATCATTAATCAGATGTCCCACTATGGCGTATGTGGCCACTATTACCAAAACCACCCCGACTAGGACATAGATCACATTGCGCGGTAGAGTTATAGCATCTCTCGCCGGCGGTATGTAGTCCACGAAATAGGCCTCCTCCTCCTTCCTCCTGGACAGCTGGAGGAGCTGTCGGTGCTCAAACACCAGCTGTGTGAGGTTCAAAAGCAGAGCTCCTCCTGAGGCGTTTAGGGAGACAACTGGTTGTTGGTTCATGGTTTTAGAAGTTGTTTTTTACAAGTTGATACTGATGGTGTGTTCAAGGAACGTGGTGAAGCTTTGGGGCTGTTTCTTTGGGTGATTTATTGTCTTCTTGCAGGTCCAAGCTCCTTTGCCGCACTGTGAAAACTTGAATAACGGATGGAAAAGGTGCATCAGAGACGAGGAGGAACAGTAAGATTTTAACATTTTATTATTTCCTGAAGTTGGGAAGAGGGATTGATGAAAGATGGTTGAATAATGAAAACACGGTTTCTTGTAAGTGACAGCGCTTTGCCACAAAATAGTGCTTCAGAAAATCTAGTTCACCAGACAAGAAAAATGTGATACCATAAGTGTGCCAACTGTCCTAATCTTTTGTCTAGACTTAAATCCCAGAATTCGTCCTTCTAGTGTTTTGGAGAGGGGCTCTCGGCCAAACTTCCAGGGGAGCGAGGAGTGTGAGACGGACCAGAGGTGAATATGGGACAGACGGAGTTAATAGGATTGAGTCTGTCACAGGGCAATATCAGCTTTCCATCTGCAGGGATTAGAGATATAAACTAAGAGAGGTGGACAGTAATACGGCAAAGAGGCTTATGGTCCTCCGTGACTAAGTTGCATATATATATATATATATATGAAACATACATTACAGTAAACCCAGTTTATCTTGGGTTTAAAGTGTCATCACTTTATGGATATCCCATGCTTTGAAATTATTCCAAGCACAGCAGGTCTACTTTTATATTCTGTATATTTCCTGTCACATAATTCACAGATGTTTTCACGGCTTATTTCTTGCTTGATCACAGAGCAGATGCTGATATTTCAAAATATGACCAGTAAATATCCCCATGGGTATAACTAAATCATCAAATGACAAAGAACAAACATATTGACTCTCTTTCTAATATAGGATGAGAAAATTAAATGTTGATGAAATAAGGAAGTTTTAGGATATTATGGTGAAGTTGTATGACTCCTTACCTCGTAATCAAGACTACAGATACTGCTCCACAGATGTTTTCTTTGACTTGTAAATGAAAGGACTTCCACATTGGCATGTGTCGTACACAAACGGCTCTGGAAATAACCACAAGCACAGTCCAGAAAGTTAAGGTCATGCAAACAAAAAGTGACTGCTCTATCACAGCAAACTCAAAAAACCCACAATCAGTGATGAAGTGGGCAGGTACACAGTGATCCAAAAATAAGCTCTCCTCCTCTCAGATCTTCTCGGTTGGAGCATCGGGATGTAAAATTCTCCTCTACGCTTTAGAGTCATTTTCTTTTGGTGGCTCGGGAACTTTGCAAAACTGAGAAACAAGAAATTGCCATTCTATGAAGGTGATGGCAACACTCGCAAAGACGATGAACCAAGAGACCGGGTGCAGACCAAAATAGAAGACGTGCGTCATGTTGTGTAGAAGTTGAAAGGATGATAAACTTGGTTGGAAAACAAGTCTTCCCGTAAACAAGGAACCAGATGAAAAAAAAGAAGAATGAACAAATTGGAAGAATGGGTGTAATGAAAAAGCAGTGTGATGTCTCTGATTGCGTCTGTCTGAATGTGATGAGGCTGTCAGGAGAGTCAGGCTGTCTGTGTCAGCATCTTTAGTAATCCATGATAGGATTTGCTTGACACTGTCGCTGTCACCGGCAACACCTTTTAACTGAGTAAGCAGACAGCAAAACAGAAGACAGAGCATTCATTTAGCATCAGCTGAGGTACCAGTTGACACTGAAGTGTGGTGCAGTTTTCTACAGCTGATTCACACTGTAAGCCACAAATCCGAGTGCAAGACAATCCGCAGATAAGCAAACATGCAATTTAATGTATTTTCCTACACTAAAGTTTTAGAAAAATCTCAGGCATTACCTGTAAGACGGATTTTCTCTTTCACTTGCAGGATCCATTCAGTTCAGTAAGAAGTGTAAGTTATTTTCCAAGTCCTCTCCAGGTGACACAGACAAGCAGATCCATTGCAAAATTAGACTCCACAGAAAGCACTAGAAGCTGAACAGCTCTTGCGTCACTAAGCAAAATAAAAACCCAAGACACCCAATAAAGAAGTCAGTCCATATTGACTGTGACTCCCTCAGGCCGGGGTGACCAACTTCTTGGGTTTGTCTTCTGGCTCCATCAGCCACTTGAAGTAAGCATCACTCAGGATGAAGGCCCAATAGATGACGGTTAGAGAGGTGTTTACGGTCACAATGGCGATGATTAAAGGGTGCGGCATTGCTGCAGACTGGGTGAACTCTTTTTAAGGAATCCGTGTCACCTCAAAAAACTGTGTCTGGTGTGTAGGCGAAGGTTGTCCGTGTGTCTGATTTAATCGCCTCTCTGTCCGTTTCTCCTCTATACTCCCCACCCCTCTCTGCTCTCTCTTTCCACTGGCCACTAAGTTACTGTGGCAGCAGCAGCAGCGTAATCCTCTTCCGCCGCTTTGTTACAGAAGATAAAGTTGCATTAGATGTCCAGAAGATCCAGAAGACGTGATGCATAATGCACATGCTCGTTCTTTACAATATGCAGAAAGAAAAACAGTATGAGACAGTATTCTGTGAAGAAACTGCTCAAGAAATGTAAGAATGACTTAAATAACCGCAGGGACTGAAAAAAACATAATCCTTGTTCTCTCTCAGATATAATCCAGAAACTAATCAAGACTGACATCAGACGGAGGAGTTCTTAATCTTACACCAAATAGGACAGATGGCTCCTCAATCGAGCCCCAGGGGCCACAGGAGCCCAGACCAGAACACTGCAAACGTGTGCAGCGTGACTCCGATTGTTTTCCTATTACAGACTCATCTCATCGACCTACTATTCATGAACTGGATACAATTTGAAATCAGAAGCTCAAAAGGTATAGGGAAAAGCCAAGAAGGAAGGAAACATAAACACGGTAAATTCCTCCACCAGGTGGCAGTCGGTACAAGCATACGCTGAATGGTGAATGACAACAGATTGCATGATTTGAGTGCTTCACAGCAGATAGGTTGAACTAATCAATTGCAGCCAGAAATACCAAAGTGCTTGTTTTCGGAATGACACACATTTTTTACGCATCACGCACGAAGTCCATTATCTGCACTTTGCACGATCTCCCTTTAAAGTTTCTCTCATCAGACGTGACTCCTCCCGTGTTGAACTTTGAGACCAGATAGCAAACGCGTTGGAGCAACGGTGTCGTTTCATCACGGATTAGAAGGCAGCGGCGTGACACACCTTTTAATGACCTCCTTCCGTCGGCGGCAGTGGAGATGGACACTTCTAACATGCCTCACTTCACAAACAAGCGTGTTTAGCAGAGACACTTTCTATGTGGACATTTATTTCTAAGAGAAGTCAAACAATAACGTGTCAACAATGAGGCCGCCGGTGGAAGTCTGCGTTTTGATCCTTTCTCTCTTGGCTCCTGGAGTTTTGTACGCCATGAACAACATCCCTGCGCTTCAGGAGTAAGTGTGCATGCACTCTAATAACTTCACTGTCATCTTGGCCTGCTGTCTGAAGGCATTGCACAGTGGGCCTAAAGCCGCTCATATTAATAGGCTTATAATGCGGCCCACAGCCTGAGGGGAAAGGAGGTTTAGCGAGGTCGTGTTTATCCAGAGGTAACCTCGTTTTAAGTTGCTGTTGAGATTCAACAAGCCAACACAGACAACTAAATTAATATCAACCGTAAGGCTCAAATTTAGAAAATGTTAAAAGTAAACAATATACAATAAACTTAACAATATAGTTTCTTTACTGGTAGGGTCCTTTTGGATCTAAATAATGTTAAAAAGAAAATGGAGGATATGTAATGAAATTATGTTATCTACAACCCATAATCCTTCATTTCTCACCTCCTTTTTTCTGATGAAAGTATGAATGTATAATCAAGAATGCAACTAACAGTTATTTTAATTTTCGACCAGTCTGATGATTTCTTTTCTATGACATGAAGATAATTTTCTAAAGCACAATTTGCAAATTGATGTATGACCTCCCACCATTACTCCTCAGACCTCTTCCTATCCTTGGAATAGGAATGGTGGTCCTGGGATTAGTTCTCATCGTCCTCCTCATCAGTGTGCCGAACAAGATGAATGTGGACCCTTTATTCTATGGTACAACCATATAACAGACACTTTAATCAATGAAATAAAGATGTTGTTTTTTCACTGTGCCTCTTCGTGTCTGTTCAGTATTTGCAGAGTTGTCCTTCAGCTGCATGGTGGGCCTGACTAATGCTTTAGAGCAGGATGGGTTCATCTCTGGCTTCATGGGTTTCTACCTAAAGACGGTAAGAAGACCCACACTGAGTTAAACCTTTCCCCTCTCTGCCTGAGACAACTTCTCAATAATGGTTTGTATTTCAGACTTTTATATGTCTAAAGTTAAAATTCATCATGTGATGCCATCTCTTCAGGGTGAGCCTCATCTAAGCACCGCCTATGCTGTGATGATGTCTTACTGGGAAGGCACCATTCACTTGGTCCTCTCCCTCACCATCATCCACCGCATGTTCAAAGGGTAAGCTGTGGCATCACCGTCAGAAACCCGTCCGCTATGTGTTCAGTGAGTCCTCTGATGAGACCTGTTGATTTTCTGTCCACGCAGGAAGTCCTATCGTAGCCTGGGGCTGCTGTGGGCGGGCTCATCAATCGCCCATCAAATTGTTCACATCCCAGGGGTGGTCATTGGTGAGAGCTGCCTACATTTGATTCATCACATCCTCCACGTTGTTTGTGTCTGTTTCTATTATTGATCTTCTCATTTGTGCAGGTAAATACGGGTCTAACATCCGACCAGCCTTTTGGAGGAACGTCCCCTTCTTCTTGGTGCCTTTCTGGGCGGCTACGCTGCTCTTTAGCCGACCCAGAGAGATTCCAGTCATCCCAGCAGACAAGGTAAATCTCAGCAGTTCAGACATTTATATTATATTATGTGTATCTATAGAGAAGTGATGTCCAACCCTTCTCCCTTTTTAGATTGTTTCATTTGAGCTTTTGTCAGAGGACCGAAAGGTAAAACGGTATAGTGTTTATCTTTGCAGTAAGAGAAAAAGTGAAGATTCAATAAAAGTATGAAAAATATACAGCATTTTGTGAAGCAGACATTTGTGTGTTTTTTCCTTTTTCCTCACTCTGATAATAATCTCGCGACCCCTTGTCTGGGTCCTGACCCCCACGTTGTGGACCTCTGCCATAGGGGATCAACTAGTTTGTGCTTATTTACTTGATATTAGCCTGTATTTGTTAATAACTGGGCGTTCAATTGTAAAAAAATAAAAAAACACACATTTAAAAACATGAATAAAGATGCAGTCCAAGCAAATCTGCCTATACTGGTCAGACTTTAATGACCACTTGAAGTAATTTCAGTGATTGAATATGGCACATTTACTGAGATTTCTCCTGTGTTGACTAGATTTCAGCGGAGCAGAAGAAAGGTCTGCTGTCTCGACCTGTTGACCTGCTTCTATCGATTCTGTCACTTGGAGCAATGGCCTTCTCCGTATTCAGAGGCTTTGTGAGTAAAACTACATGGAAGCTTTTAAATCTGTCCAACATTTCTGCTTCTGAATGAACTCCCTGAGACGTGAGGTCACGGATGCTATAACTCACTCCTGCTGCTCTGCTCCAGGTGGTGCTGGACTGCCCTCTAGACACCTGTTTCACCTACATCTACCAGTACGAGCCCTACCTCAAAGACCCAGTTGGCTTTCCAAGGGTTATGGTGCGTCCTGAGAAAAGCTTAAACCAGATATACTCAATATTCTGGTTCAAAATGATAAATTATATTTTTGTGCATCACTCCTGCAGATGCTGGTGTATTTGTTCTATGCTCTGCCTCTGCTGACTTTCTTCACCTATGGTCTGAAAACACCTGGATGCACCTGGATGTTGGACTGGACCATCTTCTTTGCTGGGGCCATGGCTCAGGTAACTGGTTATTTATATTTATATTCCTTGAAAAAGCTAAATACAGCATAAAAGCTGACTTCCTCCTGCTGTTTTCTCAGACGCAGTGGTGCCATATCGGAGCATCTCTGCACTCCCGCACTCCCTTCACATACCGAGTCCCAGCAGACAAATGGTGGCCTGTTATCACCCTAAATGTGCTGCTGGCTGCTGTGCCGGCTCTGCTGGCCCTGCGCTGCCACACCAACCCCACTTATTTTATGAAACCTGTTCCCGAGGGACAGATCAAGAACGGGAAGAAGAAGAACTAGACCACACACCAGCCACAAACTGTCGAGGAATACTTCACGCTGAGACAAGGCTCATGTCTTCTGGGGACTCTCTTTGGCACACAAACTGCATGAAACGCAATTTTTTTTAATCTAAAACCCAAAGAAAATCTAAAAACATCACTCTCTGAGTCAACTGTTCAAAATAAGTCACATCAGGCAGCAGTAGCACTCCCTGCATGAACTATTGGACCCTGATAAGAAGGCTGTTGATGGAGTTGAGGACTGTCATCAGCTTTCAGGTCACTCATGCAGATATCCAGTTGGTATCTTCCCAAACTTCCCAGACTATTGACCTGGATCATACAGTTTGGCACCACTGTTTCGATCCACACCACAACGACACAGCTTGAAGTTTATTTTTACATATCTAAAATGGACAGTTTTCATTGTTTAAAAACTAAGTACCTTTTTCAGAAAAAGATTCACTGATTGCTTAAAAGGCTGAATAACTAAAAGTTGCTTATAAGGGAGATAATAGCCGAGTGGAGAGTTAGATGATGGAAAAACTACACCTGGTGCCTTTATATTGTGTAAAATATTTGATGATGAACATGACATCTTCAAATTGTTTGTTTTGTTGGAACAACAGTTCAAAACCCGACGATATTCATTTAACAATGATATAAAATGGAGAAAAGCGGCAAATCCTCAAACTTAATTGATTATCAAAATAGTTCTGTCCATCAACTAATAGATTAATAAATTTCAGCTTTTGTCGTGACTGCATCTCAGTGTTGTTTTTTGTTTCATATGCCACTTTCTTTTGTACAATAAATAAAAATGGAGCATTAAATACAGATTACGTGAGCCAGCTGTGGACGTCTGTGAATGTCTTAGATGAAGTCTATCTGCTCTTCCAAAAGTTGATCATAGATCTAATGTTACAACCTGAGCAGATTGTGCCTCATGTGCTGTGAACTGCTGGCCCAGTTAACTCTTCTGCTTTCGTCAAACTGATAAGAGGTGGACCCTGGATTGAGGTGAGCCACAACCACACAAATGATCACATGACACGTCGGGTCAGCTGTCCATGGCCCAAACATTTTTTTGTTTTTGCTTCCAAAGTGTAATTTTCGTATGGCATATAGTTTTCACATGGTGGATTGAAATTGTCCTTCTTTCTCAGAGGTTGTGGGCTGAAATTCCCATTTTGTAATTTAAAGTTACACATTTTCCCATTAGACTGTAGTCATGGCAGAGAAGAGATAAAGTAATAGAAAATTAGCTTTTATACCATCATGTCGAAAAACACGTTAAACGTTTCACTTATTTTCTATTTATTTATTTCCAACATGCAACAAATAAGTAAAAAAAACTAAACAAGATGAGCAAGTAAAATTTGCAGTAAATATAAAAAATAAACAAATTATCATAAACGACGTGTTGTCAAAAGAAGACACTTTACATTTTTTTTTAATAATAAATACATATTTTGATATGTATATTGCTTTGAGGTTCAGGGCAGATATTGGGTATTCTAAGTGCAAATTTGAACTAAATCCTTTTTGCTGTATTTTGCTGTATAGAATATTTTAGTTATGACCATTGGAATTAAAATTCTGCCCCTGGTTCATCCTCTGGAGACCATAAATATCTACCAATTGTTATGGTAAGCCATCCAGTCGAGATATTTAAGTCTGGATCAAAGTGTTACTAGCATCGCTAATAAAATGTGCATGTTTGAAGCTGAAAACCAGTTGATGTTTTGTTGGCTTAAATACAAAATTAAAAAAATACCAGAAATGCTGTTGTTCATTTTCTCACTTTATTAAGAATGGAATACAACAGCAGGACAAAAAGTCATAAGAACACCAAAAAAGTGGATGACCAATCAAATATCAAAGGGACCAAAGACAAAAAAAAAAGGTGACGTACCCATCAGGTAAATATAGCCGTGCAAAGATTGAAAGTATTTAGCAATTCAGATACAATCAAGTGGTTATCTCAAGAAAGTATTGTGTAATCCCATCCTCACTATCTATGTCAATGGGACATATTCACTAGCTGAGAGGGCAAGACAAGGTCAAGCTATTGATCAGGGACCAGCCAAAAACAAACACCACGATATTTACAATACAGAGATTAGACGCAATCAAATGATTAATTTAATTTATTGTTGATTGTTTGATTTATATACTGGTATAGAAAAAGGTTGTTACATTGGCTCTCTGCAGTATAAGTAAAAAAAGAAAGCATATTCACTAGCAAACAATTCATAATAAATAGCAACATAACACAAAAATAGCAAATATTAGAAAAAGCAAGTCAGTGGAGTAAAACAAACTAACTATTCAGGGGCTCAATGGAAAAAGTAACAGCTACAGTACACATACAAAAAGCTCAGGGTCACCGGGGACTGAATGCTAACTTGCATCAATTACATCTGTGCTTTGCTAACAGAATACTAGGATGACTCATTTTTCATGTACAACAAGCAAATATTTGCGACAACAAAAAAAGTGACTCCGCACTTTTCTAAGTTTCTCTCTTACATGCACACGCTCACACACGCTCACACACAGCTGTTAGTCTGACCGACAGAGAGGGTTTTAGTTCAGAGACAGAAGAGGGATTTACTGTATCGAGATATTTCGGAGGGAGGCGTTAATAAGAGTTAGTGTTATAGTTAGTGTTCGCATGGACCTCAGTTAGCAGGGTAGGGTAAAA
This sequence comes from Leptoclinus maculatus, assembly GCA_032191485.1. Classification (NCBI taxonomy): domain Eukaryota; kingdom Metazoa; phylum Chordata; class Actinopteri; order Perciformes; family Stichaeidae; genus Leptoclinus; species Leptoclinus maculatus. The sequence continues at coordinate 4,567,347 of JAVDOI010000010.1, forward strand.
AAAAAAAAAAAGGGATAAACTGTATGTTAGTGTAGTAAAACCTTATTGATCAGGAGAAATAAAGTAGAAATAGAAGTAGGAAAAGGAATGGAAATGATGTGGACTACTGTCTTTCTTTATGGGCCATGGTTAGCACCTAGCCATTGAAGAAGGTTGTGTTATTTGGTTCAGTAGTAGCTGTGTGTCTCCTCTCTGGCCTTGTGTCCCTCTCCTCCGTGTCTCCTGTGGCCGCGGCGTTCGTTGTGCTGATTGTGGTGGTGGCGTCGGTACCGGTGTGACCGCCGGGCTAAACGTGGAGGGAAACAAACAAGTTTTATGTCTTACATATACTGTAGTACAGGGGTCACTAACTGGCGGACCGCGGTCCGGACCCGGACCCAGACGCCGTTGTATCTGGACCCTGGACCTAAAACCGATAGATAATTGAGAATTATTCAATTTTGACGGAGCGATTCTATTTTAACCGGCGCAGCTTTTCCAGCATTTACGGCACTTGTTCACCGACCAATGCGTTGTAAATCACATCACGTGATGCAGCTCAGCCAATCAAATATGGGTATTCTGACAAGTTTCCTGACTCGAGTGAGATGTACACACACCGTGACACACGGGGGAGAGACGAGGAAAGAGATGGCAGAAAAGGTGACTTAATATGTAAGTCAGAGAAATAATTTCACAAAACGATCTCCTAAAAGAGACAAGTGTTCAGAGAGACCAGAGTCTTAAACCAAGAATAGACAGACTCGTTTAGGTGAATTCTTCCCACGGGCAGTTTAAAAACAGTATGTCTCATTTGTAGCAAACGTACCCACTCACATCTGAAATGAAGACAGAAAATAAACCTGAGAGCCCAGTATGATCAGAATCCTAACACATGAATTAACTGTCCAACAATGATGTTAACTGAGAGGAATAGAGCTGAAACAAGTGGTTTAATAACCACAGATGAAGTCCATGCACACACATTTCTCAAATGAGAAAAATATGATATCGTGGCTTTTTTGATTGACATCACTTCACACCTGAATGAAGTGAATTTAAAGCTGCAGGACAATTCAGTGAAATTCATTTTTTTTTAATTCTTTATTTTAAGATGCACATTTTTCAAAAGCTTTCTGTTATGTAATTTATTCTTTAATCCAGCCCTTATTTTACTTGAAATGAGAAGAACATTTATTTATGTATTACTATGTATTATTTATAATCCATCCAGTTCAATTTGAAAACTGAGAATAATAATTGAATAATTAAATAAAATATAATTGATGTGTACTTTCTTTATTTGATTTGACAGTTGTTTACTACACAGAGACGTTACTACTACTAGACGTCTTGAATATAAAGCTGATGCCTGGTTAGGTCCTGAGTGCCGTTACCAACCTTTACTTACATGAAACATAGCAAAGGTTTAAAATAGACATTGAACACTCACACTTTGTGCAGATGATCCTGGGTCTCTCCCAGCTCCCGTCGGCCCGGCAGCGAGCAGTGGGGATGTGACGCTGGAAGAAGCCCTCAGAGCACTGGTAGCGTACCACTGCATGGATGTCATAATGTGACCTTCGCCGACCTATCAAATGGGCGTTCTCCACTGCGGGCGGCGTCCCACACAACACTGCAGGAAATCATGAAGTAAAACCATCGTAGAGATGAGAGGTATATACAATATCTATTTCTCATCAATCCAGACGTGCATATGGTGCCAAAAGTGTGTATGACCCTCCATGATGAAATAGCTAGAATATTAGTGTCAACTTATTACACTTATTATGAGTCTTTTTAAGTACAGATACTACAAATATTAGTGCATTTTCTATACTGCTAGGTATTGACCAAATTCAATATTGCAGGTGTGCTTTGCCTCTAGATGGCAGCCTTGTTGCTGCATCTGCATGTGATTTGAGGAGAGGCCAGGAGGAGGTGATGGGTCTCTGCAGTAGACAGGGAATACAACCAAGCCACAGAGCCATGAGGTCGCAGCCAGACACTTAATCCTTTTCTCCGTGTCCTCCTCCATCCTTATCCATCCTTTTCTAACTCCTGACCATCCTCCGTTTCTCCAACGAGTTCCAGTCTTTAGCTTTCTTTGCATCCTACAAGCTCTCGCTGCATTCACATTCAGGTCGGCTGAGTCGGGTCACAGAAGGAAAGGTGTGGGAGACTATTAGGAAAACTTGGCAAACTGTCTTATTTCATATTTGTGGACAACGCATTAATTGGCAATAACTGCAACTAACGGTTCCGCTGTCTGGACAAGTGTAAGAGAGCCCAAGGGAGAGTCGGCAATAAAGAGAAGATTGAGATTGCTCTCGAAAATCAATACAGGTTTGAGACTGACTCACAATCTTCACTTAAATTTGTGTCTGTTGTCAATTTTTTGGAGCATCTGCGGCTGTGACCTTTTAAGGGAGAAAAGGTGCAAATGACCAACCGCTGAATCTTTTCTACACAAAGAGCACAAGAATTGATGATGAGCAGTGATGACTAACAGGTGGCCAGCTGGTCAGTGAGATAACACAAGCACAACGTATGAAGACAGCAAAAATCTCTCCTTATGAAGTGATTACGCTTAGATTTGATGGGAGAGTCACAAGCTTTTTGCGTGCTGTTTGGTTAGATTGAGATCAGCAGGATTTCAGTACCTGTGCCTTTCTTGCAGATGTAGGGCAGGTTGTAGTTGCAGGGCACGTCGTTCCACTTGCCGTCCTCATGGGCAATGGTCACCACACAGTCCTCCCCACCCGCAAAGAAGTTATCTGGCTGGCTCTCCCTCCAGTTTTCATATACCTGCACGACAGCAAAAACAGTTGCTTTCATTTGTCAGCACCATCAGAGAGTTAGTCTCCAATCTTTTCCCTTGTAAAAGCAATGATGAACACTTTCAGGGGAATGACACATGAGATTTCACAAATTGGGGCACAGTTGTAAGTAAAATGCTAAAAATGAAAACTAGTTTTTTAACTTATTATGAGCAATGGGTCCTTTATGAACACGAATCTTTCTGCAAATGTTAAGATTTCTCCATTTGTGTTTTCCAATGCACTCTTCTCACTGGTTTGAAATACTTCTGCCCAGCTCAGGATTTAGCAACATTGGAATCATAAATCTGATGCCAGTTGTGGGTTGTCTGCTGTTGTTGGAAGGCTGCTCTCTATAAAATCTGATCAATTGTTTCAAACAATAATAACTGATGTAGTTTTTCTTAATGCTTACAAAAACTTTGAAGGGGTCTTAAAGTTGGAGTTGGAGATTCTCACATGACAGCACAATTCAAAAGTGATCACTGACCAGGTCGTTGCTGTCGGTCCACTGGAAGTCTTCCTCCACTGTGCGGTCATTCAGACCGATCCAGGCATTGTCATGACCCAGACCTGTAAAAGACAACAGGACAACTGTTGATACACTGATCTGTTTTTCTTCTCCCTCTTGTTTATTCCACCGTCTTTTATCTGTATTATTTCACTACTGCTTCGTTCTATTTGTGACTTCCTCCCTCGTCTTGCTTTGTCTTCCATGCTCTCCCGACATCATACATCAAATTAACAACTCAGAAAGACTTATGTAAATAAGTCAAATTAACTTGTAGTGTCTATCCTGTTTTCAGTTTCAATTAAATGCATAACACCTCCCCTTTGCTATACGAGATGTATGCTATGTGTTTAATTTATTTTGTTTCTGAATATATAAACATTTGGTATTCAAAAAACATTCAAGTGTCTGGTGTGTACTGTGGATTGTTTATGACAGAAATACACACATACCATTGATAAACTCCTGCTCAGTAGCTGAGATGACGCTGCTGAGGTGAGCACTGTGCTCTCTGCAGTCTTTCTCTGCATCCTCCCAGGTGTGTCTGTGGGTGAAGTACCTGTGGGACAGTGAAAGTGGATATGAAAATGCATATTTCATACATTACGCAGCAAGACAAGTGTAAATGGTACAGAGCGCTGTGGTAAGTATATCACGAATAACTCCAGGGTATAAAAGAGTAATGCAGACAGATGAGGCACCTGTGGTTGCAGTTAAATATATCTATTTTAACAGCAGAGACAGTTTTTCATCATTTTTACCTGTAGCAGTGGCCGTGGAACTTCCTCCAACCGTGCTCGCAACCTTCTACATCTGAAAAGATGAAGAGAAAAAAAGAGAAGATGTGAGAGAAGCTAAGATCATTTATTGAAGGGCACGTAAAAAAGCGTAGTAAAAGAGCAGGGACACAAAGTGAGATAAAATGCTCTGTATAAGATGGGAGGAGAGAGGAAGCTTTTCTTTACCGAGTGTTGCATCCCATTTGGCAAATAAAGACACAAATATATGACTCTAGCATCTTGAGAGGCTAAATACATGAACTAATTACACAGGCTCGTTTTCAATTCACAACACATGTGGCCCTTTCTCTGCACTATTAGTAATCATTAATAACATCAGAGCCAGTGGATTCATTTATAACAGCAAAGGTTAGATATTCATTCATTCTCATTACTAGTGCATGGCACGCACGCACGCACACACACACACACACACACACACACGGAGAGCAGATCTGAAGCTGGAGGAGGCTAAAACAGTGAGGTGATGAATCAGCGCTTATGTGCATGTTGGTTTGAGTGTGAGGATTAGAGGAGCCACCTACCACACAGACACACTTGTGAGCAAGTTCACCGCTGTGGCTGCACATACGACAATGTGCTGAATTTGTTGATGCAGTATTCTCATTCTCACCTTTCTCACACGTGTCTCCTCCATAGCTGGGCAGGCAAAGGCAGAGGAATGAATCAATCTTGTCGATGCAAGTGCCTCCATTTTCACATGGCTCAGACTGGCAGTCATCAACATCTGTGAAAAAGGAAAAAAAGCAGCAAGGGTTGCATATCTCATTGGAGTTCAAATTAACAGGATGTATTCTGCTGATCATGTTGTTCATAAAGAGAGAAAAAACTCTTTAGTCCTGATTTTGAACGGTGAAATTGTCCATTTTGGTGTTGTACAGTGTGAGTGTGAGGAGAATACAGACAATCCCCTTTACCTTCCTATTTTGTCCTCATTATCTCACTGAGGAAGACATTCTAAAAGCACTTCAAGTGTTATTACATCCTTCTTTATGCATTTACAGTAAAGAGCGTACGGCTGACTTGATGTATGTCTAATCTCTTCTTTTGTCTCCTGTCCTTTGTCTCCATTTACAAAAGGGCTGCATGAGGGAGAAATAGCACTTTGCATTGCTTTTACTTTAAAGCAGTTATAAAGTTGGTGGACTAGTCAGCAGAGAGGAGAAACCTGACCAGAGGATTTAAGTTCGAGCCCCCATTTTGGCAGCCATCCACAATGCAGAAGAAGCAAAGACAGATGCCAGCTCCAGGGCTGCTGTACAGTGCTGTCTAACCTCTCTGTGAAAAAAAAACTCATAGGGATCGATAGAGTATCACTTTATCATTGTAAACAGAGAGCATGTCATTTTCTCTCACCACTGTGGGTTTTTTTTGGACCCATTTTAACAGATATACCCCAGGACTGCAGACATCTATTAAAACTCACAGCAAGAGAGCAAAAACAAAGCTCCTTATACATTTGAATCATTCAGTCAGTGGCTGTAAAGAGCTAAATGTGTCAGACAGATCAAACTAGAATGACCTTTAGCCTCATGAAATATCTGTTTCAGAGTGTTGTCACTACACACAATGAGGGTCGGTTGCAATAATGGGGCGAATTAAGCTTGTTTTTCTAATCCAATTTGTTTTAGTTTTAACTTTTTCTTTAAAATGCTTAATGTTTGATCTAACTTTAATCCAACAGCAAAAACTGTTTGTTTATAGAAATGGCAGCTGAGGCTTTTTTTTGTGGACAGATATAGGAACTTAAACCAGTGGTTTAATGTCTTTTCTCTCAACAGGCTTGAAGTTGAGCGATCGATCAAACAATGTTGTTTGGTTCATTGGTTTAAATCACTGAAAGCCACTCTGTGTAGAATTTTAAAATGTCCTACTTTTGCAGTAGAGGAATGACACTGACATTACAATTTGGCATTAAATAAACCTTATATTTACAAAAAACGTAGATGTACCAACGTGATTTATTAAAGATGAAATGAAACCATGTGGGTAGAACTCAATTCAAATTGTGAATTTAATCTCCACAAGAGAGAATTCATCTGAAGTGCAGAGTTTGGATATCCAAGTAAGTTTTTTTCATACATTCTTTTTTTAAATTTTGTAAAAAGAACATGTAATTACTCAGGCCTCAAACTTGTCATAAAACAAATGTTAAATGCTTTGTGTATTACCAAAACCTAGCTTATAATTTTAAAATTGTTATATAAATATGAAAAAAAGCTAATGACGACATTGAATGACGTCTCAATGTGTTAGTTCATAGTTAAACACACATCACCAACTCTCTCCTTTAAAATCAGTCCAGCTCTTTGTTGTTCAACGTAAAAAGTCTGATCCCCTCGTCCCTCTCATCCATTATGCAGAGGGGAAGCTGTTCCTCAGAGAGATAATACTGCAAATTCTGCAAATCCATAACAAAGCCCTCCAGCATACCCACACATCAACTCCTGGTTGTCAGTTCAATTGTCTGTTTCTCCATCCTTCCATCTTTCTGTGACACTGAACAGATAAAACTTGGCACTCAGTAAACTTTAAGGGTAGAGCCCAAGACGGTTTTAAATATATATATATATATATATATATATATATATATATATATATATATATATAAAGTTCGTTGTATAAGCTTGTAGCTTCTTGACCTCTCCTATCACACTTTTTATTATATGGATATGGATTTTGGGAAGTGTTATGGTGCTAATAAAACAAAACAAAAATGTGTTACTGTATGTGTTTCACGTATTAACTCCCCCAAGGAGGTCATGTTTTAATTTTTTTTTATTTGTTTGTTTGTTAGCAGAATTATGGGAAAAATACTGGCTCGATTTTTATGAGACTTGGTCGAGTGTAGCATTCAAATTTGAAGCGGATCAGAATCACGGGTCTTACACAAACTACAGACATTTAGAATAGTCACAGTACAAAAAAGCACGACTAACAATAAACAATTTCTCCTATGAAAACGGCCTTTCAAGCCCAGTCCTGAGAAGATGTCTAATAAGAAGAAGTGGGTCTGTCATGGGCCTTTAGATCAGGGAAAATTATTTAAACAAGAAATAGCAGTAGAAATACTGACAGTCCATGGCTGTGTTTCATTTATGCTAGTGTACTGCTTGTTATGTGGTATCACTCAAATTGATTGCAGCAGGTCCGCTGTTGGGCAAATGATTGAAATGTAAACCATAGAAACCCCATCTTCTGGTGTTAAAGCCGGGTCACATTTATTGTATGTCATGTGACACTGTCTCTCCAGTCATTTCCTGTCTGGCTCTATATTATTAACCATCCAACAAAAGGCAAAGGAGTACAAGAGGCTCATGAGGCAGCAGGTCCTATAGTTGAGATTTTCAGAGCCTGTACAATACATTTTTGCATTCAGCATTGTAAATACATCTTTACAATGCTGTTGGTACCCATAAGATTTCGTTTACATAAAGCCATCGATATAAGGCGTCATGCGCATCTGCCGTTTGTGCTCAAGTTTTGAGGTGCACCCATTGACCACAGTGTACGTTGGTTATCTGCAGATGTTCATTCTCACCTTGAAGACACAGGATCACATCTTATCACATCACATTACACCACATAATTCAGACCTGACCTTACTGTGCTTACAGCCAAACAGATAGGAAGAACAACAGGGGAATCAGTCCGAAGACAGAGGGAGGGAGGAAATTGCATGTAGATAAAGAAGAATTGATCAGGAAGATTTAGAATGTAGATTCTGCCAGTCCCTCTTTGTCTTGCAGTTCGTGCAGGTCACAATTGGTTTTGTGTCTGCTGGCCCTGACCTCCTGTAGTAGAATGAATCTTATCTCTAACCTCTAAAGGTGTAACCACAAACAACAGTGATCAGCACCTCTCAGCCATCTTTGTACCTGAACAATGATATATTTCCTCTGTTAGTTGCTGCTTCTGTCAGCAACATATCATCAAATTCTGTGAATGGATTTCTGTGAAGTTTGTTGGGCATAAAGGCCTTCGGGTGAGGAACAATTTATTTATTTTTGTAGAAATCCTTAACCTTTAGGTATTTTTGCAGAGACAAGAAATCAATTGAGCTCAAAAAATCAACTGACTGTAAGCAGTCACTTATTTCTTTGCTCCATGCGACTACTACTACAGGAATTGTGTTTGTAAAGAAGAACCTTGGCAGTGAAAGCTCCCAATAGTTTGACATTGAAGGACCAATATCATCGCCCTGCTGTCGAAGGTCTGATCATAACCTTTGACCCCAGCCCCCATTATAAGTCCCCCCTCACTGTGACGCACAGCTCGACCTTTGACCTGCCAATAGGCCATTGGAGAGCCTTACGTCAATATGTATTAAGGCAGGGCTGACTTCATCGTGACTATGTGTGGATATTTGCATGTGTGTGTGTGTGCTTGTGTGGGATGTGTGCGTGTATGAGTGTGTGTGTGTTTGTGTAGGCATCACTCACCAATCTCACAGTTCTCCCCAGTGTATCCTTGTGGGCAGTAGCAGCTGTAGCCCGTTCCCTGCGGAAGGCACTTTCCTCCGTGCAGACATGGGTTTGTCACGCAGGGATCCACCTCGTCTACAAGAGACAGACGGATGGAGGGAGGAGGGGAATGTTGGGATTCAAAATAAGGGAGTTAATTAGTGATACTGTACAGGAGAATGCTTTCTCTGTGTGTAAATGGGATTTATTTTGGCCGAGGACAAAACACGTGTATCGAAGCTCACCAGCTGAATAACGCTTAAATATTTATTTCCACGGTGATCTTCTGAAGTCGGATGGCTTTAACACAATTTTCCACTCTCACCACTTTTAAATAAAAATAAAAAAGGCATGACTCAGAAAAAAATATGCTAACCCTCATTTTCCACCATTGCAGCTTTGTCAAAACCAGCGGTTGTAACACAGAAGCATATCCATTTCACACTCTGTCTCTTTTCAAAGGGATCAGAAGCCAGAGAGCCTCAACCTCGCCATCCCCTCACAGCCACAGTTGTCATGGTTACCATATGGAAAGCGAGGCCTTGGCTCACTCCGCCGAGCGTAGTGGGCAGCGTGAGAACTTCAGACATAAGCCATCCTCAACAGAAATGAGCAGACCTCCCGCTGAGGGCCTCAGCCCCGCTATTCACCCCCTAAATGTGTGCGTGTGTGGTCTCCTTCCACAATTACAAATTTCCATATCAATTGACACACTACCACGTGTTTCTCCCCTGAGCCGCTCATTATAGCAACTTAAGGTCTTTGAAAACCACCACTCGTTCATCCTGGCCGCAAAAGCTCTGCTGTGGGAGTCTTTGTTCTGCCAGCATTCTCTGACACTGAGGACTGCTTAGGAGGGGGAGGTGTGTGTGAGGTTGACAGTGTGTATGTGTGTAGGTAGGTTTGTGTGTTTGTGTTTACACAGTACGAAGAGCGAAAATCTGGCTGTGATTAGCCTTGAGGCTGATCCAGAGGCAGATATCGAAAGCTCAGATCCTCTGAATTATCATGATGTCGGCTGCTGTGTTGGGCAAAAATAAATGTTCAAGGATAAAAAAAATAATAATAATAATCTTTTTCAATCAAAAGAGCAAGATATCTCAATAGCGTCCATAGATTTATGTAAAGTTTTGCCAGCCAATCCTCTGCTCGTGGTTTGAATTCTGCTGAAGTCAGGTGCTAAAACCAGCCATGCATTTCCTTTAATGTACATCAGTCCAGGCCAAAGTGCACTCGCACCCTCCACGTCAGTCAAGGTCATGGCACGCCTTGACAAATCCCAACTGTTATGACAAGCAGATTTACTACAGCATGTGTGTGTGTGAAAGATAAACTCTGTGCGATTGGCCGTTCATTAAAGCGAGTGGTGCAGAAAAATCAATAGAAGTCGGTAGAAGGAGTTGACAGAGTGGACTGTCCCTCGCTTTGCACAGCGGCCGACACCACCGGCACAAACAACAACAATAAGCTGGCAACAGCTGAATCCAGCTAATACGTTTACAGAAACAGCACAGCAAGATGATAAGAGGCAGAGGCAACGTTGTGATACCTTAAGTATTAATCCACACATCACACGTAGCCTTTGCTTCGAGTAATAAAAGCTACAGACACGGTGGAAATATGGTTCACTTTGGAAATATGATTTTCGGATAAGCACTTTAAACCTCACAGGTGGCGTTGGCATTTCTGTGAGGGCAGGGAAGCACGAAGAGGAAGGTGGGAACAAGTAACCATCTGCAATTTAAGTGTAACAGAAAGATGGTGTGATAAAAATCTGTTTAAAAAAGATTTAAAAAATGGGAAGAAAGGTGACTGCATTGTGTGTTGAATCCTTGAGTGTCTGAATGTGTTTGTTTTTGCTTTGATCAATTTGCTTTGCTCCTGAAGGTCCTTGAATCTAACCAGAGGCTTCTTTTTTTCTGTCCTCATTGATTTAACTGACTGATGAAGTGCTCCTTGATCCAGTCAGGAGAGAAAATACTGACCACCACCATGAAACCCAACCACAAGGGACTGAACTGGAGACGAGAGAGAGAGAGAGAGAGAGAGAGAGAGAGAGAGAGAGATGGAAGCCACTATTGTGGTTGAATCTCAAGCGCATCCATCCACTTCTCCTGTTTGTGTAGCAAAGATATCACCGTGTGTTAGTGTGTTTATGGCCTTCTGCCTGCATGACTCCAGGGTGTCAGTCAATCAATCAACCCTCATACTGTACACCAGAAGCCCAGATGGTTGCCCTCGGCTTCTTGTCGATACATTTTACAGCTGTTCTCCACTCTCATACTCGAGCTCAGCCATATCTGCCACAGACATGAGCCGCTTTCACAGGGAGTCAAATAAATCACCATAAAAAGGTGTGTGATAGGATTATGGCCGCCAGGTGATAGGATGTTCTCTGTGTGAGCTCTCATTATCAAGTAAAAAAAATAAGTAAACCAGGTGGCCAGCCAGGAGCTTCACTGAGAAATACAGAGCTGCAGACTTAATCAACAGATTGTGTGGTGGCGGGAATGTGGTCTCTGCTTCTGGCGGGAATAAAAGGTGTGTAGCCAAGGGAATAAACACTGAGTTTTTTTTGAATAAATATGCCAGTGGCGAGGTCAGGGGAGGAAATGAAAAGGCAATATTAAAGGATACTTACATATTTACAACTTGGGTCTTACTTTCATCTGCCTTCATTTTCTATCAGTTATGATAACAGTGAACCTACCGAAGTAAATCCTGAGACATGTAGGCACATTGACGCACCCAAGTGTGAGCAAGCAAGAAACACAAACAGTCACACAATCTTTACACACGGAGGCCGTGACAAATAAACACAAAAATGCAAAAAATACTCGGCTGTGAATATTTTGCATCAAAGCTATTCATACCAGCAGCGGTGCATATTTGAAACTGTTTTCAATAAAATGTTCTAATAGATTCGCGTAGGCAGGGGACCAACTAGCTAGATCCTATTGACCTACAGCAGCGTCTGACAGTCTGCCTGAGGTAAACTGTTGGATAGCCGTAGGCTACTGAGTGAATTTGAGTTTCCTCTGGTAAACAGTTAGGCAGTGAATATTTCAAGGGCATTTATTGTGAAAGGTCAGAACAGAGGGAGTAGATCTCACGCGCTGCCTTTGTCAAGGTTAAATGGAGTAGCAAACCGTCTTGGTTTCGGACCGAAGGTGCCTCCGTGTTGTTGTTCAATATAGAATAAGCACAATGTGATTTGTAGATGCCCTTATTCGTAGTGCAAAGCCTTACAGGGGTATATGCCGATCCATTTATTGACCGGTGGTGGTGGTATATTTTGTTACTTTCAGACTGCGCCGGGCTATATCGATCCTTTCTTCAATATACAACAAGCAGCCAAACTCTGATTTGGAGAATTTTAAAAAATCAATAGCTATCTTAGCACCGGTGACTTCAAGTTCAGTCTTTGCAGAAAAGCAATATGGTTTACACATTCTTACTATTGGCAATAGAAGCGATGGTCAAAACTACAAAAATAAGACCCACGTTGCATACAATCTGAATTATCACTGAAGCCTATCAAATCAAAATTGTGTTTTTTTGTAGAATAATATCAATTAATTACAATGAATATACAGATACATGGATGACAAAACATCTGAAAACAGGCATACAATGCTAACCTGTTGGGCTGAGAGTTATGGTACTGATGTTGACTCCGCCTCTGCTGCTCTCCTCCTCCATGTTGCCAGGTAACAGGGCCCCTGACCCCACAGCGTGAGACCAAGCAGGCTCCTCCACATCTGGGGCTCCCGACAGTAATGGAGGATGATCCAGAGAGCTGTTCAGAAGTGCTTTCTCCACTGGCATCCAGTGGGACGATGTCAGGGTCTTAGTGGAGCTGTCCTGGATGTCTGAGCGAGTAGATGGGTCTCCTGATCCGGCAGTTTGAAATGGGGAACGGGGGGATGATGGTGAGGTCGAGAGGGATGGGGTTTGGGAATTGGATGAAGGTGAGGAAGTGGGTGGAGATGGGGATGGGATTTTTGCCGGTGAGGTGGACGGGGATTCAGATGTAGATAAGTCAGCCCTTTCCGACCCAGTTGTGGTCATCACTGTGAGCTCCAGAGGACTAGCAGTAGTAGTGGTAGAAGCGGTAGTGGTGGACTGTCCCTTCCTGTGACCCCTGTCTCTAGATCGTTCTCTGGATCTTTCTCTTGGTTTGCTTGTTCCAGCTGGTCGACGTGAAACTTGTATCTCCCCTTTTGCTTCTGCTCCAGTGATTTCTCCACTCCCCTCTTCTTCTCCTTTCCCTTTATCCTCTCCTCTCCCCTTCTCTTCTCCCCTGCTCCTGTCCTCCCCTCTGTTCTTCTTCCCTCTTCCTCTGCCTCCTCTACCGCTGCCCCTGGAGGTTACCGTCTCCTCCCTCTTGTCACCCGGTTGGGTTGTGGTCGCTGATTCAACGCGGACCCATGTCTCCCCTTTGGATGAGGTGATTCCGGGTGCAGAGCTGGAGGCGGTGGACCTGTGCGTATCTGAAGTCTCCAAGCTCTTGGTAGTCGTAGAGTTTCTGGAGGCGGCCAAAGTAGATGCCAGACGAGTGGGAGATTCCTCACTGACTGGTGTAGAGTTTTCCCTTGTGGAGCTGCTGAACCATGAACTGCCCCAGGAAAACAAACCTGCAGAGGGCACAAAACAAAGAAGAGAACGAGTGAAGTCAGTGGTCCAATTTTGCAGACAGAGAGAATACTGCAAAAAAAACAAAGCCAAGAGTGACTAACAAAGCAAAAATCTTCTTATGGATTCACTTTGCTTTGCCAAGGGAGACAAAACAAACACTTCTAAGCTGTCTGAGCTCTGTTTTTCCGCTATCACTGTACCAGCACCGTCTACACTTCAATAAGATCACAGTCAGCTAGCAAACCTCTGTGAACACTGTAAAGAAAAGCATTTGAAATAAATGTCTGAACATTTCCCTATACAGTATGTATGCATTATTGTCACAGAGATATATATATATATATATATGACCACTGAACACAGTAGAGATGGATAAGCAATGGCAAACATTTCAATACTCACCTGTCTCACTGCCAATCAGCAGAAAGTGCTTCTTTGAAACACACAACATTCAGCACTGAGTGTAAGTGTGAGCCTTCAAACCAACATAACGCCGTGTTCATGTCACATCAGAGTAACCACTGACCGCTTTCTGACTTGAAGTTGTAATTACAGCACATTAAATGCCATTTATTTTTCTGAAAGCTCAGGCATGTTCGGCTTGACACTTAATGGAAGTGTTTATTTAAAACAGCCACTGTTAACTACAACAAATAAACAAATGACAAAGACAAAACAGACGTAGGTGAAGGTTTAAAACCTCTCTGCACCGTTTGAAATGATAGAAAAGCCAACTCTTCTAGATGTTTATCGATTTTGCGTTTGGCAAGGGTATAGCCAACAGGTTTTGGTCTGAAAACCTAAGTGGACGCTCGGCGGTGTAAGGATTTAGTAGCACGGAGACGTAGACAGGGCTCGGCCCCGGAGTCTCTTATAAGTGATTAAAATAATCTTAAATCAGTCCTGAACTTGACTGGCGGCCAATGCAGCAAGGCTAGGAGTGATATGAGATCTACAGCCCGTCCTATAAGAGCCTAGCTGCTGCATTTTCTACAAAGTAGTTTTCAATAATTTTGAAATAAATCACCACAGATTTATGAAATACAGGACTCATTACCTTGTCTTCCCTAAAACTTCTAGCTTTGTTGCTAAGTAATGGTCAGTTTAAAAATACAAAAAAGTATTCATTATAATAATACTACATCTAAAGCCCTGATAGGAGACTTTTAAATAAATGTCCTGCTCATTTGGGTATGAGTAATTCCTACAATTATGCAAATTAACTTTCTTATTAAGCTGAACAGATAAATATCAGTGTTTATCGTTTGTTTGTGTTACCATTTAATTCGTATCTGACTTTGACCTAGAACTAATCTAATTAAAAGTGCATCCTTTTTGGAAGTTTTATATATATACAATGTATGTCACTTTATTTGTACAGTACTTTTCATACAAAGAAAGAGGTGATGCTGGACACACTCCCTTTTGTTCTCCTCACTGCAAGGCGTCTGCTCTCCCAGTTACGCCTTATTCATTCTGTGTTCCTCTAATGAACTTCATTCCTGGGGCTTCCTTGTACTGTAATTAATGTACCATCCTGTTGTGTTTCCCCAACATCACAGACCAATTACTGCCTCAACAGCAATATGTTCAGAATACTGTACATGCTCATAAACATACACTGCCGTCAAGCCTGGTTGCTTTATAACTCAAAATCTGTGACCGTGTTCCTTTCCAGACTGCTTACTGTGCTAATAATAAGGTGTACTGTATTATGTTAACACTGGAAAAGTTAAAAAATGTAGTATACTCAAAGATGTCAGTTGTGTCAACTGAATTGACTTAGTTTGCTTTTTTTTTTTTTACAGATTTTCTTCTGTTATCCTCTTTTCAGAGATGTATTCACTCATGAGCTCTCTCAGGGAGGTTACTCTAGTCTAGATGATCGAGTCCACTCACTTGGTGATGCTGCACTGGATGAATTTGACCCGTCATCTGTCTTTTTCGTGGCCATGTCGTCTTCCCCTGCCTGTCTTGGTGCTTGGGTTCCTTCCTCATCTCCAGTCCCCGCCAGGTAGTTCCAAGGCTTCCAAATGGACTTGACGATCTTTGAGATCACCTTAAAAATATAAAGTGGATGCACAGACAGTTAGCTGACCCAGTGATGCTACTCCTGTTTGTTAAACCTCAAAATAAAAGCTTGAACCAGGACCGACCTTCTTGTCAGCAGGAGTGGGGTTGACCGGCGGTCGGAGAAACTCCTCAGAGTCGGGGCCAGGCTCCAGCGGCTCTCCCCAGTCTAAGAGTTTCTGTCCTGGGATCAGCTGGAGGGTCACAAATGACCCTGAAGACTCTGAGGACCAGGGGTCTGAGGCTGAGGACACAATCAGTCGGATTATAAGCAAAAATCTACATTCTGTTGTGATCAATACATATAATCAATTCAATATTAGAAAGCAGCCTTACATGCTTCAGTGCTGCGAACGGAGGCCTCGTCTTCTAGTTCAACCAATCCTGTCCAGTTTGATGGTGAAACATCACCGGCACCTGTGGACCCTGCAAGGATGAGTTTGCAAAAACACAGCTATTGTAAGTACAGTCTTACTGTATTTGTGTTTACTGATTGGATGGTTGATCCTCTGATTAATCAGCTGGTTCATGCTGCTACAGATCTGCTAAACGTAGACAAATGTAAAACCTCCGGTAGTGGTGGTTTGCTGTGTAGTCGCGTCTGGACTGCCCGTCCTTGTGGAGTCAGCATCACTTGAGCCTGCGAGGTAGCTCCAGGGCTTCCACAGGGAGGTGTAGATCTGAGAGATGGAGCCTGAATTCTTCACTTTACCTGGGAAAAAGGTTGAGGAGATTTGCTCGTTCACATGGCTATTGTTGAAGGATCTTATGAAGTAACATCAACACCTCTGTTAAGAGTGTATGAGGATTGTCGCAATAGACCGGTATTGATGATAAGCAGGATATTTAAAAAATGAAATATTGACAACATGTGAATAATACACATATGATGATATAATGTAAATACTGCAGCACCTCTTAAATCATATATATTATAGTTATGTTCACAGAGTCTCTCTCCACCTCCCTACACTCGTATTTTGAGTTTAATTAATTCGCCAAAAAAGACACGAAATGCTCAATAAACAAAGTTAAAGATGAATTCGAACTGATAGCATTATTTGTTCATTTTAAATTTTCTATAGATTTAGCAATAATACTGTTCAAGTGAATTGTTTTGGCCATGATAATGGTGTAATTTTTCAGCCTGCACACATTTCAATTTAATGTTGATGTGAAGCATTATTTCATATGATTATGATCATTGAGATTATTCTGTAGATTCACTGTATATATGTGTGTGTGTGTGTGTGTGTGTGTGTGTGTGTGTGTGTGTGTGTGTGTGTGTGTATGTGTGTGTGTGTGTGTGTGTGTGTGTGTATATATATATCTTAAGGTACCTCTGTAGCAGTACGCATCATATAGCACGGTGGTGTTGTCCGCAGTGCTGTTGGGTGCGACGGTGCGGACTCCTGGCTGGCTCCCTCCACAGTCCGGGCGAGGCCAGGTCACCGGGTAGCGCACGCTGCCATCAGACAACCAGCCCGGTGCGCAGCTGTCCAGGCCGGCCTTCCAGGCCAGATAAAGCTGTCCCGCTGTGGCCAGCTGCCCGCCGAGGGACACACAGCGGTCTGAGGCCGACGGCAGAGACAGCCTGCCCGGGACCG
This sequence comes from Leptoclinus maculatus, assembly GCA_032191485.1. Lineage (NCBI taxonomy): Eukaryota > Metazoa > Chordata > Actinopteri > Perciformes > Stichaeidae > Leptoclinus > Leptoclinus maculatus. Next base: position 4,584,234 of record JAVDOI010000010.1, read on the forward strand.
CGGAGTGAAAGACTTCACCTGGAGTACGGAGACATGAGACATGAACTTGTCAAGATGATGTCTGTCGGATTTATAGCAGGAAAAAAGATTCTCACGTGTCCTTTAATATTGCACCAGAATACGATGTGTGGTGCTATTTTGATGTGTTTTGTGTGTGTGTGTGTGTGTGTGTGTGTGTGTGTGTGTGTACCATCCAGTTCTTTTGCCAAACAGTACACATCAAACAGTTCTTTGGGGTCCCTCTTCCCATAATTCCTCACTCCAGCTGAGTACTCCTTGTGTCCATAGCAACCAAGCCCTGGCAACTGGACCGAATAGCTGTGAAGAAAACCATGTGGGCATCATAAATGTGAATTAGCCTTTTATTTTACTAATTATAGGAAATAAGTGACACGGTCTTGTGGACATTTTCCTGCATGAACATTATCTCAGCTCACATATGAAAGTGTTTGTTCTCATTTTTCGAGACTTTAAATGTCAGTTAAGAATAAATTTCGAATTATTAATCTCTTTTAAAGGGCAAGAGATTAAAACAAATTGAAATACAATCAGCAGCAAATATACAACAGCGTTGAAAAGAAGAACATGAATCTGAAGCAGATGAAGTTACAAAACAGAAGAACTGAATATTAACTGACAGTAGATGGTCAAAGAGGGAACAACCTGTACACGAAGCAAAGCAAATGTCTTCACATTAGAGAATTAGCAGGCATATTAAAAATATCTAGCAGTTTTCAAAATAGTCCTGAAACTAGTGATTGTTTGATTGATTAGTCAGCTGACAAATTTGATAATCATCAAAATAAGTTTGACATTTTGACAAATAGACTAATTCGCTTTCTTTGCTGATACCATTCTACCACCAAGACACATTTTCACATCATTGCATCAAAGAAATGCAGCTTGGTCAGTGGCACGAACCTTCAAACTATGAAGGTCTTTGTCCCACTCTGGGTCAATATTAGCTTGTTACAAAATAAACTTTTATCTTTACAGGAATTTAGATTTAGGCCACAAAACCACTTAGATAGGTTTAGGAAAAGATCGTGGTTGACCTTGACTGACTAGCGAATCACATCACAAAATGTCAACGTTAACTTTTGGTTTCGCACGGGACACATAGCGGCCTCCTAGACTAAAAGTCCTGTTTGTTAGACATCCATCCACCTCCTCTCAATGAGCCACGGTGTCAAAGGCCGAGCAGCAGAGACCAAGCTGCGTTATTTGACACGTTGGGAGTGAGAACGGGTTGACCACTAGCAGCCAGTTAGCTTAGCTTAGCATAAAGACTGGAGACAGGGGGATCTGGCTCTGTCTAAAGATAAAAATCCTCTACTTGCACACTGTTTCCACCGGTGTCCAGCCAGTCTTGCTAAGCGTCGCTAACGTGGTAGCTTTATATTAACCATACAAATGTGAGAGTAGTATCATTCTTCTCATCTAACTCAAGAAAAGTAATTTGTTGAACTATTCCTTTAAACACATTTTTTTAAATGAATGGGTTCCATTAAATATCTGAGGTTTTTGGCAAAACAAGTAATTTGTTTATGAAAACCTGGACTAATCAATCAATTGAGAAAATATTCTGCAGATCAATCGATACTGACTATAATTGTTAGTTGCAGCCCTGATTTAAAGCACAGCGGAACAACTAGTAAGCAACAAGGGTGATGTGACAAACAGAAGGAAGTTATTGAACGTCTCCTCACCGGACAGTCTGATCATCCAACCAGCCGGCTGCACAGCTGGCAAAGCCGTCATAGTGCGCTGCCCACAGCTGGGCCGGTGTGGCCATCTCAGCCGAGTTTTCCTGGCAGGCCCGCTGAGCATCGGCAAATGAGAGGGCGTATCTGGTGCTGGGAGCCTGGTAGTGAAACACCACACCTATACAGGTACACACAGGGACATGCGATGAGATGGATGTGAATTTATTTAAGAGATACACCAACACAGCCGAGTTTAAAACCAATACATCAGTGGGAGGTAATCAGTAAACATGTTATTGTGGCCACAAACAGATCGATCTAATACTATGCGAGCTTCAGCTGAAATTTCACAGATGGGCACACAGAAAAGTGATCATTGGTATTCAGTCTAAACTCTTTAATTAAAAGAATTACACAATCACTCAAGTGGAAAACGAGATAAAACACAACACAGACACAGAGAGCAGCGGGCTACATTAATTAAGTCAGTCATTTTGATATTGATATGGTGAATTAATGTTACTAATGTTTAATTAAATAAAAAAGCTGAGAAAGGTTGGCAGTGCTCCTGTTTTCAAGCTGTCGTTATCTATCTGACATTAGCACAACAATCCTGGAATGCAATAAAACACAAAAATCAATTAAAAAAAACTTGAAAGCCTTTTGTGTTAATGCTGCTCAGTCCATCAGCAGCGTTTCTTCTTAGCTTAAATGTGTCCTTAAGGGAGTTGGGGCACTAAACCTTTCTCACAATGAGCGGCTGCTGCACTTACCGGAGACCACCAGGGGCACCGTGTCTCGCTCATATTCGTTACCCAGGACAACCTGACAGCGGTAAGTGCCCGAGTCGTTGGTCCGGAGACTGGAGATCTCCATGGTAGCATTCAGAGGATTGGCAGTGTATCCTGGCAGCATGACGCGGCCACTGAAAGCCTTATTCACCTTTATTACATCACCTTTGGCAGAGAAAGAGAGGTTTCTTCATTATAAGTGTCTATTGGCATCCCGCAGATTTGAGCGATAAAGCATAAATTTCCCACAAACAACTTTTGTACTTTTGTTTTTGTCTTTGCTTTTCCCACTGGTTGGAAGAGGGCGGGGCTCATTCGGAACAATGTGATGTCACATTGTGGACCAATCAAAATTCAACACTTGAATGGTGTGGTTTGATCACTTGTGGGGGTGATCAAACCACACCCCCACAGTCCTGACAGAGCAGAGTAGCTCAGTTTTTGTGAATTAAATTAGGTTTTAATTTTTTACTTTACCTTTAAGAGTTTCTTTATTTGTCATTAACATTTCGCGTTGTAGAGGAAAGAATATCAATCGTTTTCAAAGACTTTCAAATTGTATCAACAATTTGATTTAGTTTGTGAGGTTCCATTTAAAGTAAACTTTTTAGATCCTTTTCACTGAAAACAGCTGCTTAGGTTGATTAGTGGTGAAACTGAACCGAAACAGTAAATCTGCTGGTTGTAAAACCAAAACAATGAACTGAAAGACACCGAGACTTTCAAGGGGTCTGATATAGATGACTTCAATCTGTGCCAGCAATGACATTGCTAAAAATCCTTTCACTCAGGGAGCTTTGGAGCATTTACAAGTACAGTGGAAAATCTCGACTACGAGGATTTATCTCATTTTAATTCCAGGAGCTTCTTTTGTCAGTTCTTGGTCACTGTTTTACTTGTGAGGCCTTCAGATTAATTAATTAAATAGGTTCATTAAATCAGGTGATGACTGTCTGTGAAAATCTACACATTTAACTATGACATTTTACTATTAATATGGAAATATTGAGCACCTTTTAAGTGCACTTTCTAAGCATTCTAAGAAATGTTATCTGACAGAGAGAAGTAGAGTGACCCACTAGGTAATAATCAACAGCTAAACCACATCATGGTGTCTCTGTTTTACCTTTAGCAGAGAGCACAATCTGCTCCAGAGGAGCGCCCTCTCCTTTTGCTGGTGCCCTGAGGCGAGTCCACAGGAGGTGGGAAGGCTGGCTGGAGGAGCTGGTCTGAAGGGTGAAGACACAGGGGAGGACGGCGTTGCCTGCCAGCGTTTGTTGTACAGTAGGATGCGTGATCCTACGCATGTTCACTATGGAGGAGGCTGCCCCTACAGAGGACGAACAAGAGAACAGGACATAATTACATTATGCAAGTAAATATGTTGGAGGATATTTTGCAAGGGAAGAAAACAATGAACAATATATTGCATACACTTTTTGACAGATATGAATAAGGCTGGTGTTTGATTATAGGGTAAACCACATACAGTATTCTATACAAAGAAAGTGTAGGCTGTAGCTTCTAACCACGGTGCCTGCTACAGTAACAAGACCTCAGGGGTTCATTAGCAAGTTCACACTCGAGAACAAGGAACTGGTTTTATCTAACCTATGTTTCCTCTCTCTGCGTTCACATAAATGACTCCAACCGTCACTCAAACTAATTAATTTAAAGTCATTTCATGCAAGAGAAGCATCAATGTAAAGTCAATGTCACTGTGTGCGGCAATTTCTTGGTAACGCAGATTGATATCAGCAACTCACTCTGTCTGGTTGCCATGACATGCAGGTTCAATGTAACCATGACAACAGGATCACCTGTACAGACATTATCTGCAAACCAATTCCTGCCTTTTTGTGGCTTTAACCTCCGTGCACCTGACCGTCACACACCGAGCAAGATTATGTTATATTATATTGTTCATAAAATCTTTAACAAATGTCCCCTTGCGGGATGAATAAAGTATCTATCTATCTATCTATCTAAAAGGTAATTTTCTGAAACATAATAAAGACCTTTTCTATAAAGTAATTTCCTCAAAATGTCATTTTAAGGAAAACCGATCTGATCATACGCTATCCATTTCCATGAAGATTGTGAGATGCAGTGAACAACTATAGTACAAAGGACCTTCAATTAAAATGCATTTGTTGCTCATTTATTTAACAAAAAACAATGATCAAAACCAAATAATTTATACTCATTTATAATTTATTGTGACTTCGTTGATGCTGTCATACTGAGCTGTATGCTGTGTGCGTTAGAAAGTGATGCCAAGAGTCCTGACCAAGCATCAGTGTGTGACGAGATGGAAGGAGAACGTGTTGGTGAAGCGCGACCATCACCACACATAAGAAGACGAAAAGGCAAAAGACATAATTACAAAGCTTTAATAAGCTTAAGCAAATTTGCTCAAGGATTTTCACAATTGTAGAAAACTAATATGAGCATAACAAGAGGTGCTGTGTAACAAAACAAAAATAAATGCCTTATTTGGAATATTGCACATGGTGGAATTAAATCCCCAAAAGATATTTGCATCTGCATTTAGATTGGACTGCTTTCACAAGCTGAACCCCCCCGAGAGCATCTCTCTGTGCTGAAGAACGCCTCCGCCGCCTTCCCCCCAAATCAGATGTAATCTCAGAATAACAAATACCAGCGAAAAAGCAGGAGAGCCAGAACAAGACAGGGAGCAGGAATGAGAGAGGGATGGGGGAAGAGAGTAAATAATAGGGAAAATCAAAGATGAAGATGGAGGATAAAGAAGGAGTCGAAGAAACTGAATGGAGCAAATTGAGAGACTTTGGATGACAAGTATGCCCTGCAACATGGTGGTGACAGATGGGACAAAAGAAATACAGCCTAAAAGGAGAAAGAGAGATCTGGAAGTGACATGAAAGGACACTCTCTATCATTAACAGATGCCTTCTCTTATTGATGTGAGTCCTCCTCTAGAGTCCAGTGAGCTGTCCTATAAAGATAAACTGCAAGGAGGCTTTCAAGGCCAATGACAGTGTTTAATAAACACAATTGATTGTGCTGGCTCAATAAATTTGATGATTTCATGCTTAGAATAATATTGCTTACAAACATGTAATAAGGACATACTAACAAATACTACCACAGCGACTCATGTAGGTCTATATTTAAAATGATCAGCATGAATGTAGGAAAGAGTGACTGAAAATCTGAACTATAGGTCTTCTAACTAGCTTTTCCTGGAGCTTTTAATTGCATCTAACAGACCTCCTTAGAGTGTTTTGGAAAGCACAGAAAAAACTAATATTTCTTTGTTGTGTAAAGTAATCAATATTGTTCCACCATTTACTCGGTTCAAGAGTATTTATGCTAAGCTAAGCTGACTGGTTGCTGGCGCGGTAGTTTCATTTTTACCGTATCAATGACCTAATCTAACTCTCAAGAAAGCACATAAATGTTTTTTTTATCCCAAAATGTGGACCAACTCCTGTAAGCAGAGGAAATGCGTACATCATATTGATAATATGATCCCATTTAAGAGGCTCCTCCAGCTGCAGAAAATGTAGCTGTACACAACTGGTGCACTGTATCTCTTGCGGCATTTTGTATCCCACAACCTATGTTGCTGATAACTGGCTTATTCAGGTGATTCTTATCAACTCATGGAGTCAGGAAATATCAGGCGACCATGTATTTACCAGATATTCTCTAACGATGGGCATCTGCCAGAGTTGTGATACCATCAAGAGTCGCCAAGGTCAAAACATGATTAAATCCAAAACGAACAGCTTTAAACTCCACTTGTTCTTGTTAGCAGACTGAACATATTGTGAACTACACGTTACAGAGCAGATGGATATGCAGTGTTTATCATTAACCAGGTACATTGCTTGCCAGCTGTCCATCATCACAGCTCATACAGTAAACTCTGTTATCCAGATGTCCCAGTTTGGTATATTGTGGTACTTTGTTGACTGCTTGAGGGCAACTTTGTGGTGATGAACTTGAAAATGACTTATTCAAAAGTAAAATAATATAAATGTTTTAACAGCTTTTACAACTTAAGAATGTTGTCTTAGTAGTACTTGGATTATTTTGTTTACTTTTGGAGGCCGGCTTGTGCAGCAAAAACAAAAACATGATTGAATGGAGTAATAACTTTCTGCGGCCAGAGCATAATGACCATTAAGGTATTGTTTTTTTGTTTCAATTTTGGAAAGAAGTGATGCAGTTTCTTCTTGTAATGAAAATCCAGACTGAACAGCTATCATGAATGCCAATTGCAGGAAAAGTAATTAAGGAGAGGAACTTATCTTTACCACAGGCAGTCAGCAGACTGCACGTGGGGCCTCAAACCTGCGGCTCTGAGATGTTTTTGTCTTTTTGTTCCATAATTGGGCATTTTATGCATAGTTGTAATGGAACAGACGGTCGACTAAACTTGCAAAAATGGGCTTGGAGGTGTTCCAGCTCAGTCCCACCGAGCATGTCTGAAAACATCCTCAGCATGTCAGGTCTTACTTACAACACTCACATTAGTGCAGACCTGTCTTGTGTATTCATGTCGATGGAGAATTAATGTGGGAACTGATGTTTTTTTCCATATTCTGGTCCAGCTGCTCCTTCCCTCTTTAATTTTACTTGTGTGCCAGCATTCATTTGTCAAATTTTTTCCTTCAGATCATAAACTGCTGGTGAATTTCTGTAGCACATGGAGATGCAACAATTTAGGAGGGAGGAGGAAGACAACTTACCCGAGCCTAAATAGAGCAGCAGAATCAGGGCAAGGAGGACCTGCTGCCCAGCTGCACACGGACTGAGGGCCATCCTGGACCTGCAGAGAGAGAGACAGGGTAGAAATGTAAAGGTTTATGTACTGCAAATATTTGTTTATCTTTCAGTTTAGCTATTTGAGTTGTAAGAATCTCCATCTTCCCTAATGTAAGCATATTATCATCAAAAAGCATTTCTTCATCCATAGTCAAAGCAGCAGCATGACATCTTACATACACAAAAACGAATGCTGACCTTCACAAGGTTTTTGAATGAGCAGATTACTTGTACTTTATTTAGTTTTCATCCTATCTATTGTGAGTCATTGCACTTGTACCTGGTTAAAACTGGCCACCAGACGTTGTTAAGTCTGATCACAGAGTGATACATCAAATGCAGAATCATGATTCTTAAGAGAACCACTCTTGAAGTAAAAAAATGGATTAAGTTTGAGCACACCACAGTGAAAAAAAGTGATTCTGGTGCATTCCGACTGCACAGCATAGAGGGAATCCTACCACACATCAGAAATGAGCTGTTGACATTGCCAGAGGATTTGGCTCGGGGCCCAAAGCTTCTCAGCTCAATGGAGAGACGCCTGAGACAGAGCTTTATTGCCCCGTACTGGTATGAAATGAAGAAGAGAGTTGTTTGTTTGTTGTTTGAAGAAAACAAGCTTTGGTTTATAATGCTGATTAAGGGGAGCTAAGCAACACAAATAAATCCAAAATGATGTATTTACAAAATATTGGTTCTTTATACCTTCCTGACTACAAAGGCATCATCAACAGAGGCTTGCAATAGACCATAGAAAGAATTTCAAGTAGCTGGAGCAGAAATGAATCCAACATGTTTGGACCGTCTAGATTTCAGTATTAATTCATCCTGGAAAGGAAAAGACCTCTTTGCATTCACCAAGGTAACAGCAACTCGTGTCACCAGCATCTGTGGTGCTCAGAGAGAAGATTACGCAACACCAGTTCAACCCCTTATAAATTACAGGAATAATGGTCGCTCTCTTCTCTGACCATGTGAAAGCTCAGTAAAACCTTCAACCGTATAAAACTGGAGCATGTGAGGCAAAGCAAAACATTCCTCTCAGATAAGTAAAGTGCCATGTGACGCCTGCCAAACCATACTGCCATTAAACAACAATTTGTTGAGTGGTTTTTAATGGTGGGCAATCAAGTTGGTGTCTGGACTCTTGGAAAAAGGGGGGATTCTGGTGCGGGTGGGACCCCACTGTGCCACACACTTTGAGGCATCCAATCTCTGAAGGTGGGTTAGGACCTTGTGATGGGCTGTGACAGATTGGGGTTGAGCTGTTGGACTCTCTGCATGTTGAAGGCCTGAACCATTGGTGGAGCTAGCTGGGTGGGTGACAAAAGGCTTTCTAAAGGCTTGGAGAGGGTCATGACACCGAGGAGTTTGCCCAGTCTTGTAAGAGAGAGCGTTAGAGAGTGTTGTATTGGAGGGCCAGGGACTGGCAGGGGCCCAGCAGCCACTATCCACAGCAACAGAATACAGAGTTCAGCCTATGGACATCTCTATGGATGCTATACAACATATAACGCTGTGTGTGCTCTATAGATAGTCGCCTTTCAAAGTTTTACCAGAAGGGATTTACAACATACAGTGCACTGGCCAGCCAATCACACCGGCCGCATACTAACCAGTACCACCTTTTGTTAAGGAGGAGACATCAGATGTCGTGAACGCCTCCCTCTAAAAAGCCACTCTTCACTTTCACAGGCACAGCTGTGTCTTGAGGAGAAAAGAGCCAGAAGTCTCTAAAATGCTTCAGTGAACTTCAATGTGGATGTCCACCCGACACATTTTCACGATGCTGTCTGAATAGGACGCATTCTCAGCTCATTGTAAGAGACGACGAGCGGAGTGACAGAGATCCAAAGAGAGCTAACAGACGAGGCTGGCAGTCCTACATTACGGCTCAGCGCTAAGCTGTCAGTCTGTTGAAGCAGGAGACCAACTGGCCTAATGTTCGTCGTGACGCAGGCAAGACGGGCCCCTCGACCCAAATCTCCTTCGGTTCTGCAGCTGGTGGGAAAATAGCTTAAAGAAAAAAACATGAAAAGTGTGGAACACGTCATGTCAGCTGATAAATCGTGTTTGTAAGCACAGCATTATTCTTACAATGCTTCTATCATGCTACACTAAAGTGTGTGTGTGTGTGTGTGTGTGTGTGTGTGTGTGTGTGTGTGTGTGTGTGTGTTTGTGTGTTCACAGACTGCAAAGGTTTACTTAATCAGGCCAGGTTGAGTTCATGTGCACAAAGTATGTACACAAACATGCCAGTATCACGCATTACACACAAGCACACACTGGCAGCTGGTATCTCTGTTTAAGTCAAGACAACAAATAAACTAAATGTATTATTTGTGAATTAACCCACATAAGTCAGCATTAAAATGTGATCGGTTATAAAAATTACTCTTTTTTATGGAAGCCCATTCCTATGGAAGCCCATTCCCACCAGCAAAAAAAAAAAAAAAGATCACAAAAAAAAAAATAAGATCACAAAAAAAAAAAAAAATAAATAAAATAGTAACTTAAAAAAATAAAAATAAAAATGTAATTCACAAAAAAAAAAGAATCCACCCACAAAATAAATAAGAATAATTCTAATAATTTTTTTTTTTTTTTATTTAACTTTTTTCCACCAGCAAAAAAAAAAAAAAAACTTTTGGTGCATCCATCTGTAACCATAACACTGACCAGATTTTTCCAGTTGCTATAGAAAGTCGAAATTATGAGATACTTTAACACAACAGTCATAGAAGCAGCTATGACATATGAATGGATTGTGAGTACATTGAAGACTTCTTTAAAACGTGGCTTTACAACACATGAAATACAGATGATGTTTCACATGGATTGTACTGAGCAAACACACCTTTGAATAGAATGTTAAGCAAGAAGCAGCTCTGGAGTATAAAGAATGAAACCAATGTGGCTAAGGTGGCGACCAATAAACAGCAACTGGAAACATCTTTTTTTTTTTTTGCTGACAGAGAAAAAGTACAAAAAATATATATATATATATATTTTTTTTTTTTTTGTGAATTAATTATTATTCTTTTTTTTTTTGTGAATTAATTAATTATTATTCTTTTTTTTTTGTGAATTAATTGTTGTTGTTTTTTTGGTGATCTTATTTTTATTTTTTTTTGCTGGCGGGAATGGGCTTCCATACTTTTTCGATGCTTACTTTAGAAAATAAAATTATAAATAAACAATAAAACATACCAGGGCTAGGTTTTATTGTTTATTTCCAAACAATATTTTTCACTGAAGCGAAGAGGATTTGAGAATAAGGACGAACCAACAAGTTTGAGAAATGTTGCTGGAGTTTAAACGTCCCCAAACCACATACAGAAGCAAGACAGAGCCACCAGCGTTAGCCTTAACTCTGATGTAGCAGGATGTGGTTTCCACACAGCTGTGTCAATCTTGAACTGACCTTTTTGTTAAATAACTTGTAACCAAAACCCAAACAATTAGATTTGCTAATAGCTTTAAATGCAGTTAGCTTTGGAAGTAACTCTCCCTACTCAACTTGTTTAAGGAGTAATAAGTAAAACTCTTGAGCTCCTGTTTATATGCTATATATATATATATATTTATTTTTATATTAAATAAACCAATAATAATGTTTTTTTTCTTTCTGCCTGGCATTTGAAAGAATATTGTTCTCTACCCAACAAGAAAAAAACTCGCTCTTTTTTCCCCCCTTGGGGAAATGAATTTCAGACAGGAAAAATCCAAGAGTTTCTTTTGTATTTTTACAGGAAGTTCTTTTCTTGGGCAACGGCATGATGACAAGAAGAAGCAGCAGAATTAGTGTCTAAAAATATAACGTATGCTAGCTCAAGAGGAGAGGCTGAAGACTAAATCTGTAGACTTCGGGATGGAAGCAGAGCCAGTTCTACAGTAAAGAGTCAAACTGTCAGTCTTGTATCCCCCCTCCTGGGACCTGACAGGAGAAGGTGATTTCTCTCCTTCCCTTTTTCTTTAATCATGTCTCACAAAACTATTACCTCCAGAGAGCGACGGAGTGTACAGCAGAATAACAGCTCTGGATGAGTGACAGACAAAGTGGTGAGCTGGGAGAGGAAGCAGATGAAGGAGGAGGAATGAAAGGAAGGTCATTTTATCACTGTCGTGACAATACTACACTGCCACGATGAAAGCTCTTCAGAGACGCTACGTTGGAAGCTCCATGATTCTTCTTAATTTGCTGTTTGTAAAAATGTTGCATTTTTAATAAATTTGTGGCCAAAATTGTAACTTCTGTGCGTGAACACAGACGCGGTTTTCTTTAACAAATTGTAAAGACAGAAAGAAAACACAGTGGTAGTATGGTGCAGATTTGTTATCATTGAGAAATTAAACCAAAGTGTATGAACATTAATTGCTTAAAAAATGAACTTTATAAGAAGAGAGCTGAGCTGAATCAGGTATTCACTTCCTGCTCCCTTCATGCACTGTGCACACTCTCTCTCACACTCTCACACACATTCAGACACCCATTGTGTTCCGTGTGCCTGGGTGGTGACTGATCACATTCAAAGCAACTAATGACTCATGCAGCTCTGGCCCTGGATTCAGTTGGAGAGAGGACTCTGGAAAGCTGGTCTCTCCGATTCATGATTACACACCTCTTCCTCTCACACTGACACCATTGATCTGTACTGGGCATGGAGACAGAGGTTATTTAAACCAGCTCGCTTAGGACGGGCCAGGTTAGGATTTTATATGGAGGAGGAAATTTGGATTGCTCTAAACAGACAAGTCGGGTGAAAAAGAGACTTGTTGTAAGTAGGTAGTTACACATTTTCTGTTCTTTTCATTAATTATTCAGTGTGGAACAGCAAACCAAAAGGAAATATACTGATGTGATGTTTAATGCATGTATCACCAATTTCTGCATTCATGCGAGAGATTGACAGCTCTTATAACATCCATCTGTTACCTAGATTCCTGTAGAGCTGTTAAGCTGCTGTGGAGCGACACTCAACAGACCTGCAGCAGATGATCTCAGAAATGCTCTTTTTCTCTCGCCGCCTTTTCATTGTCACTCTCTTTCTGGCACCGTCATATGTGTGTTTTCGTTGTGTGTGCATGTACAAAAAGGTAGTGTGTCCGACAGAAAAATCAATTTAAATGAATTTGATTAGAATATGAGGGAGCCACACTATTTATAAGTGTGCACATAAATATGTGAGAAGCATTGTAACAGCTTTTAGAGGAAATAGAAAACTGGGGAGCGCCAGACAGCGACCTCGGTCAAATCAATCATCGCTCTTTTCTGTAATGCATCAAAATATGTAAGGATCAAATCACACCAACGTTTTGTTGAAATAAATCGTATTTAACTCAGATAAAGACTACAAAGAAAAGAAAAGCTAATCACTAGCTTTGTCTGTCTTTGTTATCGATAACTAACCAAATATAAAACTGTTAATGATATTCAATAATATTCAAAAGGGCTAACGTTAGCCAACTCTCTCGAAATTGCTAAATTTGATGTGCCTCTTTAAATCTGGGCCTTTATACCGGTACTTGTTACTTTGGTTGTCAATTAACTAAATTAGCATTTGCACTTTGTTTATCTAATGTTAGCCAGCAATCTCTCAGTTGAGACGTCCTACATTCATTTGGAGACAAAACAGTTAACGGTAAGAAATAATCCTTGTGAAGGTGTAAAAGAAACAGACACGTCGCTGCAGTATTGGGGAATGTTACAGCCTCTCTAGCTTAATCGCTGTCATTACTTACGTGTGTGCTAGCTAACAATATAGGCTAGATGACTAGCATGAATGGAAATCGCAGAGGCAAACCCAGACATTGCAGCATACAGTCCAGTCCTATAGGATATTTACCTAACTGACAGACCATATCATTATGTCCAGCCAGTTATGAATAAGATCCATTAATAAATTGATTTGTTTATGATTGCAGTCTGGTCAGTGATGATAATTTGTCTATGTATCATGATGCAGCTATCTTGACTTGAGCTGTATGCAGCTGTTGGACAGAGCCATGATCTGTTTAGAGACCAAAACAAACACACACATTTAGTCGCCATCACGCAATATGTTTTTTTACTTTGTGAAAGCATTTTTGAGTCAAAGGTGAAACAACACATACTTTGGGTTACAGTGGGGCTTGCCATGCCCGCCCCATTCACTTTAATAGAACTGGCACCAATGAAAATTAGAACGCTGTCGATGACTTAATGACCCTTCCATCTTTTATAGGTTCCTTGGCGCCTGCCAGGAACAAAAGCTAATGAGAATTAACTGAAATATTAAACACATTTTAAAAAATTTGCTAAAAGATGCTAAAATGCTCCGCAGAAGGGAACTGCAGCGTTGGGTGGGTTCATCACTACGATCGTCCCCTTTCACATACCATGTAGTCATTTGATCCAATGTTATTATACAAAATGATAATAAAAGCAGCTTAAAAGAATGATGAAGTTCCCATGTATGTTCGGTAAAATGTTTGTTTTAGTAAATAGCAATATTGAAGGGAGAATAATGATTTTAGGGTCAGACGACAAATACATGTAGGAACTGGCTAGTCGTGAGTAGCCTCTACACCAGCTGTGTTATAAAGACACCAGAGGTCAAAGGTGAAGGTTCTGAGGTCAACTCTTGGTAACAAAGTCAATAAAGGATCAGGTGCATGAGACGCAGCTATTAACTTGAGTATATTAGTCTATGACTCCACACACACAGGATACTGAGAGCTTCCATAAACAGGCCACCACAGCACAACCACATTTACATCCACTGGGAAAGGTGGTCAGACAAATGAGTAGCAGTGAAATTATATGGAAGAATAGACAAACATAGACGTGGTGGAGGAGCTTCTTCCCAAAATCCCTCATCTTTAATGATGTGCTGAGTCTGTGGAATATTAACTCGGTGAGAAAAGACTAAAAACAGAGAGCTCTGTCCTTCAAGTATTTATAACCAAAGCCAATGCACACAGAGGCACAAGCCATCTACTCATTCTCACAACAGCACAACAAGAAAGAAGTGTTGAGTACATGTTCCATCGGTGAGACTATAGGAAATAAAATCCTAACTGCAATGATTATTAACTACCTCTTTGAAAGAGGTTGCAGAGGCAGATAACAATGTTGGTCCTGCCTTAAAGAGCTTCTTCTCAGCCAACTGCAAAGCCAAACATTTGTCTTCCACCAGTCAGTACCTTAGAGGAGAGCCTCTGGCCAAAGACAAAGAGAGGGACCTCTCTCTTTGTGTGGGTGAGCTGTTCAGCTGTGGTCTCATCTACGCTTGTAATGATTGGCCTGGTGGGCTGCTTTAGTCCCTCCCAGGCTAAAGACAACTTGATTGATGGATTGGTTTGTCCAATCCCTTTTGGGTTTTGGTGGCTGGGGACTCATTCTGGTTTCAATAGGCCTATTCCAGGGAGAGAGGGAGACATTACGTTTCCATCCAGCGGCTCAAAACATAACTATTCACTGCTCTTTTTCTATTTGACTAATGTTTGCGGTTGGACCATTGGGCTCTGAGATTTGGGAGCTGTCCAGTGCTGAACACGTTGACAGTTTTAGCTCCAGTCACTGTGAGGACATTGTTAGTCTAAAGCCTGTTCCCCTTCTGGCTATAAATGAACCTTAAAGTTCAAAGGGATCATAAACTTCCCACTTCAATTCTCAGTTTAATGTGCTGTTTGTGAATTACTGCTATGACAGACTGCAACAAAGAAGTCTCAAATATTTGCTGCATTGTACATCAGAACACATCACATTTGTATCCAAACAAAGTCAACACATTTCCAGGGCAGCATAACCATAAAGAAACAAGCCTGTGGCTGACTCAGATGTGAAGCGAGCGCTTGCCGTGATTTGCATTTTTATGGTGCTATTATGTTAGCTGTTAGCAGTGTATTAAAGGGGGATGGACCCCATATTCACCTGAGTGACATACTGGTGTGGGCACTTTCATACCATAGAGAAGAATATCAAACCTCGACTGAGAACTGACTTTAGCTTCTACTGAAAATACACCATCAGCTAGATTTTTGACAAAGCTGCTCACTTAAACTCCTTTATTTCGTTTTATTTTGAAAAATGGCAGTACTTTAGGACTTAAAGTAACTATTTCCATGACCAATTAATCTGCAGATTATGTTCTCAGCCATCTGTAAAATGTCAAATTAAGCCCAAGGTGACGTCTTAACCTTTTGTTCGACCAACAGCCCAAAACAAAGATATTCAATTTAAAATTATAGAAAAGCGGCAAATCATAACTTTTGAGAAGCTGCAGGCAGAAACATGGGAATGTGTGGCATTTTCTGCAGATCGGCTGATCATTTCACTTAGTGTTTCATCTATCTGAAAGCATCTAGCATTACTCATTTTTTTTTCATCTTCCAGTGATCCAAAGTGTCTCCTGGTATTGCAGCCGTCTCAGAGCCAGACATGATAAACAACACTGAGGCTGATTGAGTGCAAAGTGTGCAGCAACAGACAGTGAAGCAGCCGAACTGAGCTTGTACTCTATTTTAGTCAGACCTTTTTCTTCCCCACAACACCGCTCTCTCCGATCCCTGTGCTCGTATGAGTGCAGTCATTTACATATACACATCTCCGCTGTATGCGTGCCGGGGCTCATGGATGCCCTTTCAAATGGCTACACACTTGCACACATCCGGACAGAATGAAAAATCCATGCTGTAAACTTTCAGCTGGGTCATTCCTCACTATTCTCATCCCACTACTGCTCTGTTATCTCTTACACACACACACACACACACGCCGTACATTTCAGGCTCGTCTATAGCTCGGTGTTGCCTGGTTAACCACGTCCTTCTTTGTGGCATTGACACACAGCTGGTGGTGGACACACTAAACAAGGCCAAGGAAGAAAAGACTTGCACTTTGTGAATAGAAACAGAATGGGCTTTATTGGGCTGCAGGGGCTCTCATATTCTCAGACAATACAGCTCGTTTGTCAAGGTGACCCAAGCTGTTCTCCTTCACTGTGATTTGTACATGCCAGTGTTTGTTTACAGAGAAAGCATCAATACAAGACTTTCAAAAATCCATTCAGCTGCTTGGCAGCAGGCAATCACTAATTTTACTATAATTTGGTCACTTTTTTACCATTTTGTATCTCCAGAGTTAGTTTACAAAGCTAAGACACTTGAATGTAAATATGAACCCCTGGGATCACTGATAATCCAGTTCTTATATATAACAGGATCTTTGATGCCATGCCCAGGTGCAGATCAGATTTTGGCATATGTTCAGCACATGTTGTTCACCAAATTACTCTGATTTACATAATATATTTCACAAACACCTGTTCAAGAGTTCAGATCTGCTTCCACAATTGCATCTCTCAACAGAAGGCACTCTCCCCACTGATTTCTAATGATTTTGACATCTCTAAAAGAAGATTTAAAAGATGTATGTAACCAAAGTTCTTATGAAGACAGGACATCTCCTTAGCATAGGACACACGATTACTTGGTGAGTTGATGATTTATGCATGCCCCTACATAGTAAATATAGACCAAAAATAAAAGCTCTGACCTGTAAATAATTAAAGATATCCCATACGGGTGCGATTTGTGTGCGTCTAAAGGTTGAGGCTGTGATTGCGCGAGAGGAAAGGCGTTTATTGGTAGACAAGAATAACCTATAGCATATAATTAAATATTGCATGATTAAGCATTGTGAAAAGAACTTCACAATTTTCATAAATTGCAACCTCGGTTTTTTAAAGTGCCTTTTTATATTTAAACCAAGAAATAAAACCACTTTGAATCCTCTTAGCAGCTGAGCGGTCTCAGGCGCCTCCTGCCACCCGGTGACTTGAGATATCTCACACTGACCAAATGACTGATTTCATAAAGCGTGCATGCGAAACAAATTATTTCCATGCTTTCAGTCCTACCTTTTCTGTCAAAACGAGACCCGTCTCAGTGGTGCAATCCTCAGGAATGTGATCTTTGCGCCTCAGTGCAGGTGCTCCCCAAAGCTCCCACAAGGTGAAGAGACGGCCGAACGACGAAACAAGGGTGAAAACAGCACTTTGAGGCAGAAGAAACCGGCGTGAGTGTGTGCACAAGCTGTAGACGTCTTGGACTTTTCACTCCGTCACCAACGTTATCCTATCCTCGCTGAGCTGAAGCCTATGCGCCGTTCATCCTCACGCGTTGATATCTGCCAGATCGGAATAGATGCGCGCGGACACACACAGCAAGGTGCTGCCTCCGACCCCCTCCTCGTCAGCAGCAACGCTGAGGGAGAGAAGCAAGATCAGTTTGAACAAAGAGGCAAAGCAGTGACAGGCAGACGGCTCCAGCGCCCCCATTCAAAGAGAGAGAGGGGGGGGGGGGCACAGGGTGGGTGGGAGAGAGGGAGGGTGGGGGTGTGTAAGAGAGCGAGAGGAGGGGAGGTGTACTTTATAACCGTAATCCGATTCCTACATAAACCTCAATGGGTGATCCAGTGTCTGAATTAAATTGAAATTTACCCATGAACTTACAGTCTGACGTTAACCCCCTGATATCCTCATGTCACATCCTCTGTTTCTACACATACCTTTGATCAATCAACTCAACTTGTGCATCACCTAACATCAGGCCTTCTGTTCTATTGAAATACAATTAAAATCATACAGTATCTGACCAATTAGTGCAGGACTAACGTTTTGACCGATGCCGAGCAGAATTCAGTGCTGCCAAGTGGAAAACACAGCTGCCTCAGACACATCTCACAACAGCCAACATCTCAACACTGAAAGCAAGGTCAATACTCAAGTCAGTCTTCATTAGCACATTATAAAAAGCTTGTTCGTTGCTATAGTGGCAGCTTTGAACAAGGCCATCCGACCGCAGGCTCAGCACCTCCACAATTTTCCATCAATGAAGAAATGAGCAGAAGAGCATCAGACTCATACTGCAGGTCTACAGTCGGTTGCTCAACATGGCATGCATTTCCCTTGAGTAATGGAGGCAGGAGTTGGTTTTGTACATTGATCGAGCAGCTAATCATGGGAATCAATGACTCAAACCTTTGAGGACAATTCCTCTTTTCACGTATAGTAGGTCTTTTAGAACAATGGTGAAAAGTTTCTTTTAAAGTCTGAGAATTCAGCTTGTTTGCTTTTTGAAAATAAGTCAGAGCACTTCTTTTGGGATTCGGGCAAGTGATGCAGCGTTGGTTTTTCAACATTCATTTGAACCTCAGTTTAACCTACCTGTGGGTCAGTCATCAGAAATTCATGCTGTACAGCCAAACTTTGTTTCAAACGCTAGAGGAGATCTAGTTTTATTGAAATAAATCAGACATAATCAAAGAGACAGGGACAGGGAGTTGTGGGGCAGGAAGTAATATTAACAGCCAAATGAAAATAACTTAAACTAAAAAAAGGAATACAAATTGTTCTTTATTACAATTTTAGTTTAATACAAAATGTAGACAACACTTAAGCTTCCAAAACTACTAATCCACCATAAACTAAGCAGAACTGGAGAAACTGAGCTGATGCCACCGGTGGAGAGGCCGACTTCACTGATGAATTCTAGCGCTGGCTCCATCGGGTGCAACGCAACAATCCTCACAGCAAAAATGGTGCAATCTACATTGTGTCCCAGCGCTGGTACTTTCCTGCATAAGGTGAAGGAGCCTCAGGCGTGAGTGCTTAGCCTCCCAACAATGTGGCACTCCGTTTCACTGAAAGAAAGGGGAACACAAAAAGAAACAAAAACAAACCCAGCTGGTCTGACAATGCTTCACTGAAAGAAAAGAAACAAAGAATCAAAACAAATACGCCAACCAGTTGGCTTGACAATACAGGCAAAATAATAACAGCAGCAGGTGAGCTTTCAAAAAGGGAAAACTGTGCTCACGAGAGCTCACCATAATGCATACTGAAATGATACACTCCCCACCTCTGGTATTAACACATGGGCTCACCCAAAAAAGGTAGGCAGGACAACAATGGGGTTCCAACACACAATATGCTCAGTGAACATCTCAGATCAAAGCTAGAACAGAGTACAGTCAACTAAATGTGCAGTGTAAAACAGATGTTAAGTGATTTAACGACATACCTGTAACACCAAACACTACCAGCCATGACAGGGTACTAAAGAGTGAGCAAAGACCAACAGGTGCCTTAAACAATCTGGCCATAAATAGGGAATTGATTGGGTGATGAGCCAGGCCTGGGGCTGCATTCACCAACACTACACATGATTCATATTCACTTACACTAGGGGAGCATTCCTCCACACACCAGACGTTTAGAATACTTCCGTTTTATGGTGCAGCCATTAACACAGGGTTGTTTTGTTCAGGTCGAACTCCCTGGAGTTGTCCCTTGAAGCTTTTTTTTTTCAGTGAAACGTTTAATTCTTCTGCATCTCCTTCTGGTCCTCCTCCTGTTGTGTTTAGAGGGAATCAGACACCCGGTAAGAGCCGGATGAATCCCCCACTGTCCTGTTTGTCTCTGTTTTTCCTATCACTCTCACAGCGCCGATGAGGGTCCAGTCAACAACACTTGCCCGTAAATGTGTCTGCTTGTAAAACAAACACGCTGACTGGATCAGGAGCATCAGTAGTAGGCCTGAACCACTGCTATTTCTGATCCAAAGTTTTTGTGGCCGCATATATTTTCTCCTTCTGTTTCACAAAAGTATTAACACATCATTGTTTTTGAATGCCAACAAAACCGAAGCCAAAAAATAACAGTTGCAACGGGATTAGAGGCGAACTATGTTTACACACTAAATACGATTAAATATGACTAAACTATGTTCTCCAAGACATCAAACAGCTTTGTTTAATCTGAATTTCTGCGTTTGAAATGGAGATTTTTTTTGGAAGAAAGTTTTTTTGTATTTTGTGCCACAAAGAAAGAGACAGACACCAAGAAAGCACGAAAGATGAGGTATTTAGATGATTGAACTAACATTTGCTTAGAAGACGTTGAGCTGGCTCGGGCCTTGTTGTCATAAACAGTGTGTCTCGTAGAGTCACTCAGCACTACACCCACCAGCCTGTAGATTTATGTGCTGACAGAAAGAAAAAGCTTTTCTGTTGACCAGAGGTGCACTTAATCATATTTGTACTTCATTGTCAGTTCTGCAGGCTAGAACAAAGAATGACGCAATGTCCATTAATCTTTGTAATATTTATGTCAGAAGACCACAAACTGTAAGAATACTTCATCAATATCAGTAATGGACTGGATCAATACTTGTTATTGGAAACTCCCATACCTCTGTGGGCTGGAGAGAGATCAGTGCCACTGTGGAAAGACAATCTGCCCTCAGCTCCAATTCCAGAGGATCAATTTCTAGTTGAATTATAGCAAGTCTTTCCCCGTACCAATAGTCAACCTTGTTTATCCAATCAGCTCTTCGTTCCTCAGTGTTAAAACTAAGACCCAGAAACTAACAGTATAAAGATTTATCGTTTGTCTCCTCAAAAGAAACACTGCACCACATTTCAAACCGCTTCTATGCCTTCAAATGTCTTACAACATTGCAGGCTTCAGGAAACACCATCATCAGCACATTTTAAAGATTCACATATCCCCTAACATACAATTTTACCATTATTGCCCATTAAGCTGCTCTGTTTGTTTATATCAACAGTGGATGAAAAATAATGTGTAATCTCCCTCGGAGTGATGAACCCACTGAGTATTACTGTGCTGTTCTCTTCAGCTCTCCAGAGATTTGTTAACGTATTTCAGCTCATTGTGGGACACAACAGGCAGCTGTTGATAAAATCGAGGTAGAAAGACAAAGTAGCTACTAGCTGGTGAACATAGTGGAGCAGTTAGAAGCTAAAGAGGCAGATATTTCCCTCAGGAGATGGTGGAGACCAAAGCAAAGCTACAATTAGAGTAAAAACTGGACTAGCATTGATCATGCAGCAGGGAACAACACCTCAAATGAAATTGCTGTTGCAGAAATATACTTCTGAATATTAAACATATAATTTACAGCAGGAAGTGAAAGTGGATATCTGAGCATGTTTGTGTTCAACGGGATTAAACTTTGAATTACACAGTTTTACAGCATGCTGCACATGCGCTGCTCATAGCCACTAATGCATGCACACACACACACACACACACACACACACACATATGCAAGGAGGCTTGGCTCAGCCTTAATGTGAGCTGTGACTTTTAGAAATGTCAGGCTCCTCGCCAAAGAGACAAACAATGTCAATCACTCTCCAGCGAGGGAGCAGCCATCCACGCACAATGGAGAACACACAATACACAAGGGAGGCATGAGGACGATGACGCAAACATGACTTGTGGAAAGCTGTTATAGCTTCTTAACAGGAGCGAAATAAGACAGCCAAGTAACACATGCTGTTTTTGGTAGGAATCAGACAGTCTAATGAAGCTTTCAGCGGCCTCATGATTTCTTCACACTGATGGAGATGTGTGTTTAGGCTCCTGTGTTTGCTTAGAATTTATGGGGCGGCCTCCTTCATGTGTTTGTTTTTATGGTCATGCTGTTAATGTGAAGAGATCAAACAGGCCAGTAACCAAGCCACATAAAAAGAGAGGAAAACAGGATACCTCCCAGTAGAGAGAGGTCTGAACTCAACTAGATTTGATAAACTCAGCAGTTGTTCAGACTTGGTTTAGCCACCATGCTGCGTTTAAGTCTTTGCGAGGCAAGAGGCCCCATCTGGGAGGCAGCCGAGCACTTATGGAGGAAGTCAGGGAGACGTGGTGGCCACCGATGATAACCACATGGGATACCTCAACACTGTCTAACCACAGGCCGACTAGTTAATATTTACTTTGGTCTAATTGTTATGATTCATTGAACCACATAGATGGTCATTACAGACCAGTGGTGGGCCGTCAGGGCCGTCAGGGCCTGCAAAGCCTTCTCTGCTGGCCTAAACAGAATCACAAAGTTATATCTATTTTATAATTTATAAAAATATTTTTCCCATTATCTTATTTTCTCATTGCACAGCTACTGTCTTCCTCAGTTGCTCTGCTTCCAGTGCAGCTTGTTTTAAGTAGAGCTTTTATCCAATCAGATGTCACCTCTGTGTCTCTAGGTAAGAAGAGAGGCCCCAGGCCTGCAGACTCACAAGTGAATCCCTTTGCAGTTTAAGTGAATGGGGACGATATTGTTGATTGTCATAGTGTTCAACCAATCAGATCTTTAGTTTGACATGTTGGGCGTATTCTTTGACATGTCAGAGGCTGCTAGCTGGCCTAGCCATACGTGATTGGTCAGTGGGCTAGCGTGACATGTTGGGCGGTAACAATCCCAATATCTGCTGCCTCTGCCGAGCGGACATTTTCAGCCCTCAAACGCATTAAAACGTATTCAAGAAATACAACTGGGGAGGCTCGACTGTCTTCACTGGCGTCCATGAATCGAGAAGGACTTCTTACTGGAACTAAAACACACGGATGTACTGAACAACCGTGAGATTAAACTCTTTATTAACAAAGAAAGGAGGATGGACTTTGTCTTTAAATAGTGAACAGCAGCTCTGGTACGTTAAATGCGTTGGTTTTTACATCTGCAGTAGCTTTAATATGCTTGTTTGTATATTATTATTTGTACAACTTGTTTTTATGAAGATGGATTTGTGTTTGGTTTTATATGTGATAGGAACCATTGTTACGTCCTATGTTGCTCTGGGGACATATTTAGCCGGTGCCAGTGTTGGCAACTTGGCGACTTTCTCGCTAAATCTGGCGACTTTCCAAACCCTCATGGCGTGTCAAAAGCTACTAGCGACAAATCTAGCGACTTTTTCTGGTGTTATTGGAGACTTTTCTGGTGTTTTGACTCTGACGTGAAAGCACGTACGTTCTGCACGCGGGAGCTGCCGTGAACGAGCAGCGGGTGCTGCCATGAGCCCCTCCGCCGCCCCAAAGCACACACAGGCGGGTACTCTCACAGCAGCAGTCCCAGCTGCAGTCAGAGAATAGAGGAGACGCACTCTCGGCGTATTCTCTGCAGTTAGTGTATCTATAGGTGTTTGCTTCATTTTTACATGAAACAAATAATAACCGTAGCTGTGTTTCAGCTGCAGGACAGCAGGAAGGCCCAGGTATAAAATGCATGGCCCACCACTGTTACAGACATAGTTTCATTCTTTGTTATGTTATCTCTGGCGGCTGCACAGTAGAAGTTTCAAGGTTTGAACGTCGCTCTGAAACTGGAAAGACAAGCTTTTATTTCAGTGAAGTGGAATACTTACTGTGAGAGGTCATTTCTGTAATTCAGTAGTTTGCCAAAAAGCACTTAACTCAAGGTCCAGCGAAGGTAAAAGTAAGTTCAATCAGAAAGACTATATTCATGCTTATTCTATTTAAAATGCTCAGCGATGCTTGACACGGAATGTTGTGTTGGTCGAACAACTGTTGGATGGATCACGATAACGTTTTGCCCAGACGTTCATGGTGCCCAGAGGATGAATTCTACTGGTGATCAGAGATGTCCTCTGACGCCACCGTGAGATTCACATCTTTGGTCTTGAGAGTAATGAAGAAAGATCAAGAAGGCCAGTCACGTCGAAGTTATATTATTTAAAAGAGACAAGCTACAATCTTCCCCCATGTACGACCACCTGATGGTTCAGTTGTCATCACATCACCCAAATATAATGGATTTGCCAACCTGATATACAGATATCAGCCCCAATGCTGACCTTTTTTACCAGACTTGCTTTCAGCCTTAACATGTCCAATCTGTTAAATAAACAGAGAAATAAAATCATACATTTCTCTGTTTCCACTATCAGTTACTTTCATTCAGCCGACTCAGTTTTCAGTAAAACACTAAATCCTGAACTCGTGTTACGAGACGTTACCGAACTGAACCATCACCATGACAACTGAGAAAACTCCTTGAGCTGATGAGATGTGTTTGAAAGCTCCGGAAAAAGCCAACAATTGTCAAATCAGTTGCTCTGTTTTAACTGTAGATGTTCATACAGTCAGATTTGATGGAGCATGTCACTGAGCCTGAGGCCCAAATGTAGCTTTATAAGTTGATGTGTTATAGAAGAAAGATATATCTCACGAATCAAAGAGAAAGGAAGTCTTGGCAGCCTGGAAGAGATGAGAAATGAGTGGGCAAAAGGTCAGACAGCAGTGGAGGGACTATTAGCAAACAAGGGAAGTGTTTGGGGGAGGAGAGAACAATACGAACTCCCAAATCATAAATGATTTTTTACACTGATAATACAAATGTTTGAGCTCAAGCTTCTGGGACTGAACAAGACTATTTTTTGGTGAAGCTTTTGTTTTTGTTATTATTTTTTGATCCTAGAAAAATGTTCAGTTTCAGAGACACTTTGTTTGTGCATGTGCATCTGAGCTCGTCTTACAGTTTGTCTGATGTGTGAGGGCTATAATTCAGACTGAATGAGATCTTTAACAACCCCAACCCCCCAAATAACACAAACACACACACACACACACAAACATGCTGAAAAAAAGAAAAATAAATTTTACATGCTCAATTAATCACTTATCTTGGAAGTTAAAATTCAGGTCATGTGTGGAGGAGCAGCTGTGTGTGTGTGTGTGTGTGTGTGTGTGTGTGTGTGTGTGTGTGTGTGTGTGTGTGTGTGTGTGTGTGTGTGTGTGTGTGTGTGTGTGTGTGTGTGTGTGTGTGTGTGTGCGTGTGTGTGTGTGTGTGTGTGGATGTGTATGTGTATGTGTATGTGTATGTGTATGTGTATGTATGTGTGTGTGTTGAGGCTTGTTCACATGTATCTATGAGTGCAATTGTTTACATTCTCAGGCATGATTGGGGTGTGTAGCTGAAATTATGTATTTGAGTGTGTGTGTGTGTATGTGTGTGTGTCTGTCTAATGAGCTCTCCTGTGCAGCATCTGTGGTCTATGTTGCACTCAGCCTCCGTCCCTCTTCTCCTCCTGCTTTCATCAGGTATCTGTGGCAGTCGCTCTCTTCACAGAAGCAAATAAGAACAGAGCTTTGAAAAGAAGAAGCTCTGCTGTCAAAGCTTTCGCCTATTACACTAACCTGTACACACACACACACACACACACACACACATAGAGAGAGAGAGAAATAAACACACACATACTAACACACACACAGGCTTATTATCGCCCTGGATAGTCAACTTGACAAAAATATTCTAAGAAAAAAACATATACTCTTAGGTATTGTCTACTCTCAACTGTTCCTTGTTCTAGTCTACTGGAACTGTACTCACCTGTACTCTACCCTTCTCCACTCTACAGTGATAACTTTTCTTTCTCCGTTCTGCTCTACTTTATTTGGTATACGCTGCTTTTAAAGCCGCATTATTCTGCTCTCTTCTGTTTAGTACTTTGCAGTAACACTTATCCAATCTACTGTTTTTAAAGCTTTAAAGATACAACTTCAAAACGGTTGTTGGATCAAACTGTAGCTAACTGAAAACACAACAAAGCTAAAAACAAACAACAAATAAGAGTAATTAATGAAATAGCAGGAAAAGACACACACAGATACATATTGAAATTAAATCACAAAAACCCAGGGTTATGATTTCAAACTTTGGAAAGCTCCTTTAGAATCTCAAAGATAATTTGATCTTTAACTCTTCTCGTCTCCATTATTCTATTCAGCTGCAACTCCTCTCTGCTCTTTTCAACTCCAGTCTACTCTGCTATAACTCCCCTTCACTCTGGTCTCCTCTACTCATCATTACTCCGCTCCCCTGTAACTCAGCTATAATTCATCATTACTAAATTGCAACATAACGAAAGAATGTAACAAGTAGGTGAGCTCTTAATCTCCTCATCGCTGCAGGTAAGACTTGCCCTAGTTGGCCTGACAGTAGAATGTTTCAGTCTTATTGCCTCACGCTGCCTCCCTGACACTGAGGGGAATCTGACTAAATGATCTCTAGATCTGCACACTCACTCCTTAACCTACTTTACTCCAGTTTTAAGCCTATTTCATCACTCAGGTCTTCAACCTGTGGGGGGTTTTTTTTCAGCCTCGTGCTTTTCAAAAGCAAGTTGACAAAAAACATGCTCCATTTTCTGTCTGTGACAATAAATGATTTCTCAGTGTGTTCAAGACTATATTTCATAACAGAGTAAAGACTTCTCCTGAAGCCTGTTGTAATGCCCTTCTGTATGTTATTATCAGCCGTCTCTCTACTGGTTCCTATTGAAATGGAAAACATGGACCTTAGATATTTCCAATTACTGCAAACAGGATGCTTTGCACAGAAATGCATGGGAAATGCATGGGATATTAGCTTTAGCCCACGAGTGAAAAAGCAAATCAGATGAAATTGTATTGATAAAGGCCATCTCAGATTGCTTCTAGAGGCTAAATATCCTGCACTCCAGACCTATTGGCATGGGGATTAATGCTGAAATGAATTGGATCTAAAGGCCAATTTCACAGTATTTAGCACTGAGAAATAAGGCTCTTTCTGTAAAAATGTTTTGGAGTAACAAAAAAAAGGCTTTACAGAGAAGCTTTATAACTGTTTTTGTTGGTGGTGATTAGCTTTTTTCAGAAAACCAGGAAATTGACTCTGAAAACTTAAATTAACTCGTTCTCTCGTTCTCTCTTTCTCTCGTTCACACACAAACCCACGTTTAACGCCTCTAATGAAAATGCCCATCTGTTTGTTTTTCCTAATTACAAAGCATTTGGCTTGTCACAACATTAACACAGCGTGAATCAAACATATTTTTTAAAACGCATAACTCCAGTGGAAATATTGTGCATCTTGAAGGCACACGACTGTTAAAGTCCCAATTAGTGCTTTACAATCCCACGCCGGCTACATTGTTGATGTAACAGGAAAACGTGGAGTGTCCTTAAAGGAACAGTTAAACATTTTGGGAGATAATGCTAATTTTCTGTCTGTCCTCCCAAGGAGAACGACAGTATCAGTAGTTTCAGCGAGTGCCCCAAAACAACATGTGTTTGCACTCGTAAGAATTTTGACGGGAGCAACGGAAGAAGTCAGGTGTTACAGAGCAGCAGAGTCCATGTAAGGAGGTGGTGGGTGGATGGGAGTTTCATGCTTTTACAGTACATGTGAAGCTGCAGTGGGACTGAATATGGAGAAAACAGCTCACCTGGCTCTGTCCAAAGGAAAATAAATCTGTCAACCAGCACCTCTAAAGCTAACTAACACGCTGTATCTCGGCTTCTTTTTTAATCTGTAAAAAAATCAGTACTGTAAAAACGGAAATCAACCGTTTTATGGGGGTTACATGCTAAGCCAGTTCTCAGCTCTGACAAGCGTAGACACCGGGAACTTACTGCTCTTAGCAAATATATTCTTTGGCACATAACCCCTGTAAAACAGCAAGTTCATGTTTTTACACTTTGGTTTTATATATTGTGTTCTTTAGTGAACTTCAGAGGTGCTGGTAGGTGGGTTTTCTTTCCTTTGGACGGAGCTAGCCTAGCTCTTTGTTTGTGCTAAGCTAACCGGCTGCTGCACGCCTTATATTTAACAGCACTGTTTGCTGTCAAATTTGCCCTTCATGCCTCCTTGTCATTTTGAGGAACCTGGACGTCCTTCATTTGCCTTAACGTCTTTCTGTTGTGTTGTTGCTGTCTGTCTGTCTGGAGAGGAGAGGACAGGAGAGGAGAGGAGGACGTGTTGTTTGGATTATGCTGACAGGCCTGTTAATCCAAAAATATTCATGCTTCACAGTGCTGCAAATCATAGCACCATCCTATTGTCCTTGACTGAACGCTCAGATAACTTCAAGTAAAAGAACAGGAGGCCTTCATTTATTTTTTTCCTACATTTCATTGATTTTTAAGGCTAGTATACCTATGCAGACATGCACACACACACACACCTGGCAAGATGGCTAACAATCTCATTGATCACATGGTCTTTAACCTCTTGGGTAAAAAAGGTCAGACTAATTGAAAGCTCTGCATCCTCGGGAGAGCTGAACTGTGGCGAACTGTGACATTCACTGTGTCCTGATTTCAGGTCGCCTCCTTTTGCCCTCTGTCTCCTCCCTCTGCAGCACTCTGCCGCTAATGGTCTCATCGCTGCAATGCAACCACTGTTTCTCACATCCAGAGCTCCCTTTCTTGCTCTCTGCTGTCACTTCTGTGCTAATAAATGTTTGGAGGAATTTTCTTGAAGGACACCAAGTTGCTGCTGCTTGTCCTCGGTGCTCCCGTAAATTACACCTCAGGGTCAGTTTGACCCGACTGGCAGATCGTGAAGAAGAAGCCTCCTCAAACTTTTGTAACACCTCTGTCATGGACAATGTCACCAGGCAGACTGAATTATATGTGTGAAATGACCCTTCAGAAATGTCTGGTATGCTGTCTTTTGTTGTTGCTCTCTATTTAAAAAAAAAAAAGTCTTCCCTGTCCTTGCCATCTTTCACATAAAGCAACAAGAAAAGGGGAGAAAATTCAGGAAGATGTGGAAATAGCTCAGACGGTGATGTTTTAGGGCCATCTAGTGGAGATAACCGGTGACACATGATACTTGGTTGTCCAAGGAAACTGCATTGCATTTGTCAAAACAGAAGTTGCTTTACAGTGGAAAGCAGGAAACAAAAAGTGGTGATATATCAAGGATAATAAAAAAAGATTAAATTAAAAGAAAGCCAAAGAAAACAAATACATTTTTATGAATGAACACACAGGTGTTCTAGACATTTGTTGAAAATACATGTCTGAACTTCACAAATACATCATTCCAGTTAAAGTTTGTTATATCTGGAGCAGTTTCCTCTGCTGTTCACCTCTCGTCCAACAGGGGTCATCTGCTGCCTCTGTGGCGGCCTCTTCATGTATGTCTCTCTCTCCCTCTGATGAAGCTGCAGTCCAGCTCCCATTCATCACTCTTCTTTTATTCACAGTGACAAAAGAGACATCAAATGGGGAGGAGCGGGAAAACACAACAATGCTTTTCAGGACACAGACACTTAGCTAATTTATGCAAAGTGGGAATAAAGCAAATCCAGGCGTTCAGCGTGTACTCCCATGTGTGTGTGTGTGTGTGTGTGTGTGTGTGTGTGTGTGTGTGTCTGTGTGTGTGTGTGTGTGTGTGTGTGTGTGTGTGTGTGTGTGTGTGTGTGTGTGTGTGTGTGTACATTAATAAGTTAGTATTTGTAATTTACTTGCCTTTTTCTTGCATTTTTGCATTTATGTGAATATAATGAAAATGAACCGATACATTTCACAAAGTAATTTAAAATCAAAATCATTTTTAAATTGCTACATAGACATTTTGGACTCATGAAACAGGGGTCAGCACACATACAGTGATACAGTATTCTTGCACTGAAATCCAAACAGTTTTTGCTTCCTGCCATTCTTGTCAGTCTCACAGGATCGGCACCCACAGTCCGCAAAATGAAGCTGAAACGATCCTGGCTGGCTGCTCGCTGTTTCCCAGCCAAATCAAAAGGGGTGAGTCGTGGGGGGGTCATGTCTGGCCACCCCTCAGGAGAATAACGGGGTCTCTGTCTGCCCCCCAAACCACCAACGGTTCTCCACTGTCCCTATGGCAACAGCCAAGGACCCTGGAAGACCCCCAGACTGGGGCGTCCAAGCAGATGCCCATAATTAACGTTGCTATATGGAGGTGTCAGTCCTGCCAGTCTGCCTTACATGGAGGCAGACCCTCTCCCAGACCTGTCAGAGGCCCATAGGGCTGGGTGAAAAATGACTGCCCTGCGGTGTGTGTGTGTGTGTGTGTGTGTGTGTGTGTGTGTGTGTGTGTGTGTGTGTGTGTGTGTGTGAGAGTGTGTGTGTGTGTGTGTGTGTGTGTGTGTGTGTGTGTGTGTGTGTGTGTGCGTGTGTGTAGTGGGTTGGGGGTGGGTAATGTCTGCCCACCAGTATCTGCCCGGTCCTGCTTATACGTTGGCAAAATATTAAAAGGATTTTACACTCCAGACCATTTCTATCAGAAAGAAACGTCTTTAAAAACGAGTTGTTCATGCAAAATTAGTTAAGCTTAACTAGTAAAACAACACAGCTATAAAACAAGGAAAATTGGGAGATGAAGATAATTTCGTCACCGAAGTGCATATGAAATCATTAGTACATGTCTTAAATCATTTGTAAAGTCACCGTACTCCATTGAATATGAATATATGATCTTGGTGACATGCTGTGGTGACATTGACTGACTTGGTTTCTGGCTTACACGGTTGGCTGAGGATGAGATTGTGTCCTCTCATACATCCAACCTGAAGATGTGGAGGGACCATATGTACCTCCATATGTACTGAAACAACCGGACCTTGGAAACACATTTCTAAGCTTTGGACATTCATAATTTCATTTGATCAAGGTTCTTTATTAAACCACAAAACACACACACACACACACTGGTTATGAAAAAGTTAAGAAATGCCTGGAAAAGTATGTTTGGTGACATTTTATTTCAACCCCTCATATAAAAAGATTATAACACACTACAATGTAGTTATAAGTGCATGAGGGCATTTTTCAAGTGGTAATGACTGTATTTGTCAACAACTATACGTCTTCTAATGAAGCAAGAGTAACTTGTGTATGATCAAATAAGGAGTGTATAATATAATATAATACAGTTCATGTGTATTTATGTAAATACTCAGATACGACTGAACAAACTCCTTCTGGGTATGAAGGTAATGGGATGTGGTTGAAAGCTCTGGAAGAGAGAAAGTGGTCCTTAAGTTAAAGAAGTCAAACTATGATAAAAAAACATTTCTAAATACTTTTTAACCCCCCAGTATATCATGTGTACGTCTGTTACAAATAGTTATTGCTTCATAATACAGTATCGGGATTTGTTGATAAGATCTGTTTATGTTTATACACCATACGTCATGGGAGGAATTATTTCATTGATAAATAGTTAAAGATGATGTCCTATGCTTACAAGCACATTATTATTTTCATTATGTGCACTATACTTAATAACTGCACCATATTTAGTTTAGTTTATCTTTGTAGTATATATGTTTTTTTGTGGAATATATTGTATTTTTTTGTTATTGTTTATGTCAAGCACAGTACTGGAGGGGGCAACAAATGTAGAGATATTTTGAGTATTTGAGAAATAGAAACTTTAAATTATAGTATGCCATTTAAAGTGTGTTGTCCTGCTTATGCAGGGTTTAAATAAAGTGTTGGTGTGTTCTTGAAGTGAGTTTTCTAGCTTTTGATCAGATTCAATGATCCCCATCGTCCCCGTGGTTTCTTGCCTCGACAGGTCAACTGATCTGTGCTGATCAGGTTAAAGACACATCCTACTGCTGTCCGGCAAGTGACACCAAAGGTCACCAAATACACTGTCCCTGAGTCCACCAGTTCATCATCAGCCCTGTGGTCACCGGCACACTCTGCGGGGCTCAGAGGGGGTCAGGGGGTGATCTCACCTCTGACCTGGCCAGCCCTCTTTGTCGTCATTACATAATCAGATGTCTCCCTCCTCACTGATGAATCTCTTTCTTTTTGCAGGACCACTGAGAGCTTCAAGTAAAATAAATGCTTTATGGGGATGTTCAGCTTTTAAAGCCCAACTGAGGAGGTCTGTAAAAAGGAGGCTGGTGAAAAGGTATATGGGCTTGTAAAAGTGGAACAACAGCAAAGCTACATGGTGATTCAGAGGTTCAGTCACTCGTTTTATCTAGTTTTTTGTTACTACCGGATTGCGATGACCACAGTTGTACTGCAGGTGTGACTGTTACTTCTTCGAGTAGAGTACATATTAAAGCGCTATCATGAAAATAGGTGAACTAAGGATAATGGTGGAGTGACTTCCTGATATGTTAAACTCTTCACTTCATGATCACAGACAGAACCTCACCATCCAAATCATGAGTGAAGGGTTTATTCCCTCAGGGGTCGTGGGATCAGCGAGCCAGACACCGTTTTATGGGACCTCAAATGCAGAAACATGGGGAGGTGGGACGGGGCTGTCTGGGAAAGAGCCAGCCAATTATACTCTGGCTAGACAAATCCCACTTACATGTCATACATGTGGGAATCTTCTGCCTCTGATATCAAACTCACACCGAGCTCCTGCTCATATATACACAGACACCTGCTTCTGGTTTAAATTACTCGAGAAAAATGTAAAAAGCTGATTCTCTCAATGTTATTTAAATGATGTAAAATAGGATATAAATGATGTACAAATTGGCAGAAATACAAAGCTTAGCAAGCGGTTTGCACCACAGCAAAGACACGCTGTATGTACAGAACAATAAACGAGCATCCTGGAAATGAGTTTTTTTTAATGAAAAATGTACACTGAGACAAGTCTGGACTTTTTGAAGATAAATGAAACATTTTTTATTTCTTGTTTGTGTGTTTTTTAATTAACTTAAACTCATCATAATGCAACTATTATAAATGTAACTGTAAAAGTTATGTTTTGGAACTGAATCAGCCCATGAAAGGTCATTAATAGCCCCTGACTGCTTTTGAGTTATTGAATGACATCTGAACAGTACTGATCTGCTGTCCTGATATTACTTAAAATAACCAATAATGTTCATATATATATATATATAATATATATACTATTTTCAACTCAGATGGTGTTCGTGTCTTTTACAAACAAAACTCTTAAACTTTTGGACATTCATCATTTCACTAGCATTTGATCACGGCTCATTATTGAACCCTCAATGGGAATTTTATCTTGCAACTTAAGACTAAAGCGCACAAACTTAAACACAAGATGCTTCAAAAATCAAACAAAACATGTAGAAAACATACACTTGTCACATAAGCTCAAATAAAATACAATGCTGTAACTAAACCAGAAATACTGAACATATATTTTTGTGGTCAAAGTTTAATTTCTTGTTACTGGAGGGGAAAGCAAATTTACCAAGAAATTGTGTAAACCATACAACACAATGCTTGACATTAAGCATTTTTATGAACATTATTATCTGTCCATACGCAGTACTGCAGTAGAAATTAGCTCTTTCTTACTCCTGCAGTCCCTAAGACGCTTTCAGGAACGTGCTTCCCTGTGGATAAAATTAACAATGTTAATAAAAATTGTAGTTTGTCCCAATATGTACAACATTAACAATGATATCCCTAATGTTTTCTGTGAAACCTTAGACTATCATTAGCCTTTTATTATTTGAGGGCAGTACACAAGATTTTACATGCTCATTGTTGATGACTGCCACGAGTCACCCTCTAAAGGGGGAAAATAAAACAGAAAGAGTATAGCAGTATTTAAGCTATGCCTATTAGTCTTTTTGTACATGGGCCAACTATGAGCAGTAAGTCTACTCCAAATAAAAGTAGGCTCCTACAAAAATAATATATTATCCCACTAGAAAATAGTGACAGAAGAAATGTAACATGTAAATGTATTTAATCTTCAAATGGAGACACAAAAAAGACACATTCTAGCCATTTAAGGAACATTGTATTTTTCCGTTTGAATAAATAATTTGAAAATTGAATGCATGTTGTTTTGTGTACTTATTTACTGTTTTAGAAGAAGTGACAACAGCAGAAGCCTTTTTTTTTGGTGTGCTGTTTGTTTGACTGTTGGTGACAGCCTCACAGTGGGCCCATCTATCCATCTATCTGCTGCTGCATTTGAATACAAGGTGACGAACTCTCCCACGGCAGGGAGTGCGCGCCTTTTTGGAATTAGCCACGCGGCAAGCCACGCATAGTAATGGTGGCTCGCGCTTTGAGCTTGAACTTGACCGTAGGAATGCGGCTCGTGGGAACGCAGGCTCAAGGGTGCCCTCCTCTATTCATGGAGCACAGGTCGGTGTCAGCTCTGATTATCATAAAGCCCAGCCTGCTTCAAATTAAGGCACGAGGGCTCATGCTCGCTCTCCCTCTTTCACACCAAGCAGAGGAGGAATTAACAGGTCTCTGCACGAGCCTGCTGTGGTAAGAAGTTTACTCTGTTTTAATGTATTTAAACATTACAGTTTATCATAGGGCATGTCCTGTCTAAAGATACTTCAACATTTCTACAATGTTTTAAAGTTTTAACAGGATGGCTTTTTACATTATTTTTAAAAAACTGCATTTCTTCTTTTTCAAATTTATTATAAGGTATTCTTTTGTTCAAATGTGTTAAAATGTGTTAAAACTCGAACCCTAACCCTAATTTTGTCTTATTAACTGACTCGTGCAGATAACATGGCTAATGTGTGAATGCACACTGGCCTAAGCTTTGTATTTGTTATATTGTCTCTTTGTTAAAAGGGTGAATTTACAGTGAACATGTGACAGTATCAATCTCAACTGTAACTATAACTCTTATTTGTTTAAATAGATTTCTCAGTATTGCCATTGCACAAAATTAAGAAATTGTGTATAATAATAGAATATTTGTTATTTTAAAAATGTATTCTACTATTGTACATTACACAGTATGGGCTGTATTCAAGAATATTGTATTAATCTAATCTTAATCTTGTATTTACAAACTCCCTGTCTCTATCTTTTAAAAATTCAACAGGATAATCTCATTGACTTTGAAAATAAATTGTTAATTCATTAGTAATCTACAACACAGTATATTGATTGGAAAATGCTAGTAGCCTCATAACAGAATAGAACAATCATTTTAAAAAGTAAAAGTTACACCTATACGTATATTTCTCAGATGACTTAACTAAATTCTTCTCACAAAGGCCAGACTTGAGCCTGATGCTGTATCTTGAGTTTAGTCTTCTCAGTCTAGTATGAGGCCTGTGAGTTCAGCAAGAGACATTAACACCAATGTGTTTGGCAGACAGTTGATAAAAGAGACACGGCCCATATGAATATATAGAAGTAAAACATTTATACATTTCCGTCACAGATTGTTCTCAGTTTCTTTTTTTGGGGGTTACATTTAATTCAAATAGCAGACAATATTTAAAAAATTGTCACGATAACGATGAGTGAAAAATGTATATGGTGCTCAATATTTGCTTGAACCAGACTGTTCAAAAAAGTGTTTTAAAACAACCATCAAATGTTGTCACTTATTTAGAAGCTGGAAAGATAAAATATCTATAGATCCTTTCGTTAACTGAGTTCAGTGATTTATTCTAAATGCAAATGTTTACGGTACGTATTCAACAGATACTCTTTATTCCCTTCTTCTGCTCTAAATAATATGGTGTTATTATACATTGTGGAGAACTTGTCTGATCCTGTACCAGGGATAAATGTATGACTATTTAAAAGCTAATTAAATCAGAACATTTCTGTCATGGAGTTCATGGAGAAATCTGCTAAAAAAAAACACATGTTACATGAAATCCCATTTATCATTGTCAAAAAGTGTATTTTCAGACATGAAAAAAAGTTGAAAATGTATGATCTAATCATTCAAAATACAGTATTCAACAACTTTTGATTTATATTGCCAGCTGAATGACCACATTAGAGGTTTGCTGTTAAAGTGTTTTGAATACATAGATGTGCTTTTTATTCAGGCAAAATGCAACATCAAATTTAAATTTCATGGAAGACTAGAGGACATGTAGACCGACATTTTGTAATAATAGATTCAATTCTATGTCAACAATACAGTAATCTAAAAGACACAGCCTCACAGATATGGGAAAATAAAAATGATAATATGAAGTAAGTTTTTAATTATTCATATAATCAAGTATAGACTTGTTTTATCTGCCGTGTGAATAATGAGAATAAAGAGTAAATTGTGTTCCTGGAAACATCATCACAATTATGATGTCAGTTTTCTCAGCCTGTAACCTGTGTTGTATGTTCATGATCTGAAATAATAATCACAATAATAATAATAATAATAATTATTATTATTATTATTATTATTATTATTATTATTATTATAATAATAATAATAAAGAAGCTTTTGCAATATTAAATATTTCAACCTTTTTATTTCATTCAATCTTTTAACCTTTCAACCTCTTATTTTAGTTTTACTTTCAACAGGTTAACTTCTGATTAAAAACTCAAATTAAGACTTAGTAATCTAAGTAATCTTAGTGTAAATTCATCAAACACAATTCTTCCTGATTTTTATGTATTCATTTATTTTATTAATACAGCAAAGCTGGTTTCTGATCATGGCTTTAATTTCTTAACACCATAGTTTTTCATAATGGTCTATAAACCTTCCAATAAATATGATATACATATATAAATACAAACATGTTCTTTTATAGATATGACTCATTCTTATTCCATGAAGGAGATTATTGGCTATACTATTTTAGACTTGAATATAACACGTTCCCATGTCAAAAATGTGCCTGCACCAGAGAAAGTTTTAGTTTTCCTACTTTCTTTTATTTCCATCCCTGTACAAACACATATGCTTTGCTCATTGAGTAAATATCCTTATGAAACAAGATTACAGTGTCACTGTACTGTAAACGGCCCTGTTGCTTCTCACCAAAGTGTGTCGCTGTTTCGTCCTGTGGATGTATTTTACTGTAAACTGTATTTATGTACGTATGTGCCTCTTAGAAACGAGACATGCAGCATATCGTTTGTTTTTAAGATCTAAACCGTTAACCCCGCCCACCCTCATTGTAAATATATATATACTGTATATAGTAAATATATATATATATATATTGACACGTTTGATAGGCCCCGTGCCGGCTGTATTCCCTCCTCCTCATCATCATCATCATCCTCCCTCCCCTCGCCTCTGTCGCTGCCGCCGCTCCTCTCACACTCCGGTCTGACCCGCTTTATCCGGTAAGAGAGGATTTTTCCAACAATATGGTAGTCAGCTCTCCGTTTATGCAGCAGGTACATAACATTTAAGATTTGAAGGCGCTGTGGTGCGTTGCGGTGCACTTTTGCCATGCAGGACAGGAGATAGATCTCTCTCTCTCTCTGAATGTCGAGCCCAGCTTATTTGGTTGGAGTGCCGAAAGGACACATTCTGGGACAAATTTTAATTTACTAAATTTTCAAAATCCAGAAAATCTGTAAGGACGTAATTTTTGGATTGAACTCAAGTAAATTGTAAGTATATTTAGAAAACATAGGTGCAACATGTCAAATCGGGCTTTATTTGTATAATCTTTTAATTTCAGTTATTTGATATAATGATTGCATTTCAAGATAATATTGTGTGTGTGCGTGTGTGTGTGTGTGTGTGTGTGTGTGTGCGTGTGTGTGTGTGTGTGGGTGTGTTACCTTATAAGATGTTAAACGAAGAAACTAGACATTGTAATCTGTTCATTCTTATCTATGTTACTGATATACCGCTGCAAATATTTGTTTCAGAACTATAAGCAAATTGTAACTGTAATATTACAATAACATCATGGCATATTCAAAATACTACAAGGGCCTCTTGAGCACCACAGACTCACTTCAACTCATCAGACAAATCGTACACATTTTTCTCACGATGCATGTCAATTAGCCAGCATTAGGGTTTATGCAAACTCCGGAATATTTAATGAGGCTCTTCGCTGCCATGTGCTCATGTGAGAAGTATTCATGTAGTAGTAAGGAGGAGGAGGAGGAGGAGGCCCCAGGCAGCGCTGCAGTGCAGAGTTCAGCAGGGAGATATTGTTGTGAGCCTGGGAAAGTGTAGCGGGGCTGACGCCAGACTCTGTTGTGCAGGGTGGGGGGACCTCGAGGAACCCAGACCTGATTGTCATGTAAATTTCTCTCCGGCACGTTGTTGAACTTGATTTTGACTTCTTTTTTTTTCTTTTCTTTTCTTTTTGTTTTTTTTTTTGGGAGGGGGGGGCATTTTTCCTCGCTTGTTTGTGGGAAAATCCATCTGAGGACACACACACACACACACACACACACACACACACACATGGACATCTCTTTCAACATATTGTCAACCTTCTGTACAGTGGACTGAATGCAGTTTATCTCTAGAAATTAATATCAATTTAGTGGAATATTACACATCAGAGTTCAACAAACCATGATAGTTTTCATTTCATTCTAAAATTCTTCTGAGGTGTTTTATGGCCGTGCTCGATTTAATTTGTTTGGTCAAAACAATTAAATCATCAAATGTAAGAGATACACTGTGGGGAAATACTAAGTTCAATATATGTACATAGATTTTTGATTTTTTTATAACACTGTTGATTCGTGGGTGTGACATGTACTGTATCACTGTGATTAATTAGGTTTGCAAGCAAAAAGCCTACGATAGGGACGCACGTGTATCTAACGCCCTGGTCGCGCATGCTCAGGAGCAATGAGGATTCTGCATCCAATCAAAATGAACACTGCTCTCATGTTGCAACAAGGATTTATTTATTTTTTTCAAAGAATGAACTGGGCCTTCCCGCTCCGCTTAAACCGTGAGCCCAATGTTATGTAAGTTCAATCACAGGATGCCAGCAGCAGAGGCCACAGCTGATTACATCTGCTTATAAACGATGCAGAGTAGAATTAGATTCACACAGTAGAGCCGGACCCGTGCAGCAGCCGGGGCTGCACCTCCATACTAACAGTATCCCCACGCAATAATCAGATATGTAACCGTTATCTGATGCAAGCTTCGTTTGGAAACACACTGTAGCTCGCTGCTCGTTTATTGGTTTACCTACACACACACACACACACACCTACACATACACTGATCCCAGCCCCTTTTTATCCTTTCAAACTTTGAGAGATATTGCTATAGTTGCTATTCGGGTCTGGTCTCTGCCACTGGCTTCTTTTATCAAAGTGTGATTGTTATCGCGCGCACTATCTCATCTCCTCAGCCGAGATATCACTCATATCATAATATCACAATTGATAAGGCTGCATATTGCCTGCATATGCTATCATGGTTGGCTATAGGCGTGGGCCTTTTC
Source organism: Leptoclinus maculatus (assembly GCA_032191485.1). Taxonomy (NCBI): domain Eukaryota; kingdom Metazoa; phylum Chordata; class Actinopteri; order Perciformes; family Stichaeidae; genus Leptoclinus; species Leptoclinus maculatus. Next base: position 4,623,308 of record JAVDOI010000010.1, read on the forward strand.
TGCACCAAGAACAGAAACCCCGGATTCCTCCGCTCGGTTCCTTAACAGCGAGTTTACTATATTAGCCTATTAAACTGGAAAACACAACAAGTTCCCATCCTTTGTGGAGTCTCTGAAACTTCGAAACAGCGTTCATTATGGGATGTTAAATGCTCTAACAAGGCTATTGTTGTTATATAATGTACCAATCATGGCAAAACAATACTCCTCAGCAGCCATAATCAGGTCAACACGTCAACTAACTGTCTTTATTTCGCTACTGTTCCCATGAAATGCATTTAATCAACTTTTTAACATTGTATAAAACGTGCAGAACAGATGAGAGCTGACTTACTAAAATAGCATGTAGCATTTCGTCCATATAAGAGTTGTGTTTTGGGCGTTTTGTTTTGCTTCTTTAAACTATAAAATCAAATACAGCCCATTGCCTCTTCCAAATGAAAATGAGCTTTTATGGCTGGATGAGTTCTATAACACCTAATCTCTAATAAAAAGATTAGAAGATGTGTTGCTGCAGAATGTTGTTGAGAACTAAAATGATTTTATGAAGTTTGTTGTCATTGTCCGTGCAATAACGCTTATTTTAGGAGATAAACGCTTCAATAAATGTGACAGTAAAAGAGCCTTTCAGAGCTGACTTCTTCCAAAATATAGAAGCTTTTAAAAATGTCAAATCAATTTCTCAAAAATACGTACAATCAATGCTGTCAAAATATCATGTTCCACCCAGCTCCATTTGCGAACGATTTTACGCACTCCTCTGTATTTTACGGCCTGACTAATGCGGATAACTAGCGGAATAAAGTCCTGACTGACATACACCTGCACTCATTTTCAAATTGGGGTTTTTAATGATTTCAGATCCCCGCCTCTCTCTCCTTTTCTCTCTCTCTCTCTTTCTCTCTCTCTCTCTCTCTCTCTCTCTCCCTCTCTCTCTCTCTCTCTCTCTCTCTGAGGCGGAGTTTATCCCCTCTGCTCACCGTGTGGACTCTCTTCACTTGGCAGTAGCAGCTCGCGTGTGTGAGGGAGAGGACACATGCAAGTCTATGGAGAGATAGGACACTTTGTAGCTTTAATATTCTGCTCTTTTACACGATTTCTCTCATCGGGTGCGATCAGACCACAGGCTCTGATAACACGGAAAAATACAAGGCGGAATCTTAAATTGTTGACTGTAGTGGAGTGGAGTCAGCCTGATGTGCAAGTAAGTGATGCTGGCCTTATATGACTAGTATAGTTGATGTGGGAATAGCCTGACTCTGATGAAGAGGGTTCTTGTGTGTTTCATCACATTGATTGTGGTTTTTTGTATCCCAGAAATGTAATTTATAGCTGTGACATTATTGAAGGCAGTTTATGGGAACTTTGCTTGTGTGTTAGGCCTGATGCGTTAGAATAACCACTCTAGCAGTGTGAAGCCACAGTGTTGACCGAAGGCTATACCCGGACTCTCAAAAAAATGTGTGTGCGTGTGTGTGTGTAGGTGTGTGTGTGTTTGTCAAACTAGTTATGGAAGCCAAAATAACCTGCGTGTTTTTACTTGTTTCACCTCCATATCATGGGGGAAAAAACATATTACGGTTTTATAAAATAGTATATATAAAATCTTCTAGTATTGCTGCTCCCTCTCTCTCTCTCTCTCTCTCTCTCTCTCTCTCCTCTCCTCTCCTCTCCTCTCCTCTCCTCTCCTCTCCTCTCTCTGTTTGTATCCGAGAGGCGGCCCCTTTAAGAGACGATGGGTTAGTTTGTGTCTTTGGTTATCTAGCTGTATGAGTTTTAATTTCATAAAGCTAGAGAACCGAAAGTACGAACTGACGCCGAGCACTTCGGAGCCGGGGGGCTTCCTCTCGCCTCGGCATGGAGGAGGAGGACACGATGCCGGGGCGTGCAGCAGCAGCAGCGGCGGCGGCAGCAGGAGGAGGAGGAAGCAAGAGGGACGGATGCTGAGGGAGGCTGCACGCCGCGGCTACCGATGAGGAGGAGTGGTGGTGGGGAGGGGAGGGCACTCCGCTGAGCAGGAGACCAACACCGGCGCGATTTTAGTGTTGCTTGTCTACCTCCTCTAGACAGGTGTTGGCACGTTAGAGGAGCCACAAGCGTGTCCGCGAGGGCGTGATTTTGGGGGTTCGTGTTTTGGGGCATCGCGGTGTCGCCGGGGCCTGTTGAGGATCAATAAATCGTCTCTTTCGCTCAACTTTAGGACATGCATGTGGGGAAACATACAAAAAAACATAGCTCGTGCTGTTGTGTAGTAGTCATAACTATGTGGGTGTTACAACAATATCTTGAGGTGTTAGACAGAAATAGTTAGAGGTTTCGTGCAATTGGTCAATCCCGGACTCACGTGATGGTGTTGGCAGCAGCAGCATCAGATCGCTTTTAAGATCTCACATGTTGGTAATGCTGATTATTCCCTAGAAGTTCATTTAAGCCAAGCTGCATCCACTGCATGTGCAGACTCCCTGACTCCTCTGACACTGAGTGTATTTCCTTTATGAGTGTAGGCTAAGTGATCTCCCCTGGCTGTAATTTACTTGACATTAGGAGTGTGATGTATAATTGGATGCACATGTACATCACTTGGTGCAAGATGAAGTCTTATTAAAGTATGGGCAGTGAGTATAGGACTGGACTACTGTGTGCTAAGATGCCTGATAACAACACAGAAACTGTGTTTTTGCACCATTCCAGTGTCAACTGGGCTGTTTGGTTCTTTGCTACCCAACTACAACCTGCAGGGTACAACACATCAAAATCATATGGCATCAGTCAGCTAGAGCAAAGGAGACTGTACACAATCATCGTCAGCCTGTGTCGAACATGCTTTCATCACTGAATCCGAGTTAGACACGGCAGATATGTTCAAATTTGTGTTTCGCTGGGTGGATTATTTTTGTGTTTGCCTGCTAGATAAGAACAAAATAGGACATCGGCTCAGAGTTTGATCTATTCTTAGAGCAGAATCAGCAGGCCTGGAGATGACTGAATATCCCTGAAGTCCCAGAATGCTCTATTTAGACCATGACTGACAATATTTTATGTGCACCGTTAAACAAGAGAGCTTGGATCATGTGTGTGTGTGTGTGTGTGTGTGTGTGTGTGTGTGTGTGGTGTGTGTTGTTGAAGTTTGCGTTTGAGAGCCGGTGTACAGTTGGAGCCAGTATGAACGATGTGACCTCCATGTCCTCCATCTTGTAGGATTAAAATATTATGTGATTTTGTTATCTCTGTCTTTGTGTTTGATTGATTGATGTGATGATTTTTAGCATTTATACCATAATACTTTATTTTGAATACAACATTGTTCCTGTTCAATCCTGTTTTTTCCGTAGCTTAGCAACTGGGATGCTGCCCAGATGAAGCATTCTCCATGCTATTGCTTTGTGGTATAATTTACCACTTATGTGTCTTTTCCATCACATTTTGTAATTTCTGACTTTTCGCAAACACTTTTATCAATCTTGACTCATTTGTCATGCAAAAGAAAATATAAGTCACCTCGCAAAGATACAAAATAATGAGAAGTGCATGAGAAAAAAAACACCAGACAAGTTTGGGTTGAGGGCTGTTAGCTGCAAGGTCAACAAAGCTGCATTTATTTCCCCCCTTATATTTCCCTCGCAAGCCACTTATTTATTCCCGAAAGATGTGGTTTTATTTAAAATGAGAGCTCCGGCAATGATTTCATCCACACTGATTCCCTTTTCTTTTGACTTCAAAGGAAAATGCCGACCACGTCAGCCCTGAAGTTTGCATCGACTCACAATGAAGACAAACTGCCACCAGACAGGACAATGAGTCACCTTACAGGTAAATATTTTAAGTATGAACACATGGATGTAGAGAAGTAGCTCACATGTTATTTCCATATACAGTCCAGGATGTTGCCAAATGCACAACATTATATGCCTAATATTATTTTGTGTACAGCAAGTCCATGGATTTAAGAGGCAGGTTCAGGTCAAACTTTAAGATGCTGGAGGCTTGCAGATAGTTATGTTTCAGCAGAGTCTTGAGCAAACGATGGTGCAGCAATGCTGGCGGTTGATTGTTGTCCATATTTTGTAGAGCTGTGAGGACGCTTGTGTGTGTGGGTGTGAAAAAGACAGAGAACGAGAGACAGGCCCGAGCATGAATTTTGAAATATTGAGGATTTTGTACTTTGCATCAAGAATGATTTTTAAAGTGTGCAGCACTGTAAACCTCACCGTCTTATTCATATGAAAAGGGGCAATAAGAGGGACATTTACTGCCAGTTTTATTTGCGCACAGTGTAAATGTCAGATTGATATTATTCATGTATATATCAGAATATATACACACAGTGTGGAGCTGCAGTAGTAGCCTACAGCAACAGAGAGTAAACGGTGTGATTTGAAGAGTGAAGTAAGACCTCCATGTTGAATTCCATCATTCCTTTGAAGTATTAACATTTGTTACATTGCACATCATCCCCCATCCTCCTCAGACACACACACACACACACTCCCACACTTCTCTCTTTCATTCACATACATTCAGCGTATTATTCCTTTAAACACTATGATCCTATTTGTCAGGTAGAGTGTGTGGTAGGTGCAGGGGAGGTGGCCGTGTAATCTTTGCTGCGGTTCTTTATCCCGTTAGGAGAGTGCAGGCGAGGTTTGGACCTGCTCATGTGTAAAGAGCGTTTGGGTGGCTCTGTCCTTTTCGGCCCTAATGCCTTGACGAGCCACGCTTCCCTTGTCCAAAGTCTCCTGATTATTGTGGGGAAAGAGTTGATTTCCATAAAGGTATCGCACATGCATGATTACCAAGGGCAGCATTAAGTCAAAACGCTTGATAATATTGTGAATTGCAAAGGAGCCCTATTGTGCGATCAAGTGCGGTGAGATATTATTGCTTTCACACTTACGTTAAAATTTACGTTCCCAATTTGAAGGCGTCTAAGAAATAAAAACCTGAGATGTTATCTCAGTTATTTCACAAGATTGAAACAGAAACATTCCTAGCTTTAAGGTTGTCAGTTTGTTCCCTCCAATTCCTCTTAGTTCAGCATTAGGAATTAAACAATAAGTGCACATTGTAAGCAAGGTCAAATCTTCATGGTTCCACAACCTTGAAGCTCAATATAAAGCTCAGTTATTCAAATTTAGTGTGGAGTTCTTTGAGTAGCCCAGATTTTCCCAAGCTTCATATATTAGCATATGCAAGGGCCGGCCTGTGCTGCTGTTTTCTAAAGTGGATGTAAATTATAACCTCAGTATTATACAGGCTGATAGGAGATAAATCTCTGCAGTAATGCATTGCAGCGAATGGGGGTGGGGGTGGGGGGTGCGGCTGCTGTGGAGGGGGGTTGAAGAGTGGGTGTGTGAGAGGTACTGTACAATAGCCGGTGGCAGATGGAATACAGACTAGCAAAGCACTTGCTAATAGTCATGCTAAACTCTCTTTTCACCGGTTTGAGAGTCTTCGGATTTTCTGCCGCATTTCTAGAAGAAAAAAAAAAGAAGACATTTTAAGAGAGATTCTTAGAAATAGAAATTTTAAGACAGTTTCAATATTGGTTTAACAGTTTTGCAAGTGCGCACACATCGTTTCAAAACAAATATTAACACAGGGAGATTACTAAGTCGAAATTTGCACTTGTGCGGTCCAAAAGGCTGAGGGGCTTCAGGCCTCACGAGCAGAGTGGAGATCTCTTTGGAATCTCTATGCAAACTAGGGCTTGAATAATGAGATGTATTTATGAAGGGCTGGGAAAAGGGTCCTGCTTTTGAAAGCCAGTAGGCCGGAGCCTGAATGGGATGGAAGGAGGAGGGGGGAGAGTCGGACAAGGGGGAACGGGGGGTATGTGTAGAGGGGGTACAGGGGCCCCCAGCAGCCCAGGCCTCGGCTGAGGCAGCTGTGAAAAGGGGTCCCGTCTTTTTCCCACGCCCAGCAAGACGCGAAACACTGCCGCAGCTCGCTAGGGTCAAGTCCCATCGCTAATATATACACACATACATACACATGCATGCACACACACATAGATGAGAGATGTGTGTGTAAACGTTGTGCAAATTAACAAGCTGTCTGGGAAGCTCTGTGACATGGGGGACACCTGCTATTCTCCCAGAATGCTTTGCACTCTCATCAGGGGCTGCTGTGCTTGATGGGACAAGAATTAGGTCGTAACTTCAACTTGAACTTAAAACATTTTGGTGAGGATTAAAAAGAGGCTGGATTATGATTTGTTTTAGTTTGTTGTCTTTGTCTTTTTGTGCATTTGAATTTACACAGTGCCATCTGTTCTTGTTACATTTGAAAATGACTGTGTTATTTCTACATTTCTTTAAGCATAATAATTGTATATTGTTTTATGCCTTGATGCAAAAAAAAAATCTGTCAGTTCTGGAGAAATAATGTGATATAGAGATACTTCTGCAATTGTTGATGAGTCCATTCACTCAGTCTGTGGAGGCAAACTTGGCCTTGTGCTTGGACCGAGACCCTAACTGTCAACTTGGCATTGTCTGCCTGCACACACACACGCACACACACACACACACACACACACACACACACACACACACACACACACGCACACACACACACACGCGCACACACACACACACAGCTTGCTTCAAGGACACACAAAAGAAACATTTGAACGTGAAATGGAGGAGAGTTGGGGGAAGATATGGCAACTATGGAGGAATGTTTTTGGCGCTGAACTCTCAGTGTGACCTTCTGTCCTTATCTAAATAAGGAGCTGAAAGACCACAGCAATGTTTTAGAAAGAGAATACTGATCTCCATCTCAAAAAACGGGTGCTTCGCAAAACAATAATTAGCATGAAAAAAAGCAAAGAAAGACAAATGCGTCAAACATTTATTTCGTTTATTTGCTGCATGCCTGGTGTTCATCCGTATCTCATCGTTCCACATTTTGCATTTAGCTTGTTGCAGTTTGTTTAAGAGCAGCATTTATCTTGCAGCTTTTTGAAATGCTGTCCAGCTGCTCTTTTTGCTGCCTTCCTCATGTAGCTGGTGTCACACCCATTCCTTCCCTCTGTCTCTCTCTAGATACTGGCACACCAATCAAATCGGTGCAACACTCAGTTCCCTCCCAATTCCCCGCTGCACCAGACTTACACAGAGCTGTGTCACACTAATTCAGGTCCCCCTGCCTGCGTGAGCTCCTTGCTTTAATTCCACCCTATGAAAGACGCTATCTCTTTGAGTATATTCCTCTCTCCTTTCTCCCGTCTTTATCCTGCCTGTCCCTCATTCTCTGTCTCCTTCTCCCTTCCTCGTCATCATCTTCCCTCCTATTCAGATGAGATTCAAATAGAGAGGGGGGACCCTTCTAATTAGCTCTGTAAAGATGCTTTGTCGCGGTCAGTGTGGCCACCAGTGTGTGCATTGAGAGGGGATGTTTTACAGCTAGTGTTAGCTTTGAGAACGTGTGTATGGGCTCTTAATGAGGTTTGTTAGCTGAGTGTGTATCCTGCTGTTTGAATACACCCTCGGCAGCCTTTGAAGGAATAGAGATGAGGAGAGTAGAGAGGAGTCTTTCAGTGTGGCAGGTTGCAGAATGCAGAATATGCAACGTGATTTCCATTTGAACAGCAGGTGAGAGGAGAATAATGCTTAACTTGCGTGTTGTCCGTGTAAACTGTGGGAAGTATACGGGGCTCATCATGCTCCTCAGACAGATACTTTTCCTCACCACAGAAATTTGTAGCGACTCCAATTAATGCTCCTTGGATTCGTTTTCGACAGATGCTTAAGTAGAAGTATTAGCCAAAATGAATCTACTGGTTTAGTATAAAAGTATGTAGTAGACACTATAGTTTGCTGATGAATAGGAGGCCAAGTGCAGAGAGAGAGAGAGAGAGAAAGAGAGAGAGATTCAGCTCATCATTTGTGGTTATGATTTGAAGCCAGCTCACTAAAGAAGAGAGAGTCAGAAATCATTATTGTGCAACTTAACCAACTTAGCCAACCTAATACTTGTTACAGAGTTTTCTTTCCTTTTTCAATTCTAAAAAATGAAGACTTGCATGTCTCTCATTCAGCACAAAGACAATGAAGACGATGGTTAATATAATTGGGGATCAACTGTGAACAGTGAAAGGAAATAAATATTTTAAAATGTAGACAAAATGCAGAGGAGAGGTGGTGGAGGTGGTGGTGGTGGTGGTTGAGATTAGAGATGGCTGGAAACAGATGAGAACGAGAGGTGGAAGGGAGACGGAGAGAGAGAGAGAAATGAGGAATTGTATGGAGCCAAAGAGCCGACCTGCTGAGATTGTAAACTGTCACTCAGGATGCAGACAGACAAGCAAGACAGACATCATTTCCCCATATTACCTTCCACTACTGAAACTGTCGTCCATGCAGCCCCTTCTGCTCCCCTTCTTTTTCCATCCCTCACTCATGATATTTTTTTTCGCTCGTGCACATGCATGAATATGAACCACCTGATCTCTTTCTTCTATCTTCCTCCTTTTCGCAGCTCCTCCACTTTCTCCAGGTCTGTCTTTTTTTCCATTGATGAAATGAGTCAGCTTGCAGAATGCTCTCCCCTCTCATTTTTCGATGGTTCGTTGCCTCTCCATAGGAGGCAGAGAGTGTTTGGGCTCTTTCCCCTGTTTTACCAGTTTACCAGTGTAATCCTTTACACCGGCACAATGAGCTCTCACTCCAGCCACAGGATTCTATTAGGCTCCCAGAGAGACTCAGGATCTCCATAAACATTTTCCAGCTACCCCCCTCGCCACAGCTAAACTGATAGCTTCCTTTGTACATGTTAAGCAGCGCTCCCCTTTGTTTAGCCAGAGGAGATTTTACCTGTCTGGAGAAGAAAGGCAGAATAAAAGCTTATACACTTACATTACCAAGGGCTTGTTAACGCTGTCGACTTCACTCCCAAACTGACTCCCAAAACAGTGTTTCCTTTACAACCGCAGAGTATATAACAAGCAACTGCGAACAAGCAAACACTTGTTATAAGGTCTTTGGAGGAACGCTTAAGATGTTTGAAAAATGCTGAAGTCTTTGGAGGATGCGATTCCTGCTCGCTGCTGCAAACACGATGTCATTAAAGTCCGTAGATAAACTCGGCAATCTGTCATTTCATTTGGAGATTCACAACTGAGTCTGTACCTCATTGAAACCTTTGAAATGTATAAAAGCAGACATATATTTAGGTATTAATAGCTCTCCATCTTTAAGAGGGAACATTGTTCACTCTTGCAAAAATGCTGCTGCTTTTACAAACTGTATAATAATGTGTCGCCCTCTTCATCTATACTTTTTTGGGGGGAAAATGCTCAGTTAAGCTATAGAGTCCAAGCATATAGTACTTTCCTACCAAAATACAAAAAGAACACGGTAGCAAAACATACTAAACACAATAAGAGAAATGAGCACAGCCTGAAACCAGTGTGCTCTCCAGGCTTCATAGCTTCATTTAAATGAACTAACAAGTATATTGTATGAATGGCTCTAGCATGGTCTTTAATAGTAATTGATTCCTTAATGCTGAGTAATTTATTTCTTGATGAATTGTATTTATTTCATCCTATTTTTATTTATCTATTTATTTAATGCATAACTGTAAATTTGCCAGTTCAAGCAAAATGGCTAATTTTCAACTATTGTCAGTTGTTGAATTATCCATCAGAAATAATAAGACACAAGATCTAGATTGACCATAGGAATCGTACAGGCTGATGACTATTTTCTTAAATGTTATAGAATAATCACAATGAATATTGCTCTTAATTCTATCAAGTTTTGTAATTTTTTAAGGCAGTATACGGCTGAAGCTGCTGCGATGTGTTTGTCGATGTTTTTTTCCTCAAGTCCAAAGCCATGGGTCACAGCTAGGGCTCCTTACTGCTCCCCTCCTCATACACAAACATACTCCTCTGTCTCTTCTCCTGCCCCCCCAATCCTTCCTTCCCTCTCCTCCCATCTTGATAATGCAGTTATTTTCTTTCGTGCTGGATGGAGGGCAGCCCTGAACTAACATTGTCCCCTATGCCGGCTCTAGTGGGGGGCCCTATTGTGTGTGAAGGAATGGGGAGTTAACACCCATGTCTGAACCCTCTCAATGGGGGCATTGTGTCTGAATCTTCCTCCGGCTCACCCAATCTCACCCCACGTCACTCCCCTGCACAGGCCAAGCCAGGGGCTACTCCGGGTGCTCCCCCATTATATGATGAAAACATGCACATAACAGCGAACTCAAATCCACAAACAAACCATCCCATAACTGACCCCGGCCGCTTTCACCCGGTGCTTTCTGTGTCCTATTAATTTTGCAGCAAACCACACTGAGCTGAATGCTGTTTTTTTACAGAAATGGGGGCCACTCGGTGCACGGTTACTGAAGGAGGCCCCTGCAATTCGTTTTTCTTATAGAAAAGAACAAAGCGACACATAAAGGACAATGTTGTATTAGCATGATAACAGGATTCAGAATGCTTTCAGAAAATTTCAAGATGCACTGCAGTGAAGGAATCCATGCAAACTATTCATTTAGTATTAAAACCGTTATCATGCTCATTGTTTTATTTATGCCAGTCATAAAACATGGTAAAAAAAAATTACTAGACATAATAAATGTCAATTGTAATTTCAAATAATCAAGGTTAAGTGTAATGATTTTAATGTGAATGATTTATATTTATGGGACAAAAAAACATGTAAAAACTATGAACAAAGATGGATGTGTCTGTGTTTCATACAGTATGCTGAGCAGTTTTATTTGTTTCTGTATAGCAGCGAGCGCCTTGGGGCAGGTTACAAAAGAGCAAGTTGGCGTTTTCTTCCCACATATTTTTAATCAAAGTGTTAGTGTTTACATTTGCATTTGCATTAAGCAGAGGGATGCTGAATGCCAAAGGTGAGATTTTGAAAAAAACTCTCTTTTCCCTTTTTCAGATGGAAACAAGGGTGGGTGGTTGGAAGGCTGGATAAAGGCTGGTAGATGACTGAACTCAGAGACCCAGCGCTGCTCATCATCATTGCCATGGGCTCTCGTCTTCCTTCTCTCCTCCTGTGGCCGATACCTCCAACCAGGGGTCCAACAGAGCCAGTGAAGCCCAGGCAGGGAGCTAGTGAGTGGGCTGGAAAGGATGGAGAAGGTCCCTGATGGCTAGAAGCACCTCTGGAGCTACCGACATGCAGGAGAAATCAATATGAAACACAGATCCAGCACAGCTCTGAGTGGGTCTTTCCTGTGTTAGTCTGTGGCCTAGGGGCCCCGCAGACCTCCAAAGGACAGGCCCTGCGTGGCCCTCTCAGCTGCAGGCTGAGACTGGCTCCTCAGACTGGACCTCAGTCCCAATCTCCACTGGCTGTGTGTGGTTCAGCTGAAGGGGATCTCTCCCCAAATGATACCCCGAATGCTGAGAGACCGCCGACAGGGATATTCCTTTCTCTTTCTTTTTTTTCCCTTCATAAGATTGACATATCCCCCACCTTCTGCCTCTGGCTGTTTAAAAAACAGTTTGGCAGTCCTGCGTTTGACTCTCTCTCCATCCTCAACACGCCCGTTGTTTATTCCCAAACCAGTTTTTACATTTGACAAAGAGACAGTACGATCTTTATTTTCTCTTCCACTCTTGGCTTGCTGTTACTATGGTAAGCTGTAGACATGTGTCAGTTAAGACCCGAAAAACTGGCACATGATATGATTGTCTTTTTCCCTCCGTGATGTCTGGTATTCAATCCCAGAATTCTTTTTTTTTAACTGACTAACTGAATATCAAGAAGGGCAGAAGATCACAGAGCAGAGAGACCTTCTCCTCTTGTAGTGGAGATGGTAAAATGGCAAGTATCTCTCTTTAGCACTCCACATTTTCCACTCTGAACAACTCTCAATGTGCTCTCATTACCTCATACATCACCTAAAATCGTTTGTGTGTGTGTGTGTGTGTGTGTGTGTGTGTGTGTGTGTGTGTGTGTGTGTGTGTGTGTGTGTGTGTGTAACTTTGCAGCCTCTTTAGTTAATAGAGAATCATTTAATGATTTTGATTACAGATGTAAAAGATGTTTCTTTAACTCTAAGAAATGTTTGGAAGTTAACAGGTTAATTTAACTTCTAAAATGTAAAATGTCACTCAGATCTGAACATTTTGAATCAAATAGAACTATTCTCTATTTACAGTTCCCCCAACAGACAGCTCTGTTTGTGTGTATGAATAGATATGCTTGGCCTTGAAAGCCAGCGAGCAGCAGCAGTGCACCCACAGCTCCCAAACTGCTGCCGTCGTCACAGTAATGCAGTGTGGTTGTTTCCATCCAGATGGGCACAGCTTCAGACAAAATGGCCGCCAGTCTCTCCCTCTGCCAAAGATGGAGGGCGCATCTCTGTTGTCTGCCATCTGTGCATCCGTTAGCTGTTGTCGAATGCAAATCGAGGCTAATTGCATTTGCATAACCTCCAACCATCGTGTCATTGGCATGTGCTGATAATTGCTCCTATGAACGCGGCGTAGCGGCAAGCGAAACAGGAGTGATGTTTTGAAGTGTATTTTGGCGCTGTTTGTTTTTCTCTTAGGGTCGTGAGTATATGCGCACCCTGAAATGTGTTTGATAGGTGTTGGTCGCGTGTGAGAGTCTGGTCCTACTGTGCCATATGGTGCGCGTGTTTGCATGTGATTCCCTCGCATGCAAATGTGACAATGTACAAAAGATTAAGTCGAGACGTTTTTTTTTAATCAGATAGCGCCCTGTCAAGCATGCACAGAGTTTTTGAACATGCGGACATATATAATGCACTGATGAAAGCATTAAGCAAACAGAGAAGCTCAGACATGCACACAGACTCTAATTAAAAAGGGATCCATAGGCCCAACATACTCCAGACTGACAGACCATAATAGTCTCATTTTCATGCACATGGGTGTCTGGTTACCATGGCACTGAACAAATCAAGGGGTGACTGATTTTGCTAGAAAAGGGCTGCACATGAAACATATAAATGGGAGGTGTGACAAAAAACTGCCGCCTGAAGAACACTGTAGCTGTGAAGTATCATATCAGGGTGTTTTGCTAAGAATACACCAGTTAGAGGAAAATGAGAGACAATCAAAGTGCTTTTCATCTTTTCGAGACTTGAAATAACCTCAAAAATATTCAACATGCAGATCTCATAACTTGGCATAATAACGTTCGGAGCCGTTCATGTAGTCAGAGGATTGAAGCATTGTATAAATGAATAGCTCACGTTCTTTTTTGCATTTTGGCAGTTCGTCGTTTTGTGGTTGCATTTGATTGAGCAGGTCTTGTTTTTGGGGCGTTAATTCATGCGATGAGAGGCGGCCGAGTAACAAAGCAGCGTTCATATTTGCATTCGCCCATCAAGGCAGCTGCTGCGCTGTACAGTTAGGTCTACTGTGGGCAGCAAAATGGCGGTCACGCGAATCATAGGGTCTGTCTGCTGGTCGTGGGAGCTGAGGAGAGGAGAGAGGAGGAGGGGGAGGGGGGGGGGGGGAGGATTTTTGGGGCGTCTAGTTTGAGTTAAAGAGAGGGTTGCGGGGTCTAGACTGTGGGGTGGGGGGTCGCTCATAAGGGGAAGATGGAGTGGGGGGTGTTAGTGGAGAGGTTATTATTTGAGAGGGGGGGGGCGTCTGGTTTTTACGAAGAACAATTAATGAGGGACTGGAGGGGAGGGGGGTAGTTTGTCTGCATTTGTGAACATGTGTCTGCGTCTCGTCCATTTGCATAGAGCGATCAGGGCGTCCATATGCTGTGCGGCGAGGCAAATTCAGTCACAGTCTTTTGCACGCCTCTCAAGGTCTCTCTCACATGATCTGAATGAAAACCCACCGAGTGTCGCACCCCTCCACATCTGACAGTCACATTATCCGTCGGTGAGCAGGAACGCGCTCTACCCCATTTCTCACAATAACACTTAAACGCTCCTACTACACTGAAGCCTCATGTTAGCCGCATCACTGTTTCTGTCTGTCACGCCAGCCAATGGGGAGATGCGAAGCTGGTGTCAGCCAATGGCAAACAGTAAAGAATCAGGAAGAGGAAGGAAAAGGCGAGGAGAGTCACGAGTTTACCCTTGAAGTGCCGTTGAAAACTGAATCAACAACACAGCTTCGGCGGGAAGAAATTGAAGAGATGGGAGCAAAAGGATAGTGGGAAGGGGAGGAACGACATGAGAGCGTTATTTTGTGATCAAGACAGCCTAGTTTAAACATAAAGCAAAAAAGAAGGGAAATAAAGCAGTTTATTAGAAACAAAAATGATGACTGTGTTACATTTCCTTTGTGAGCTAGTCAGACACGTCATCGCAGAATATTTACAGATCAATTTGAGGGGGAAGAAGGGAAAGAAAAGCCTCCACTTTAGTTAAAGTCATAGACGTGGTGGTCGTCCTGAAGCCAGACAGAGACACAATGCAGATCTCCATAATGTGCTACATGAATACTGCTGTATTTAAAGTGTGATCGTGCTGGAGGCCTGAGCTCGGAGCGTGGGAATGTTAGGAGAACATATGCAGAACAGTCGGCCACTGGCGAGACAGCCCTGCTAGCATGAATGCTGTTGTAGCAGGTGAAAGAGGACCCTAGAGTTCATGGGTCAAGGCCAGTGAAGGGGTTGTCTGGCTCACGAGAGTGTGTGTGTGTGTGTGTGTGTAGGGCCACTTCTGTCGTCGTCTGGGTCATGTAGGATGCTAATGAAGTTGCCAGGCTGTTTGATAAGCACGGCTGTCTATTGTTAGCTCAGTCTGGTTTGTTCAGAGAGGCCTAGACTGGGTGTAGACTTGGACAAGAGCTCCTTCATCATCTTGTAGTCGTAGCCGAGTAGCAGACAGGCAGATAGACAGGCAGTGTAAAGTCAGACCTCCCCTGCTGAAAGTGTGATTGTGTTGTGTGGAAGCCTTTTCTCCCCACATCTCTGCTTTCTGTAAGATTTCTTCTCTGATTGACACATTGGTCTCAGGCTCTCCAGCATGGTGCCTGTCTTTTGTTTCTCTCTAGATTGATGGCAGCTTTGTACCGCGACTACGTATTTCCATGATGGAGGAAATCGTCAAGAGTGCACTGATTTAGAGCATACTATTGGATGCCGGCTTTATAGCTTTAGCCGCTGTGATTTCTGTGTAATCAAACTTGTCAAATAAAACTATTAAAGACAGCAGTATGAGCCACAACATTACACTGGATGATGTGTTCCTTCATTGCAATGAACATGAGCACTGTGATTTGAGTGCTGCTGTTAACACTGTTAGAACATCAAATGTGTATTATTCCGCAGCAGAAAATAGTCCCCCACAAATGCTCTGTTTACTCTTGTTTGAGTGAGATTTGTTAAAAATGACATTGCCCAGCTGTTTTAGGGAATACCTTTTTTAATGAAACAATATAGATGTGAATCATTTACATCTTCAGGATGAACGAATAGGTTTGGGGCTAAGGAGCCACAGAGCATAATGCAACCAGAAACCAACTAACGCTTAAAACATACAGTATTTAAACAGCTTTTGTTTCACCATGCTGGAGACAGCTTGGTTTGATTCCTGTCATAAGATCGTATCCAGTTTCCTGAGCAGGGTCGCGCATTAAAAACGATTTATTTATGACGCCCACTGTAATCGTGAAGGGCTGCATGCGTAAAGGTGCGTTACTTATGGTGTCCCTTTAAGAGGGAAAGCATTACCTCATCAGGAGCTGTGTAAAGGAAGGAAGTGAGTGAATGGGCGAAGGAGCGCAGTGCTAACTCTCTCCACTCCTTTATGCCTGTGGGTGCAGGCTTCATTAGCTCTACAGAAAGGGACAGCTCCCTCCCAGTCCCCTCAATAGACCCATAGACCTGTCTCACTGGCACAGGCTCTGGCTCAGTGGGGAGTGTGTGTGTGTGTGTGTGTGTGTGTGTGTGTGTGTGTGTGTGTGTGTGTGTGTGTGTGTGTGTGTGTGTGTGTGTGTGTGTGTGTGTGTGTGTGTGTGTGTGTGTGTGTGTGTGTGTGTGTGTGTGTGTGTGTGTGTGTGTGAGTGTGTGCGCGTGTTTGCGTGTGTGTTGCCGAACCATTCACACACCACCAGGCCTCATAGTCTCTCACTCATGCCTAAAGGAAGCCTGGCATTGACACGTTTTTTTTAGGACTCACATCTCTCTTTGTTCCTCGTCCTCTTGTTTTCTCTCGCATGCTTTCCATTATTCTCCATTTCTCAATTTTTCCTCATTGTGTTTTCTCTCCCAGTCGCTTCGTCTCAGATCTCTCACACAACTATTCAGTAAAGGACCATATGCTGTACAGGACTTCTGTACTCTGCAGCAGATCTGGATTTTTAGACAAATTTTCCTGGTTTTATCTTGATTTATGTTACTTAAAATTGACCTTCCCTGTCTCTTTAGCCTACATTTGAGATTAAAAGGGCTTTCCAAGAATAACTTGCACCTAAAATTTGAATTTCACTGTTATTTAAACTACCGTTTTTGAACGATGAGCAACTGATCCTAACTGTATTTGCAATGATTACTCGGCAGAACTTTGTCAGTTTACTCAAAAGACCAACTGAGCTCACAACATGCAGTGGTTTAAAGAAGTTAATCTGAATTTTCTGATAACTGAGGAGGTAAATTCAGTATGCTGGTACTTACAGTAGATCCTCTCATAAATACCATTTTACATCAATTGCTGTTATATCAGCCAACTAAATCTGATACAATTATACCATTTATTTTATTGTGACGTGTTCTGTTTGAAATAATTACATTCATTGAAATATTTCATATTTATTCGCCAAAGTTATTGAAATAATTCAGTATAAAATATTTTAGCTTTCATTAAAACCCTTCCTGACGCCATCATTAAATAAACTTGGCGTGATCTAAATGAAATGGAAACACGGAGATGGGAGACTATTCCTCAAAACCCCGCTATGACGCGTCTCCATTTCCCATCAGGAACTGTGTGCAGGCAGCTATTCAGGGTCCTCGTCTAGTGAGGGGGGGAGGAGACGCAAACGCATATAGGCAAAGGTGCTGGAAAGTGGCGGGCTAGCAGAGATGATTAGCATGGGCAGCCGCCATCGCGTGCTCTGCTTATTGTTGTGCAGTGCTGCATTAATGAGCCCAGTGTGCATCCAACAGTCTGTCCACGATAAACACATGTACACACTCGCATCTGCTTTCACAGCCAACACATACAGAACACCGAGTGGTAGAATAAACACACATACAGCACGACTCACCCTTTTATTCAGATCACTCACCAGTCATTCACTTGTGCAAATAAATTGAGGAGCAGAGCTTCTTTTTTTGTATCATACAATTATTTTGTCTAATCAAGACAAAGTGAAAGATGTGGATATTTAACACACCCGCTGGTGATAGTTATTCTTTTAATTATTGATTTCCAGCAGAGTCCAGGTCATATCTCTGGGGGTTCAAAACTTCGGTGAAAGTAGATGAGGAAGAAATTGTTATACCCGTAGAGAAATGCAAGCTTTGACTCAGAAATAGAAGCCTTTATAGAGAGAGAGAGAGAGAGAGAGAGAGAGAGAGAGAGAGAGAGAGAGAGAGAGAGAGAGAGGAATGAGAGTACAACACTGTGGCCTGGTTTGTGGTTCCAGAGGGAGCGAGACACTTTCCCCTGCAAAACGAGATAGGATGAGCTCTTTTAACACACATACACACACTCACACAATTTACACAAATATACACATGCACACCTTGTTCCCTCCTTCTAAGTGAGCCAGGACTAGATTCCTGTGGCTTTGTTGTTGAGGCAGCAGAAAACTTATTGCCCCAGATTTAAGCGAACCTGCTTCACACATGCAGCAGTAAACTCTTCACACACTCCAACTGAATCCAACTATTTTCATCACAATTTCATCCTTTTTCTTCTCTGCATCACTTCTTATCGCAAATATCCAGTGAGCTGCGTGTGTGTGTGTGTGTGTGTGTGTGTGTGTGTATACATGTGTATGTAACAGACAGCCTGACCTCTGACCTTGTCCTGCTGTGAGGCTTTCATTCCCATAGGCTGGTTGCTGTGGTCGTCTCTGCACACACACACACACACACACACGCTGTTGGCTCTATTGGTATAGCTGTCGCTCGGCCACCCATTCAGGGCTCAGTCACGGCCACTTAGAGCGCAGCAGACTCAGGGATTCAGACGAGCTGTGATCCAATGACATGTATTTATAATGAGGTGGCTGTGGGGACGTCTTTGTTGGACAGACACACAGACTCAGCATAAGAGTGTGTTTGTTGGGGAGGGGGGTTAAAGTCCCGTAGACCCCCCCCCCCTAACACACACACACACACACACACACCCTCCTCGTTGATACAAATTCAAGCCTTTTTTTGCATCTATTTACGCCTCTCCTATACTTCTCCAACTCTTTCACACACTTTCTCTGTCTTGCCTTGTTGATCCGTAGCAAAGATTTACCTCGTTACTATGAAAGTATCGTCGGAGCGACCTTGTCGAGTGGAAGAGAGGAAGAATTTGGTGGACAGTCTGTTCTCTGTCTCTGAAAACAGTTCAAGTCAGAGCTGCTGTCCCAAACAGTCCCGTCAAAGCAAAGTTTCAAGTTCTTGCTTTAAAAGATGATAGGTCAACGGGTCTCTTATTGATGATTATTACAATGACACAGCTGTGTCAACATTTTCCTGTCAAACCTGTCAAAACTTGAGACTTGGATTCTTTTATTATGAAGTATCAAGTCAAGCGATAAATCGAGGACATCAGAATAAGAACATGTCACTCAACACAACACCATCATGTTTCATTCACCAAATGGTTTCGGCTGTCTCGCCTTCATCGGGGTGATGTCTGTCCTTATATACAGGCCTGACTTGTAAAACACCACAGATACTACACAAAATATACAAGTATACAGAACATCATTACCGTCCCTTTTTAATGCTTTTTAATGAAGGCAAGACACCTGAACATTTTTATTAATGAATAGGGTTTTTCACTTTGATGGAGCATCTCGCTGTGCATGTTCTCCATCTTAGAAAGAGTTAAATTAGGGACAACAAATACGTTTTGAGTGGAGGAGATTACGATCTAGTCTCTTTTTCTCCCACAGATATGAAAAGCTCTGTAGCTATTTTAAGATTATATGACACAGAGGAGTCAGAGAAGGAATAACATTACACATAATAATGTCACACTCTTTGCAAGTTACTCTCTGTGTGTGGTGTGGAGACAGGACTGCAGTCTCCCGTCTGCATACATTAGCGGGTTGATGGGACAGCGTGGGCAGAAGAGGAGCCCTGGAGAGCCCTACAGGCTCGGGAAGGCCCCTCATAATTGCCCAATGTCTGAAACCCTGCTATCTATCCGGGGACTGTGGTCCAGCTCTGATCTCCTCTATCATGACTAACCCTCTTCTGCCTCCTCACGTCCCACACACACACCTTGCTTTTGGAGCATTAACAGAAATAAGAAGCTATCATTTAAAACCATATGAACTTTAAGCAATTTAAGGAAGTCCAAATTCAAAGGCAGTTGGTTTGGTCCTGTTTCATTATAATCCTGATTAAAGTCTGGACAAATTAGGATTAAATCCCTTATCTCTGCTGCTAGGATCCTTATCTTGTTCAGTCATGACGTTGCAAAACCAGACAGCAGAAGTGTGTCTGGTGTGTGTGTGTGTGTGTGTGTGTGTGTGTGTGTGTGTGTGTGTGTGTGTGTGTCTTTTCCCTCGGGCATAGTTGTGGGGTTCTCTGCTGACTATGTGTCCTCTCGACGCTCCAGGCTTTAGAGGTCAGAGGTGGATGAGTGTAGACTCCAACACAGACAGATATTAGTAGTCATGAGGAGGATGTCCCTTCTGTATCTCTCCTCCCTCCTCAAACCCCTTTTTTTCTATCTTAGTCCAAAATTGCTGCGTCAGTCCTGTGACGTGACTCATAGTCATGAGTATTCACTGTGAACGCTCAAGCGTAGTATAGGTGTATCTCAGACAATCTCTCTGGCCTTCATGATCCTGACTGTAAAAAAAATATATATGTTTTATTGTAGTATTATTCTGTCACTAATTTCCTGTGTTTTTTTGTTCCTCTGCAGATTGGTGATGGCTGAACAACTTGACTCAACTGACCCAGATTCCACCCAGATTGGACTGGACCATTTTAACCACTTTTTGTTGATTTCCTGCTAAATGATTAAAGCTTCTGACATAAAATATGTTTTGATAGATAGTCACTACTTTGCCTGTGAACTTACACACAAACACATGTAAAGGTGAGCCGCTAAATCTTCAAATCCAAGGAATAGTCACTGACAAAGAGAGACTTTGAAATAGATTTTTGTACTTCAAGATGTGTTTTTAAAGTTAAACAGCATGTATATTTAGTGGATTAATAAATTAGATATGAAAAGGTATTATAATTAAAGTGATTTTATTTTTCTAAATATATTAATGATCATGCTAATTGTTGTAAACTGATATCTGATTGTGGGCTTAATTACTTTAATTGATCCTGTTGTACGTCGTGGAAAAGTCATTGGAAGTGTGGTTTTTAAATTGTATTTTTTAGTAGGCGATCACTCCACTATGTCTCGATGTCGAGGTTGAATCCATTGATAAATACTCTGAGGTGTCATTTGTTGAAACTGTACTGTGTGAATATTTGTTCAATAAAGAGAATATTGATTTTGACATTTCTCTCCAGTGAATTTTTTCAGTTTTCAAATTATATTTTCAGTATAAAGTCTTGACTTTGACACAATGCTCTCACATTTATATAATTAAAGAATGAAAAATGTGTATCCCTGTATCTATGGAGCTAAATCTGTATCCTGTTTTTAGACACTTACATGAGTTGCTTTTATTGAATTAATTAAGGTCTGACAGTGTCATTTAGTGGACATTGTAAAACAGGGAGATCTTTATTCACGTAACAAATAAACACAACTAAGACCACGAGAGATATGAAAGTTAATTGAAATCAAACCGCTGCATTTTTAACTATACCTTCACTACCCCAAAAATATTATTATTTATTCTTTGTCTATTGTTTTTAATTGAACCTGTGTATTGGACTTCATTCAATGTTTTATTTTCTTCAGATTTTGATGCTGTTACAGCACTTTTAGTGATTAAGGGCTTTCATGCCATTTTACTTTTATTCATAATAATAAAGAAATAATTATCTATTAGTCCACAGGCCCAACAGAAGCTAACGAGCTACGCTGTACAGGCCATTCCTCGAAGAATATGAAATGTCTGCTAACAGTACAGTTTTAATATTAAATAGACTATTATATAATGGGCAAAATTACAATAAAAACTATATTTTTCTTTTAGTTAGTTTTTTTGTTACACACGCTTTTTATCTAAAAGTTATGCATCTTTTTCTTTTTGGAGCTAATCTTGAGAAAAAAATGACGGCCTACATGAAACTATCCACAGGCCTAAAGTACAGTGCAGAATTGTATTCTTTGTATTTTCAATTAATGAAAGAGAGAAATTGATATATAGTGTTTTAAAAAAGAAGCAATAATCTGGTTTTACATCTTTCAACTTCAAAATCAAATATAATCTAACATAGCCAAGAAGCATCTTGTTTTTCTGACAGAACATTTTGTTTTGTGGCACAAACTAAAATAACACAAATATTTTTCTAGGTTCATATATTTTTGAATCAATTTTCACAGGGTTTTACATTAAAAAATAAAAGGAAATTGAGTTAGAATTCATCTAAAATGGAAGAGATGTGTGTTTTGCTGCTTTTCTTTCAGATAGAGAATGAAAGAGACAGAGAGAGAGAGCGACAGAGAGAGAGAGAGAAAGAAAGAGAGAGAGAGAGAAAGAGAGAGAAAGAAAGAGAGAGAGAGAAAGAGAAAGAAAGAGAGAGAGATAAATAAAGAGAGAGAGAGAGAAAGAGAGCAGCCATCATCTGAATAAATGCAAATTGGCGCTGCCTCCACCTGGCATCATGCCAAGTATCTATAGCAACCATGTCCTCCGACAGCCTCCGTCCATCCCTCCTTCCTTCACTCTCTAATTAGTCCTCTATCTTCCCTATAGCTCTTTTCTTTTGGTGCTTTTCCCCCCACGTTCCCAGAGATCTGTGCACAAAGAGTCTGGTCTGTCCGGTTCAAGAAGGACCAAACGAAATACTTCACCTCATTTAAACAGCCGCTCAATTAACACAAAGTACAGTAAAATACCCTTTAATGAATATGGATTCCTTTTCTTTCTACATTATATTAATACGTCTAAATCTGATCTCAAACAACGTTTGTATTTAATAATATCAGGCATTTTAATTCATTATTATTGTTTTCAGTTTGCTCAGTTTATTCCTCAGGTTCCTATGTGGCCGTGTTGCGTTCACGGTCAAGTTCAAAGCTTCATCAGGGCCTCGGGCGGAGGAGAAGCACCGCTTGACCCAGCTCACCTTCCCTTGGCTCCCAGCGCGGTGCTGCACCGCCACCTACCGGCCGTCTGTGGAACTACAGCCGGAGGAGTTCACTCATTCATGGGGAGGCAGCGCCCTCTAGTGGTCACTAGATATCATTACATACCACGTTGTATTCGGCCTAAACAAAGACACTTTTTTCTAAAGTGACCCGAGAAATAGATTAGATAAATAAAAAAATCAGCATGAGAAATTGAAAATAAATACAATGTTTTGCCATGAATAAATTAAATATTAACGAATGTTCCATTTTTACTGTATGCATTGATTTATTTATATATAATTAGATTATATATATTGTTGTATTCATTTGTTATTACATTATTTATTTAGCAGTATATTCTCATTCATTTTCACATTAATTTACTTATTTATTTATACATCCATATGCATGTATTTCTTTCTTTATTTCCACATTTATTATTTATACTTTTTAAACTATATTCTAAATGTATTTATTACTTTTCATATATATATTTATACACTTCATTTACATTTACACACTATTCATATATTAATCTCCAATTTATTTATTCATGTTCTGTGTCACTTTGGGCCACTACTGTTAACGGGCCACTTAATGAGCTTATAATTAATAGTAAATGTGTACGTGTGATTAATATGCTTCAGACATTTGAACAAACCAAGTGAGTCACTTTGTCTACGTAATATTTTCATTTTTTTGTATTTCATCATATTGTTTCTTAATTGACATTTAATCGACAATACAATTATTCATATTTTTTATTAAAATAATGACACAATGGACTAGTCTGAGTGTTAAGCGTTAATGTCAAGAACCACACTGAAACTATTTACATTTTAATTTTAGATTCTAAAGTTTTAATCCACAAGAACCAAAAGACATCATTCAGGCAGAACAGTGAAATAACAACATCAATCTGGTGTTAACATCCACTTTTATTTTGGAATTTGATATTTCAAACTGTCCAACAGATACATCATCATCAATAGAGATCAAACACAGGGTGTGGTATTAGTAGCTACGTTTACATTCAGTTGGCACAAATCACGAGGATTTACAACACAGCAGTCCCATCGCTGCTGCACTGAAGCAAACACGATACAAGATGTTGGAACATGCAACACAGTATGTCTGCATGTCGACGTAGGATTACCCACAAATAGGGTTAAAACAATCAAATCTGCTTTTATAGGAGCACATTTTTTTTTAAATCACATCTTCCAGTTTTTTAGTTGTTGTAGTGATTTAGTATTCTTCATCATTAGGCCACTGTCAGGTACTCAACAAAAATATCTACTTTTCTTTCAAAACTTTTTTTGGCATTTCATGATTGTCTGGTGTTTTTCCAGGCTTGTTGTTGCTCTACCTATCAGTGTATTTCGTGCATTAACCTACTTCCCTTGATCTATAGGGAGATAACATTACAATGCTCTTCCAATTGAAATCAGGACACAAATGACCATCAGATGTACTTTGAATTGAGTCCTAGACTGGTTGGAATGGATTGTTCAAGTCTGCTAGGGAGCCATGGTTCACGCATCTCACCCTAGACAGCCCAACACTGCAAGGCAGTTCATACGTTTTACAAAATTCACATACAAAAACTGGACCTTAAGTAATACATTCAGTCACAGAGGTCTAACAATCTCCAAACTTCAAACCGTCTTCTGCCCCTTAAATATTTGTAAAGGCTAGAAAATGGAAGCAACCTTCAAAAAAGGTTAGTAGAAGTAGCTCAGGCATAGTACAAACGTTACTATTCTTTGCTAGGCACTTGAGATTCAGTAACTACCCATCACTCAGCTTCCAGTTACTGTATACTTTCTACATTACAGCACTCCTGGACGCTTCAGCTCGGGACACGTGCGGGTTTCAAGCTGTCAGTGATTAAACCTCAGCTGAAATGATTTCCCACCTGCTAACGAAGGAGAGGCATAAAGAGAACACACCGATATTAAAAGACGACACTGGCATCTGCTGTGAACAAGAATGCATCACCACGGTTTGCAGATTAGAATAATATGTGTCTGTGTTTGGTGTCTGTCACAACTGGCCTGGGCTCTGTTTCAGAAAAGAGGTTTAACAAACTCTGAGCTCCGAGTTGATGAACCCTGAGATGGGAAACTGAGTTTTTGGTTCCAGGACAGCTGATCACAGTTCGTTCAACAACTGGGTTACAAACCCAGAGTTTAAGTTGAATGAAAACCTCATCTTTCAACAAACCTGCTTTCTTGAACAACGCTCTGATTTACTGAACAATCAGGAAAACAATCGCAACATCAATGACCCCGTGTATCATACTTTAAGTTATTATGCAGGTTATATAAATGTTGTGGGGCAGCATTATCTTTTTTCCTTTGGTAAAGGAAGGTCCAGTGTTTCCTATGCTGAAGGAGCTAAGAAAGGAAGCATTGAAGCACCTTTCCTTAAGAGCATTCAAACAGCTCTCATCATGGCGGCCACTTAGATACTTCCGGGTCATTTCACTCAGTTAGGAACCGTCTTAAGCAAAGAGGACTTTTCGACCGCAGCCAGGCGCCATCATGTTCCTGTTTAGGTTGAACAATAGTTAACGATCTTCCTTTGTACCATAAATCAAGCCTTCATTTTTCTATTGCCACTTTAAAGTAACTCATCTGATAATCGGTTAATCTTCTTTTGGTTAATAGTGAAATCACAAAACATTGGCTGATTAGAGATTATTAAACACTAAACACATGTTCGGGTTGTTTGTGATCCGCATAGTGAAAAATACTAATTACAATACCATTACTTCAGTATTACAATATTATTTTTTTTAGTATCTTAACTAACAAAGCACCTTGCGTTTCAGTGGAGATCCTCACACTGGTCTCACAGATCAAACCTCCATAAAGACTCTGCACCCAGCTGCTCCCTCAGCTCAACCATCCTCCCTCGGCATGTGTGGTCTAAGTATAGAAACTATTGACACTCTTCAAAGACTGTGAGCCCCCTGCATCAATACTGTTCAAACTGTCTCAGACACAGTCAAATGAAAACTACTCCACATAAAACATTGCTATGTAAGAATGTCATGTTCATTTGACTATGTGCTGAGGTAAAGTACAATACTGAGAACACTAAAATATACTAAATCACGCCTGTAACAGAGAACTCAAAGGATCTCTTCACAGTTTTAAACAATGCCCTCTTACAGCTGTCAAACCAACAGCAAATGGAAGACAATATTTAAATACTTGTATGTGTCCGTCTTCCTCCTTTACCGGTGACCGGAGCTAGACTAATAAAACACCTTTCAATATCGAAATCCAAAACAATACAGCTAAAAGATTACCGGAGATAAAGCGGCACCTCAACGACAGAACATCATACACTTGATAAAGGTAGAGCTCATTGCAGAGCTGTTGTAGTGGCTAACATTAGACTGGCCATGTGTTCCTACTAAACTGTTGAATCGGTATATGATCTTACATTTGGAAAATGACCATTAACTTGCTTGATGTGCATAACATGGGACTCTGTGTCCAAAGAGGTTATTTTCAACTAGTATTCCCGTCTCATATAAGAACAACACACTCATTAAAAAACTAATCTCAAGGGGGTATATTTTACTGTTGTTAAATCAAATGCATCTTACAACGTTACATATAAATGAGTGGCAACCTGCATTACGCTGGAAGGTGTCGGTTGTAAGCAGACACACAAGGCAGTATGGAGACCTCAGTGTGTGTGTGTGAACCTCTAAACTCTCAGACTGACACACTCACGGGCCTGGTCCACGAGGGCAAACGCGTTATAAATTACGTGCACACACACAAACACACGGAACACTCACTGCGCATATTGCACTTCGCTGTACATGACAACAGTGTGTACAGGTACTCTGTACCATCCAACATCGCTCACGCCTACAGGGACTGTACATCCCCCGCTGCACACAGATAAAGCGAGAGAATACATTAATATCCCGCATCCTGAGCCAGTGTGTGTTTGCCTCTATCCAGCAGCACACAATCGTTACTCTCTCACTTCCTTTCTCTTTCGGAGGGTGTAAGGGGAACTCGTCATCCCACTATCCCCGTTTTCCTCTCTCTGTAGCGTCATTATTACCGAGCCGTATAGCCCATCTGATGCAGCTTCCTCAAGAGAATCTGAGTGAGGTCAAAGGTGGTGAAGCTGATCCCCACTGCGATGGGCCCCTTGACCCAGTTCATACTGAGACCTTTGTAGAGTCCACGGACGACCCCTTCCTCAGACACAATGTCCTTCATGGTGCCCAGGATGGTGCCGTACGTGTAACCTGTGACTCCTGCGGTCTGCATACGACGTCGTACCACATCCAGAGGATATGACGCCGACTGGCCAAGAAGTCCTGCACAGGCTCCGAACGCCAGACGTTCATACGAGTAGGGGTGTGGGCGCCCAGTGCGCTCTGCATGGGAGAGGAGGATGTTAAGAAGGGACATATTAAATATGCTAGGGCGACTTGCGACAAAAAAGAATCACTAGAATTATAATTTTTGGTCACCATTACCTGCATGTACTTTCTTCAGTGTCTCATAGGTAAAGAAGCTCAGACCAGCATAGGGAATAACACCCAGCATGGTGGGAGTGAAGCCTCGATACAATGTCTTCAGGCCCTCTTCTCGGGATATCCGCACAAACACGTGCAGGATGTTACTGTACCTAAACAGTGGAGGCCCCAAAAACACAACATATTAGCATGAAACTGGATGAGAAGCGCAGTGTAAAGTCTATTCAAGGTTAAACAGGAGCACTAACTACCTCAGATGCCTGTGTAATTGTCATTGTTTTTTTTTTTCTGACTGGCAAATTTTAAGTTCAAGTTTTAAACCTGAACCTTGAAGGAGCACACCCCAACGCAGCCCCTTGTAATATTTAGCTGTAGTGCTATATGTGTTGAATACCCACTGATGACTGTGTACTGGTAGTTAAAGATGACCTTACATTTCCTTTGGCGTTACAGCCATCCTAGCTCGCACCATGTCCAGAGGATAGGTCACCATGGCTGCCGTGGTACCCGCCATAGACCCAGCCAATAACCTCGGAACTGGAGTAAGGACTCTGGAACACACAGAAAAACAATCGTATGTGCATCAGCCTTCCAGATTGTTTATTACTCCACAAGTCAAAGAAAATCTGTGACGGTAAAAGTCATTAGATGAGCCAACAGACCCGAGTCGTAGGTCTACCACCATAAAGCGACACTTACTTCCCCTGAAAGCCATAGTAGCCTCCTAACAGTCCCTTGTACTGCTCGTGTGCACAAAACTGGATAGCAGCGTACGGGATGACTCGCACCATGGTGGCAGAGTTGCCCCTCCACAGACTGAGGAAGCCATTCTTCAGGTACGTGCGGTAGATCAACCTGTAGGCCTCCTGTAATGTAGCGTGCACACATGAACACATACATGCTCATGATTGATTTTTTTTTATTTTTGTCTTGAAACTTCTTGAAATAACTCTTCAAAAAGGTCAGACTGACAACTAATATGTTACTAAATGAACACGTGTGAATGAATCTCTTGTTGTTTTACCAAGAAACTGAGAATAAATAAGTGATCAAACTTACCTTGGCAGAGAATCTTGCCTTAGACACTATAAAACAAAACACATGTGCACTATAAATGTCCAGTGTTTCTGTAAGTCACTCATTTTCTAATATTCTCATTGATATAAATACATCACAAACATAAAATGAGTTCCAGATATAATTCCATGGCATCCATGTGGGTCATTTCTAATTTAAAAACACTTTCCACTTTAAGGTCAGCTGAGAATTCAACTTGCCTTGGAAGATGATTTTAGTCCTGTCCAATGGGGCGACAGCTGTCTTGGCCACGGCCCCCGCTAAAGCCCCAGAGAAGAGCGAGTTGAGGACAGACCGAGTGTTCCTCAGGCCCTGCGCAGTGATGGAGGAATCACATACAGGGTCATCAACACCAACACAGTGAATCCTGTAAAAACTGCCTCCTTATGTGAACAAAGTAGTGTTTGAGATGCTGTTGATCATTAACTTGGAGTTATGTAAGGAGAATAGATCACATCTGGCTAACCAGTTCACAAAACATAACAAATAGGAGCAGATGTCCTTAAATGAACCCAAAGACAGAGAGACGAGGCCATGAAGCCTTTAAGCTCTGCACGATTCTCAACTCTTCCACATGCAATCCAGCAGAGCTACAAGCAGAGAGAATGTCCTTTAAATAAAGACAGTGCACAGATAAAACGCAGACACTGAAACTGATACTTCTACCATTGACGATAATCAGATAATGAGACGTTTTATTGTATCTACACAATAATATAGTCATTGCTCACTTTCATCAATGTGTCAGGTCTCTAAATAAGACAGCTGATTCAAATTTACAGATGAAAAAATGAAACCTGGTGGATGTTTTCCTTAAAGCAGTGAAGGATCAGGTCTATAAAATGTCACCTCATAGCTCCCTTCTGGCTGACTGGAGGAATCCAGCGGCAGCACTTCTGCTGCCCGTTGTTCCTGTACTCCGGTCCCCATCCCCGAGGACTAGTGGTAACTGAGCAGGCTCATGAATTCAACGACTGCAAGTGGTGCCCCCACCAACACCCGGTGCTGAGAGCTACAGAGGAGAGGAAGAGGTCAGAGAGAGAGAAAAAAGGTCAGTTTTAGGTAAGTCTAAATATAAAACAATCGACAAGATATTTCGGTGGTTATGCTTCCGTGTCAGGATCCAGTGACAAGCATGTCGTTGCCAAGATGCCAACATTGTTTACAGATTAAGATCTTGCATTCAGGAGTATAGCTAGCTTCGTCATGCTGCACTTGCAGTGAGTACCAAAGAATTCAAGTTTAGCTCTGTGTAAACCTGAAGGTATAGAAATCTATTATAGTTTAGAACTTTCTATGCACTCCCCCTGCTGAGTAAAGAAGTGTCATGTCACTAAACTGTAAAGACAACACCCAACTAGAGAAAATAGTTACCTTGAGAATAATCTAGTTACATTCAACCAACTGCCACACCTTTAAAGGCTGAATAGAGACACTGAGCGAAGTAGAGCTGCAGTAAGTTACACCCAAAGATATCTCCTGAAGGTCAAAGTGGAGGACGTGTAGGTGAAAAGTGTCTGAACAACACAAGCAAAAACAATTGAAGCTCCATTCGTAAAGTCCGACCACATCTTTGACACCCTTGATTGTAGTCAATGAAGACTTGGATGAGATGAACTTTAGAGAAAGAAACACTATCTGTAGCAGTCTCACCTCTTCAAACAAAGACGTCTGCATGTTCTACAATGAGTTAATCATTTCACTGGACAAAACACCTATTCATGCAACCTTCCACCCCCACAGGCTCCTATTACACACTGCACAGGTTGCTACAGGCAAGCATTGCTCAAACCACTTTAAATAAGTCACAACTCAAAAGTTGAATCAAATACTGTATGTAAACCTAAATTGCGGTAGAATGTGTTTAAAGTCGGCTCGTCTGTCGTTGTAGGTCTCCAGGGAGATATTATTGAGTTACATAGTAAATACACTGTTGTAAACATTGCTGTGCTCTAGAAACATTTTGTTACATCTAATATATAAATAAATGATTATCCTATTCTGATGTACTTTTTCAGTAGTGCATTATTCCATTTAATGTTACAGTTCCTCCATGAAAAGT
This sequence comes from Leptoclinus maculatus, assembly GCA_032191485.1. Classification (NCBI taxonomy): domain Eukaryota; kingdom Metazoa; phylum Chordata; class Actinopteri; order Perciformes; family Stichaeidae; genus Leptoclinus; species Leptoclinus maculatus. The sequence continues at coordinate 4,653,334 of JAVDOI010000010.1, forward strand.
CATAATACTTCACTAAATATGAGCTTGATCCAGCTTCAAAACAAAAGCCAGAACAATTCAATACTGAATATTTTTTAACTAAGTGGGAAAAAATGCACTTTCAAAAAAGTCAGGGTTCAAGGAGTTAAGCAACAGTCAGGAGAATCAAGCCAAACAAGAGAGAAAGCATGAAACAAGTGAGTAAAAGGACAAGGGAAACTGATATTGTGTTCAGTATGGCGGGGCTTTAAGTCGGCTCCATTTAGACACATGTTGTGTCCCCTTTCACCTCAACCACTGTCCTTAATCAGGGGTCGTCCCAGCCTCCTTCCTCATGCATATTATGTTATTTGTTCCTTGTTTCTTACTTCTAGTTAAACCTGTTTGGTGGGCCTCAGGCTGGGCTGCAGGACTTTTCCCCCACTAATCATCTATGATCCAACATACCACTAACATGCTATACACAGCAGTGGAAAGGCAGAGCTGCCCTTGAGGATACATAGTGTTAATTTAAACAAATACACGATTACTTCTAGTGTAGCTCTAGGGGACTGCATTGTACTATGAGGTGTTTTTATTTGTCTACCTCCTGGTGTTTTGTCTGTCTTGTTGTGTAATAGGCAATAGTCTTGTAACAGCATTGTATCCCATATGCCACCATTTTCCTTGTTATGTAAAAATATTGTTTTCAAATTAGTTGTGCAAGTACTATCCCGGCATAACTACAATGAAAAGGTTACAACACATACATATTTGTCCAGAATCAGATATGCATCTATAACATAATCACCTTGCTTCTCATTCCGTCTCACTGGCCGGTGCACACGCCACTCTTGTCGAAACTTGTCCACCTACCGACATACCAACCAGCAAGCTGTCAGTACTCACAAACACTAACGTCACATTCTTACCTTACTAAGTTGACATCAGCTCGGAGATGTCTGGTGCTTCGGTATCCCTCACTTAGTGCGTTGTTGCTAGCAGGTTCTTCGGAAGCGGTTTCCAAGTTAGCCAAATAGCAGGTTGAGTAACGTTGGATAGCCGTTAGCTTACTGCTACATTACCGTAAATGTAACGCTCGTCGACAGTGTTGTGAGAGTATTCACAGTACGTTTGTGTCTTTCTAAAAACGTCTCCTAGTGTTGAAGGCACTGCCTTTCACACATTTATCGTATTCATTGGCTCTGAAGTGACTTTAACTGACTAGCATCGTCCATGCTGTTGTATTTCTGCCGTTACTAACCGTGACAGCGTTGAGATATTGGATTCTGACAAGGACGAGCCCAGAGGCATTCTGGGAATTGAAGTCTGAGCGAGAAGGGGCATGTTTGGATAGGTCGGTTAGAGGGGCGTGAACAGGAGGCACACTTGGCAACAAACTGGCTCAGTATGGTTTCTCCTGGGTTCTTTCTTGTCCGTGAAGTACTCAGTCTTACCGTGTGTGATGATACACACCATAGAGGTGATGCACCAAAGGTGACTTTTATCCTAATCATGCAAAATATACACTGTAATGCTGTCAGTTGTTGGTGTAAGTATCAGATATTTCATTTGTTTACTGTAAATAATGCATATACAAATGAACAAACATAAAAAGGAAACGTGTTGATCTAGTCAAAGTTTAAGGCATTAAATACATGTTAAAATGTGGCTAAGAAAGGAATCTGGACAGAATAGTGCAGTTAAACTATTTACATAGAAGCAAATACACTTATTTATATTTACTCATAGCAGAAAACATACAAATTCAGCTCCTAACATCCTAATAACATAATTGTAATACAGAACATATGTGGACAAAATAGGAATAGCAAACAAAACATGTTCAACAGGACTACAATTACCTTTTTGTACTTTGTAACAAAAAAAGGACTGGAAAACATATTAAACTTCTAAAGGGCACTGGGTATGTCTATCTGGGTAGATGCATCTGCTTAAACTCTTGACTAGGTACACCAACATAGCATTTTTATCTTGCCTAAATTGCATTTGATGGTAAGGAGTGATTGCTCTCCTCTACTTTCAGTTGGTGAGGCTGCCATGTTTGCCGGTCCACAGCTCTCTGAGCTCCACCTGGCATCCCAGATCTCTGAGGGCTGCTTTACCCACGTCATCACAGTCTTGGTGGGTCTTTAGTGCCTGGGCTATCAGGGCCTCTGCTCCCATCTCCAGGATCGGTTGGCTTAAGTTACTCATACGTGCAACCAGGTTTCTCATCACCATACACGCCTGTTTCTGTTTATAAAGAAATAAAACAGGGACATAGAGAGTCGTCAGAGGAACTGTTTTTTTTAAGTAAGCATATCAAATATTAATAATGACTTCATATTACCTGCACATTGACTGAATCTGTGTGCATTTTCATAGCCTGCACAGCAACCAAGGCGCCTCCATTTTCCATGATGACTTTGCAGTTGTTGGGTTTCCGCAAAGCAAGGACAGAGAGGCATGCACAGCCGTGCTCACACACCTACAGCACAATGTGAACATAATCTTAGGACATTTGCAGAATTTATTTATAACTCAACTTAATTGTTATCCAACAAAAATGAATCAAAACAACCAATATTAAAGTTTAATAAAAAGGTAAATACTATATCAAGCGTAGTCAGTCAATTAGTGTGTAGGTACGACATTCAACTCACAGCAGAGTTGCTCAAGTGTTTGTTCATGGCAATGACGATGAGCTCCACTCCACCAGAATCAACAACTGCATCTTTCACATCGTCATTTCCCGCTACAGCTCGTATTGCACTAAGGACCTGCCGAACCAACTCCTGCAAGAAGAACATCAGATCAGTGAGCATAACAAACATGGAGGTTGAATCTTCAATCAGTTTGTATCACAATCCCTTGTTTTTAGTTGGCTACCGGTTTCTCGTAGCTGTCCGCAAGCAGCGTCATGATGAGCTTCAATCCTCCAAGATCACAGATGTCTTGACAGAACTCGTTCCTTACAGCCAGACGGGACAGAGTTGCACACAGCTCACTCAGCACAGAAGTATTATCGAGGTGAGCTGTGAGGGAGGAACACAGGAGATGAAGAAATTACATTATTGAAATCAGACAAAGTAGTTGAAGCTATTTTGCTAAACACCCACACAAACTAGGCATCAGCTGGCCTCACCTTTCGCAGCATCAATTAAAACCTTAAGTCCATTGTGCTCAAGAACAATAATCTTGGCGTGTTCATGAGCCTGCCCAAATGGAACGCGGATGTCATCATCAAAGCACATGATCCTGAGAGCTGCAGAGGCTTCCTTAACCAGCTCAGCACTTCCACTGTGTTGGGTAATGACACCGGTCAGAAGAGGCACGACGCCCCCTTTTACCAAATCCTGCCTGTTCTGTTCATGTTTCAAACAGCAGTGACGCACGGTGCAGATGGCGGCACGCACCACAGGGGAATCTGCCTTATACTTCTTAAGGACATTCAAAAGGAACTGCTTGCCCTCTGCATCCAACAAGTCTGGCTGTCCGTCTGTCAGTGCAGCCAGAGCAGACAGTGCAGTCAACACAGCTTCCTGCTCCTCCACACTCTTTTTGCAGTAAGAGAGGATGACGGGGTAGGCTTCTTTTTGGGCAGCCAGGTACCTGTGGGCAAATCCAAGCAAGCAATGCTCAGTGAAGCGTTTTAGGTCTGCCGTCACTTCCTTCAAACCGGCAGAATCTTTCCCAATGCGGAGGGAATTCAACGCCTGCAAGTAAAAAAAAAAAAAGATGTGAGATTTTGACACTTTTGCAGCCAGCAATCCCCTTTCACAAAAAAACAGAACTCACCTGTAAGACCCCGTGTGTTTGCTCCCCATCAGATGAGACACCTGGTACAACTTTTACTATACAACGGAGGTTCACACCTGCGGCCACACATAAGATTGGGGTTAATGACAAAAAATATCAAGTACAAAAAGGAAAAGTTTAAAAATAATCATAATTCGGTAAGCATGCAAAACTAAGTTCAGAGGCAGCCAGGCAGGTGCGTATGAGTGCGTTATCTTCTTTGAAACTACACACTTTGAAGGAGATGACAAAAATCAGAATGTAGCAATATCAACTGTCCAAAGAGGATTTTTTAAAAACAGATCAGTCACACTGCAGCCTCACTCTGTGTGTGGGTTGGTGGACAATCATTCAAGACCGCTACCTCCAGTTAATTGAAGGATGAAAAATAAATTACTTTTTAATACTTAATAGTCTTAAACTCCCCATAAAAAGGTACAGAGATGTTTACATATGGCAGTCTGTAAAGCCACTAAGAGCATTTTAATTTATCCAAATTTTCAATAAACAGCTAGACATACTGATATTTAGCACTGAAGTTTATATAGATCATAACAGGCTTGGCCTCATGCTCATAGAGGCAATATACACGCTCGGCTGTACAATAATCAACTATCAGTCATTGTTCTTTCTAGCTACGTTACCTTGAGACTCAAACTGCTCCACAGCCTCCCTCAAAGCCTCATCGGGATCCATCTCAAACTCCTCCATGTTCTCCTGGACAGCAGCATCAAAGGTTTCCTGTGTGATCCTCCGCGTTTCCATTGTTGCCAGTTAATGTCAACAGATGAGAAAGCTGATTGTGTCTATTCAGTTTGATCAAAGATAGCTAGTAGTAGCTAATGTTAGCTAATAGATGCTGTGTTTCTGCTCTTGTTGCCGACTGGCTGTTGAAAGTCACAACGTTACCGTGAGATACAGCTGTTGTAATGGAGTGTTTTTTCCCACTTGATAATAATATCGTCATAAATAGCACGAGTCAAATCACTTAACTGTTCCCACCGCCCAGTGACAGACAGCCTGCTCAACTGATATTAAACAACCGTCCAACGCTGTCGATTTACGCCTTTTCCGTAGTCGTTGTGTTCACTGCATAGATGTGCTTACAGCGCTCAGTAAGGGCGTGAATTGTGCGCAACAATTTAAGTGAATAGTAAATTCCTCAAAAGGTCCGACTCATAAATATTCTCGGTTGGAACATACACTGCACTACATTAGTTCCACCAATAGACCGTCTGCCGTTTCTCCCTTGGTTTCTCCTGAAGACAACCATTTCATGACTTTTATTTTATCACCGGCTCACGACACGGGAATAAATTTACAAATAGACAAATAGTTTGTTCCATATCAAGAAGAGGGAAGCGCTCCGTGATATTTTACAAAGGGGTACTTTAAAGTGGAAGCTATTTTGACGACTTTCCCTTCAAAATAAAGGAAGCATTTTATCCCCGTGATAAACTCTGTAAACTCCTATTTCTAGTGGATAAACATCGTGAAATACCCTTTCTAGGTAAACGTTTTTTATTTTTGTTGGTGTTGTGTCACTACAATAACCCAAATTACATGAATATGTGAGTTATTTTGTCTCACTTTTACTCATGTGGTTTTATTTTGCAGAAGAAAACGGATTTTCTTTTTATAGTTTTTGCTAAATTTCAACTAGTACTCAATATCTTGGAAAAGGATTTAGGTCGATTTAGAAAACTTGAGAGGGCAAATATTGTTGGAGCAAATTCGGCGAACGTTGGTTCAATTGGTACATTTTGTTGTTGTGTTGTCTTCTTGCAGAACATTTCCGCACGTCGGGTCCGCCGAAGATCTGCATTGTGCGTCAACTGTCTGCAGGCAGAGTTTCACTTCAAGTCGCATACTCGGGTCGAGGCCCGGACTCACCTCCAGCTGGACTCGGTTCTGTTCCGAGTACCGACACACAAAGAACAGCGAGCTGGCCCAGTTTCACCTGGAGAAAGCGGTGAACAGCAGCCAAAGTGTTTGATACCAAGCTGTGGTACAATAAACCACAAGTAACGTTACTAGACACATCCATCAATGTTTTATGCTTTTCCTTTAATTGCACCAGCTCACTGTCCCAAAAAAATAATAAAATCCCTGCTCAGTGTGATGCTGTCACTAATATTTGGTTTTATTATGTTCCCTGCAGTGGTTCATATTACAACAAGTATCCTTTTTGTGTATACCATGAAATTGCACACAAACTGATACAATGTGTTTTACATCAGCATCAATGTATCTCCTCACAATCATATATATACACGTTTTATAAAGAGCTTCGTCTTGGCACTAATCTATCTAATTATAGAGCAATAAAATCCCTTTATGATTCATATCAGATCTACCAAATTACAAATCATGCTGCCCAGCTTCATACATACTAGGTCTATACAGACAAAGAAAACACACCTTTACGGTAAAGGAAACACAGGCATGCCTATGATAAGAAAAAATAATGACATTATTGAAGACACAAGGTGATCATGACAGCGCTAAATGCAATATTTTGTGATACTTCAAAAGAGAATAGCTTGGGGTCTGTGTGACTATGTGATGCTTATATGACTCAGTGGCTCTCTTTTTTTCTTCTTCTGTTAGATGACAACTCACCAGAAGCTCTGGACATTTATTGTGACGAACCTGGCCAACATCAGGGAATGCAACAGACATCAAGAGGTCAGGGAGTGCTCCTTCCTCCAGCATTTAAACAGTTTATATATATATATATATATATATATATATATATACTGTATATATATATGAAAAAAAATCTTATTTTCTTTAATCAGTAGCTGTACAGCCTTCTATAGAGGATTAATCCTGATCACAACTTTCCTGTCAGGTAAACTATACATCATGATAACATCATGTGCGTTTGTTCCATGCTTTTTGCTGAATTTTAAAACAATATAACTTGTCTACAAGCTGCAGCGTTTTACATCAGAGAGCTCCTGTCTTTCTTCCAGGGACGTTACAACAAGGCCAAGTAAGAACATCTGACTTATGATTTTAATACGTGCACTGTAAACTTTACATCTAGGATCCTGTTCTGCCCGTATGTTTAGAGCAAAAGAACTTAAAATGTAAACTTGCATCAACAGAAGATTTCTAAGGGAGACCCCGAAGATGTCTAATGCTGAGGATCTTAACAGATGGACTGCCTGCTCGCTAGTTCTGCTGAGTCACGTCTTCTTTGTCCTGGGCAACCAGAGCAGGCGGAGATATCCACTTGTCACCCACACAAATACACAACTGAGTAACGAAGCCACAACTGAATTAGAAGTTGACGTAGCTTAGGAGAAACAACAAAGTGACGAAAGAAACAATGAATCACTCTTTAGTAACCTGATAAGTCTAAGCATCCTCAACGGTGGATCTGACATTAGGATCCAGGGTCGTGAAACATAAAACTGCAGCTGTCATCAGTATCCACAATGATCCTTTCCCAGCAGATCTGAACAAGGCTTATGGGACGCCCACGGGTCAGCTCAGATGCACCAGAACTTTTCCCAGCAGCTCCTTGACGACCACATCGCTGCCTCCCTGAACACATCCTCATCAGTGTAAGCACCACGTCAACCAGTCGTCCCATAAACAGTGAGACCATCCTTCCTATCTGGAATCTGAAAGAAACTGTAATGTGTTGTGTTTCAGTGGACAGACGGCCTCCCCCCATGCAGTTTCAGCCTCAAAATGGACCTCATACCAGCCTGCTCTGAGAACAAAATCCCCCCCCCTGACTGGGAAAAAGAGACACAGAAGAGTAATTACAGTGATAATGACCAAACAAGATGAATAAAGAGGAGAAGCAGCTGATAAAAGGGTAAGAGGAGGCAGGATAATGAAATTGTGTCATTTGGTATCTATTCAATGCATCCCTTCTAGTATTTAGGGATCTGGGGCATCCTGAATTTTAAGAAATAAGATTTGTAGAAAACAAAAGGTGTCAGGGGAAGGTTGTTATTACACTGACACGCTTAAGAGTTGTTGTAATAGTTTGTTCTACTGGACCAAAAACAAATTGTAGGAAAAGTTATGAGATTGATACCACTTTTATATCTGTATGGTCAATAAGAAGCTACAGCCAGCAGCCAATCAGTTTAGCTTAGCACAAAGACTAGAAACTAGAGTGTAGAGATGCTGATAGGGGGATTGTGTTACCATTGGACAGAGCCAGTATAGTCTTTCCCCCTGTTCCCAGTCTTTGTGCTAAGCTAAGCTGTTGCTGAGCTTCATATGTACCATACACACATTAGAGTGGTTGAGGGGATGAAGTAAAATGTAAATGTTCAGTGAACATAAAAAAGTTAGTTTTAGTATTATTGTTGAACTGAAACTATCCATTAGCCTAACACATGTGACTCTGTTGTCTATACTGTTGTGCATGAATTCAATAGCTGTCTTTAAAAAACACTGGTTGGATGGTTCTGATGCACAGTATTAGTTAGGATGCATTTGGATATACAGTACATTATATGTCTGTAATGAGCTTCATGTAGTGGTATGTTGATGGTTGGGTTGACAGCTGCATATAGTTTATTCACTGAAGAGGAACAAATGTGAAATTAAAGACATATTTACTTTAATTATATTTACTCGACCCTATAGAACCAGCTGATAATTTTATATAAAGGCAAACATTGGCTTGCTTCACATCTAATAGTATTAATTCATGTTTTTTAAGGTACGAAAAGTGTACTTTAAACCTTTTTTGAGACTGTGATGTATCAAAAAAGTATTTGGATAATTTTTGGACACTGCAATTCAGTTGACTTGCTGCTTGACCTTTTAGATTTTTACCCTTTCACGCTCACTGTGTTATATGTTTTATATGCTGTGCACATTTTGCGTGGAGTCAAGAAATCAGTAATCATAAGATAATAATAAGATTCACTGTTACCTGTTTGCACATAATGTTGTTTCATGATGAAACACGTTTTTTTTCTCATTTCCTGTTATACTCAAGTCTTCCAGATGATGGCAGCATAAACCACTATTTTGATACCTTATTTATTCAATGCTGCTTTCCATTATACCAGAAGCGGTTGAGTACTGTTTACAGTTTGATATATTATCAAATGACGAGGACTGTTGATTTAGTAACACTGCTGTAGGACTGGGATATTTTTTAAATCTGGGCAAGACATCTGTTATGCAGATTTCTGCACTGGTAGTTTCAAAATAAACTACTGAGTTCAGTCATTTGCAAAGTAACTACTGCAATTAGAACTACATTATGGATGCTATTTATATTATATGTTTATTTTATACATTGTATAGTATGTTATGAAGCGGAATGTTGTATTTGTGTTCTCTCCATTGTCATTTTAACTGCTGAGCTTCAACACATCTTTAACTTTATAAAAAAAAAAAATAGAAGTAGACTTGATTATTTTTGATTGTTCTGTATCAGACTCTAAAATCTAAGTGCTGACTGAAAGAACTATACCAGTTTTTTTTTATGTTGTAGCCCACTTAGTACAAAACACAGTACACTTTACACCACAGCCAACTGTGTTGCAGTGTTTTAGACATTTCCTCTTATTTCCGTGCATAATGTAAACCTGTAAGCAGACTTGATACTTCCTTAAGTTGCCACTGTGAAGTCTGCATCAATTTATGTCAAAGTTGCTGTATTGTCTTTTGGGTAATGCAGTGCACACTTTTCAGAACAATCTGCACTTATACAAAACAAATACCACACAGCTATGGAGTTAAACAACTCAGGCAAGTTTCAAGTGTCTGCATATTCAATTTTACTGCACACAGAAATTCTTGGATGCTTGTAACCGAAGAAGAAACAAATCTAAAAATATGAAACATAGCATTCATTTAAAAAGGGTCAAACATCTAAATTGTATTGTTTACATCCTATATAGTTAAGAGTTTTATATTGACATCCTAGTTTGAGAGAGTCACATTTTTAAACACAAGAGCTTAGATTTGAGTCATAGCTTGTCCTCTTTAAAAGTTTTAGGTTCAGAAGATAACTAAAAAAAACTATGACCTCAGAGGAACCACTGAGTAAAGGACATGAACTTTGTGTCAAATGCAAAGACCATTAAGATGTGAAGGAGCCGAGGATCAGGTCACCTGTTTAGAAGAAGGTCATCAACAGGCCAAATGTTTCCAATGATAACCACTGGTCTCCAACTGTCTATGGAGATTCTTTAAGCTTAAAAAATGGGAGCTAAAGTTACTGATTTTGTTATATATATGTAATATATTCAAACCTCAATATCCTCTGTGGAAAACAAGACTTTTGCTGATTGAAAGTGAATTGAAATCATTAGGCTAAAGCACAATGTTACAGATCATTCAGGGTGATATATTTGCCTTTCTATAATATATAAATCAGACATTTAAAGATGTTTGCAGCACTAGTAAAAGTGCCTACAAAAAAACGTTTTAATTTAATACTATCGGACTTTGACAAAGTAATTTAAACGATAACGCAATTAAATTGACTTCATGTTATTTTTGCTGAATCTGAAAGTATGTGACATTACATTGTTTAAAATTGGTATTCATTTGCCCTGATATGTAGAATTCAGATGTCTTTTATTTTATTTCTACAACTGAACATATCCAACATATTACCCGATTTTGACAATGCGATTGATGTAACATTAAAGTAAACACACGGCGGAATGTTAACCTAAAGTGATGGTTGTGTTGATTCGTATATCCTAAAAATGTCTGATTAAGAAATTCAAGACAGGCTCATCGTATATGTTGTATGAACGTGAAGTTCTGCAGCCCCTCGTCATTCAATGGAGATCCTCCGAGAGCTCATGTATTCTTTCCCCAACACAAATACATATTTTGTGACATATTTCCATCAAGTTATAACATATTTCTCCCTTCTCATATTTCCTCGTGTCCGCAGCTGCCGGGAAACCATCCTTCACCAAAATAAAGAGGTTTAGTGAGAAGTGAAAACTTTTGGACGCTCTAGGTGTCTCGGACGCAGCTGAAAGGAGCCATTTCCTGCCAAATAGTGAGCCCGTCTAATCGTGACTGCAGCAGCTACTTCCTGCATTGTTACAGTACTTAATGAGGATTAAGTTGAAGCTGTCATGTTGAAACGGGCGGCCATTAGGCCTCCTCCACACGGAGAGAGTCTGGAGGCTGATCTTACCCCTGTTTGATTTCAGAGCTGATCCCTTCACCTGGTCAGGACCTGCTGACTGACTCTGTCCTGTCCATATTGGCATATATATGGAAGCCCATTCCCGCCACTGTGAGGAAAAAATAAAGATCCTGTTATCTCGAAATTTCGACTTACTATCTCGAAATTTCGACTTACTATCTCGAAATTTCGACTTACTATCTCGAAATTTCGACTTACTATCTCGAAATTTCGACTTACTATCTCGAAATTTCGACTTAGTATCTCGAAATTTCGACTTACTATCTCGAAATTTCGACTTACTATCTCGAAATTTCGACTTACTATCTCGAAATTTCGACTTACTATCTCGTAATTATGACTTAGGATCTCATAATTATGACTTACTATCTCATAATTATGACTTAGCATCTCATTATTATGAGATATATCTTATAATAATGACTTAGTGACTGAGGGCAGGCGTAGCAGAGCAGGGTTACGGTTTAAGAAGGGACCCTGTTAACTGGCGACTTTCAGCCAAACTCAAATGAACAACTTGACATATCTGTGTTCTTGGCTGGTTGAATTCTTAATTTTATGGCTTTGCTTTTCTTGTTGCCTCTGATGCGTTATTGTCCACATTGTGTATTTTCACCTCATGACAACATCACAAACATCTGCCTCATTAATTTGCAGCTCCAAAGATTTGTCTCGAAAACCAGCTGTAGTCAAAATGCTCCACGGTAAACACGCAGTGTGGTCACAAGTTGATCTGGTTTCTCTCTGCTCTTAGGAGCTTCTGCTGACTGTGTTTTACCTTGTTTTATTGTATGTCATTTTTTTTTTAAACTGCGCTACACATGTTTGCACAAAACAGGCTCCAAAGACGATTATGTGTTTGTTTGTTTTTATACCAACTTTATTATTTCAATAATGTGTTTCAACACAAAGATATAGTAAGATAGTAAGTCGAAATTTCGAGATAGTAAGTCGAAATTTCGAGATAGTAAGTCGAAATTTCGAGATAGTAAGTCGAAATTTCGAGATACTAAGTCGAAATTTCGAGATAGTAAGTCGAAATTTCGAGATAGTAAGTCGAAATTTCGAGATAGTAAGTCGAAATTTCGAGATAGTAAGTCGAAATTTCGAGATAGTAAGTCGAAATTTCGAGATAACAGGATCTTTATTTTTTCCTCACAGTGGCGGGAATGGGCTTCCATACATATACGTATATATATATATATATATATATATATATATATATGGTAGTCTTTATTAAATAAACAATCCATTCATAAAACATTACAACATATGAATTCATTTGAGAAATAATAACACGTGTGTATAGCAATAAAAAAAAACTCACATCATCATTGTTATGTAATAGTTATGAACAATTTACACTTGTTTAATAGATGAGGTGGACAAAGAAACAGGACCACTTTACAATATTATGTAATCCAACACAAAATCCCATTCAGCCTCAGAAAACGCTCTGACCTGACCTTTATTATAAGCTCCAAAAACTGTAGATTGTAGGCTAATTATTGTAGGGATGTTTCATTTTGTCATATTTCCAGGTATTTTTTCACCTCTGTACATTTACACATTAAAATGATTACAAATGAACCTTTAATTTACTAATGTCTGCAGGGCCGTAGCCAGGATTTTAGAAATACTGATGTTATGAGTCCTCCAAGAGTCCCCCATGCAATTCCCACAACCAGACACCAAAGGGGAGCTCTCTAAAATAGTTTTTCTATAATTGTTGGATTATTATATCTATAATTATTCCTCTATCCTAGTGATCCCCTGACTTGTCCTCTAGCACCACCTTGAGATTGACATATTTGGTTTTTTTTAAAGCGAAATATCTTGACATCCACTGGATCGATAGCCATAATATTTCGTACAGACAACCATGTTCTCTAGAGGACAGATCCTAACGGTTTTTATAGCGCCACCAGCAGGTTGAACTTCTCAATCATCCAATAAATGGTCTGTCGTACTGTGAACTTCAGTGACTGACAATAATCTTGTCATTTACCACGTTTCAGCTTGTGGCCTTCATCAGGGTCTTGAATTTGTGCCAGAAACAATCCACTCTACTGGAACCCCCAGGTTGCTCAGTGTCCTGAGGTCATGTCTTCAAGCTGGCTCGGATTGTTTCTTACTTAAGTTATATCTGGCTGAGGTAACATCTACTTGTCCCTGGATCCACAGGAACAGTGATAATATTTACAGAGTCATCGTTATCTGTAAACTCCAGAGTGTTGTTTAACTTTTGCTTTAGGTGGGGTGATAATGAGGATGGCCCATTGGTACAGATTTGATTGCATTTATATTTGACAATCAGTAGCCTCAGGAGATGGAGTGGATGTGAGGATGGAAACAATCAGACTTGATGACACAGCATCATCTCTAAAGAGAGCTTTTTTTTGTCATTTAAAGAACAGCAACAAAGAACGCTGACAAAGCACTCAAACCCCCCCACCTAGAGAACAGCAGCCCCCTGCCCACTGCAGTCTACTTCTATTACTTAGATCACAGTCTTTCAAATGTGTGTGTATGTGTGCATTTCTATGGATGTCTGTGGATTAGTTCAGTTCACAGTGATGCTTTGAAGTGATGCCATGAAAGAGGCAGCCAGCTGGACCCTTCTGCAACCCCTGACGAAGTAATCCTGCCATATGTGCTCTTGACTAACGTGTATGGATCTGACTGTAAGTGCAAGCCTGTTTGAATGGCTATTAATGCAACTCTCCTTTTAATCTCTTTGATAAAGTGAGATGTGTTTTGGGTTGATGGTTTGGAGTTGTATGTGGGGTCAGGGAGTCATAGGTGATGCTATAGCATCGGTCCTAAAGAGACGTGAGGTAATTATGTGATGCTGAGGTTGGGATAAGGATCCGGATGTGATGCTGAAGCAGGTCCCTGTTGAGAGCATGCCAAAGTAAAGTGAGGTTGCTGGTGTGGGACCAAAGTTTGACGACTTTATTTAGGAACATGTGCTACGTAAGCACAATATAAACTAAAATTATTAGAACTTAAAGCTGCTATGAGGAACTTTCATTTTGTGGTGATTTTGCCGGTCACTGTGTAAATAAGCAGTCGTGTTTATGAGCAACAGAATCCCAATAGAATGCCTCTCATTTTACTGCTGCAGGGTCTGTCAGTCTTCCCCGCGTAGTCCTGGTTCTCCCGAGCCTCCCTTCACTCTAGCGGACCCAGCAATACTGGACCTCCAGCAGCATGGTGTTGGTGTTGGCCGGACGAAGCTCTGCTCCTGGCCAGAGGAGGAGCTGCTGCAGGTTGAAGGCAGCAGTGAAGTTGGACCTGGATCTGTCCACGGTGGGCTGGTCTCTGCCGGTGACTGTTTCGTCTGATTTTGTGGGGGAATCAGACCCGATGACAGGCATTAAGAATAACTATATAGAAATATCAAAAATTCTTGCTAATGGTCTCATCAGACATCGTTTCATAACCAGTTAAAAGTTTCTTGAAGTAACTTTAAAGCTAGATTTAAACCCAAGGCATCTCTTCATAGAATAATGAAGAATCCACATTAGCTTTTATTGTGCTTTGGTGGTGCTTTGGTAGTAAATCAGATTATCAAAAAAAAAGAAGTTTTGCCTAACAACATTTTTTTTTTAAATCAACACGCAGTAAACACAGGACTTTTGAGGGCCCCCTGGGGGTCTGGGACACTTAAATTGCCACTTGTGCCCGTTTGGCAAACCTTGGTTCCTGGCTAACCTGCACAGTACATCCGTTGTGCTCTGTTGGTGCTGCATGCTCTTGCAGCTGCTGCTTGCCCTCTGTTTACTATATGAATTGGTTTTGTTCTACGTGTTGCTCTATTGTCATATGTTTAATGTTTGTGGTATAACCAGGTCTGGGTGCTCGTCATACCGGCAATAAAGTGGTTTTGTATTCCTGAACCTGAAGTTGCTGGTTTCTGTCTTTATTGTATGTTTGGGGTCAATTGTGGTACTGGTGAGTGTTTTGAGTGAAACGTGTGATGCAGTCTCATTGTAATGTGGTGTGTGTGTGTGTGTGTGTGTGTGTGTGTGTGTGTGTGTGTGTGTGTGTGTGTGTGTGTGTGTGAGAGAGAGAGAGAGCCTTAGTGAGTGAGTAAGTGAGTGTGTGTTGAAGGATCTCTGTACTTGTTGGTACAGTCATGGGTCAACCCGAGGACCCCGTGGCCCCTGACATGGGCGTCCTGCTTTGGCCCTTGGTGGTCAGTGGCTTACATGATGTGATCCGGTCGCCCTGGTATGCCGAGGTGCGCATGCCCACTAAGAGGACGCAGCGGCTCCATGTGTGTTGAGGCGCATTATTTGGCAACAGACGCGGCAGTGGGGAGGGCCGAAAAAAAGAGGATATCCCCTGGATTTAAAAAAAGCAACGATTTATCGAGGTTAACTGCAGATTAAACATTCCTTGGTCGACCATCGGCGAAGAACGGGCGACAAAGCGACCGAGTAAGTTGACTGAGGTGAAGCCGAAGTTTTTTAGTAAGTGGATCTTTTATTCGGAGTCGTCGAGAGGAGCCAGGTTTTCCTCCACCTATCTGTGACGATAAAGAAGCTGATGGGCTGTTGAAAAGTAACACTTCTCCGCAGAGCCAAAGGTTGAGCACTGGGGAGGAGATGGGGGGCTCGCTCAGCCACCGATTGTCTTGTTTTACGTTTTCATGCGCGTGCCAGCTTGTAAATATGATCCCCGGACTTGATTGTGTGCGGTAGAAGTCGTTAAATGAGGTAAGGATTACAACGTTTCATCGCCAGCGGCTCTACGCGGCACGCTCGGTCCTTGTGGGCCGGTCGATGAAATGTATGAGTTCCGACTCGGTTTTTTTTCCCTTCGGGAGGGGACACCCAGGTAAACAGTCCCGCTGAGCCTCATACAGACTCACTTTTACTATAGTAGGGTAGAAAAGTTTGTGCCCGCTTTTCGAGCTGATGCTTGTCCCGCATCGGGGGGTGCTGCCAGGTCAACGGTCCGGGCTCGGTTCTGGTTGTGCGGGTCACGTTGATGGGCTCGGCTGGAGGAGTTTGCTCACTTTCACTTGAAAGTCTCCGAACAGCCGTTGACGTTCAGACGTTTGCGTCCACGTCGCATCCGATGCTAAAGTGGCTTCGTGTTGTTGTTTGCGTCGATGTTAGCTAATGTTAGCTCGCTAACTAATAACACGCTCACCTCCTCTGAGGCGGTGTCAATAATAAAAAGCCGGCTGGTTGCACATGTAGTGTGGGCTGGGTTTAGCTTTTAAAGGGCTGAGTGTGGTTTGGATGGTGTACTGGGTGTCGGGACGTTAATGGTGGACGCTGCCGCTGCTCGCTTTAAGCCCCTTGGCACCAGTGTTGGTTCTGCTATCTGGTAGCTAATCTTCCTACTTCGCTCTGTGACAACCGTAGTCTTCCTCCTCTTAAAGCTGAACACACACACACACACACACACACACACACACTCTGGCACACACCGCACACACTCTGTCTCACCCAGACAGGCGCACACACACACACACACACGTTTCTAGACACCACAGCCATACCAGTGGGGCCCAGTTTAATTAGTTTATACTAATTTGTTTATTGTCTCTTTATTTGTACGCACTCGGATAAAAGCGTTTACTATTTAACATAATGAATACATATGACGGAAGCCGGTGTGTTGACAAACCCACATGCAGCATTTTAATGTTGTGTTATGATGGCTGCTGCTGGTGTTCACTTTATTTAAGACTTTCAAGCTTAGTTGCACTTTTAATGACATTGGTTTCGATTGAGCTTTACTGAGGTGTTATTACATCATATTTGATGCTATTATTTGCGTTCTCAGTGACAAGTATAATGTAGTCTACAACTTGAACTGCAGTATGCTCATAATAAGACTAATTAAAAAATGAATAAGTAGAGGAATAAATGAATGGCTTTAAATAGTTTCATTCATTATTGATCTTATTACATAATGTTATAGATTTCAGAGGTTATTGGTTTTTTTAGGGCTACAACTACCCACTGCTTTCAATATTGCTTAATGTGCTGATTATTTCCCAGATTAATTGCTTGGTTTATTAAATGACAACAACTTTTGATCCATCTCAAGTTTACCTGAGTCCAAGGTGACATCTTCAGAAATAGAAAATATTTGTGAATTTTGGCCATTTTGACTGAAACATTACTTGAACAATTGATTGATTATTTAAAGTTGTTTCTGATTCATTGTCCATCAATCAACTAACTGTTGCAGCTCTACTTTTTGTCACATATGGTAAACATCCTTATCAGTAATCAATGATCATTGTTTGAGTCGGACCTGTGCACAACAAAGCCACTTAAAACCAGCTACTGTGCATGCCATGTAGACTGAGGGTGGTACGGTGATCTGCTGTTAGGAGGCTTTATTGCCTCTTGTGGAGATCTGGAATAAACAGTCAGTTGTTTGTGTGAACAACGCCCCTGTAAAGAGTTATCTGCATGTTTATCTGTTACATGCTGGCATTGTTTATGACCTGTCACTGTGAGTGAACAAAATACATGTTGCCTTTTAGAGAAGGGGTTGACTAACACTGGTTAGAAGAGTGGAGAATGCTTTGCTTTGACACCGGCAGTGCTCGCTGTTGTGACAGACAGTGTTGAAGTTGTATGTCCACTGGTCATATAGAGTGACTGTATTCATGGTGTTATTACAAGAGCGAGTGGGTCAGAAAGTGTTCAGACGTTTCAGTTTTGTTGTTTTCCAGAAATCACTGTTCCAGTGATCACACACAGTCTTGTACGTGTGACAGTTGTGTAAACGCCACTGTTCTGGAAAGGGTCGTCCGCTGGCCATATTTTAAGCTGTTGCACATGACTGCAGGGGTCACAGGGCAGCTGTTCAGTCAGGCCTCCATGACTTCATCAAATATATAGGCAGCACTGATTGCCCTTTTCGGCCTACTTAGTGTAGAAAGTGGTGCTGGTTGCTGCATAAAGCACTGGCTTTTAAGTTATTTAATCTAGCAAACCAGTGATCATCTCCCAAGCTAAATTGTTCAATTAAAAGCCTGCCAGCTCATTTAAAATCTTTTTTTTTTCTTCTTCTTTTTTGACAGATGCGACCAGATATCTGATACAAATATTTTGCTGGTGCAGCAGTTTCCCAAAGCAAGTGCGACTGCGTGGGTGCACAGTTTTCTGTAACTCCAGTGCAGTGTTGAAATATGTGTTCACAGGTTGAAGGTTTGTCAGTGGTTAAATAAAATGCTTAACACATACTGTATGTGCAGCCAGACATCGATGATGGTTGAGAGTCAGCCGGCCTGAATTAAGGGTGATTGAGTGATTGATGGTTGGCGTGATCCACGAGTGACTAGATAAATATTAACCACCTGGGGGCAAGAAGAAAAGGCACTCAGCAAAAAAAAACAAGACAGGTGTAGATAAACTGTGGGTCCGGCTGAGCGGCGCCCTGATAGTGGTGGCAATCTGATACCAGATCAACGTACGAGTATTCTGTCTGGTGAAGAGTCAAGTACCTGCATGGTGCAATAAGAAGGCGTGGTAGTGATCCTTGGGATGTAATTACAATGCAAATGTTAATGATATGATTGAGTTGGATTAGATACATTTTTTATTTTTTTTAAACCCAGACTACAATCTTAAGGCCCTCGTGAAGCAGCAACTATAGTTGCTTGATTAATAATTGATGTATATGTAGTATTATTTCGTAATGCTCTTTGCACCCAAACATAAACCTTGTTTCACTACAGTTACTTTACAAAGCAGCAGTGGCTAAAAAGTATTTCCTACATTGTTGTGTTGCATTTAAAGCACATATCTCAACTAGTGTGCCGTTAATAACCGTTTTACAGAATCGCCCTCTCTTTACAATGGAAGACCCAACTGCATGCTGGGAAAAGGCGGAGAAGTAATATCAGAAATAAGCGCTG
This sequence comes from Leptoclinus maculatus, assembly GCA_032191485.1. Classification (NCBI taxonomy): domain Eukaryota; kingdom Metazoa; phylum Chordata; class Actinopteri; order Perciformes; family Stichaeidae; genus Leptoclinus; species Leptoclinus maculatus. The sequence continues at coordinate 4,672,155 of JAVDOI010000010.1, forward strand.
ATGGAAAGCTATATTTCTATGATACAAATGTATTAAAAGAGTAGTGACAGCTAAAGGCCTCAAACTTAAGGACAGTATGACACTTCACCATGACCACCACCACACAACGTACAATGATGTCTTTACAGCGTCGTTAAATGCTGTTTGAGGATTTCCATTTTATTTGAATATTTATCCCGATTATAATGTCTAGCGAGATAATTATGATAATCGTAACATGAAACTGGCACGAGTCTGATTAGAAAAAGTATAATATTGAATTAGGCAGCTTAGCTCTTTATCCTGATGTGTGTGTTAGTGAACAGTCGTTTTACTTGTATGTTAACTTTGTGTACATAGAATGATTTTAAAGTGTAAAGTTGACTTTTCCTTTCAGTTGTTTTTGGCTTTCAGAGCCTTTGCACTGGGTGCATGTGAAGTCAAACTCTTGGGTGTACGTACGTATGTGTGTGTGTGGGCTTGATGGAAATGTGTGTAAACTGCCATGGAGATGAAATGTGAAACCTGTCAGCCATTCAGATCCCCTGTTATAAAGACAGGGTCGGTGTCTGGGAGAGGTTGCGTGGGTTTGTATGTCTAACTTCTTCCCCCAGCATCATTTCACAGCTGTGTGCATCAGAAATCATAATGCCATCACAACTCTCCTCAGCACTCACACATGGACTCACATAGTGTGTAATGGCCGTCGTTGTGGAAGCACGCCGTCTACTCCGGCACCTGAAGGGTTAAATCCAGCTTCAGCTTCTCTCTCAGTCATACACACACACACACACACACACACACACACACTGGCCAACCGGTTTAGACCGGTTGTCAGGGAAAAGTGCTTTGTGTCCCACTGAATCCTGGGAAGGGTCATGTCATGTGTGTCTCAGTGATGTCAGAGTATTAAAAACAACAAACTTAAGTGAGCTCTCTGTTATCAGATGATTGCTCTGCATGCTGCATTGTGACTCTGTGTGTAGTCTGTGTAGGTACATCATAGATACACTGTGTGCTTTATGCTCACCGCCATAACCACTCTGAGAACAGGAAGGGGAGGGGGTAGAAGTGTGTGTACAGTGTGTGTCACATAGAAGTAGTAGGTTGTAAGGGTTAATTTTAGTCCTGTTTTCCCTTAAAAAAAAAAACATAGCTTCCTGTAGTGCGTCACTGGGCGAACTGAGGGCCTCAGACAGACTTGGCAGGACCGGGCCTCGATTTTATAACAGAAATGCATGAATGTGATTCAGGACGTTAACGGTTCTGTGTTTCTTCTTTGTGGTCGTCCAGTAAATAGTCAACGTCTGAGTCAGTCTCTCAATGTCACTTGTGCTTTCTGTTGGCGACTCTGAACTTCGAGCACAGGTCGATGTGGGCCATGTGGGCCAGCACGTGTTCACCTTTTACACATGTACGTAGCGTGTAAATGGGAAGTAGTATGCCGATTTTGAGTCTCATCCTGGTGTGTCTTGATCTTTTGACATCTGAACCACTTTGTCATTTCTATACTGACTGAGTTACCTCATAAGATGAAAATACTTTCCCTTTTTTTCAGCGTGTTGAACATCATTAGATCATTTACCTTCTTGTTTTTTAGTTTTTCGGAGTAACTGTAAGGTACAGGAAACCTGGATATAGTGTCCACATGTTACAGTATTGCAGTTTCCATTGGAGAACCCCAGCTCGGGACAAGGGTTTATCCACATTTCTGAAGAAATATCATGCACAACACATAACGAGGATAAAAACATTTACTCTCCTATAGACACATTTCTGTTGTTGTTGAGTCTATTATACATAACTGGTACTTTATACACATAGAACAATGTGATAGGCCATTATCAAAGCCATGAAGGTAAACATGTATTGACCGATGTAGTCCACCATGTCCACCGTGTCTCCTCTTATTTTCCCCTACACTGAGCGACTCAGAGCAGCCACTGTCGGCGTCAAATGTGTGTCTGTACGTTGTACTGGTGCACATCTGTGAGTGTGCACTCGCTCAGCTGTCAGACAGAACGAGCTGCCATCTCCGTCTCCACTACTGCTGGCATGTCAACATGTGGTGGGATTGGATTTGTTCTTCATGGCATATCTGATGGTAATGGTTCTGGTGCTCTCTGGTGTCGGACTCAAGGGAAGAAAGGTTAAACACAATTCCTTTTTAAATGAATACAAATATATTTCACTGACACACATGAATAACTAACATACTTGGACTCGTTATGAATATTTTAACAGAAATCATGCTCCAGTTAAATTTCAAGTGATCTTCAGATATTTTGTTTCGTTTTGAACACTGAGTGCTTACAGACATTTGGACAATTGGATGGATTGGATTGTTGTGGAATTATACTTGAGTCAACATCTTGGTCATGTGACCTTCATAATCCCACATGTTTTGTCTGGGGGCCATTTTAGTCACCCCCCTCCAGCTGTCTCAAGGTCAGCTTTGTCTGCTTACATTCTGAACGATAGGCCCACAATCACAACCACACTTTCAGTAATATTAACAATTTATGTTGTTAAAAGCTCTCTATTGTTGTTGTTATTGTTGTTTGTCAACATGAGGAATGAAATGTGACATCCAACCAGAGCTTAAAATAGTCTTTTTAAGTATTGTGCAGTGCTGCTTTCAAACGCTCTAATCAACTATCAGAGCTGTATGGATAACCTTTGGTGATGTGTGACTGTGTTTCTCACAACTTACCCATATAACTCTGGTCAGATTTGAAATCAATATGGGAACAAACTCCATTTCAAATATTTTGGTAGTATATTTTCGAATATCTAATAATACAGTTATTTCTTCCTTTTTTCTGCAGGGGATGTCTGAGGAGGCTGTCCGCCAGACGCGCAGCCAGAAGAGGGCGCTGGAAAAGGATGCTGCTCCCCAGTCTACAGAAAGTTCTGATGCTGAAAATGAAAGCAAAAAGCCTAAGTTGGACCCTTCTGAACCCACAACACAGGAACAAACTGAACCTGAACCCGACTCTGTGCTGGCACGGGAAGATCAGGGCCAGACTATGGTCGGACCAGAGCATGAGAAGGATCAGGAGAAAGAGCAGAGCCCGTCGCCATTATCTTTAGCGTTACCTTTGGCGTTACCTTTGGCGTTACCTTTAGCGTTACCTTTAGCGTTACCTTTAGCGTTACCTTTGGCGTTACCTTTGGCCTCTCAGCCGGTGAAGGAGGATCAGGAGCAGACCCAGAGACAGCAGGCGACGGTTGAACCCAGCTCAGACAATCGGACTGACTGCAATGACAGAGACGGCGAGGTGAGGACAGAGACAGCTTTGGATACAAGGAGCCAGGTCCGACTGGCAGAGACAAAGGCGTCCAGTGACATGCTGGCTGCAGGAGAGGTGAAAGCCACCATTAAAGTGGAGGTTCAGACGGAAGAGCAGCCCGTGGACATGAGCACCTCCAGAGGGTGAGAACATAAATATATATCTATTATAGTAAACTCTCTTCAGCTGGGACAAACACATGACGTATCCGTCAAAAAAGTACAGATCAGACAGAAATACTGCAGGCTGAAAAACGTACTTACTTCGTGTACAAAAGGATGAATTACACTATTTGAATCTAAAGTTACTTTATGATAGTGAATTTCTGTGTAGGGTAGAGGGGGGGGGGGGTGTTGTCCTCAGAGGTGATGTTTAACTTTATCTTTTAGACCATCTAAACCCCCCACTCAGCACCTGAACCCTAAAAACTCCCCTCGCACAAAATGAAGCCGTGTGTCACAAACCGGTTCCAGCCGGTTGTTGCCATGGTTTCCACAGTGGAAGGAGCAGTGAGGGCAGGGTGGGGGGGGGGGGGGGGGGAGGAAAAGTGAGTGGGTCACGTGATGATGACTTTGAGGTCATGTGACTTCTTTGGAAGAGTAGTGATTAATCCACAGGAAGTGATGATGGCGCTAAGCCCCGAGGAGAGACTAACACACACACACACACACACACATAAAGAGGACGGCGAGAAGAGACAGGCCTCACGATTTTGTGTGTAGACTTTAACGAATTCATAGAAATACATAATCTGTGTAATCACAAGAACACCCTTGTTTTTTAGAAGAACATTACTCGTGTTCTTTCCATCTTTGAGTGCCACTTGTTTCAGAATTTAGGTCATCTGCTTTCACATTACCACTTGCTTTAATTTCCTTTGCGGGCTTTGAATGACATAAGCATTCAGCAATACAGGTCACCCCCAAATGACTCAGACGCCTATAATGTGCTGCCACAATATCCTGTTTCAACAGGAAATACGTGGCACAGCCGTAGCATTGTGACTGAAAGACCTTACTGGAGCTTAAGGTCCCAGGTTATTTAGGATTGTTCTGTTGTTGGAGTCACATCAACATGAAGATTAGCTGTGTGGAGGATGTGTGGAGCGGATTCAAATAATGAATGTGGTTGAGGAGCAGATCTCCATGAATACAGACATTACTAATGGTTGCTGTTATTTGAGTAATATTTTGCCTCAAACAGCCATAAAATGTTCTTAACCTCAACCTCACTGGATCAATGAGTACGAACTGATAATATCCACACATTGTTTTAACCCAAATAAAATGCAGTTCTGTGTTCACTGTATCCAGTATAATTGCTGGATATATAAGATACTAAAATCTAAATTTGAATGTCATTGTCCTACTTATGTCCAGCAGTATAAAAAGAGAGAAGCGCCCTCCATCCTCTGAAGATGACGATGTCATCGTCCTGTCAGATAACGACTCCCCCAGTCCTCCGATGAACGGCTTGAGCCACTTTAAGGAGCTGGACACCGACCTGCTCATGGTGAGACACACGCACACAAAGCTAGACATGTTTAAATCATAGCCTAAGCTTTGACTATTAGCTTTTTTTAGATTTTGTTTTAAAATATGGACACGGCAAGTTGGGCCTTGGTGTGAACAACTTATTTTCGAACCGTAAAGATTTAAGTTACACTCTGGGTGTTTCATTGATGCTCAGAACAACTGAAAATGAGGTAGCAGATAAGGGTTCAGTATCCCAGGATGCATGGCTGTTAAATGGACAGTTTAGGCTCCAACATCTATTGTTTTATTCGCTGGAAAGGATTTTGTGAGTGATGTTGTTGTCTGTGGAGTGTAGAAGAGCAGCCCAGCAGAGAGGGAGTGCATCATTAAGCAGCTGAAGGAGGAGCTGAGACTGGAAGAGGCCAAGCTGGTGCTGCTGAAGAAACTTCGACAGAGCCAGATACAGAAGGACACTCACCAGAAGGTAAACAGTTATTACCCGCATCAACACGGGGTCACACGAAGAGCTGCACGTCCCCACAACACTGGCCTCCACTTCAAGCATCCTGTTCATTGTTTAATATCTTTCTCCATTTCCTTTTTAGCCCACAGGTCTGTCTGGCTCCTCTGCTCCTCCTCCTCTCATTCGAGGAACAATTACAAGCAATAAAGGCGCTCAGCAGGTTAATGCTCTTCTCTGACACACGGGCTGCGGTTGAATAGTCAAAATATGATGTCCTAGTGTCCTTTCCTGACCACTTTTCCTTGACCTCGATTGAAAATGTCACGAGTTCAAGGAAAGATATGAAGAAGAATTTATATGGACGACAGCAGTGCTGAGAGGATCCAGTTGCACTTACAACATGCAACAGCGTTTTGTTGTTGTTTTTTAGCAACTTCATTATAACGCAGAAAATGAGTACAGTGACAAACGTAATGTTGTACTAATTAAGGATTCCGGTGCAAAATAGTATTACACCTCCTAAGAAGGATGTTTTCAATGTATCCATAGTGTACAACTAATGGTGCGTTGCTTCAAATGTTGCTGTTGCAAGGAATTGTTGGACAACATTATCTCCAGCAGTGTACCCCATGCTAAAGGAGATACAAAAGGAACCACCTTTCCTTCTCTTATCATGGCTGCTACTTAAATTTCACTCAATTAGGAATCTTTCTAAGCTAAAAAAAAAGCCTATTCAACCGCAGCCACGCACCAATAAGCATATCTGTGTCACAGCACCTGTAGTTGACCTGTTTTGTTGTTTTTCTCTGACCAGATTTTGACAGGCAGGAGTTCAGGCACAGTCATCCCTCCGCCGCTGGTGAGAGGAGGGCAGCAGTTGTCGTCCAAACATGGCTCCCAGATTATAATGCCGCCTCTGGTCAGAGGGGCGCAGGTGAGTCATGGAGAAATGTTACCAATGTTATTAATACGGTACGATATTAAAATGACAATGCTGTCTTTGTCAGGTCAATGGTAGTCTTACTGCTGTTAGTCACTCTGGGACAATTAGCAGGGAAATAATGACTCTTAAACTCAGGACTTATGATCTCTCTTTGTGTGTGTGTGCCCTTTGCCTCGGTGCTTTTGATGCCCCTCCCTTGTCCTCCACTACCTTTGTCTGTGATGTCCCTTCGTGTCACCCCTCTCATTGTCCTGGTTAGCCCATCTCTGTATCTCCACAGCAGATCCAGGCTCTCCGCCAGCAGCAGCAGCAGCAGTTGGCTGCCTCTGGAGGCTCAGGACCCCCTCCTCTGCTGTTGGGCCCCAGGAACTCCGCCCCTGCAATCCATGGCCAGAGAGGCATGGTCAACTCAGGCTTCATTAGAATTGGCAGTAGTGCTAACACACTGGTCAGTATTTTACAGGTGCTTTCAAGTAATAAAAAAAGTATATTCCCGGTTAATATCGGGGAAATGCAAGCCAGGCTTTCCTGAATCCTGCCACATCCTGGCATCAGTAAAATGATTCCTCTCACATTTCATTTCTACAATCTGGCTTCAATTCACCATTTGTGTTGGCAATTACCCTGTTTCCAAAATGTCCGTATGCATGAGTCAGAGTTGCGCACATTCATGCATGGATCACAAATCTTGCGTGGGAAGTGGCGTACGTCTTTCAGGCCCTGTTTTGTGCATACTCAACGATTATAAATGAAGTCCTCATACAGACACTTAGCAATTTCCACCATCAAGTCTAGTTTCGACCTTAAACTCTGAAGAAATGGATGACCGAAAAATTCCGGCTATTTTACCTTTACATCAGTGTTGGAAGCGAGCGCTTAGTAGCTCGAGTCCAACCGCTGTCCAAGTGTGCGATTATATGACCTTATTGGAGCATCATTTTTGGGTCATAAGAATGTTGTTGTACCAAGTAGGCGCAGATGCACAAAAAGATGCGTTTCATGCAATAATAACACCTGGTTCAATAAATCTCTTTAGAAAGAGAGTTGAACTTCCACTGGCTTCTCAAGCTAACATTAGCTTCTGTCAGACTTAGCCTTGTCCATACATGCATTCTCTCATTGAGGGTTTCTTTCATGGTTTTTCTTAAACGTGATATTGGAGGCTTCTGTCCATATTCTAAGTTAAACATGTATCTACAGCTGCACTCGACTAAAAACATTGGAAAACGCGTCATCATTTTACCCTGAATAAAACTATTAGCATTATTTTTGTTCACATTTAAAGCTAAGTTAGCATAGTTGTGTGCCGCTAACGTTAGAAATCACGGAAGCTGTTACATTCATTACGCTTCAGTTTAACGTCCTCGTTAAATTTACAGGGTGCTTGAACTTCATTATGATACAGTACAGAAGAAACGTCAGGTAACATTACAAATTTAGGTAAATACAACTACAAGTCTAATTTTTTCATGAAGTTAGCTACCTTGTGTGTTAGACTGTTCATCAACAGGCACACGCCAATGGCCAGCCAAACATTTCAGTGGCCTGATGGTAACAATAACTGTTATCTTAGTACCTGTTCAGATTAAGCCTGCGTCTAACGCTACTCATGACCTAACCTTTTGGTAAACATGGCACAGTTACCCATAACAAACCTTTTTCGGAGAACTGAAGTGAAGGCGACGTGTGAAATTAAGTAACTAGCTAACATTAGTGACTTCAGATCTCACTTTGCTAGCTTTACACTGGTTGACTGAGCAGGTGGTGTAGCTGAATACTGTCTGTGGCAGTGGCATGTCTGCATTAAAGTCACAGTGAAACGTGACGTTGGAGCATCTTTAGCTTCTGTATTGTGACATATTACTCACTGGAACTGAATATTTGACCGATGAACAGACGGATTTAAAACAAATCCTTTGCATCTGATTGGACCTCTTAACAAGTGTGCGGGCTCAGACTGTCATTTTATCTCAACTTTAAATCATCAGTTGACTAACGAATTGAATGCCTGCTTTTCTCTAAACAGTTAGCTTTAATAATTATATTATTAACTGCTGGGTTTTACACTTGTGCATAGCAGAATAATTACAGTCTACAAGTGGCTTTCTTTTGCAGTGTTCAGTGTTCTTTGATCATTAAACACCTTGCAATTAATCAACACCAACAGCCCTTTGGTTACGTCTGTATTGCTCAGACAAGTCAAAAATATTCTGATCTTGACTGGAGGTTTACACCTGTCTTGTTTCTTCCTGTCTTTGCTTGTTTTCAAAGGCCTCTGCATCCAGTTTGAAGAGCTCATCCTTGGGAAGCAGCGGTGTGTCTGTGGTTAGCATGAATGACTCTCCGGCCAGCCGCCAAGCTGCAGCTAAACTCGCCTTACGGAAACAACTGGAGAAGACCCTACTGGAGATTCCCCCACCAAAGCCTCCTGCACCAGAGTTTAACTTCCTGCCGTCTGCAGCCAATAATGAGTTCATCTACCTGGTGGGACTGGAAGAAGTGGTACAGAATCTGCTGGATACAATCCACAGAGGTGTGTTACTTTTCTTTTTTGATGGTTTTTGTTTACATGTTGTAGAGGTAAAAAGATTAGTTAATTAATCAATCAGGCGATCAACTAAATAATATTAATATTAATTTTAATAATCATTCAAGTAATTTAAAAAAGCAAGCAACTCTTTCCGTTTTCAATCAGTGCCTCAGGGTTTCCCATCTCTCTCCATCCAGGAAAGACAGGTGCAGCACTGTCAAAGAACATTACCAGAGAACCCTTCACCTGCACCCAGTGCAAAACCGACTTCACCAGCCGCTGGAGGCACGACAAGACAAAAGTCCTCTGCGAACACTGCATGTCATCCAGTCAGAAAAAGGTTTTGAAAGCTGAGCACACCAATAGGCTGAAAGCTGCGTTTGTCAAAGCACTGCAGCAAGAGCAGGAAATAGAGCAGCGTATTTTTCAGCAGACGTCCTCACACGTTTCCCACAGTAGCTCCTCATCCTCTTCGTCGATGAAAGCAGAGAGGGGGTTGTCTCAGCAGCTGAAGCAGGCTCACGCCAGAGCGTCTTCCTTCCAGCACCTCCACCAGGCCAGTCGAGGAGCCAACATGCTTCACCATCACTCCATCAAGCAGGTTGGAATCTGTTTTAAAGAGAAGCATTTGTGCCGCTGATGCAACTGTAACACAAACTCCTCTCCGTGTTTCTTAACTGCCCTCAGAGCTCCCAGGGCCAGCTGTCCCATGGTGTCTCGTCACTGGGGGTGAGGGGCGTCACCCACTCCTTCTCCTCCTCCTCCCAGCTGCAGAGTGCAGTGGCGGCTGCAGCTTTAGTCAGCCGGCCAGGTAAGCATGCCCACGTTTCCCACCGCTCTGTCCAGAGCTCAAAGGTGAGCAGCAGTGGAATCGCCGGCGGCAGGAATATCAGCGGAGGTAGTGCCTCATCCACTGCATGGAAGAAGCAGAGCCACAGCAACACAGGTAGACTCACATTAACACCAGCCCGCCTGCTGACATCGGCTGTCTTTCAAATTCCTGTCTGGTCCAAAAGCAATCCTTGAACATCCCATGTCCAAATTTTTCTAGCGTTAGGGAATCTCTTCAAAAAGTGGCCTTCTAATATGATCTCAAATAGTAGATGAAAAAAAATAGAGTTAAGGAGGAAATGTTTTCGGACAAGGCAATCCCGCTCTCCAGTTCTCCCCCTGCCAGTGATCTCAATCTTCCTGCTTTAGCCCCTCGGTTTGGTGGTGTACTGTTTTTCCCTGGGTGTCACTAGTAAACCCGAGAGTAGACGTTTTTATTATTCATCATTTTTCCTTTGTATCTGTCTGTATGCTGTGGGGGACATGGGTTGCTAGATAATCAGGTGCTATGAAATCATACTGCTTTTTTCTTATTCAACTCAAAAAGGCGTTAAATGGCCGGCATGCAGCTCGCTCCACACCTTGACCTGCTGCTCTCTTGCATGTTCACAGGAGTCACCATGGCTTACGTGAACCCCAGCCTGACAGGCCACAAGACGTCAGCCGCGGTCGACGCTCGTCAGAGGGAGTACCTGCTGGACATGATCCCCTCTCGCTCGTCGATCTCGCAGACTGCAAACACGTGGAAATAATTTAAACAGTACTCTTGTGCTACTTAGTTTTTGTCCAAGTTCCAATAATATGGTCAACAGCAACCCCCGGAGGACTGTTAAGCAAATACAATCTCTCAAATTGAAGAAACCTTCCTTCCTTACTTTTGTATGATTGTTGTTTTAGTATTCTTATTTTCTGTTGTTTATTTTGAGATTTGCTGTTCTTTGGTAATTGTGTAGAAACTATTTTGATTTGATTGGGGCAAAGAAAAAAACAATACTTGAAAGGCTTCCCTCTGGGTTCTTCTGTCCTCCAGACTGAGTTGTTAAATGATTGTGTAAAAAGAGGCTATGTGTGCATTGAGTACTTTGACAAAAGAAAAATTAAAATAAGTAATATGATCTGGGCTTATTAGCCCTTTCTGCCATGATGTGGGTCAAACTGACCTAACATTTTGACACTTGAATGGTCGTCGTCATACCCAAGAGTTCACATTCAATATTCAACACACATTCATTTTAAGCAAATACAAAATAACTGAGTTGTAAAAGTTTCAGTACATCACCCCCGTAGTTAAAGGTTTGAATTTATTTTGTATTTACAATAAGTTATTTTGTTTTTTTAATTATATTTCAGTATACGGTGGTTTCCACAAATGAAGAGTTTATTCTAGCTTTTGTTTTTCCTGTTAAACAGCATGCCTTCCCTCGAGCACCTTAGCTGAAGAAGCATGGTGTCATTGCTTAATTCATCTGTAATTACCATCTGTAATTTGCTTATTTTATATTAATGTCAACATTGTAAGATTATTTTTGAGTGTTTTGTCATTGCTGAGAAAATGCAAACTCTGAAGGAGCTGAATTTCCCACACTTGAACCAGAGATCTAGCCTTCAAACATAATACATCCAACAAGGCCTGAATCCGTTTTTAAAGGGACTATCTCCCAGTTACCAAGAGTCTGGAACACATAAGATATCTTTATCTTGCATCACAATATGGCATAATGTCTCTGCTTCCCGATTGTAGCTACATTGTACAAACTTATGTTAAAAGTTATTTGGTTTACTTTTTTCCTAGCTCCTAAAAAAATAAAAAATTTACATTTTAAACATGTTTTCATTGATTATGTGTGGATGATATAACACAAGCTTAACAATTCATCTACTAACAAAACCGTGTGGGATGACATTTCCAGTGCTCTCTCTCATCAGCTCATGGGTTATTGAATCAATTCACAGGCATTCACTATTGCATCTTTACCAATTTGAATTAGTGAAATGATATGTTGAGAGGTTATAAGATCGTTTTAAACTACGGTTAACTCAAAAAGTGAACAATTGCATGTGCAAATCAGCAAAGTCAGTGTGTGATGAAAGCCATGCCATGGATGTGTGGCAGGTTTGAAAACCTGGCTAAGCGAGACAAAAGTTATGCAGGGGGGATGTCTGCTGCAGCAAGGGAGAGAGACAGTGAACACAAGGACCAGCTCTCATAGCCTGAAAGACCCAAGTGAACTGAACAACCCTCCCTTGTCAGCCAACTGCCTGCTGAGGAATGTAGGAGGGGCCTCGCATATGAAATGCAATAATACAACTGACTGGAGCATTTGTATACATTTGTACTTCCGTGCAATACTTTTGTACTCCTACTTAAGTAGGATTTTGATTGCTGGGACACTGCTTACATGTGAACCATTGAGGTAATCTGTCACCAAACACAGCATTTATGCTCTACATGTTTGTGACAAAAGGTCTACACCACATTGAGACAAAACAAGACTATTAATTTGATCAAATTAAAGCAAAATGAAACATCTCAAGCAACTTTCAAGACTCTACTGGTTCATCTTAAAGAGGAATAAAACTCCAAACCAACTTTTTTTCAACTGAAAACCAATTTGGTATTCAGTAGTGTTGTTACTATAGATTCAGGTTCAGATCTTGACATTTTTGTGCAAAGTATTTGAGTTCTACATACTGTGACTGCCCTTTACTAGTAATTTGCAATTGAATTTAGCTATTGGCTGATCTGGAGCCGGGTGACTTTTATGGAGATATCTTTTGTCACTAACCAACCCCCGTGTGCAGACTGCGGAGAGAGAAGCATTAGTGAAGAGTAGCCCTCATTCTTTCAATTAGCCAGTGAATAGCTGATGCTGATTGCTAGAACACACATACACCAGCCTCCCATCAGACAAAGCTGGTGAAAAGACGCCCCTCTTGCCCTTAAATCTCCAGGGGTAGATGCACTTCAGCCAAAGCTGTGGGGTCTCTTTAAAGGCAGGGTTGGTAATCTTCTTCAAAAACATTTCTAATACTTTTTGTTGAAATTCTCATCACACACTTACAGAAATCAATGAATCAAATGCTCTGACAAAAAAAACAAGAGAAAAGCTGGTATCTTTGGATGTCGCAGGACGGTAATAAGCCCATTTAATATCGTCCCGAATGTAATGATTGGACAGTCTACCTGCCTGTCTGCCTACTGCCTCACATTCTGCCGCGCACTCATCTGAGTTTTCCCTTCTTGTATACAGTACAGTCTGTGAGTTTTCACCCATAGCTCAAATTTAGCAAACTCTTGCTAGTTTCTCAAGATTACCAACGCTGCCTTTAATACCTAACTTATTATGGATGGAAGAAGTACAAATTAAAAACACTGGCAGCAGTATTCTTAATACTGCCTTAATATTGACTTTTGTACATTTATTAAAACATGTAAAAACATTTTAAAAAAAAGCTAACGTGGTCCTCTTAAATAAGCCAAACTACGGAGTTGCCATCCAGACCGGTGGGGGCGGTAGAGAGCCGCAGGCGCTTTGTCCAACGAGAGAAGAAGAGTTACTGCAGTGACGTCACCAGCGTGTTTTGGAGAAGACGGAAGAAGATGGCGGGGTCCAAGGTGAAGCAGGACATGCCTCCTGCAGGAGGCTATGCTTCGTTTGACTATAAGAGAAATCTGCCGAAACGAGGACTGTCAGGTACTTACATTACATACGCAGTCAGCGAAATATACAGTTCCACACACGAGCTGTTAAATATGCAACCTGTCAACGTAGCCTTAGCTCGGTGCATTGTTGCCTCCCAAAGTACCGTAAAGACACGGAGATGACAAACCAGCAGAGCACGAGTCCCAGTGCTAATGGTGTCACATTCACTAGTATAATAGCATAGTAATAGTATAGTAATCTTGGTGCTTCTAAAATGTGAGCTCATTGAGGTATTAAATATTGTAGTAGCCTTACAGTATAAATATACAATAAAGTCTAGCAGTACTGGCTGCCTGTTCTATCTTGCATCATTACGACCCACCAAAATAAAATAGTCAACAACAACCTACGGTGATCATTTTACATATTTATACAGTGGCCACATTAAAGTTAAAATATTTAAATCAAGCTCTACTTTCTCCTTAACTTTACTGTGACAGAAGAAACTACGATTGATTGAAAAATCAGCTTTATGTGTCGAGTTAATCTCAGCGGACCACAGATTCACACAGTGTACAGTCCGCTCCAAGCTGCTGCATGAAAGCGTAGACGTGTGTCAGATCGACTTGACGTCAGATATGATACAAATATAAAACGGAGAAGAGCCTTTTGCAAAATATGTATTATCGTGTTTTGAACAGGCATCGACATCAACCTCCTACTTTTGTCCTTCTCTCTCTCGTGCTCGGTTTCGCAACCACCGCCTGACGCGCGTGTCATGACCTCGGCTGACCTATCAGTTTGTCCCAAAAGGTGTATTTCCTGGTTGGTCTCGAAAGGCCACGCACACGAAAATGTAGCAGTTAATTCAAACCCCGGTTAATATTTTACAACGGAAGTAGTGTTGCAATGAAATCTGCCCGACCAGATACTGTGCTCGTGTTTGCTCACAAATGACAGAGCGAAACCTGATCCACCGATCCCTTTGTCAGGTCGATACGCACGGGGACAAACTGCCTCCTGTATGCAAGTTTAGTGATGACAAAAGATTTGAGCGAGCACAAAAGAAACTTGCTCCAGTCTCTGAAGTCTGATTATCGTTCAACAACAGGTCCCATTCTTTAAAGCATTCTTCCTTTGTGGGCCTCAATCAATACTGGACCATTTAAAAACATATATATTATATATTGCACTCACTTGTGCACAAAAAAAACAAGGGAAAATAGGATCCAGGTTGAGCATAAGGAAGTTCCCTTTTAACTCTCCATAAGTACAACTGTGGTAAACATGAAGTGTGTTAAACTGGTTTGATCGGTTGTTCTGGATGTATTAGTTCAGTGTTTTAATACCGCGTATATCCCCGGTGGAAGCAAATCCAAAACGAAAGTTAACTTCGGCTGTATTGCCTTCGAGCTCACCGTTTCTTCTTTCTTTTGATCACCACTCACACAAGGCTTTTCATCTGGGTTCTGTCCATTTGCATCATTTAATTCTACTGTCTTAAATTAACAAGGTCATTACTGCGCTACCTAATGGAAGAGTATTTCATTACTTAGTCAGCCACTATATTGCAGGCTCAGACGCTCAGCAACTAGGGGTGCAACGGATCACAAACCTCACGGTTCGGATCGTACCGCGGTTTTTCAGTCACGGTTCGGATCATTTTTCGGATCAGCAAAGAAAGGGGGAGGAGACAAATGTAACTTTATAGCTTTCCATTTATTAATTAAAATAACTTCAAGAACACTGAAAGCAAATAACTTTGGGCTATAGTCTTACATGAAAACCACAATATTTAAGATATTTATTTTCATAAAGAATATCTACATTGTGTGGGGAAAGGGTAGCGCCAGATGTGTGTCTGTGTGACTCTCCGCAATGATGAGCTGTCACAGTCTTTACCTTTTCATAGAGGCCTGGAACGATCTTCATACTGAAGTGGGTGGTGGTGTTGTTGTTGTTGTGGCTTGGCCCTCGTCGCTGACAGACCAGGATGTTTTGCCGTTGTCATATGTCTTTCTCTTTAAACAACGCCTTCATACCGTTACGGTTTTGTCCACCACCCTCATCCCGTCATTATAAGTAACAGGAAAGGCTTCTGAATTTCCTCCGCTCGCCAAGACTTTCACCGTCAAATGCTGAAGTGCAGAACCGTGAAGGGTGACCCGTTACACCACTAGCAGCAACTAAATAATATTCTTTTGGACCGATTAAGTAAAATTGGACATTTTCTAACGGCACACCTGACGATCTCTCACGGCACACTGGTGGAAAATCACTGCCGTAGGATACTGAAGGCCACAGTTAAGAAAGATGCAGCTCTGCCACCATTAATATGCTTATAGACAGACATTATTTTATTCAATTTTTGTCTTCTTTCGTCTCTTTTTTTTACACTGAAACTTGATAATGTGGTTAAATACAATGTTGCCTTAAACAGTCTCTCCTCTCCTCTAATCAACAGGATATAGCATGTTTGGCATTGGGATTGGCATCATGGTGTTTGGTTACTGGAGGCTTTTCAGCTGGAACAGAGAAAGGAGGTAGGGATTATTCTGACTATTATACTTTGGGTTTAAATGTTGGTCACAATGAATTGTATTTCACAGTATGGCTGGAACTAGTGGTGATGTGTTTGTGCAATAAAGGCGCCTGCAGATCGAGGAGATGGAAGCCAGGATAGCTCTGATGCCTCTGCTGCAGGCAGAGCAAGACCGAAGGTGACGACAACCACAAAACACTCGCACACGAACGCGTTTGTTTTAAATGCGGTAACTCCCTCACGCTAGTCTTTATGTAACGGTTGAACTCCCCCTCTGGCACAGGTCCTTACGGATGCTGAGGGAAAATCTAGAAGAGGAGGCGGTTCTCATGAAAGACGTTCCTGGTTGGAAGGTAAAGAGAAGCTGGGATTGACATCACAGACTTTCTGCAGTTAACATTAGACAGCAGCACATAGATTCATCTACAAAACAATCAGCAAACTATGAATTATCAGTTCATAAAGTGGTCAAATAGGACTTACTCCTGTTTGTAAAATAATCTAGTTTAAAGTGAGTCTGGTGCACTTTATAGCCGGCTAACAACACTTTAGTTTTGGATGTATTGTTGGCATAACTAAGTAGCAGCTACAGTAGTTGCCTGCAAAATGATGTTAATGCTCCGTTTTGTTAATTATTAGTTTTACAATAATGATTTTCTGCAAAAGACACATACATTTATCTATTATTACCAATAAACACTGATTCTAAGACCCACTTATGGAAAAGTGTTGGTTCACCACGTTCGATACATTTTAGTTCACTATTGAATATTTATAATCTGTTTGTCCATTGTTGGATATTAACTATAAAAACAATGTTAATATATATTTAATGGGAGTACTAATCCAAGTTGATTATCATTCGATCCAGATGCAGGTTAGCATCAGTGTTTTTATATGAACTGTCCCGTTCCCTCTTGCAGGTTGGTGAGAGCGTCTTCCACACAGACCGCTGGGTCGCCCCTCTGTCAGAGGAGCTGTTCAACCTGCGGCCCCGTGAGGAGCTCCTGCACAAGCGTTTCGGCTTCTTGTGGTACGTGTAAGGACCACCAGAGAAGCACCACCAGGACCTCAGTTCAGCTTGTAAATGTTCAATAAAGTCTTTTTTCTGTACCTCATCCTGGTCTACTTGTTATTTTTTCAGTTTATATTGAATTTCACAGAATGCATCTACTGTAACTTAGAGGTAGTTACATTTATTACATATAAATGTGTAAGGCAAGGCAATTAGGTATGATTGTTAAACCCAAAAGCAGATAGAATAAGCTTACATAATGCATTAAGGAAAATTTCATTATTTTATGGCAGGCCTATTTAGTGCTTTTGATAACTTAATTTAGCAGGAAAAATGTAAATCACACAGGACTACATTTACATTTTACACTGCATGTCAAGCATCCTTTTTTTGGGTGCATCACCCCAAATTGCCCCCACCTTCCATCAAACAGTTTGAACCCAAAAATCTAAATTTTAAATAGATAATTTGAATGTAAGCCATCCAACAAAAATATTTTGGTAATAAGAACACAAGCAGTTTGATCACAACATTTTTATTTTGTAAATTGTACAAAAAGTTCAAACAACAGAATACTGTAATACTAAAGTGACTTGTTAATTTAATTAGCATTAAAATAGTCACAACAGCGTTACATCAGACGAGTCAGAACACGTACAGCTCTGTCCTCTCGCCTGTTCTCCAAAGACCTGTGAATAGCAGCCATTACATTTGAGAAATGTGTCCTGGCAAGCCAACATTTGACCTTTCAGTCGGCAGGATCCTGGCAGGTTCCTCCCATGGAGCCACTGCTTGCTGTTGCACCACCGCTGTTGCACATTGGACCTGAAACGAGGCAGTAAGGGGTCATAAATCAGCCAGCTTGACTGAAGCAGTAACATGAGGGATCGACTGTTGTACAATACTTTACCTGAGAACTGAATCTGCATCGATCACTGCCATCTAAAGCCAGATACTTCAGCTGTGAGGGGTTCCACTGATTGCCAGTTCACTCTAAAGAGAGAGATCAAAACATGGATTAACAATTAACATTTGACACAAGTCAAATCACAATATGCATGCAATCCTATTAGTCTGAAACTCACCACTTATTCATATGCAAGGGTACAACAAAAAACTGAATACAGTCTAGACACCTTAGACGTCAATTAGGACTGCTGCGGGGCATTACTGGAGCAAATGTGAGGACTAGTGCAGTGAACAGAAGTGG
Organism: Leptoclinus maculatus; assembly: GCA_032191485.1. Lineage (NCBI taxonomy): Eukaryota > Metazoa > Chordata > Actinopteri > Perciformes > Stichaeidae > Leptoclinus > Leptoclinus maculatus. The sequence goes on from JAVDOI010000010.1 coordinate 4,690,080, forward strand.
ACTGAGCACAATACTACCCATGACTTAGAGGCCAATGCTTTTTTTGGTGGACTCGGGAGGATGAGCACTACAATCCAGAGGAGCTTCTTAGAAACATTTTCTCAATGAACTTTTTCCAATCGGGGAAGAGGCCATGGCATGTTGCAGGCGACATCTGAAGCAGAGGACTAAAAACAACGACTAACTTGAAGGTATTCATGGAAACAATGAGAACTGAGGTTGAAGGATGTGAGCAAAGCAAAAGTAGATTTTTACCTCACGTGCATTGGCCTACTTTCTCCACATTTGACCTAGGCAAGAGAGCAGCTTTCCTCTCTGATGAGCACTTGTTGGAAGGCGCAACACTTCAATCTCCAAGGACTTGTAGGTTTTTGATGCGGCTGACCTCTTGAACGTAATGAAGCATTAACATGACCAGCATCACCTTTCGGTGTTTATTATTATATGATCTCAATGCACTACTAGTACACTGTATTTTTTTTACAGTACAGACTGCACAAGGCCAAAAACCAGTAGGTTTTTAGGAGACCAGACAGCAGCGTGTGAAATTTTTAAAATAACCCGCCGTTGTATATTTAAGATTAGACAACTTTTAAATTGCTCTCCAAAGAACTTTAATTTCAGGGCTGCCGTTTCTTTTTCTCACGCGGCCTTACAGTAACACGGGCCTACAGCGTTCACCGAAATTACTCCATGCGGTAGTTTTGAAAGGCAAAAGAATCAAGATTATTTTCCACAGTCTGTTTAATAGGCTCCATGAAGCCAAACTGACAAAGAAAAAAAAAATGTTGATCATACAAAGAACATAAAGTACAAAACTGTTCCCGGTTGAGATATTACTTTGGGGAAACGAAGTTACATTTTTCGATCACTTAAACAAGATTAGTCCATTTTACAGCACATTTAAAATGCAGATGTTGAGCAGAGCACAAAAGATACCTTGGACAGACTGTAGCATGCTGCAATTTGCAACTTCACGACAGCCGGCCACTTCGGTTGTGTAGTTCAGTCTGAAAGGAATTCACTCTTTGAACACACAGGAGCCTCGGCTAAGTTTTTTTAATAGTAAAAGGAATTTAGCATAAAATCCCCCAAAAGTCTGTTTATGAGTAATTCGGATTTCTTTCCTCACTTTAAAACCTGGCAAGAGGTAGGTCAGCCACTGAGACTGAGAGGGAAATAAGTAAAGGAAACAGAACAAGCCCATCGGATATTTCAATATAAAAAAACAAAACCAAAAAACTAAGGAATCAAAATCAGGAAACACTTTACGTGCTGGACAAAGTCTACAGCGATGGTAGTGGCCATGTGGAGAGCAGTTGTTCGGTCCTCAAATTGGGACTTACAGTACTAATCAGATTACACAGATGCCTTTTAGTTAACAAACGATTTTTGAGGAATAAAGATGCCCAATCAAGCAAGGTAAGAGTCTGGAACTGTAATTCGTAACATGGTTTGTTAAGGAATGACCAAAACTCATGGCTACATTTTTTTTTAAGATGCTTGAGCTACTACAACAGAACTACAAAACTAAGGTCAGCAATAACACGTGGACATTTTTCTTGAGGAGCGCATCTTTGAAATACAGCCAGCCAAGTGATGATCTTGAATCAGGGAGATGTTTACTCGTTTGCAGCTGAGGATAAGAAGTGGGCACACAGGTAAAGACACTGAAAGTTCCAACACTCGAGTTTCACAACATCCCCTCAATCCCACCAGACAGTCCTGAAACCCTCCCTCAGTTTTTCCGCTCCATTCGCTGTCAGAAGTAGTAACATTTGCTAAGTGATTCAAATTCTTTGCCAGCCTCTGTATCAGAGTGGGACTGTGGAAGGAGAGTGGGGGGGCTAGCAAAATTTTGCAACCGCAGAGAGGCATCATCTTGGGCTCAGGTACAAAACTGAGGGACATACATTATACAAGTCTTCATATGTTGGGGCTGTGCAGTTTTAATTAAATGTGTGATAACCCTTGGTGTGCTGGTTCAGTAACTTTACCTAACTTAAATGATAGTGTGAAATCAGCATACCACAGACAAAATATGTTCATATTTCAACTCAAGTGTAATGTTGGCCATTACATATTTTTTTTGTATTAACCAGTTTACTAAAATAAACAATTGTCTTATGGCAGGTTGATTTTGGCTTAAAAATTTGAAAATGACAGCCCCAACATAAGTCCACATACACAGTACAAATGCATATCATATGCTTACCATAGCTGTCGTATCCGTCACGGTAGGATGTACCGCGGTCGCTGTATCCACCCTGGCCCCTGAAATGATAACAAATATTTAACATAATTGCATCACCGTAACTTTTGCAGGCAACACTAGTCTCGTCTGTAGTTTAATTAATCTTTCTTACCTGTTGTCTCTGTAGCTTGAGTATCCGCCGCCGCTACCACCACCACCACCACCACCACCACCACCTCCGCCGCTATTCCTGTACTGGCTGCCACCACCACCAAACCTCCCTTCAGAATGGAAGCTTCTATCACTGTAGCTTCTGTCACCATAGCTCCTGTCTCCATTGTATCCACCACCTAAAAACAAGACATGGGAAATATTGACCAAAGGTAGGGGCACGGTGTTGCAACCACAACACATGAATGGTACTGGCAGACAGCTAGTGTCCGCCACGGAAGTAACTCCGTCCACCTCTCCCACGCCCGCCAAATCCTCCACCTCGCTGTCCCCCCCTTGGGCCGGAAGAGGTGAATCCTCCCCTGGAGCGTCCTCCTTTTCCTGCTTCATCCACACGAATTGACCGTCCATCCAGAGTCTGCAAAAAAATTAAAAGATTGGGGGAAAAAATGTTACACAAAATAAAAAATAAAACTAAATATTAAAAACGTTGGTTAATCGTGATGGGTTGTCTTACCTTGCCGTTCATTGCTTCCAGTGCGTCTTTAGCATCGTCCGAGTTGTCGAATTTCACGAAGCCAAACCCGCGAGATTTCCCCGTCTCTTTGTCTCTGATCACATCCACTAGTGAGGGAGGGAAAAAAATTATTTAAAAAAAGTGCATCAAAAGACTAAAACATTATTGTGAGTATATCGATGACTTCTATCCAGAAAACAAGACGCTACGAAGGATTTACCTTTCTCGATGGATCCATATTTGCCGAAGGCCGCAGCTAGAGACTCCTCGTTGGTCTCAAAACTCAGTCCTCCGATGAACAATTTACCGTCGTCCGACATAGTGTAGCTGGGGGAAAACAAAATAAACCCAACAATCCGTTTACGCAAACAAATATGTAAACAAAACTGAACAACAACGTCCTTTGTTGAACATCGACAAATGCCGTCCAAAAGTAGGTCATCGGCCACCATAAACCTGCGTAACCTTTTTTTTTTTATTATATACATTTCTTACTCTATTGTTGTGTTAAACAATCAAATAAATCATACTAAGCCGAAATAATTTAGTTTTAAGGTGCATTTATTGTAAATGAATCAGCGCCATCGAAAGAAGAGTACCGCGAGGAGCTAGGCCGCGGGGCCTATAAACGTGGTACCGTTAGGTTAGCGGATTAGGTAGCTAGCCGTTATTCTTTGGGCGCCATTTTGTGGCAGCGAGCTCGTGCGCCTCACTTTTGTTTCTCTGGCCGACATTAGCTTCACATGCCGCTGGATGCCATATTATCGTGGTTACATAATGGTTCGACAAAAAGATCATGATAACGTAAACAATTTGGCGCAGTTTCACATTATCCCTATTAACAGCAACACAATCCACGTAAAATGGTTTCATAATCCCCACCCCCCACCTTTTTAAAAAACGTAGCATTAAATAAATACTTTAAACCAGACAAAAAGCGGAGATAATAATCGTGCCTTGTAAATGCAGGCATGCGTAAACATGTACAATTACCACCAAATGTACTGTAAAAACAGAAAAGAATGGTTAAAAAATAGCAATTACCTTTAACGAGCAAGGAGTCCGACCGTTGAAGAGCGAGGCAGCGGGTGGAATGAGAGAGGGAAGGAGGCGCGTTCTGCTTTTCAGGGCTCTGCGCAACGTCTTCTTCTGTTGCTTTATTGGCGGTAGCGTGGCAATACCTACTGCCACCTACTGTACCGGGTGGTGTAACGTCTCTCCATGAAAGTACTCTGATTGGAATAGCAATGTGAGTTTGTTGTCCTATATATATATATATATATGCCATATATATGGCAAAAAGGTATCAATTAAGAGGCAGATGAAAACAGCAATGTTAGGTGTTTCAGGTCTAAAAAAGGAAACGGAAATATCCCACGGTTTCTTAATGTATTCCTATTTTGTTTTTTGCCTTCCTTGTGTTTAATATTGAAACATTTCAAAGGAACATCCTCAGCACAGAACTACATGTAGTTTACATTCAAGATATGCACATTTAAGGCATTGGAGTACTCAAAAAAACATACTGTAAAAGGTCTTTGTACAAAACACAAAGATGTATAACATGAAATGCACATTGGAATCTTTTATACATGGATAAATATATATATATATATATATGTGACAAAAAGGTGTCTCAATTAAGAGGCAGATGAAAACAGCAATGTTTGGTGTTCCAGGTCTAAAAAAGGAAACGGAAATATCCCAAGGTTTCTTAATGTATTCCTTTATTGTATTTTTGCCTTCCTTGTGTTTGATATTAGTAATATTGAAACATTTCACAGGAACATCCTCCGCACAGAACAAGACGTAGCATACATTCAAGACATGTACATTTAAGGCATTAGAGTACTACAAACATACGATTAAAGGTTTTTGTCCCCAAACACAAAGATGTATAACATGAAAATGCACATTGGAATCTTTTATATATATATAAAGGTGCATATAACTGAGGTGCAGCTGTTGGTGTAAAAGGAGCACAGATCCTGTTTGCAGGTGGGGGGTAAGTGAGGAGGGGCTGGCAGGGGTTGTAGGTAGACGTGTGATGTATGTATGAATCGGAGCGGGTGAGGGGTGCGAATGTTCGCTTATCAAACCTGCACTAAAACACATTCCGGTCGTCAGCCAGTTGATGGTTCTCCACAATGGGGGGGGATGGTTTCCTGTAGCTGGTGATGTCCTGCAGGGTCGCTGGCTGAGAGGCTTTTCAGGGTACTTCTCTTTGTTATTCTGATCTCCTTTGTCAGTATGTTTCTGACTTGGTTCTTCAGGATTCCCCCACTTCTGTAGGCCTCCTTCTTGGCCTGGTATAGACGTCACAGTATCTGTCTACGTCTTAAACTGCAGCCTCAAAAACCATGACAATTGGTCCAAAGCAAGACTGTAACTTCAGTTTTGCCTCATTAGTCCATCTCCTTACAGTAAAATGTCACATGTCATGCCTGAATGTAAGGAAATTGAACGTAAAAGACTGAATGACAAAAAGGTATCAATTAAGAGGCAGATGAAAACAGTAATGTTAGATGTTCCAGGTCTAAAAACGGGAACGAAAATATCCCACGGCTTCTTAATGTATTCCTTTATTCTTTTTTTGCCTTCCTTGTGTTTAATATTAGTAATATTGAAACATTTCATAGGAACATCCTCAGCACAGAACAAGACGTAGTTTACATTCAAGACATGTACATTTAAGGCATTGCAGTACGTAAACAGACATACGGTAATAGGTCTTTGTACAAAACACCAAGATGTATAACATGAAAATGCACATTGGACCCTTTTATGACATATGCTACATAACAATGTGAGCCATTGTCACTGACAGACTCAGATGAAATAACATGCTCAGCACAGTGACAGCCACAGGAATCAGACTCCTTGGACCTTTCGGTCTGACATTCTTCAGAAATTTGTATCTGTCAAAATAGCCCCAAAGCATTTGAGTTCACTCTGCTGCTCTTTCACCTGTTCCACGAGTTAAGAGGTCAGCTTTGGTTGCTAAGCTGGTTCCTTCTAGTCACCAGAAAGCAGCCCCTGCTATCACAGTGAGTGGATCTCTCCCATGCAGGAGACTAGGGACGAGGGCGATGGTGCTGGTACGGGTGAGACGTTTGTAAGTGCCTCCGAGTTCGCCTGCGAAGACGCCTCTGATGCATCAAAAACTGCAGGCGCTCCAGCTTACAGTGTAATGTTTGATTTTCCTGCGTGGGTGGGCAGGTTAGGTGACTTTCCTCACCTACAGGGGGGGTAACACAGTTGTTAGACATGCTACACAATGATAAAGTTCCAGGGGGAAGAAGAGTAAAGAGAAGAAGGCTTTATACACTGTCACCCAATGCCATACTTTAATGATAAAGGTCAGTGTCATTTAATCCAACTGGAGCTCTATTGAGAGCCAATGCATCCAGGTTTTTCATGTATTTTACCTTTTTCTTTTTACTGTCCTTGTTACAATCAGTCATTTCCTTGTTTCTGGAATATATATTTGCATAAGGAATGTATTATGAATGAAATCTCCAGTAACTCCTCCAGTGTTCAAGTGTGTGACATCATGTGTTCACCTGGAGTTTTACTGAGGTGCTCTGTCCTCTGGGTCGCCACTGTTTTGCTCTTTGCTTTGCTTGGCCCCTCCTCCGCTGTGAGCAGCAGGCTGGCTGGAGGGATCGAATCAGGAAGGTGGGGATGTTGAGGAGGGGTAGGCTGAGCCCCCTGGTGGTGGTAGGCAGCTCTGAGGAGGTCGTTGAAGATCTGGAGAATGATGGCGATGCCACGCCGAGGATGGCTGAAGCCGCTCTGACTGCACGGGGCCAGAGTGCCTGATGGGAAGAGAAGAGAGCAGGGGACATGAGAGAGGAAGAGGTGGCTGATAGTTGATGAAAAAGAACAACTAGAAGCAAACTGAGGCAGTAGACATTAGGGCGACAATAAAAAATAAAAATAAAACAGTAGATCTACGTAAAGTAAAAGCAACTTACTCTAACAATCGATTATCAATTCATGATTTTAGTAATTTTCCAAGCAAAAATTCCACAATTCACTAGTTCCAGCGGCTCAAATGTAATGATTTGCAGCTTTTCTTTGTCAAGAACTGAATATCTCTGGGTTTGGACCGATGGTCGAATAAAACAAGCAAATTAAACATGTCTCCTTTGGCAATGCAAAATCATAATGATGTGCAAAACACACATTTTAAGATTTTTGTCATTTTATAAATAAAATGATTAAATCAACTAATGGAGAAAATGATTGTCAGATTATTAGACGATCCTACATCTTGCAGTACAGCATAGAACATTACTAGACTTGCACCACTACTGTACAATATGGCATCATTGTACAGTGTATATCAACACAGGTCTATCCTTAGTCTCTATTCTCTGTCGTTAACTTATTCTATTTAGCGTGTTTTAGTTATTTTATATAATTGCGATTTTTTTTGCCTACCTCATCTATTTTCAGGACTTCTGTGACTTGGCTGCTGCAATGCTGCAATTGTCCTTTGGGATTAATAAAGAGCTCTGTCTGTCTGTGTATCTATCTTGATTAAACTAATCAAAATCTATTGTATTCTGATTGTGTCGTTGTCAGGCTTCCGCTGCTGAGACACTTACCAGAGAAAGTCCCGGAGAAGACGCCTGGTGAGGGGCTCACAAAACTTTCTATGACTGCTCCTGGCTGCTTGCTCAGCTCTGCAGTGGATGAGGCATGAACATTACTCTGTAAAATGAGAAGGAAAAGATGTTTAACCACCCACGAGGAGGAATAAACACTAGTAGAACTGTTTTGAACTCTAAACTGGCTTGTTATAGGTCATGTTACTAAAACATGGCAATAATACATATTGGTGAAACCATAACAATGCATTGTGATTACGATACACTTTCGCAGTAGAATATGTAAGGCTAACCTCTTCGAGGGTTGAAGCTGACGCTGGGCCCCGGGGTCCAGGAATGGAGCCGGTGGGAGCAGGGGAACAGACTGGTGTGGCTGCTGGTTGTGGACTGCTGGGATGTGGACAACCAGAAGGCAAAGAAGGGGTGGAAAGAACAGGAGAGGATGTGTGTGTAGAGTGGGGCGGACAGGATCGATGTGGAAGGGCAGTGGTGAGTGAGTGGGAGCCGGGAGCTGTTGAGTTCAAGGAAGTTCTGGGTCTTTGAGCACTCAATTGGATCACGGATGTAGAGTCCGGGGCTCGAGTAGAGGTTTGGGAGGGGGATCCTGTGGTCTTGTTGGAGGAGTCAGGGGGGCTCATCCCGGCAGCAGTGGGCAGGCCAGTTTGAAGGTTGCTGCTCAAGTCCCCGTGCTGGCGCTGCAGCTCCGCCACGTTCTGCGCAGACAGTTCAAGCTGCACATACATCATGTGGGCACCAATTCCCAGTTTAATGGTCAGAGGTGAGCGCCCAGACAGGAAGTCACTGATCTGCAGGATAGTCAGGAAAGACACACATCAGAGTTGACAGTCATGGATACCATGGCAACAGCAAGTGTGATTTACAATATTTCAGCAAACATTCATTGAGTATCTACTTTGTCAGACATGCAACAGAAGAGCTGCAGCCTCATAAACTCACAATATTTTAAGACAAATGTCATCATGGGTGTATTGGATTACGTGCATGTAACCATGGGAATTGCTCTGTGTGTGTGTGTGGTTTTGTGTGTGTGTGTGTGTGTGTGTGTGTGGCTGTGTCTGTAATCAATGAAGTCTGCATTGTCTTTGTGAAGGACATGACGCAATAATCTTAGCATGGTTTATGCATATTGTTTTCCTTAAAACATCAAAACAAGTATGTTGGGCTTTTCTATTCCTTTTGCTGTCCAATGATAACAATGCACTCCGAATTTGGTTAATTTTTCAGTAAACCTTATTTGGATTATCTGAAGAAAAAAAATATTGTCATAATGCAAAAAAAAAAGATGAGGTTTTGGAGATACGTGGTTTTCACAGGACAGCGGTGAGAGTGTGTTACATCCTACTGCATGCAAATAACTGGAAAACACCAGTGCATAGTTTGAATTCTTCAAGAACACGATTTTTCCCCCTTATCACATTCATGCATTAAACAAGTGTCTATTTATTTACAGCATTGAGTCAAAAAGACATTAAACTTACCTGGACTTCTGTTAAACTTTCTAAGACGTCCATCATAGTTCTCTCAGCTCTGGCAGTGGAGCACTGTGGCAGTAAAGATATCACAACATGACATCTCTACATGAAGTCTGATTACATGAAGATGGAATGAGGAACTGACTGCTTGTAAACCATCAGTTAACGGGCAGTTCTTGATTTTATCTTGATCAAATTTTAGTAGCTGATAACTTGATTGAGAAATGACTGTAAGATATTATGCTAATTGACTAATATGTATTTAATTGTTTGTGGTTATCTGTGAATACTTATAATGGTCATTAAGTTATCATTCTTGGTTAATTCTGAATAATGTTGTAAACAGCATTTAACCAAACACAAATCATTACATCTTTATTAACCATTTTAAGTTTCAATGCCCGCCCTTAAGTAAAGTGAGGTCACAGAGAGCTGAATCCTTAGTTTATGATTACCTGTGCATTAGTTACCAATTTTGTGCCCCTCAAGTAAAGTGGTGCATCACCGAGTTTTACTGAATGAATATACTTCATCAACAGTTAACATTTCCCTTTCCTCCCCCCAAGTAAAGTGATGCATCACCCAAACTGATGGATAACCGTACTCATTACAGCACTAGATATTAGTCATTAGTTACCAATTTAGCCGTATGGACACATTTTTACACGTAATCCATCATTACTTCATGCTTGAGAATCAGTTGTGCATACATCATCGCAATTGTATGACTAGAAAATGAACTGGACTAGAACAGGAAGGGACAAAAAGGAATCAATTGTAGATTTGATTGATTAGCTACTCAGTAACAATGATGCACCACTTTACATAAGAGGGGGCACAAAACTAATAATGCACAGGTAATCATGAAGTAATGATAACAACTGTGTGTATGGTTGGAGGCTGCATCGGCTTACTCACCACTAAACCAGCTTCAATGGCAGGGACCAGGGTCAGCTTGCTTCCATCTGTTACACCCAGGTCCAACAGTTGGCCTGCGGTTAGCTGCCTGCCACATGCACATTATAGAGTTAGCATATATTGACTTAAGAATAAGAGATGAAGCAATATGTGTCACGTGAAGCACGACTCACTTGTCTCTATACAGGAGGACGATTCTGTCTGTCTGCAGCCTGAGTTTGTGCGAGATGTGTGTCCTCAGTCCCTCCACAGTCTCTCCCCGGGGGACAGTGAGCTCCACCGGGCTGCCCGCGGTCGAGGTGATGGACAAACGCATGGTTGGCTGACCGGTGGAGACCCCAGCCTGGCACCCTGGGGTGAAGCTACATAGCCCCCGCTGCTGCTCCATTCAGCTGTGAAAAGTCCAAGTTTTTAGACCAGATTCGGATCGCTGGATTGAATTGAGGCGAGACGCGACAGTATTTTGTTGTTTTTAGTCTTGCTCCTCATTCCTCAGAGGACAGTGTGAAGCAGCTTTGGACATTAACAATACGATTACAAAACGGTTGGACCACAGCGGACTGTAGCAGTTGCTCTTTCTGGCTTTGACAGACGCAGCACTACTCCACAGAGCGTAAAACACCCAAACCCTGTCAGTGTAGGCCCCGCCCACTCGAAAGCACAGCCAATCAGCGAGAGTGCAGGAGACCGGTCTGCCTGTACCGTACAATCATATACGTCTGTTTCTCACGTGGATCCACCCTGTTTCGTGTACCACTCACCATTCATAAATGATGCAATCTGCAGAGCGCTACATATGTTGTACATAATGTCATCATGTCATAATTTTCTTAGAAAAACAATACAGACTGTAGGCTATTATTATATTTAAAATTATTATTCACATTATTAAAAGCTTCCCAGAGATGAGTCACAATTTGTCTTTGCTACTCCTGAAATTACTCATAGTCCCCACCACTAACACATCTTGACCTTCTACTGGACCCAATAGCCTTATTATTACACTGTTTTCTTCCATGACACTATTTCAATGTGTAAAAAAAACCCAGGCTGTGTGAAATTATTACATCAACCACTAACTAATCTGTATTTGTGTGACCTACAAACACAGTGCCGCCCACCTTAAGTGGGAAACCTGAACTTAATGATCATAAAACTAGTTTAAACCCACCTGCTAATCATCCTTTGTTATTTTTGATTTAGGTATAAGGATAGTGGTCATAGTGGTACAGATTGAAAAGCACTCAGAGACAGATATGGGATTGTGTGCTATATAAATAAAATGGAAGGGACTCCTAATTATACACCTGTCAACTCCAAGGCACATTAGTGTAGCTACAACTCAGTGTAGAAACTACAATATTAGTAATTCCTGCATATTCCTGCAACAACAGCTCAACAATAAAGAAGAGCTCTATTGTTTTGCTAATTTCCATCTCTCTCATATATATTGTTATATTCTTATTCTTATTATATATATATATATGTATATACTATTATTCCTCTTTTTTTTCCATTACCAGTTCACATGGGTGCTGAAGCCTGTCCCATCATGCACTGAGTTGCAGGGAAACACCCTACATGCACATCGGTGGATGCAGTATAATCTCGCTGTTCAGCCGGTGGGGGGAGACGCTCACAGACAGTATCCACCCTTTGTTCTCTGCAGTCTTTTTTTCCCTCTCTCTCCTGTTTGGTATTCGTGTCCCACCTCTGGTCCCCAGTAGGTCCTCTGGTCTGCACCTGTCACATGACTCACGGTCGAGAGAGGACCGGCTTGGAGTAAAGTGACGTAGGAAACCGGGATAGGGCAGAGAAATGCAGCTAATATGTGTTTCCACACAGTGGCTAAAAATAGCTGTACCCACAACTCCCCCGCTTTATACGGCCTGCGTCACTCCACGTCCATATCACCTCCCTCCCTCAACTCACTCCTCTCCGAAATGCAGACATGTTTGCCTCCCGATGTCTTTTTCTGTCTGTGCAGTGTGTGTGAGAAAAACCGCAGCTATCGACCTCCTGTTCTGTTCTGTTTTGCTTTGCATAGCTGTTCAGTATTTTCATCTCTATTTGTTCCCTTCTCTAATATGCTCTAGGAACATGAGAGCCACACACACACACACACACACACACACACACACACACACACACACACGCACACACACACACGCACACACACACCGTAAAATAGCATTTAAAACTACAACTTCATCTTTATTGAATTTCACAGGAATTGAAAAGGAATCCCACACTAATCTCTTCGTCTTTTCTCTTTTACAGTGACTTGATAAACACGATGTCCCACTGAGATTCTGATGGAGATCTCGTCTCCCTCCCCAATCCTCCCCCAACGTTTCTATGGCAGCGTGCCAATCCAACGTTTCACAAAGACGAGGGAGAAGGGAGAGGTTGCTGCTTTACATTCTTCGGGCCTTGCTGAGAACAATTCCACAGGATGTCCTGCTCTCCAGAGCATGCACAGACGCCGCTGTGACGTCAACCGACACACACACACACACACACACACACACACACACACACACACACACGCACACACACACGCACACACACTCCCCCCTACACAGCCCCTACACGCATCATTTCCCAGACGTTTCAATCCTCTGGTATGGCACACCTTGCAGTTCATGGAATTTCAGAGATAAAAACATTTGTATGGAATCACCCCTCGATATTTCAACAACAAATCTCAGTGATAGACTGAGAAAATCATCAAATGGTTGTCGCGTTGTCTGAAAATACAGAAACACAGATAGAGGAGAGCACATTTATTTGAATCTGAATGTATTGCTTCAAATGAAATGTTCTAGTCATTGTCTTTAGCTCAGCCATCATGTGAAGCACAACAGTCCTGAAAAACAATGTATTTATTTATCTAATGCTTATTTCTGTACGGACCAATGTTCCCAATACGCTGAGCCAGAAACCCTGAGGGGTACCCCCATGTCACCAAGCACAGAGTCTGCTTGTTTAGACTGAAATAATGACCATTTTTTATGTGTCATTATATTTAGTATGCAATTCGAGCCAATGAATTGCTTTGAAAGAGTACTGGAGTTTTGCATGCATGTATTAATTACATGAAGAGGTCTAAAAGCGACAGATGTTCTCAGGGACTGGGCCCACAACAGCAACATTTGTTCTTCTTCTAAAGTGCATGAAGAAGTCCCAAGTCCTTGAAAACATATGCTGGGTTTATGTTTCAGATGGTAGAAGAGTAAAGTAGACCGAGTTTAGCATGCGGAAAAGAGACTGCCGGAGCTTTCAAAATGTACCACAAATGTATTGGAATGTGAGATTCGTAACCTGAGGAGACATGAGAGGCCATTAAACTTTACGTATTAGGACATGTGGTCACATTCCTGAATACAGCATCCCTTCCTCCTTTGTCCCAAAAATGTGACACCTCACTCCCCCAACAGACTTCACTCTGTTGGTTAACTCCAGTGAGTCAATACATGGAGGTCATTTAGTTGGCCCTGAACTGATTCCCTCAGTGGAATCAAAATAGTCAGTGTGGATCTTTATTTCTGTCACTCAAGCAGCTGCTCAACTTTTTAGGAAAGTCTTTACGCAGAAACATGAAATGGGTTCCAACTAACTCAGATATCATCCTCCAGCTTTCTGTTATCACTCAGGCGCAGATTAGCCCCTCCTGCCCCTTTACAGCTATCACATCTTCCATTTGTGCAACTCTTTCATTTCTACATGACTCAAGAATAGACTGCAGAGGGGATGATTGCAAGAAGCCTTTTTGGATTGGAGTGCGAGTGCAAATAGTGTAGAGAATCTTCGTGGTGCAAGAAGCCACAGGGGACAGTAAACACACAACGTATCAAATTACAAATGCTGTTGGTGGGTCATCTTGGTCATACTGGACGCCTTTAGCTGCATTTGTCGTGAGTCCAATTAAATAACTAAACTCAAATCATCAAAGAGGGCTAAACTTGTGCCCAAATGCAGGTGCATCAGTCAATCTGTTACATTATATTAGTATGATTCTATATGTTGAGACAATGTCAGCTCCACTAGAGTTGGATCTATAGGTTTGAAAAACATGTATCTTAAAGTAACAGAGTTTATTTCATTGTTGCATGTATTAGGACGTAAGAACCTTATTTTAAGTAAATAAAACACAACAAGGCATTTCACTACGAACTGCAGGTTGATGATCTATATATAGAGATATGTTTGTCCTGAATAACATATCTTTCTACAGTGTGCATTTGAGGAGATAACAATATTAAGGGATCAACACATTCGTATGGAGTGAAGTCTCTCATTTGGACAAGTTCTATTATCTAAAAATAATTCAAGCTATTTATTATTTAGCAGGGAGTCTTGACTGTATCTGACTTTGAAAAAAAGAAAAGAAAAAAAAAGCTGCATGAAGAACTGAAGGACTTCCGCCTAAAGTGTGTTCAACCTGAAAACAACAGTGCAACGCTGCCGCCACGTGGTGAAACGCGAGATTACAAAGACGTCCACAACACCCATCTCTCTGCAATTTGTCGCGCAACAAAGAAACAGAGGCAGACTCAAACACAGCACATTGAACATATTAAAATATGAATCATGTCCGGATCGACAGCATACCCCCCCCCCCCAAAAAAAAAAACCCAAATCCGATAGCCAACCAATGAATTGCTCTCACAGCAGCTGCCATTCATGAGCAACTGCTGTGAATGAGGTTCTCTCCTCCATCTCACATCATCACCACCATCACCACCACCATCACCGTCAGAGCTGGTCACGTGGTGAGTAGGGAGCGGGCGGTGGGTGTGTCCAATCGCGTGTGGTTTCATTCATAACTACAGTCTTCATTTGAAGCCCAAATTAAAGTATGCAGACGGGGCAGGCTGCCTGTGGACCGCCGCTTCAAACGGAGTCTACATCCCGGTGAGTCCGATCCACGTCCCACTCACAACCAGGACCAGTTCGTGGACCTACTGGCGTACTCGCGGTGTAATGTGTTACTATTTCATTCTGTAAGATGTGTGATAGGTGAGCCGGCTCTAAGTAGCTTCATCGGAGTTTTTTTCAGTGAGAGGTGTTTGACGCGCGGGGAGCGCGGGGTTCCTGTGTGACTAATCTTGATTTATTCCCCGCAGGCTGAGAGCAGACGACACAGATATGCGGGACAGCCCCGATCGGCGGGTTTTCGGAGGAGAAAGGAAGATGCTGCTGCTGCTGCTGAGGCTGCTGCTGCTGAGCGCTGCCGGCTGCAGCGGGTCGCTGTAGTCAGTCTGCACAGAGCGGAGGGGAGCTGCTTCAACACCGCCTATATAGACCGTAAGATAGGCTACACATCTGGAGACTTTCATCATCCAGTCACACGTCGGGGTGATATGCAGTGACCCCTTTCCCTCCCTCCCTCCTCCTCCCTTCAGCCTACTACTGATGGTGCTTATGAGGGTGTAAACATCACAAACATCATTACAATCTGCTAATGGAGTGAAAGTATGTGAATGTCCGTCTGTTTGAGCCGCATCGTCCATCTGTCTGTCTGGTGTACATGGTTAAAGCGAGAGATGATGTGAGGATGTAACATGTCATGACACCTTCGAAACTAACGCTCGCGCGCGCACATACACACGCATTCACACGCATATATATACACGCACACACACGCGCACACAAGCACACACTTTTTTTTCTCCACGAGTCGGTGTCAGAATTTTATTCTGGTTACTTCTTAGATAATAATAATAATGTTATATAAAAATACAATAATACAAAATAATGATAATAACATTTCAAACACTAAGTCATGTTCAAAAGTAGACTTATAGGAAAAGGTTATTATGAATCAATGAATACTTAATAAAATGAAAAAAATATGAAATAATATATATAAACACATTTTATTATTTATGATTTTATCTGCCTGATATATTTGATATTTTTTTGGGAACACTGGGGCCTCAATTAGAATTTAAAATAAAGCGTTACGTGGGATTGAACACTGTTTGGCTTCACAGCATGAGTTTATCATGTCATGTCATCAAGTTTATATATATTATACTACATATTTCATGTCATCAATGCATAAAGGAAACCGCTATAGCTGAGTGTGGCCTGGTAGAATTGATTGCTGGTTGATTTCTGTAACAGGTCAGTAATATAGTGAAATTATTAAAATGGGCTTCTGCTATGAAAAAACATTTAAAGCTAAATGCTCTAGATGTGGATTTAGTGGGTTTATTATGTCGTAATAAGAAAGAAAAGGAAAATGTAACACCACCAGCAAGGACATTTTTAAAACCTTGGACAATCAAATCAAATCAAATCAAAATAGACCATTCAATTATTTTCCACGGTAACTTTAAACCATTTGTTATTGGTTTAAAGTTATTATTGCTTGTTATTCAGTGCGCAAAGAGAGGACAGTGTTTTCTTTTCTTTTATTAAAATTATTTTCTTTTACTTTCAGTGTTACTTTAATTAAGTCCCCCTATTATAACTAGTTTATAACAGCTATAAAAATATAACATTTTAATATGTTTATAATTGTTGACAAATAATGTACATTAATAAACACTTAAACACGACCATATCTGCTTACAACTACGTCATAGAGTGTTAAACCATTCAGTGAATGTAAAGTGTTACCAAACTTCAACATGATCTGAGTGAGTGTGGTTCTCTATTGTTAGTGTGCTCTTGCTATTCAGAGCTTTGTCCTCATCAGTGTTACCTTGAGCTGTTGGTATGAGATAGCATATTACAGAAAATATGACTCTCACATGGAGAGGGAATGTGCGGCAGTGTTATCAGTATGTGAAAGGAATGCATTCGTGGACGGATGTTACACAAGCTGCACTCTGTGTAAAATAGTATGTATGTGTCAGTCTTCTCCCTCTCTTACATCTTTGTCTGTCTCCGTCTTATTTTACAGCAGTGGACTGTCGTCTAATGACTGAGATGAGAGATTCTTGGTTATTGTGTGATATTGTTCATGTGTGTGTAACAGTCCCTCTTCAGGAGATGTCAGTGAATCTTTAGACACATTTAATGCACTGTGCTCAATGTTAAATAGGGCATTACAGCAGTTTTAAACAAGAGGACCAGTTTACTTGTCATGAGGTGCAGGTACTGTACAGTCTGCAAAAACAGTTTACTGTTTTCTGTTGCTCGGCCCAGCTTCGTTCTCTGGCTCATTCACATGAACGGAGGAAGGAAATAACTCTGGATTTGGCTATTAGTGTATTTTAGGACCTAATGATTTAATTAAGAGCTATTCATGTGTTCGTACTGGAAAGTTGATTTACCAAAACAAAATGAGTTACACTAAGTAACAGATGTCTCTCTCTCAATGTAAGTCTATGCGGGGGGGGGGGGGGGGGGGGGGGGAGTCTTTTTGGGCCCAATGACATCACATGAAGAACCTGGAAGTTTTAATTCCCCGGTTTGGTTGCTAAATTAGCTTCCAAGGTCTCTTCCTGGGGGTTTGGAAGTCTAATACTAAATAGCAAGAGTCCAGGAGTCAATAATAAGCACAAAAAGTATGAGCACAATTCTTCTTGTTTTTGGCATAGACAAGGTTTGAATACATCTCCCTCTGGCAAAGGTGAGATTGTGTGAGCCCACCTGTGTATATGAGATGAGATGCGATGGCTCGTCGTCGTCTCTGAATTGGAATATTGATAACTACACGCGAGGACAACATGCCCAGTCATTCGGTCAGGAGTGATCACACAATGCCCATGTACAGTCATTATTACAAGATAAATCAATGCACACTTACATTTTAAAACAGGTGGGCTCTGTAGGTTTTTTATCAAATGTTTCTGGAATAGGAAGAAATCATGTTTTTGTTGAGGACTGTCTACAGCCGTGGACTAACACACAAGTGGTGCTTATTTACTGCAGCAGGATGTTTGTGTGACATTCAAAATAAACTACAGTGCCCACATTCATCACGTTGAAGGAACATGTCACCTGGTGCAACTGTGTGACTCATTAATGTGTTCTTTTTAAACAATGGAGGTCTATAACATATTCATAAGATAGGATAATTTCACTGTTGGTCTTGGTCACAGGATTTGTTTCTCCTGCTCTTTGACTTTTTCTGCATGAAATAACAGAAACCGCATTATTGTCGAGAAAGAAGCAGCAGCTCCGTCTGACTTCACTGTCTCCATCCTCTGCAGGGTTCACACACGCTGACCTGGACCATGAGCAATGATTCGCCTGTTCTGACAAGTCTGACTGAGCACTCCACCGTGAGTACCACAACCCCTCCCACTCTGTGTCCACCAACACTAGTCTCCCCACCTTCACATCAGCATGGTGTCTGCGTCAACTCTCCCACAATACTTTACAGATTGAACTGGACCTCAGCAACAAATAGGTACAGGCAGTGAGTTAATGCCACACTGTCCCAGTAACAGGTTTTATATCCCAGCAGGACCTGTAATGGGGGAAAGCTTGATCTGCATCCAAAAGGGATTTTACTCAAAAACTGGGCGTTATTTTGATGCCGGATTTGTGTGCCATATAGCCCCTGGAGGCCGAGGAGGATATCTGAGCCTGCAGAGGTGATTATCGGACAGTTAAAGCTGTCTGTGCGGAGGGAGAATGGACTGTAGCTTCCCTCGAGAGTGTGTGTTAGAAGCATGGCCTAAAGACTGGCGGGAGGCTTCGCTGCTCAAGCTGATTGATCGTGTTGTTCTTCCTGTTTGGCTGAGCTTGTGAAAACAGCAGATTTAATTAAGCTACAGATGCTCTGACAGGCTCTGTGTGTGTGTGTGTGTGCACAAGGTGTGCATGTTACCTACACACACACATACGGCTTCAAACACATTATACTGTATCTCCTCATAGGCTTCAGCAGAATGTAGGCCACTATAGCATCTAATGAATGTGAAAATATACTCTATGTGTGTGTGTGTGTGTGTGTGTGTATGACATGGGACTTAGTTTGACATGTTCAGACCTGAAGCAGGTTTGAGGTTGAATGAAAAGAGGGGGGGAAAAAAGGTATTTTCATTTGCTCTAACGCACGTAATCGTCAACCATGTCTGGTTGTATAAGAAGAAAGTCCTTCCTCCGTGTAGCGACTTGCTTGCTGTTGGATTGAGCCTGCGGTTGAGGTTGACACAGATTGATTGATGCTTTGTCTTACGGAAGCACCTTTAACAGTGAATGCAGAGTCAACCCAACACAGTCTTTATCACACACACAAACACGTTTCTTTTTGTAATGCAACTCCATTAGTCGACTGACAGAAGATTCATTGTTTCAGTCATTTTTCAGTTTGCTGCTGTTAATAGAATATGTTGTTGTTGTTTTTTTAGCTGATTGTCAGACAAAACAAGAAATTTGGAGAAAGCAAACTACAAATAAAAAGACTTTTCACAATTTTTCACAATTTTCTGACATTTTATAGACAAAACGCTTGATTGAGAAAGTAATGGGCAGATTACAATATAATGAAAATTAAAATCATGAGTTGCAGCCCTTTAGTGTCTGTACATCCAGTCAGCAGCAGGCTTTGGGTTTGAGCTGTACTTTAAACTTTCAGTGGTTAAATAGTCCTTAATCCTGATTTCAACTCCTTCCATGCTGTAAAATGATCTAGTTTAAAGTGTCTCTGTAGCAAAAACTTTAAAAACACTTTCACCTAAAACAGTGCAGGTTTCAGGAATGACGTATACGTTATTTGTCCGCATGGCGAAGGTTGTAGCTACTGAGAGTTTTAGGAGTCAGTAGAACATAGATAAGGAGGCAGTTTGTGTAATTTGGCCTTATAATGAAAAAATGTACGAATGTTTCATTCTGCAGTTGTATAAGGAGCACAAACCAACTTTCAAATGACCGTTAATGACCTTGATGCTGCTCTTGCTAAGGCCATCATCATCATCATCATCCAAAGGTCTTCCTGTGCTCAGTGAGGAGCTTCTCCACTTCTCAGTTTTCTTTAAATCTGTGCACGATGACAACCTTTAACATTTTTCATATATTATGTAACGCTAAATGTTGCAATAGATGAATATTCCCTTTGTGCCGGTGAGAAGAGCCCAATTATTTTCTCTCTCTTGTGAAACTGACATCGGAAGAAGAGCCAGGAAAGTCTGGTGTGGGGATTGCTCATGTGCGTCTGCAACCTCCTCCGATTTCCATTTTTAGCCTGCGGAGGCCTCAATTCCCCCTCATTGAGAAGAGCTGGGAGATTGAATTAAGGGTCTCGCTGACGTTTCGATTAGCATCCCCAAACTCACTCAGCCAAGACTGAGAGTATTAATCAGAGGGACTAAAGCAGTATTGTGTGTGTGTGGATAAGAATCACTGTGAGGAGGCAGGGACTCAAGAAAGTCTCTCAGTGTTAATTCTCTACTTATTAAATATTACGAGGATTTGCTGGCAGCGTAATGCGACAAAGAGATTCCTCATTGCTGTGAAGCTCAAAGGGAGAAGAATCAATTACTTCCCTAGCAGGACCAACGCAGCCAGCGAGCTCACAACAACGAAATGTGACAACAGAGATATGTCTTTGTGCTTTTCAGGAGTTAGTTACGAGCTCCAGCAATGACATGTGAATACAGCAATGGGAATTAAAGTGAAACGGTGACAATACAGAGGGTACCAGGGTTTGGCTGATACTGGTTATTGGTTGAAAGCCGATATGTTTAATGCCACATTATGTTATCTGTCAATATCTGATTTTTATACAGCAAGAAAAGGTTGAGATCTATTTTGAACTTTTAAGGAAAATTCAAAATATCCAAAATTCCAATTTCAGGACATTATTATTATTTATTTTTTTCTTTTGATCCAAAGGAGATATAGGGTGAGATTGGAAAACTGGTGCAATAATAAATATTTATATTCTTAAAGAGAATTATTACCTGTTTTTTTTCATATTTTGGTTCATTCCAACATTCAACCACCATACTAAAGTAAACTTCAAGTACCTCATAATTGTATTGCTTAGACTAAATGTACCTAATCTCTTTTCTCGGCTGCTGTTGATCAGGATGTGCCTGTGGCGGCGGGCGAGGTGGAGAACTATGTGCTGCTGTTGGTGCTGCTGAGTGGTTTTGCCGGGGGGACGCTGGTCCTGCTCTCCCTGCTGCTTCTCTTCTGTCACCGCTGCTGCATGGGTGGACGACGCTACTCCAGGTGGGTGCGCCCGGCTAGGTGACACACTGTGTGGGAACTGGGCAGGCCTGGTTTTACACGCAGGGATTATACAGGAGGCAACGTGATTGTAACAGCAGTGGGTTAAAGCCGTGTTGAATCTGACGTTGAAAGCTGTGACGTGACCAGACACTTGCAAAGAGTAAAAATCTTTTCCTCCTGTCAGAGCGAGTGATGACCCAGAGAAGACAAACACCACTTATGCTGAGGATTCTCAGCCCACCCAAGGTCAGAGCTGTGTATTTTCTTAGGTTCATACATACATCTCTTCTGGTCCGCTGTCGTCACTCGCGTTGTTTCATTCCCTCGCTTCGTCCTTGTTCTCTTTGTCGCTCAGAGATCACCATTCATCTGGATGAATCAGACGCTCTCTCAGCTGCCAGCTGCCACGATGGAGAGTCGGAGCGATTTGTCTCCACTGGGTCTACCGGCCGCAGAGTCTCATTTAATGAATCTGCACTTTATGAACAGGAGAAGACGACTCAGGACAAAGGACGCAGGTACAGTTAAACAGGTGATTTTACATTATAATTTGGACGAGCTGTCGGTGGAATCAGATTAAATGATTCGTCCTCTCTCTCAGGTACACTCTGACTGAGGGAGACTTCCACCACCTGAAAAAGGCCCGGCTGACCCACCTTCACCTGCCTCCGGCCCCGTGTGACCTGAAGATCCTCACCATCATGGAGTGTGACTCAACAGAGAGCAGCACCGTCAACATCAATGAGACCGCAGCTCCCAAACTGCCTCTCACTATCTACCAGGTAACTTTTCACTGGCTGTGATTTATCTCACTAATGTCACCAAATCCAGGTTTGTTTCCTCATTGTTGTTGTCTCCCTGCGTTGATTTCTCTTTCCAGCCCACTGAGAGAAGAGTCCCTGACTGGGTGGGACTGAGCCTCAGCGGAGGTCTGCCTGGAGACCTGCACCACTCCACCATACTGGACCAGGGCCCCAGACAGGCTTCATCCGCCATGAAAGCACAGCAGTCATGGTCCCAGACAGTGAGTTGAACCTTTTTCCACTTTGTGACAGCTATAAAATGGTCATTGCATATTACAGGTCAATACGTTTTTAGCCACACTAGCGGCATCGGAGGGTAATGTTGGTCTGTTGGTTGGTCGGTGAACCACTTTCGTCCAGACCATCAACTGATGCTGTGCCTATAAGTACAGCCTCACACCGCTGCAGACTCTTAGTCTTGTTTTATCACTTCTTTATCATGGGATGATACGCTCAGTGTTTTTATTGAAGTTTTCCTCCTGGGTTTTGTCATCAGTGAAACGTCAACATTTCAGGGTCAGGGTCTGCTTGAAACATTTTTGTTGAGATGAAAAGAACACATTTCCTCAAAATCTGCAAGCCACTAAATGTTTATTTTTAAAGTAAAGTTGTGAGCCAGAAATGCATTTGCACAGATAGATTCCTCAGTGAGGATTGATCCACTTGTGTCACACATAAACAGAGCTGTGAAAAGCAGCTGTCACCGGCTCAAAGCTAGTGATGCACTGTGACATCAGTCATTACTGCAGCTGAGTGACACTATGACAAACTGCTGCCCCCTTAGAGGCTTTGCTTCTGCCCGTCGTAATACATCTCAGCTTGTCTGCCTCAACCCTCCTTAATGTCTCATCACCTCCCTCCGTCCTCCTCTCCCTTCATCTCTTCTGTCAGATGGAGGCTATCGGGGACAGGGGAGAGGCTGAGAGCAAAAGGGGGATGAGAGGAGAGTCGACTCAAGCTCCGGGCCAGACTTCAGTTCTACATTTCTTCTCTAAACTGCGGCGTCATGCCAGTCTGGAGGGGGCAGGGCCTTACTTCAGGAAGTGGAAGTTTGACAGCAGTCATCGGGCTGCCAGCCTGGATGCCAAAGGTTTGGATAAATGTCATAAATAGATGATAAGCTTAGATTAGTGGAAACATCAAGTAGACATTCTTTCTTTTCATGTGTATTTCTACTAGGATCCCCCAAGAGAAGGCCCTTCCAGAGACAGAGAGCAGCAAGTGAAACCACTGATCACACCGATGATGACTCTTTGTCCCTCCAAGATGAGGTCATTGAGTCGTTCCCACAGTCCCCTGTCCTGACCAGTGGCCTCCAGTCCCTCTCTGCAGAGTCTCTTTCTCAGCCAGACACTGTACTCACGTCCTCAATCTTCCTCAGCAGGTACATCCCTTTCCATAACCCCATGACTTGGACCATGAAATTCCCAGAAAGAATGATTAACTGTTTTCCATCTCTGCAGGTTAAAACTAGAGGCCATGGTGGAGTTAGGTGGTAGCAGCGGCCCCAGAGGAGAGGATCTCTGTTCGCCAACAAATGATTGTCGCGCCCAGAGGCAGGAGGAGGCAACAGCCAATGGGACAGGAGTAGAAACAGAAACAAAGTTCGGTGCAGGTACAAGAACAGAAGCAGTGGGAGTCGAGCTAGAGTCGGTAGAAGATGACGACTTGTTTGCGGTACGACAAGGAACTGCTGTACAGGAAAGGTTCGAAGACATGTTAAATACAACTAAAGACACACAGACATCGGACGTGAGGAAAACGAGTGAGGCAGATGAAGGAGATGAGCTGGTGTTGGGAGCTGAGGCCAGGTTAAGGGCCGGCTCAGGCTCATCCCTTTCCTTCATGATTCGCCAGGAGAGCTCGGAGGCTCCTCCCTCCCTGTACAGAGACATTTGGAGCTTGCGAGCCTCTCTAGAGCAATACGCCTCCTCAGACCAGAGCAGCACAGATCGGGAGTCCATCCGCAGCGATGCCGACAGCGGCTCATCCCATGGTGGTGCAGGAGCTCGCTCTGGCCTGGACAGCTGCTTCTCCCAAGACCTGGACGATGAGCCTGAAGGAGAAGGCGAGGGAGAGATGTTGGAGGGAGGAATCAGAGGGGCGTCAGGTGGGGACAATGAGGTGGGAAGTGGAGCTGGGGGAGAGGGTGAGGCAGGGAATCGTAAACTCCTCCAGATGGACAGCGGCTACACCTCCATTGAAGCACCATCCAGGGCACCAGAGGAAATGCGGCTTTTTGGGACTCCTGTAGCTCCGAGAGGGAAGACGGCGTCTGAGAGAAGGTTGTTCTTCACCAGCTCTGGGAGAAAAGGTTCAGTGTGCGAGAGCGTCGAGGCCAGGCAGTTTCAGGAGGAGCTGGAGGACGAGATGGCAGACGGCACAGAGGAGAAACTAAAGGAGAGATCTCAAACTGGCAGCCAGTCTCTTACCCTTCAAGAACCACATCAGCTTCTGAAATCCCTTCAAACTCCAGAATCACAATCACAGTTGATGTCTCCTCTGATTAAGCCAATCCCACAGTCCTCTACTCCCCACAAACCCCGTCTCCGCCGCCGCGACTACAGCATCGACGAGAAGACAGACGCTCTCTTCAACGAGTTCCTCCGTCACGATCCACGCTTTGACCAGCAGGATTCGCCGCTGCGCTCCAGGCACCGATCCAGAGTTCACCTCCGAAAACAGTGGCAGCGACACAAGCAATACAGCGACCCAGGGTCAGGTGCTGGGGGTCGGTACTCCCCATCTTTGGAGAGGCAGAGGTTCACGCCACTGAAGAGAGGCGACAGCGCCGGTTACCCTCTGGACACCAGGTATCACAGCACACTCTCGCGCATTGCGAGTGCTGCTGATGAGGAAGCCAGTGAGGTTGCGGCCTGTGAGGAAGCCGCCAAAGAGAGCACAGATGACAAAGATCCGCCGAGCGAAGGAGGTGCCGAGGAAGCCGCAGAGAGTACAGCCGACGCAACAAAGAGTTCCACAGAGTCGACTGGTGAGGGTGACGGATGCCAGGTCTCTACAAAGAAGGGCAAGGAAAGCACAACTAGCCGGTCTTTGACCACTACACAGACGAGCAACATGGATCCGAGAGTCAACAACAGAAACAACAACAGCAGTCAAGCTATTCTATCAGAGAGCAGCCTGACAGACAAGCTGGTCGTGTCGGTTGAAGAGAGGCTCTACGGCGGCCTGCGCAGTGCAGAGAAGCTCGGCCAGGGAGGAACGGAGCGTGTGCTCACCGTGTCACACACAGCCTCACCCGGCTTCAGTCCCATATAACCTGTTAACAATCTCATCTTCTTCATCGACTTTATTTCACATCCATTATAGACGACAGACTTGAACAAAAGGGTCTATAGCACTTCAAGCATCATCATGTGTTAGATGCTTGGCCATTTGTGTCCCTTATATTTGGATAAATAGCTGACGCATCAAAACACAGATATATCCTAAAGGACAGAAGACCAGTCTCTTCCAGCATTTCCATTCAGACCTTGATTTCCACTGTGACGCCATGTGACACGTGATGCCCCCTTTTTATTGGTAACCATTCTCCAAATCAAATGCATTTGTTACATAGCTTTGAAAATATAGACCCATCTTTAGAAAAATTTAATATTTTCAGACTTAACTGTGAATTTTCAGCATGCTACTGTATGTCCAAACAACGTGTATGTGAATACTGTACAGTTTTGACTTTAAAACAAAAAGCACTTTGATGGGAAGAAAGATAACGATGGAGTGTCTGTCACCCATTTCAAAACCATATCCTCAAGTGTCCTTCTCGTCTCGATCACCACGAGGGTAAATGTCTCCGTGAAAGCTTGAGGTTTATGTATTTGGCGATAAGAACAGTGACCATGTAAAAGAAAAAAACATAACTTAAGTGCTCGCAGCCCTCTCATTTACACCATATCAGCAGATCTGTAAAAACAGATGGGGTACCCAAACTACACAGCCAACACAGCATTCGGAATAACATGCATCAAGGATTTTTTATACTCATATTTCATATATTTTTATAGGATTTTTGTTAATCATCTGTCCCCTGTTATTCATCATAATTAAGGAGGCGGTATCAGGGTTTGAGCGAAGTGTTGCATGAGTGCCGGAACTCTGTTGAGGGTGAGACTGACAGATGATACTTAAAGTGACTGACATATGAGCCTCTCAGGCTTTCAGACAGATGGTCCGGTGACAAAGAGTTGAGGCTGTGAAAGGGGAGGTTGAAACTCAATAGCAGTGGGATAAACTCACTCCGTATTACTCAATAAAAGATACGTCTGGTGATATTCTATATTTTTCTTATTGTCAACAAATCCCACAAAAAGACCAAAACTAACAATGAATTCATAATACGACCAGGAATTACCTGTGTAGTCGAAGCCTGATTTAGTTTATTCCATTGTTGTCAATAAACTATTAAAAAACAAAAGCGGTGAGCCACGTCGCTGGAGCAGGTGACATTAAATCATTGCTACAAATAGGCACATTCATTTATTTTGAGTGAAGACCACTTTCATTATAAAAACTGCGCCGTTAATCCACGGCTGAAAATGTACTCCCATTAGAGTAGTGTTTTCTAAAACCTGCAGTGGCCAGCAGTTTTAGTAAATTATTCACCATTAAATTTCACCATTTCTTAGGAAAGTTGAAAAACAATGGGCTTGGAGCTGAGAACCACATCGGGGCTGGGGAAGTCACAAAGTATTAAGAGACAAACTGACACCTTGTTGGTTTTGTTTATTTGTTGGCATTGAAAAAAAAAAAAAAGATTAAATATTTGCAGCCCAATCCTTAAATACTTTGTAGATATCCTCCGTGTTTACAGGTTAAAATCACAGGACTGAACGGCTTTATTTCCACTCTCTGTGTGTGCCAGTATGGTTCTAACATTATTCGTTAAGCATTCATGTCAAACTGTATTTCTTCAACATGACATTGCTGCATGTTCTGCGTGCGTCACCTGGGAAACTGCGATGGCAGGTAGCGCGTGTCCCTTTTCCTTTCAAACACGTGGGTTGAAGAATACATGTATATTATAAAACTCATGTCTTTGTCCTCAATCATGGTGGACCATCTGTTTTATTGTAAATGAGTAGTGCAGAAAATTCAAATGTCTCGCAGCCTTGACAAATGCTAGACCGTGTGGGACCAACTGTGGCCCTTATTCATTTTGGACCGAAACATTTTTGTGAATAAAAACATGAAAAAAACGGACTATATACACCCGTGGTTTTATGTTGTAACATATTTCATAAACTGATGTACTGTGTGAAACAGAAAGTGTCCCGACACAATAATCATACCGCTGGATTATTATTCAGCCTGTAAACGCGAGACTTCTCTTCATCCTTCCTCGTGCGTTTCGTTGGAACAGAGAATCTCTGCGTCGACCTTGCTGACGTGGGAAGCGCTGCTCTCTCCCTCCCTCAGAGGAATGACTCACCTGCTCTCTGATCTATTCCCAGCGAGGGGCTGACGATGGGCCTGGCTGCGTGCGAGTGGGGCGGGGCTCCCCCGCTGATGTGATCGGCGCAATAAAGAGCAGCATCGCTGAAAAACAGGCGACTGGGTGATTGTGACGACACACCGCCTGCAGCCGCATCGGCCTGATATTCTAGGATCTAACTACAAACTAGCTGCAGACAGAGTAAGACGAGAGTAGTATTCCTGTCAAATAATAACCTTGTCAAGGGCAGGTAAAAAAAATAATAAAAACAGGACAAAGGATCATCCAACAAAATAGCCTGTTTGGGACATATTTTATATAAATAATAATTAAAAAATATTCATTGGAGAAAAAGAAAAGAACCTAAATGGAAACAGGTCAGCGGTGGATCTCAAAGCTTCAGTCTTCAGCACTTTCCCTTTTCCCAGCTCTGTACAGCATGCAGTTTTTTTTTTTATGTTTGTGGTAGTAGAGTACTATTATAATTATTCTCATTATAGATTTAAATATAGAATTATTCATAACTTTTGAATCTTTTTTTTTTCCTCTTTAATTTTTTACACTTCACAATGCGTCTTAAAAACTGCCATTAGGGTTCTGTAAAAACAAAAGTAGTATAGAAACAGAAGGTGTGGGGGGGGGGGGTTTGGATGGGTGGGGTACAGGGGTGATGGTGTTTGTAACGTCCGGTGCAACACTTGACCCTCCTAAGAGGGTGACAGGGTGGAGAGGGGAAATTGACTAGATGACAGAAGTGGATGACAAGAGTTGAAAGGAGCCAAAATATGGGAGAAAAAAAACACATCTTCACAGCCAGTGCCTCAGTCTCAGAGCAAAAAGAACATTTCATGCTGTCCTCCTCCTCCCCGTCACTCATACCACATCTTCTAAAGACTCTGCAGGCCAGTGGTCCAAGGAGGTATGGGGGCATTAACGTCAGCAGGTTTCTCTCACAACTGTGAGGACTCCGGACACAGAAGGACGGGGACAGACCAACCTGAGAGACAGAGGACAGAATATAACAAGAAGTCTGGTGTGGTTGTATTTTAAGTTGATCTCATTCGTTAACGTAGCACATGTACTTTGTTAACATGGACAGACTCCTCCACTGGGTGAGAAAGAGATACAAACATTCGACAGCCCACTTTTTCTCTCATCCAGGGTGAGTCATCGCCTGAACAAATGAATACACAGCCTCTCCTCTGCACTGAACTCATGACAAACAGCCTCACACTGTGACTGGTTTGTATGCGCTACAGACTGAAAGAGCAAGCTGTGGGTGGTAACTGGAAAGAGAGGAGATCAACCAATTAAATTGGTGTGTACGCTTGCAGCATAAATCGGTCTCACTTCGTCTCCTGAATGAGGGCCACTAGATAGATGCAAGTCTAGAATATAGGAGTCTAGATTAATCCTGACGGAGAATAGAAAAATGACGCCCCAAGACCGGACAAGTCCAGATCTAGTTTTCGGGACTGTATAGGAAACCTCCTGGGGAGAGGTGGTGAGTCAGAGGCACTGCTCTCTGAATGTCAACACACACACACACACACACACACTCTCTCCCCCCCCCCCCCCCCCCATTCCCTCTTCCACTGATACTCATCTCTACGTCTCCGTCTCTTCTAACGTCTGCTTATCTCGTCCCTCCCATCTTTTCATCTGTGCTCCGTAGGTGTTTATCTCAATCTTTCTCCTCCGTCTACTGTATGGAAGATGTCCTCTGAACACAATTCAGAGCTTTTGTTCAGAGTCTACACACTCACCAGGCGGGTTGTTGCCGAGGGAAGAGGGGGGGGGGGGTCATTGCTGTTTGCAGGTGGAGAGCTTGCGGATCTTGCTGGCTGTGGAGACTCCTTTACGTGAGGGGTTGGATGAAGAGGAGGATCGGCGTTCGGCTTTGGCCTTGCTATTCAGAGAACCCCCGTCTGTCCCGTTCACACAAACTGGCTTGGCTAGAGCTGGACTGTAGTCTTCGTGCCCCTGATCCAGATCTTCTTCGGCCACTTGTCCTAAAAAGTACACGCACAGCAGGCTCAGAACAAATCCATCACAGTTTCAAACAAGTGCCGTCTCGACCGCTGCATCATCCAGCAAGCGTGACGTAATAGCACGAGTGTGGAACACTGTGAGTGATCACACGGATGGAAATTACAACAGAGCTGCTGCTGTAAAAGCTGTTAACACATTTTGTTTTTCTTTTAAACGGGACCTTTAAAAAGCTCATTTGTCAGCAGCACTAGCTAAATGTCAGGTCACCGACAACAACAGGAAATCAGCCGAGTGAAAAATAGGCCCGAACCTCAATGTGATCTTTCAATTTCAGGTGCAGAGGTGTGCCTGTGTCAGGGTGGAGATACGAGTGCAATTTAAATCTCTGACCTGCAGATTTAGATTTTCACCGATACATGGCCGATCGATCGGTGCATCTTAATGCATTGTGTGTGTGAGAAACTCTAACACAGAGGATAATAATAAAAGCAGGGAGATGTAGCTACTGCTTAAGAGAAACATTCGGTCTTACTGTTTAATTTACCATCGACTATTTTATTTCATTCAAAACCGTGCCGAGCGTGTGTGGGAGTGAACCTTGAGAAACCATTCATACACCCACACCAAAACCATTTCAACTGCACTATTTTTAGATCACTTCATTCACAATGTGCAGCTCTGCTTGTTTTTCATGTGGCGCACGACTTCTAGGTCCCCGACACGACTACTGCATTTATTATTACAGACTGTCGCCTGGCAACGGATAAAGGCTCTGAATTCTGGGAGAAAAAGATAAAAGAAGAGCGGGGAAACAAATTAAATCTAATATAAAAGATGCTGTCATTATCTATTCACCCCAAAGTCAGTAAACACAGAGAACGTTCGTACACACAGTTCACTAAAGGAAACATAATTTTCTGTAATTACAACTAGCATGGATGAGATCGACGCAGCTGTGGAAGGCTGACGTGCAACAAAAAAAAAATCTCTTATCTATCGATAGATATCGATCATGAACTTTTGGTTTTGTCTCGGTTGTTCTGTGTTTTAACTTTGCCGACATATTTATGCTTTACTGTGCTGTACTACAAATTGCCCCTTTGAGGACATTTAAGCTAATCTTAGTCCATGTACAATAATAATGAATACTAAAACGACATCATTCTTTGATCCATGTGGAAAATGTTAAGTTGGCTGATCCTGGCAACTGCTACGGCAGCTTCAGTGTCAACTGAAAAAAAGGCAATGTCGGGATCGGGATGTCAGAAAACAGGAAAACTTCAAACAGAAAACTGCCAAATGTGACCAAAATGTCAGAATTAATGAAGTGAAATGAAACGATAAACAGTCTTATCATCAGGCGACAGAATGAGGGACATTTCTGGTAAGCCTTAGTTTACCTCATTGTGTTTTTAGTGATAACTGATGTAATATGCAGCCTTATACAAGGTCATGTTAAGTTATGTTGGACATTTTAAAAGACATATTTAAGGATCAGTTGATGTCCGTCACGCCTGGAACTCTGATTGCACAAAACCAAATGGTTCAAGTTTTTTTTTCAACCACTAAAACAAAAGAACACGAGCAGTAACGGAGGAAAGACTCCTGAAATGAGAGTAAAAGCAGCGTAAGCATGGCGTTAATATAACCTGAACGATTCCTGTTTTTCACGTTACAGTGAAGCGCATCAAGAATGTTTTTCTTGGCTTTAGGTCACGGGCGACAGTTTAATGTTAGAAGTTGATGAAAGTCTTAACTTGTAATCAAATGTTTGACACAAGGAAGTGGTTCGGTGTAAGTGTAACGTAACGCATTTCTAAGAAGAAAGATTCAGTGTGGTCATAAAAAGGAGGAAGTAGCTGACAATGAGACAACAGATGTTTCACAATCTTCTCCAAGTCAGAACAGAGAGAATAGACATTCACTAACCACTGATGCTTTCACAACACACGTATATCTAAATCAAGAAGTAAAAGCACATAATGATTAATAATACATAACAAGAATAGTCTGAGCTCACACTTACCTGGCACTGTGAAGTCCTGAGTGTATATGATCTCATCCTCTCCATCGTACAGCTCGTCATCGTCCTCCTCGGTGTAGCCGTGGAGATCCTCCAGGTAGGGCACCACCGTCATACTCCGCCAAGGATCCCTGCTCTCTGCGTTGGCAGGGATGGGCACAGGGGGCTCAGAGGGAGGGTGTTTCTTACGCACCCAGCTGGAAGGGACAGGCGGGGAGGAGGAGATGGACGTGTAAATGACACATCTGACTTCAACTATGCTTTTCTAAACACTTCTCACGCTGGTTTTTAATCTGCACTTCATGATTTTTACATGGGATACACGATAAATGCAGAATACTTTTATCACTCACTTGTGTTGCCTTATGTTCTGTATGGAAAACCTCTTCGCAGGGTCATACTCAAGCATTCCTGGAAAACAAACATTCGAAAAGGTGAATTGAATCACAACAATTTCTCCTCTCGCGTCATCGTTCTGTTAAGTGTTTTAACATGAAACTGGTGGGAGAAAACTCATTCAAGGAACAATAATTAATGCACATAAGAGTCTCATTCATCACCGTGCGTCGAGGCATCCTGCAAAGCTTAAGGAGGCAACGAGGTACAGTAAGGAAACATCAATGTGAGGAGCATTACAGCTGTACCCATGTAATGAAGATTTTGCCCCTTAATTATCATAATGTGGGCTGAATCAGTGGGAGAAGCAGAACGTCGGTGTGATAAGGCAGCAGTGATGCGGTGCCTATCCAGACCTAATAATGTGATTGTCTGCGCCTGCTGAAGGACACCTTTTGTGGCACTGGGCTTATTTTAGACCGTGTAATTATGGACCGACGATCTCCAAGGTGCTGCGTCATCACACACACACACACACAGACGTCACGCGCTCACACAAAATGGGGGATGCAGGCGCTCTTGAGTTATAACGGCACCAGAATGTGGCCGTACTTATTTTTTCCCTGTTAAGACACTGTTCAAAATCCCTCCATGCGACACAGAGTACAGTAAAACAACAAGATTAGATGGATTAAAAGCTGGAACACCAGGCATTCAGCGTCATTGTTTCATTAGCTGGTGCAGACATAATCTTCCCAGCATTCTTCATGGATTTACATCCATTCAGCCGATTGTAAATTTCACTACTTGACTCTTTTTTTGTTTGTTTGTACAAGGGGCAGAAGCATTGCAGCATTCCAATCGGGAAAAGCAACGCCTGACTACGAAATGTTTAGTATTCCGCTGCTGGCTCCACATCAATGGAAACTACGTCAACAGCTGGAGGGTTTTCTACAGTTTGGAGGAAGCCTCGCATGCTGAGAAGTCAGAGTCACAGCACCACCTACTGGACAAACCGGACCAATTCCATTTCAAAGCTTTTACTTCCAATCAACACTTTTTTCTGCAATGCTACACAAAACATCGAAAAACATACTTGGAGCAAAGCACTTCCACTACTATGTTGATATAAATGCACGGTGTTGCCTGAGGATGCATGACAAGAGTCATCGACTGCAGTGACAAAAAAAAAAACACTGCACTCGATGGATTAATCCTTTCACCTTGATGAGAAAGTATGATTTGGCCTCGTGGGTAAAAACATCAGCTCTTTAAAACGCTCACCTTGCAGCAGGTCTGACAGGAGGGGTCCACAGTCCTCGGGAATAGTGAAGTCTCCTTTTCCAATGTTCTCAAATAGCTTATAGATGTTGTCTCCCTCAAACGGATACAGACTCGTTGTGATGTTGTATCTGAAGGAGAAGGAGTCAGAAATTACGGAAAGGGTTTCATAAACTGACACTGTTAACAGCCATTTCAAATTTTGTCTCGCTTTAGACAAAAATGCTATTTAGTTTTAGTCACGTTAGTCATTTTTATCTTTCATAGTTTTAGTCATAGGACAACTGAAAATGTTTTAGTCATTACTTTTCAAAAAGTTCTCTAAATGTTGTTAGTCTTTGGGTCAACTGTCCTTTTTTCAGTCATCAGATTATATTGAACATTTCATTCTACCTATTCTAGCCAAAACCAAGAATTTTGCTGTTTTAGTCAAACTTTTAAAAAGATTTTATCTCATCAAAAAAAGGTCGTTGACGAACATATTATGTCATAGTTTCGACCTTTCTGGAGTTATTTTTTGACTGTTCTTTAAAGTCTAACAGAACCCCACTGAAGCACATTGTAATCACAGCGTTTTCTTTACTATAAGATGTCCGTATACTCCTTACTCGTCATCCTCTCTGTAGATTGTACAGAGTACACAGAGAGAGATGACTGAACATCAGTAAGGACATCTGGTAGATAGATATAGTTATTTATTATATTAAAGTTAAGCGTCTTTCTCTATTAACTTCAGGGCTGCTGCTCTGCCCTTTGAGCTCCCTATGAAAGGACAAGCAGGAGCATTTTTCCATGACTTTTGTCAAGTATTAAGACAACTTAGCAGCTCTTCTGTCTATAATTGATGAAATTGAAGGCATTCTTTGAGGACTCGAGCAGCCTGAGGCTCTGACTACTCACAGTGTTACTCCAGCGGACCAAATGTCCACTTTAAACCCTGAAAAGGTGTCCAGTCCATTTGCAATCTCTGGAGGCTGAAAGGCCGGTGAGCCCTGACTGGTGCGACACGTGTCATCCTCCGCAAATGGGTGAAGGGCCTGAAAGACAGAGTGAATAAGATTAGTGAGAATCTGAGTTAAGTGTTTAAATATGAAATAACTGAATAACTTGTTGCCATTTCCTTCGTAAGCAACACTATCCACAGTAGAACCAGTCATGATAACATTTTGAGACCATAGACTGTATCCAACATGGACATCACTCAAAGGTTTCTGATGAAGTTGGGTCAGTCAAGACCTCGCCAACATGGCAGTGACAACACAGCCTAATTTTAAAAATGGGCAAAGAGTTGGATCATCGGTGGAGCTGAGGTGGTCCCGTGTGATATTTTTGTAATAGAGGATGACGGTTATGTTGACGAATCGCCCCGTCCCTACTATCAACAGTACTTTTGTGTTTGTGTTTATGTTTATAGGAGCCGGCAGCATCATTACCGATTAGCTAGAATATGTGGAAATTAAAAAGATATGGAATTACAAGATGCTTGATCTGGTAGTTATGGTGAAAAGCAACAACAATCCCTCCCCCAGGCTGGTAAACAACACAATGCTGCAGCACAAAGCTCACCTCTGCTACTCCCAGGTCGGAGATTTTAAGTGCTCCGTCTGTGGTCAGCAGCAGATTTCCTGGTTTAATGTCTTTGTGAACTATTCCCTGGCTGTGCAAATATTCGAGGCCATCTAAGAGTTGGCAAAAGTACCTGAAAAAAAAGAAAAGAAAAGAAACAAGAGGGGTTGACAGATTCAATTTAAAGACTGGAAGTGTTTCATACTGCAAGTTGTAAAAAAACTAACAATTAGCATATCAAACAATTTATCACTGTGGTCACTTTGTACTTCGGCGTCAGTGGCTTTTCAGCAGTGACCACACATTCACACATTCACACAATCCATGGTCAGTTATTTTAACAGCAAAGGCCCTGCAGTCCTAGATCTAAACTTAGGCCTGGAGCAACGGCTGCAGAGAGGCTTGTTCTAAATATAGCAGAGAGACTAAGAGAAAAGGGGAGAGAGGGAGCAGAGAAAAACAGACTCTTACCCGTGAGCTTGAGACACTGGAAACCTTTTTTCTGGGACGCTGTCCAGCATTTCTTGCATCCCGCAAACGCAATACTCCATCACCATATACGTGAGTCAGGAGTCAAGGGGATTTACCAGAGCAAACAAACGCATCCTTTAATATAATGAGCCCATTATAAAGACAATAGGTAACAAATGGAAATATTTAGGCATTAGAAATAACCCTCAAGAACAGCAACATCAAAATCTAACATCGAAAATCAACTCATTCACAACGTAAGGATATATTTTCTGCTTCTCTTCATTGTAGAGCACATCCACCAACTGAATCACATTCTTGTGTTGGAGTCTTCTTAGCAGCTGAATCTCCCTGTAAACATACAAAAGAACAATCAGGCAACGTACAGGAAGTGTTGTATAATCTAATACTGACGCTTGACTGCTGAGAACGTAGGATAAACGCCCGGTGCTCATTGGGGACGGACCGGTCTGACTCCTTCAGTCCCGATACCGAAACAGATACCTAGATATTGAGCAGAGACGAGAATTGATGATCCTATAAGACTTGATATTGTCGGGAGTGTAGCAGCAGTCAATTACAGCGGTCTCATAAAGACAGATAACCCGAGGAGACGAGGTTTAAATCACCAGCACGGCAACACACCCAGGAGACTCAACATTCATCCCAGAGCTGTGAGAAGGGACGCTAATGAATTTGGATGTGGAAGATTGCAAAGAACAAACCACAGACTTACGACCCACATCCACACACAGAGGAGAGAGCTCTGCTTAACAATTAAGGACGGGAATCTGGTGATTAGATTTAGATTCAATCTGTCTCACTGGCACTTTGTTCAGATTACCACAAATTAATGACAGTTATGCGTTTTAATTAGCAGCAGTGAATATTGAATAAAAACTAGAGGCTGTTCTCTGTACACGTTTCAGTCGTGTCAAGTTCCTTCTTCATTGGGGAGACGATAAAATCCTAAATGTTTGCAGTCACTGAAGGTTGTTTTTTTAAGATCATTTTTTGGGGTCTCCAGCGTGAGGAAGCTCTACTGGAGGAGCTGGAGGTCGCCCCACGTAGTCGTCTTTGTCCGTGTGGACAAACCGTTATGTAACCAATGATTATGAGAATACATTTTTGGTCTTTGTGAATATATATTTAGAATTGTAGAAGATAAAATGATTCTTATGTAAAGAAATTTCACCCATCCCTCCTGGAAAGACGTGAGTCAAAGCCATGAAGGGAGTGCGCCTGTACCAAAACTAAATAAAGCCCCAACAGTGCTGAGGCCTCGTCCGTTCATCCTTTTTTTTTTTTTTTTTTTACTTCTTCACAATCTCACATAAACTGTTCTGTCCTTTATCACCCTGCAGTTTGTGAGCCGAGTCGGTCCTCTGCCTTTTACACAATCGTACTACTGACAAATGGATATTCTGGGCATCGTCGGCCTCTTGCTTGCGCACAGAAACACAGAAGCTGTTGCTGCTGCATCACTGCACTGGTAAGAAGACAGCCGACTCATGCACACCTAAAAGCAGACTGATGATTAAAATATGGAAAGGCATTCGAGTCAAATACGTCCTCACTCACCGTGGGCGAGACTTTTGAACTGCAGATTGTTCTCTTTTTTCTTTGTTAAACAATGATTATTTTACATTACTTGTATATTTATGTTTATTTACTTATTATCCTTGCATAGTTTAAGTTGTATATCTTCTAAATGTTATCATGGGTGGGGGAAGGGGGGTACCTTCAAGTCCACGTGTTTATACAGTATATTGTCAAAATGACAAAAAAATCTGAAATAAACTTTGTTAAAGAAATATGGAGATATATATATATATATATATATATATATATATATATATATATATATATATATATATATATATATATATATATATATATATATATATATATATATATATATATACTCAGCTACTCCCGCACACAGTGGCAACATTTACAAGGGATCGAAATCTGCATCTACACCGTGTGCCGGTCCAGAGTCGGAGTCTAGTTTAAGGTATGCGTGTCTGCAGTCGCGCTGCCGTCATTCCAAACAAGGGCATGGCATTTTTTTGGGGCGTTGCCGTAGAAACAGGAGCGGCGTTACTCAATCGATGCTGGTATGAGCATGCCCATTCCCGTGGCAACCCTGTAAAAAGCAGGAAGTGTTCAGCAGACAGGAATGCTGAGCAGAGGCTGAACCGGGGGACCGGGAGCTACTACGGCGCCGCTCGCTGACGGGCCTTTACAGACGGGAGGACAGAACACTGCTGTGTCTTACTAACAGAGTGACACAACCATGTTAGCCAACCACTGCAGCTTTGTCCTAAACAGATACATGTAGCCAGGATTAAAAAAATAAAACACCTTTGAAAAGAAGAAAATGACAGTTTTTAAATGCAAGTAGCTTTCCATCTAGTATCCAACGTTACCCTATTCAATGGTTTACTTTGTTCTACTTTAATTTGACTAAGGCCTGGTCTTAAGAGCTGGCTCCTCCAGAACATTAATATAGTTGTTTTTAAGCAACTTTGGTGTAGCTTTGGCTCTCCCCTATCTCACACGTCACGCAAACACCAGAGGGTTTGCATTTGGGAATTTCGTCTGTTTTAACCTCCACCTTCAGTTCTGTGTGTGCACGTCGCACACTTTAACCTGAAGAGTCGTTTTAGGCATAAAGTCCATCGGGCTGCTAGCGCTCTCAAAGCTTCTGAGTGAAAGGATCCAGTGTGGACACTGATGGAGAACTGCAGCTGCTGCTGCTGCTGCTGCTGCTGCTGACAGGCTGCTTTCAGTCCCAACTAACTGCAGACTGAGAGGGGGAAATATGGTATTTCTTCACATTAAGTTGCTTATCTTAGAACGGTTAACATGACATTCTGTGACAGACTTAAGTAAAGTTATAGTTACTACTATAAGCTACAACATTGCTTACAGAATTGCTCTCCCTGTGCCTTTACGATGGGCTGTTCGTCACTCTTCTGCTGACGTTTTGACTGCGGCCTACAAACGCGCCATCTTGCAGCTCTTCTTTCTCTCCGTGTGAACTCATTTTGGCAGTTTTCTAAAGCTTCCTCTATAATTAGCACAGGCCCGCAGCGAGAGGCTGGAGTAATATTTAATGAACCACTGTGTGATTAAAACTTGTGATACAGCCAAATCACTGAGGCATTAAGACAGAAGAGACAGTCTGGAACAAATAGGACACGTTAAAAAAATCTATTTAAGATATTTAATCTGATAACCGCCCGATTTTGATTTATATAACCAGCGACACCACAAAGAGAAAATTGTGTTACTGTGTTGTGCTCAACATAATAAAATCAATGAAGTGATACATTGTGATGCATTTCCTAGTGTTAATAAACACATCGCTGTTTTTATTGGAAACATAAATGACTGTTTCTTCTCTGTAATCTTTTAGTTTCTTGAGTTCCAATGATTTATAAGAACATATTTGGTTGCACTGACTACATTAATGTGCAAACAAAGCAACTCATCTGGTTAAGGCAACATAATCTGTCACTAGACTGCAGCTGTTTTTGTAGAAAAAGTCGAGCTGTGTTAACCAAGTTTTTCTTATTACTTCACCTCGATTACAGCAACCGCGTTTCTTTTCTATGCAATGTTTACAACTGGGTTGTTGCAAAAAGTTGACCCATTTACTGAAGTGCATGTACACTCAAAGCATGAAGATGAGGTCTTCCCTCCTTCCCTGTGGACATTTGAACTCTAATGCTGCGTTCACACCAAACGCGTCGACGCGTCGAGATTACATACAAAGTCTATGCACAGACGCGATGAGACTGGAGCGACGCGAATCTGCGTTTGTGCGGCGCGATGGACGCGAATTTGCGGCGCGATGGTTGCGAAATCGCGTCAAACGCCAAAACGCCAAAACGCTGAAGTTGAAATATTTGAACTTCTGCGACAAAATCGCGTGACGCTGTGGCGCGATAGCCTATCAGCGTTGAGATGTTTCCCCTGTCATCACTGACTTCCTGCCGTTGCTGAATCAGGAAATAAATACCGGAGCCGTCTGTGTTCACCCGGAGCTCTACGATACCTCATATCAATAGAGACCGGACCAAACTATGTGTATAAATGTGTGTGTGTGTAAACCAGATGGTACAAACAATGAAAAAGACGCTGCCGTTATTGTGAGTGTTGATGGAGCTGCTACCATGTTAGCATAGCCTAGCACCGATCCATCCGAGCTCCATTGAGAAAACAAGTATTTTAAAAGTTATTTGCTTGTCGTCTTGCGGAGAGAACTAACAAAACATGAATTCAGACAAATCGGCATCATTAGGTAGTTATTTCGGAGTCCCCTTTTGTCGGTTTATTGCAGTTAAATCACAGCCAAATCAGTTTATTTGGGGCTCATACAGCCGTAGTAAACAGCGGACGTGTGGCTTGCTAGACACAGTGAATACATCTCGATACAATCCACGGAGCTCCTCTGGACAATGTTATTAACCCAGACATGACGGCGTTTAGTTTCCCGTGATATCTGGGACTTCCACAACAAGTACTAAGCAGAAATAGAGGTTATTTTTTCCATGGCTAATGGTGGACAGTTTAGGGATTTCAGAGCGATAAGCCCCGCCCCCTCTCCAGCGCGTCCAGCGCGATTCTCGCGAATGAACACAAATGGTCCCCGGCGAGACCGGCGGCGCGATGGACGCGAATTTGCGGCGCGATGAATTCTCGACGCGTTTGGTGTGAACGCGGCATAACAGTGCTGATTTTTGCCAGCTTATGACTGGTATACGTTTAAACTGAAACATCTTGTACTT
Source organism: Leptoclinus maculatus (assembly GCA_032191485.1). Taxonomy (NCBI): domain Eukaryota; kingdom Metazoa; phylum Chordata; class Actinopteri; order Perciformes; family Stichaeidae; genus Leptoclinus; species Leptoclinus maculatus. The sequence goes on from JAVDOI010000010.1 coordinate 4,729,854, forward strand.
TAGACCATCATTTAATTCCTTTAGAACGGTTTATTATTCAGGCTACGTTTTTGAAACAGAAGCTAAATGAGCTTTTCGTCGGCCTTTCAACAAAGTTTTCATTGATGCAGAAGCGTATCCAGGGTGCGCCGAGTGCAACTTCACATCACTCTTGTGATGTGTGGAACAGGTGGATAAGACATGAAACCTTCAACCAGAAGAGGCCGGAGAAGAAATGTTGTGTAAACTATTCTTAAAAATTGTGTAAAATGCTGATCCATTTAACAAGTTTGGCTTCTTTGGTTAAATGAGAAAAATGCTTTTTGTAGAAAATATAAATAAATATTGGTATTTATAGTGAAACTACGGTAGTGAGATTTCAAGGGAAATATTTCAGTTGCAGGTTTAAATGCAAGTTAAGAGTTGTGCACAGGGATTGACGGTTAATAAAGCGGGACAGGCATGAAACGCAGTTAACCGTTGTCATTACACTTTCAGTAGGGAGATTTAAATCAATTAACTCATATTAAGAACAAGAATTCCAGTCAAGTCAAAGCTACTGTATCTCAGGATGACGGACTATCCCGAACTGAAAAGACCCATCATCTAAGTTAGTGACACTGGTGTAATGACTTCAATTGTCAGAGTGCAGAGCAAAGACGGTAATAAATGGTTAAAGAAAGCAGGTTGACAAACTCCAAAAAACACTCACTTTTTCACATTGGCTTCTCCATTGGGAATCCTCCTCAGCTTCTTCTTCTTCAGTATTTTGACAGCCCTGCGACAAAGTGTCTCTGAGTCCAGCATCTCTTTCACTTTGCCATAAGAGCCCTCACCTAGCAGATCCCCCATCAAGTACTTCCCAATCAGCTTGGCCCTCTTCCTCCTCGGCTGGTAGATCACCTCTGTAGAGTCAATGCGATGGATGAACGTATCCATTTCCATCAGTTCACTTTCATTGAGATAGTCAAGATGTTGCAGCTCGCCGGCACTCATGACTGATAGTTCAGCAGCCACAACTTAAGCCTCCTGTGCAAATTGTTCACGAATAGCTAGGATTGCTGCTGGGGAGTAATCCACTGGTTAAGCACGGAGCCGAGTGTTTTAATTCCACAAGATGGAATACAGACGACTTACAAAATACTGAACACGGGAGAGACAATAATTACGCCTGAGAGTTGAGGGGGTGGTGGGAGATCAATCCCAAATTGTAAACATTAGGGCTCTTTTCTCTCTCAAGAGGTGCGAACAGAGGAAAAAAACGTGCTGGGTCCAGTGCCAAGTTAGTGTACGATACTGTGCATTCTGTGACAAGTGCAGTAGAACAGAAATTTGAAAAATCGTGATTCTAAAATGTTACTATTCTCCGCTTAACTATGAATATAACACCATACAGCCTAAGGTAGAGGCGACCAGTCCTGCTTCAAGGCCGTGCAGCACAGCATTTCTGTCAAAGGTCCGTGCATGTTTCCTCAGGATGCATAAGTGTGTACAGCTGGACCGGATCCAAGCTCAGATCGACAGACAAACGCATGCAGCAGTGTCAGCCCGGCTCCTGGAGGTCGACTGAGCCATCCGAACATCCGTCCCAACCGTCCTCAGGTGTCCTCCATGCCACCGCGCTTTCTACTGACTGGTGCCTGAAAACAAGAGGGCATTTAGACATTAATGAACACGCACACATAGCTGAACTAAGTTAGCCCTCTTTGGTAAACAATCTGTCCAGACATCAACACTAAACCGGTCAACCTTATTGGGTTTCTAATCTGCTGTGAGGTTCACATGATACACGAGAATGTTATTTATGTTGAGTACACACTCAGCACCCTGCTGTAATCAATCGTGTGTGAGGTACGATTGACACTGAAGTTGCTCACTTGAATTGTTTTTAAGTGAATGTGTTAACTATTAGCTAGCTGGTAAGCTAACATAGCACGTCTGCTTGAATGAATAGCTCGCCAACGTACACTCACAACGTTGTTCATCGAGGTACACACCCGTGGCGACCATTGCAGGTTTTAACCCTGAAGTCTGCTCTTAAACAACTGATTTAACGTGGATGATGAGGACCAACGACGGACAACCGGGGAGGATAAACCGAAACGTCGTCACACAGCTGTAGCTAACCCTGCTGGTTATGCAGCACCAGCTAGCGATAGCCAACTTTGCAAAGATTAGCGTTAGCCAACTTCACCTCGTTTGCCGATAGAGCAGCGACGACGTAGGATACGGGGATGGTTCTTTGTGTGTACTGCATTAACGTTATGTTGGCCGTATAGCAAAATCAACATCAGCTGTAACAGCCAAGCCAGTCCCTTCCCCGGAGAAACGATCCCGATACATCCCGCTAACGCGAGCTAATCGGAGTTGCGTTGTCTAGCGAGCCGTTCAGACTCAGAGGTAAATTGCTAGCATGCTAGCTAGTTAACGAGCTAACTAGTTAGCTACCGTGACACCGGTTCTCACCTTTATCCATATGAATCGTTGCAGGTTTTATTCCGTCCTGGTTAAAGCAAATGTTTCACTTGGGTCTATCAGTAAAATGTCAGACTCTTCGTGTTACTCTTGCTACTCAGGTTGTCGCCATCTTGTTTACCTCCCCCCCGACTCGCACTGACAGCCCTTACGTTAATGCGTCAAATCAAAGTGTTTCCTCCCACACATTGAGGAACGAGAACAATGTCACCCAGTGCCGACAATAAATAGTTTAAATAGTAATCTATTCAGCCTTTTACATTTAATTAAGCAGTCTGATCCCATCGATATTTTTTGGGGGAATTTACGAGGGATATCCTGAGGAAAGAACACGCCAACGCTCGTGACAAGTTGTGTTCTTCCACAAGATGTTTATTGTTTTTATTAACACTGATTATAATCAGCACTAAAATGAGGCACAAATGCATTTGTTTGAGCTTGATTCATACTTCCCTTCCCTTTATGAACCCCACTCCACCTTCAACATCCATTGGCTCCAAAGCTGTAGTTCTTAGTCACTTTGTTGATTGACAGAAAAATAATTGGCAACAATTTTTATAATCAGTATTTTTCCAGTAGAAATGCCTGACGATCCCTGGTTCTGGCTTCTCAAATCAAATGTGAGGATTGTCTGCTCCCCCCTTCCTTATAAGATAGTAAATTGATTATATTTTGACAAAACAAGCAGTTTGACTTTCTGATATTTTAGTGACCAAATAGTGGACGATGAAAAATAATCGCTACCTTCAACTAAAAGCTTTACCACACCACTAACCAATCAAAGCTTTGGTTTACCTTCTAATATGGCTTAAGTTACCTCCGATTGATGCTGTGGCCAACACCAGAGTGGCTCTTGCTTAGCTGGGATTTCGGAGTTATATTTATCCCGTGTGAACCCATCTGGGGGAATGGCAATCTGTAGGTCTGATTTCACTGATCTGTCACCTTCCTCCTCACCACTGGCTGCTTGAGCCTGGTCAGCTCTACTCAAATGGTTCAATGCTGTCCAGAGCCATAGAGAAATCATTACTGATGACAGTTATCAACATGATTGGTTAGATACCTGCACTTAGCACTCAATAAACTTAAGGCGAGTTCCCTGTTCACTACTAGCTCCTACTTATTGTCTAATAAACAGATAAGTACAGTAGTTATACAGACATATCCGTTACAAATCCACATTTCAGTAAATGGACATTTATTGTGAACACTGAAGCATATAATGACAGGAATCAAATATCAGTTATAGCACAGTGAGATGCAAAAAACTATACAGAGGATTGTGCACTAAGACAGAACTGTGGTAGTGTACAGTATAGTTCAGAATACAAAGTCAAGCTCTGAAAAGAACAAAACGGAAACACAAACTGAAGAGTGAAATCATTCTGGAAGTCAGGCGATGTGAGCCTATATGTTTCACATTGTTACATTGAAATGGTATAAAACAGGTGATCAATTACTTAAAGAAAGAATCTTTTTTTTCTCACTCAAATTAAACCTCAAATGTAATAGATAGTCTAATCTTTCTACATGTCACACAAATTAAAAAGTTTCTGCAACACAAGTCCATTCCACAACCGAGCAGAGACGTGATAGCTGCAGAAAACAGCTTTTAAGTTATGACAAACTAAAAACAAGTACAAACAAAAACAGTCCTCTACTTCAGTAATATGGTCTCCGTGGATTATTCTGTGGAAACAAAAAAAGAAACACTCGATAAATTCAAACATTATAGCAAAAATCTAAATGAATGGATCAGCAGCACAGTAATGGAAGAACGAAGAAGTTCTAAGTTTCTAAAAATAAGTACATTATTAACACAACGAGTATGGATTTCTACATGCTATTACACATTACATTTACGGAATATTGTTACAACAAACGGGAAAACAATATGAAACAGAAGTTACCAGTGGGTTGGGCCTGAAGCGGTAAGCAAGCATCATCCTCTTTCTAAAAGCATCGTACTCATCATCACTCTTTGAGAGCTCCGCTGGACGGTCAACTCCAAACCCTGCTCCGTTCATAGCGGTAGTTCCCCTAGAGTGAGACAGAGAAGGGCACTCAAAATGTGTGTGTCTCTTTTCATGTATGTTTGGTAATTTCAGTCTATCTGGATGAAGCAAAACCATTCAAACATCGTCCTTTTCCACAGAAGTACACACACACACACACACACACACACACACACACACACACACACACACACACACACACACACACACACACACACACACACACACACACACACACACACACACACACACACACACACACACACACACACACACACACACACACACACACACACACACACACACACACACACACACACACACACACACACACACACACACACACACACACACACACACACACACACACACACACACACACACACACACACACACACACACACACACACACACACACACACACACACACACACACACACACACACACACACACACACACACACACACACACACACACACACACACACACACACACACACACACACACACACACACACACACACACACACACACACACAAAGCTAGCTAACAATCGTTAGTGGAAATATTAATTCAACTGTTGAATTACAGATTCCCTGAATGATAAAGAAATGCAAATGTAGTGAAGATGAACGCTCACTTGTTGACAGGACCCTTGATGCCCTGTCCGTCACTGCCCAGGCCTTCACCCTCCTTCCAGCCCATCTTCATGAGCATTCGGAAACCAAGATTCTCCACCGTCAACTTAAACTCTTTGTATTCCGAGTAGTCTGGGTCCCGGCCCTCCTGCAAGTCAAGAAGACGACAAGTGTTCATTCATGCCATAACACACTGAAGTGGTGCACCGGGGAAGGGGAAAGAAGGAAGAAGGGGAGATTATTTAACACTAATTTAGCATAAGGTGAGTCAAGATTCTTCTATCATTTAGTTGGTTTAACTGGAATATAATGAACACTGTCATCTGGAGAAAAGAGCGTCTAGGTTGCTCTGTTGCCACAGTGCCTCTGACCTGGATAAGCAACTGGAAAACAGAGGCTTGGATGGATGATTACAATCATGTTTACAGACATTTCCAACTGACCCTGGCCCTACTAAACTGTATATGAGGGAAACCATCGCTCCTTCAACATTAGGCTGGAGAACAAGTGAATTCAGAGGCAAACAAACCTTGAGTGCCTTGAAGGTCTCCATGAACTTATCCAGCTCCTCCGGGGGCAGGAAGTCACCAATAAAATGTTTCCCTTTACCCATATCTGTCAGAGATTCAGCCCACTCTGGAAAAGTACAGACAAGATGTTTATTTAACAGCTGATCACTAAAACCTTACAAGAACTGATTATCAAGCACCGGCAGCTGCTAGTGTTGCAGGAGCAAGGCCGATACTCCACACTGATGGTGAACCTTACCGCGGGTCTTCTCCATTTCCATATGTCGGAGACGATGCTCCCAGGTGCCCGCCTGCTGGTCCACCTCTTCATCGCTGTCATATTCATGCTGGTGGTCTCTAATGGCCTTCTCCCACATCACCTGCATCTCTGCCATCGCACGCTTGTGCTTCATGATCATGTCGTACATCTCTTGCATCTACAGAGCGTGTGAGCAAAACATTACACACACACACACACACACACACACACACACACACACACACACAGTGAGCAAAACATTACACACACAGTGATGCTGAAAGTAGATTACAGGAGCTAATAATCCTTAGTTTAGGGTGCGTTCAACCAGAGTCATCAAAGTGCCTTTTGACTATTCTAAAAAACAGATCAAATAAAATATTTTTGGGGTGGGTGGACTTTAGGTATAGTTAGAAATTGCAGTTGTGCAATTTTCCCTTAATAAATGTTTGGTTGGCACTTTCATACCTCTTGTTGTTCTTTGATTTGTTTCTTCTGATCCTCAGATAGTTCCGTCACTCCTACCAGACCAAGAGGCTTCCCCTTCTTATAACCAAGAGTTCTCAGATCCTGGACTGAAAAAAAACATTTCCACAAATTTATATATTCGTAAATGAATCGGCTGATAGTGTGCCTAAAATAGCTAATTAATATGTGGTTTCAAAAACTTTACTTTGTGCCATTTTATCAATACCTATAATGATCGCAGTACCAATTTCTTTACAATAATTACATTGTCTTCTATGACTATTCCAAAATGCATACATTGGCATGTATGGGTTGGAAAAGAATAGACAATGGTGTCAGCTCCAAAAACATATCGACACCACACCAAGTTTTATGTTCATTTCTTTCATTCCCCAAAAGAACTAAATGTGTGAACACGTATATTTACAGCATGTAAACAAGTTTAAGTACCGGAGAGAGAGGGTGTGCTGGGTTCTGGAACATTAAACTCCGGAGGAGCGATGATGGGAGGCATGTGAAACTCCACTTTGTCATCCTCAGACCCCCATCTACTCTTTCTCTTCCGCTTGACAGGCGGAGTTTCGGCATCTTGAATGTGGAGTTCGGGGTTCAGTGGCGCGGCTGGTCGCCGAAGGTCCGTCCAGGATTTCTCTGCTGGAGGTGAGGAGCTCTGGGAGGCTGCGGCCTGATACTCCCGTACTTTCTCTTTGTAGAAGCGGTGGGCTGGACTTTGGTGGTCATATAAAAAACTGAGAAGCAGGGGGGGGGCAGTAGATATTTTGTGTATAACCAGGCTTTAATAGTGTAAATAAACAGAGTGACACATATACAGTGACTGACCTGAAGGCAGGGTTGTCTCGGTTTCGCTCAGCAGCAATGGCTTCCACCTCGGGGCCACTCTCGGCCACAAACCTGGCCAGCTTCTCAGCCATCTGCTGGGTTTCCGGGTCCACTGGGGGGGAGACTTTAAGCAGCCTATCAGTACTGGGACTCAATTCAAACTCTACTACTGTACCGTACTCAACTGGCCCTCACACACCACCAGTCTAGAGCTAATAGGGGATAAGAAGAGGAAGGAGGGGCAAGGGGGACAGGGGTGGTGAATGGGGAACTGTATGGATGCGAGGCTTTCACTGTCACAAAGTCAGACCACGTAAAGCCCAGAGAGGCTCCACCAGATACACTGTGAAACTTCTATCTGCAGGTACAGTGCTGTGCACACACAATGAAACAATCTAATGTATCTGTGAGGGAAGGACTTGGGAGTGGATGCATACACATAAGTTTAGGCTAGCATAACACATCATAATGCTTATAGACGTCCCTGTGAAGGCATACGGTGAAAACTGGTAATGAAACGGAACAATGCTGTATTGACATGATTGTCCGGAGTGTGAGAAGAGGTAATCTTACCATTATCTGACGTATTCTCAGGTCTTAGCAACTCCTTTCGCAAAACGGCAACTCTGTTTTTGAAGTAGAGATACTCCATGGTGCTCCTATCGTATAAAAATCTGAAAGGCAAGGACAACATTTGAAATGAGATGAGTTTGTAAGAATACGGTAAAAGTAAATACATCTGGATGAGCTACATTGTCCTTCAAAACGTACGAGAAAACAGGATTGTCCTTGTAGTCGTCCTTGGCTTTTCTCTCCAGCTCAGCTCCTCCCTCCGCCACAAAGGAGGCCATCTTGTCGATAATGAGTCGGATGTCTGAATCCTCTGGGGGAGAGACTTTAAGCAGGCTATGAGTACATTTACTCTAAGGGCACCTATGTCAAAATGCCAATCACAAGGCACCGGAGTATGCCGACAATGCACTGAAAAGTCCGAGCCGTGGAGTTGTCCAGAGATACACTGGAAAACACAGGCCCTGAATTACCTTTCATCTCTAAGAATCTGGAGTAATCATCCTCTTCTTCCTCATCTTCATCGTCTGGAGAACAGAACACGCTCGGCCTCTGGCTGAGAACGGGATTCTTCTTGGAGTGCGAGTAGTTCTTGAACTGACTGAGCATGCTACTGACTCCGAGGCCGGGCCGCTTGCCAACGAGAATGCTCTTTTTCTGCAGCGCGTTTCCTCCTGGTGGTGAAGTCGAAGCTGTGGGAGATTTGGCATCAGTGGTGGAAGCTAGAAAGAGTATGAAACAGGACACATTTGTAAAAAAATAGCATAAGCCTTAAGGGGTATTATTCTTTCTGCTTCAACCAGAACGTTTGGCGGGTAACCAATGTAACTAGTTTCCTTAGGTTAGGATGCCCTCTTTTAAAATTCTCCCACAAACTGTGCAGCTGCCGAGGACTAAGAGTAGGCAAAGCTACAAGGTTACAGCTATTACTCAGTGTTCCAGGGTTCCTCTTGCTGTGTTAAATTCCACTATACAACATCACAGCAATACTCTACTTGTGATAAGGAGAAGACAAAGACACGACTGTAACCTTTTGGTCACTGTGCAGAGCAAAGTACTAACCAGAGCCATTGTTGGGTTTGTCCTTCTGCATCCTCATGAACTGCTGTAAGAAGCTTCCATCGTTTTGAAACTTGTTTGAGGAAGCTCCTTGAAAACTGGGAGAACTGTTGGGATCAGAATGAATGAAATAGGTTTAAATACTCTTTGTTATAGTTAAAGGCCGATGTTGGGGTCAACGATACTGACCAACAGGACCATTCTCAAATATTCAACTGTACTTAAAAACTAATACGATATACATGTGTTGAATGTATGTCCGTCAGTATAGTGATACCTTGGAGGCAGGGGTTTGCTCGGGGTTTGTACATTCACTTTTGCTTGCTCTGCCATTCTGGCCTCAATCTCCCTCTTCTTCTGAGCTATCAGCTTCTCTTGCCGGAGAATATTCATGTTCATCTTGTTTTTCTGTGGCTGGATGGGCTTGGACTTCCATCCTCCACGCCCTAAAACAAGATTAAAAGGGGAAAATGCAATATAACAACACAATAAGCATGTTATGCGCCGGAGGAGCTGGCAGTAGAGGGAGCAAAAAGTAAAATTAATTTATTGTCAATATACAACACAGAGTTGCACACGAAATGCAAGCTGTAGTCCATTTATGATACACAAGAAAAAACACTAGGGTTTACTAGGGTTCAACTTCTTTAAGGCAGATACACTTTGCCACATACATACATACACACACACACACACACACACACACACACACATACATATACGTATATATATATATATATATATATATACACATACATACATACATACATATACACATACATACATACATACATATACACACACACACACACACACACACACACACACACACACACACACACACACACACACACACACACACACACACACACACACACACACACACACACACACACACACATATATATATATACATACATATATAACATTCTAACTTTGTATTGCAGAGTAGCATATAACAAAGCTTAACTTTTAAAAGCTAATAAGAACTGTGGGGTAAAGCGACATTTGTGTCATTCATTTAGGATATTAACGTTACAGTTTGCAGAACTAATGAAACTCGGGTAACGTTATTAGTTAAGTTACGTAAATATGATACAAATTGTCTTATACATGAACTAACCTTGTTATCTTAGCCGACAGCTAGCTAACGTCTTGCTATTGATCGAGCAAAGGGCTCCTCCGGCTACATGAGCTCGATAGATCAAATAAAGAGCTAACGGCTAACCTGGCTAACTTATGGGTTCAGCATAACTCAGACAGCTGCTACATGTTCAGCGCTAGCGTCACAGTCAAAGTCACAGTAAGGATTTACCTGCATCGCTATGCTCCATGGTCGCAGCAGGAGGAAATATCTATTTGGAAAAAGACGCTCACGGACTACATACAATAAGGCCAATCGCTGCTACCGAAATAGCTGATTTGTAAGTTAAGTCCACTAGCAAACACAACAACAAGACTTCCGGTCGTTGTTTTTTCAGATTAAAAGCATTATCTCTACTACTGTCGCAAAGTCGTAAGTGCATGGACTACATCAGAATACCTAATCAGAGGCCAGGACGCACATGCTACAGGTCATAGGCAGAACAATCAATCAGTAAGTCAGGAGCCTCTAGCGATGTCTGGGGCTCGTAGCTCCACTATATCTGCTGAGAGGGCTTTGTTACTTCAACTAGCCTGGCAATGTGTGTGTGTGTGTGTGTGTGTGTGTGTGTGTGTGTGTGTGTGTGTGTGTGTGTGTGTGTGTGTGTGTGTGTGTGTGTGTGTGCTGAGCTCCCTGGCCTTGTCCTTGAGTAGGCACAAACTTCCCAAAAGAGAGAACAGACATCTCTGTTAATCTACAACCCCAGGGAGAAGACACAACTCCCATTATCCTGAGGAGGTTAGGACCTGATACACTAAATTATCAGATGCCTGAGAGTCATGACTGAGGTGCTTTCCCTCGGCTGTTAGGATCACTTGGTGAACTGAAGAGGGGAATAAATAATTATGTGACAGACACCGGAGCATCATCAGACTGCAGTGTTTTCTATGATGATGACAGCCCAAAAGGAACATTTTGAGAAAACATGCGTATGGTAGTTTTCCTCTCAATGCTGCCCCCAAACTATAGCCTATACACCGGTATAATGTTATTCAAACTAGTACATAGCCCTGCAATAAACTTTGTGACGGCTGTGATAATCAGTCTTTGTTGACATGTGCAGCGGTGTTGTATTAAATTCAAGAATTTAGAGAGATGTTTCAAATGTTCTGTCCCCATCATGTAGGCCAGTGGTTCTCAAACTTTTTCTGTCACGCCCCACTTTGGAGGAAGAAAAATGTTCATGCCCCACCGCCCCAACAAAATTGTAACTAAATGGTACATGTTGAACTTTTATTGAAATAACAACATTTTGTGACTCCTCCATCTGTGCTTTTTCAAATAATAGAATAAAGAAAATTGCAATCACTTTCAAGTAAACCAGATTGCTACATCAGACAAAAACAAATAAAATGTGCAATCACTTTGTTAGAACAATGCAAATAAAGTTCTATCTGTGCAAAAAATAACTAATATTTGGCAAAAAATAGCTTATTGTGGCTGCAATTAACCTGTTTTGCACTGAATATCTTTTCAAGATAATAACAATAAAGTGCAACCTGTGAAAAACAAAACAAAACAAGTTGAAATATTTGGCAATAAAGAGTTTTACTGAGTTTTACACTGCATATCTTTTCAAAACAACAATAAAGTGCAACCTGTGCAAAACAAAATGAGGGCAGATATGTGAGCCATCAAGTTGTATCAGTATTAGTGGCTGCAATGAGCCTGCTTTCCACTCCAAAACTTTTTAAAACGGGGTTGCAGACTTGATACGGCCACTCTCAATTCATGCTCAATGTTGACCTTAGATCTGTATTTTGTTTTGAAGGGGCAACAGCAGAAAAGCCGATCTCACAGAGGTAGGATGTGGCGAAGGGAAGCACACTAAGCTACACATGTGAGTCGCCAAGAATCTTGGCCGTCGCGCATGCGCAAGCGTAACCTGTTAACGGCGTAACGTAAACATTTACACGAAAGTACAGGCATTTATTAATTACTTAGTTTTATGTCCGTGTACTTTGTAGTTTTGTAATATGTGAAGTTCTCAATAAAGTTCTTGAAGTAAAAAAAATTTGCATTTCCCCCTGCGCCCCACCTGTAATACCACTGCGCCCCACTAGAGGGGCGCGCCCCACAGTTTGAGAACCACTGATGTAACCATCAGGTAACCACTGAACCACCTTGCACAGGGCTGGGCAAAACATACTCATGACATCTTCAGTTTCAAAACGAAAATATAATTTATTGCAAGTGTATTATATGGAAGCCCATTCCTGCCAGCAAAAAAAAAGAAAAGATCACTAAAAAATAAAAAATAATAAAAAATAAGATCACTACAAAATAAAAGAAAAAGAAAATGTAATTCACAAAAAAAAAAAAAGAAAATCCACCCACAAAATAAATAATAATAATTATAATAATTTTTATTTTTTTTTATTTTACTTTTTTTCCACCAAAAAAAAAAATAAAAATGTTGGTGCATCCATCTGTAACCATAACACTGACCAGATTTTTTTCCAGTTGCTATAGAAAGTCGAAATTATGAGATACTTTAACACAACAGTCATAGAAGCAGCTCTTCATAGGTTACTCTACATTTGACATATAAATGGATTGTGAGTACATTGAAGACTTCTTTAAAACGTGGCTTTACAACACATGAAATACAGATGATGTTTCACATGGATTGTACTGAGCAAATGCACCCTTGAATAGAATGTTAAGCAAGAAGCAGCTCTGGAGTATAAAGAATGAAACCAATGTGGCTGAGGTGGCGACCAATAAACTATGGAAGCCCATTCACGCCAGCAAAACAAAAAAAAATAAGATCACCAAAAAAAATAATAATAATGAATTCACAAAAAAGTAAAAAAAAAAAAAATGAATTCACAAAAAAAAATAATAATAATAATTAATTCACAAAAAAAAAAAAAAATATATATATATATATATATATATATATTTTTTTTTACTTTTTCTCTGTCAGCAAAAAAGAAAAAAAAAAAAGATGTTTCCAGTTGCTGTTTATTGGTCGCCACCTCAGCCACATTGGTTTCATTCTTTATACTCCAGAGCTGCTTCTTGCTTAACATTCTATTCAAGGGTGCGTTTGCTCAGTACAATCCATGTGAAACATCATCTGTATTTCATGTGTTGTAAAGCCACGTTTTAAAGAAGTCTTCAATGTACTCACAATCCATTCATATGTCATAGCTGCTTCTATGACTGTTGTGTTAAAGTATCTCATAATTTCGACTTTCTATAGCAACTGGAAAAATCTGGTCAGTGTTATGGTTACAGATGGATTGCTGGTGGAAAAAAAGTAAAATAAAAAAAAAAAAAAATCATTAGAATTATTATTATTTATTTTGTGGGTGGATTTTTTAATTTTTTTTGTGAATTACATTTTTTTTTTTTTTTTAAGTTACTATTTTTTTTTTTGTGATCTTATTTTTTATTTTATTTTTTGCTGGCGGAAATGGGCTTCCATAGTATTATATTGCTTTGCATCACATTTTAAAACTCAGAGCAAATTTACATTACATTCTTAATTATTGTACTTTTTCAACATACTAATATTTGGAGCACAGTCTGCAGAAACCCGACTGTGTGCACTGTATTCTCAAGATATTAGCATGAATATCTGAAAATGAGGGCTGGGGTCCATATTTTAGTGTGTTATTAACGACAGGTATTATGGAAAGTACTGACATCATATGGAAGAGCAATGATAGAAAGACTGTACAGCGTCCAATTTATTATTTAAATTTATTGAATCAATTGTATATTACTTCTTCTGCTCAGCATAATATATGTAGCCTCACAGTTATACAATTATGATTCAAAAAAGGGATTTAATGTAACTAAACCATTTTATATGCCACATAATAAGTGATGATTGAATAGAATTTCCAAAGAAATGTTTTGTATATTTGTATGTTTATTACATGTGTCTAGCATGGAGGGGCTACAATCACCTTTAACTTTTTCGTTTTAATTTGAAAGAAAATATTAAACCGGAAGTCTTCTTCTTGATCATTTTTTTCCAGCTGCCGTTTGTCTCTCCTGTTGCAAAAGTCAGGTTTTATTGTCCCTCGTTGCTTCCCGTCCGTGTCGTACGAACTGGTCTGCTTAGAAATGGCTGAAGCTCCACCACGGCCCTGCCGGTTTTTTTGTCACCAGTGTTCAGCAGAGATTAGTCCGCGTTTACCGGTAAGGACCCAAGAGACACATTTGCCTCCTTGAAGAATGAGTTTGGGCTTTGTGTGGTTTTATGTGTATTTTGTGGCTCACACCTAGTCACGTCGACCCATTGCTGCTGTGTAGCTAACGTTACGCTAGTTAGCTAGTTAGCCACATAGGCAACAACGGTCCAGAGTGACGGTCAAATGGTAGTAATGTAGTTGGTGGGTAACACTCACGTTATGCTCTTGTGTTGTAGACATAACATTTCAGCTTTATGGCGGCATAATAAATAGCAGCTAGCTTAAGTCAAGGTTTCATAGTGAGGCGTTTAACGTCAGCAAGCTGGCTAACAGGAGAAAGCTTAGGTTCACTTTCTAAACCAGACTGTCTGTCCAGGGGCTTAAGGCACGTTTTCATTTAAAGATTTCCAATCAGCTAATATAAGAACGATTAATGTAAATGTCTTTTCCACAAGACTTGCCGTTAGCTTATTGTGGTAACACCGCAAAGAGCAGGAACACTTTCACAACATCTATCCGAAAGCCAGTCTCAATCAGTGTTGTGTTGTCGGTGCACTTGCCTGCCACAGCAGTCTGTCGGTGGCCATTCATGGGAAGCTTCTTGAATGTTACAGTAACTGTTATTTATTGACAGCTGCTTACCTGTGTGACACGTGTTACAGCTTAACGTGACTCTGGAGAGTATAGACTCATTGGAAGTGCTCACAATGTGTTACAGTATGTAACGTTAACGTTTTCTGAACTGCTCGATGATGCTGATTACATGTATGGTTTACATCAACATTGGGAACAAAGACCATGTTTGACATTTCTAGACGTCATATACTGACGTGTACCTTGCTAAAACCCATGCAGTCTAATACATGCCTTGTAATAAATCCAACTTGTATGAAGGTTATAGTATTCAGTTTTAAGTGTCTATGATCATTTTGAAGAAAAACTGTTTTCTGATGCTGTTAAACTGTATTTCTACTACTTTGTCCACCCAATTTATATCAGCGACGTTTGACCAAATGTAAACATTTCTCAGAATAACACAATAAAACAATTCAAAAGCAGCGTGCAGCCTCCAAAATGACCGTAAAGTTGAGTCATCACCTTTACTAACACTCTAAGCTGCTTTTATAACGCTCATAAGGGTAGCGTTTTCAGAGAGCAATGATTCTAGCTATGTGTACATAATAAACAGACACCTGTGTATATGTTATGGTGTATACTAGATATTCACATTTATATCTTCACTGTAGGACTACACCTGTCCACGCTGTGATTCTGGTTTTATTGAGGAACTGGCTGAGGAACGAAGGTATGGAGGATTGGTTTTTTTCCCTCATGAATTTGATTAATTTGATGATTAAGTGTATTTTTAAGTCTTAACTTCTCACTTTCTTAACCACTGTATTTGTGCAGTACTGAAAATGGTTCTGTGTCATCGTCCTCCACCGGTGATCATAACCGGCAAGCCTTTGAGGTCAGTGTGATGTGTTGAATCAGTTGGTTTCAGGATACATTTTGCACCCGGCACCGTGATTTGACGTTGCCTCTGTCTTTTCTACTAGAACGTGGATCACCAGCACTTGTTCACGTTTCCCTCCGGGTACGGTCCGTTTGCCCTCGGGATTTTTGATGAGAACTTCGACCTCCGGATGCGGCTACCCACAGAAGACAACCGCGACGCAGAGAACAGGAGAGAAAGGGAAATGGCATCACGACAACGATACAGTGCGCGGCAACCCCGCGGCCGACATGTTCCTCGGCGGCAGGGTACGCGTCACGAAGGAGTGCCCACACTAGAAGGGTGAGACTTGTTCACCAGCAGAGTGTGTTGAAGGTTGTTGTGGGACGCAAGAGGATGCGGGTCAAATACGTACTTCTTTTGTTTGAGTTATACATGCTTCACATGTTATTATGGTAAAAAAACACAAACAATATTGTCTTTAGATACATTTTAATATGATGTTTGCGTAACTAAAGGGACCTGTTATACATATTAGTATTACCTCATTCAAAAAGTATAAAATACAAAATATCTAGTATTACCATTATAATAACAAAGAGACACTATTCCTGTAAATACCAAACGGCAGATATTTAGTATTACCATTTGTATTAATATATATTTACGACCATAAAACTATTCATATTTACAGAAAATTCCCATTTGTGCAGTTAGTTTGATTCATTTAAAAATTGTGTGTTTTTTTTGTGTTGTTTTTCTTCCGGATGCAGAATTATCCAGCAGTTAGTAAATGGAATCATAGCACCTACAGCCATGCCAAATATGGGGATGGGACCGTGGTGAGTACAAGAAACTGTGATGCATGTTTGTGTACTTGTTTCATATCACCAAGTAAAGTTATCATTTTGTTGTTGTCGACTACCTTCTTGTCGTGCAGGGGTATGCTCCATTCCAATCCAATGGACTATGCCTGGGGGGCCAATGGTCTTGATGCTATCATTACACAGGTATGGAAAGTGTTACTTTATATGTCAGTGGTGCATATCAATCAGGCGGCTACATTGTCCCAAGAGCCTTTTAAATAGCGCCACAGGAATTGTGCTATTCATAAAATCATAATACATAATTCATAGTATATTTCTATGGTATAAGCAATCTAATGAAAGCAGGATACAATGTCCTAAAAGTGTTTTCTACATTTTAAATAAGTGTCATTTTTGTAGAATTGAGTATATATGGATGGTACCTTGGTGGCACTAAACAAATAGCGCTCAAACTTTGTGAAGGATTCATCCTTTAAATCAGACACGGAGTTAAGCTAGATATTAGAAGTGAATGTCTAAAAGTTGTAATTTACAGAACAGCCTTGTTGTCCTGCAGATGATCCCACAGACATTTATTGGGGTTCTGTTCTTTTTCACTTGTAGTTATTGAACCAGTTTGAAAACACGGGTCCGCCTCCTGCAGACAGAGAAAGGATTAAGAGTTTACCCACCGTCACCATCACAGAAGAACATGTGGGTAAGTCCACGTCTCTCTCTTGGATCACATCTGGCGTTAACATGCGCGTTGGCTGATCCGATCACAAGAGGACCGCTCCGAGTACGTCAGTTCTCGTCAGTCGGTTGTGACCACTTGTGATCGGATCTCACTTCCCCACTCTGTAAGAAAATGAACACTTGCACCATTTCCGATTGCAAAGACCAAATGCTTTATTGTTTTTAACAGGCGGGAGGCAGAAGTGCTAAACCTAGAGCGAAATAAACGAAGAAGAAATCAAAACAATACAGACTGGCTTTATTCTTTGTCGTGTTCCAAGCAAACCAAATCACCCAAGAAATTTGACTTACTTGTAATATATCTCTATCCATCCTGCATCCTCTATCCATTTAGCTTGTTTTTGTTGCTTGTTGCATTTTGAAATGGCGCCTTCGGCGCGCAAATGAGTGCGTACTTCCGCTACCGCAGAGGACGTCTGGTGAGGAGGTCCTTCACTGAGGCCCCAGGACACATTCGCGTCCACACTGCTAAAATAATGTGGCCACATCCAAATGTGGTCTGAGCGATCGGATCTTAAGCCCTGTTCAGACCTGGCATTAACAGGAGTCTTGTGTGATCAGCTCTAAGTATCCTGGTTCACACCTGGCATTAGAATGTGTCTCCACATGCGTCTCGAGACTCTGTATGCAAATAAACACGTAACCTACATCATTTACACTTGTTGTTTTTACCCGCTGGGAGAGCGCAGTAGGCCAGTAATATACCACAGATTTGTTAATTCCAGTACATTTTATGAACCTACAAATACCTGCAAGGTTGTTTACCGGCAGGTCCCAGGGGACCTGCATATAAAACACTCGCACATCACCAAAAAGCTATTTAGCAAAATAACTACATAAGCTTTTTTGTTAAGTTGCCAGTTGAGTAGGCGGTCCTTCAGTGTGACTCAGGATTCATTGGCCTACATGCTGCTAAAAGAATGGCGCTATATGCGTCACAGACCACTTCCGAATGTGGTCTGAGCGATCACATCTCAGTGCGTCCTCGAGGCGTCTTGGGTGCATTCACACCTGCAGTTTAAAGCTGTGCGTCTCGGATGATCCGATGTGAACAGGGCCCGTCCTGACAGTTACTCACTCAGAAAATGTTGTGCTATCATCACAGACGTATGCAGGAAGATTACTCAGGCATGAGACTTTTCCGCCGTTCGGCGGATTTCCGCCGTTTTTAGAACTCCAGAGACCATTTCTGAGATCAGTGTAAATCCGAATTTTTTTTTGTTTGGGGGGGGGGGGGGGGGGGTGTTAAGAATACCTCCGTGGGCTCTGACGATCGCGTGTGAACATGTGAACACACTGTGACTCGGTAACTATCCGGAGCGCTTCTACTCGTATCATTGTCTTAATGTATGTGCTTGCTAACATAACGATAAAAAGCAGAGTACGTCGAACTGGCCAGCCAGCGTTTCTCCGATTGGAGTGAGACGAGGAGAAAAGGTGATGTCGTGATCTTCACAATAAAACATCTTTGATGTGACGTGTCGAGTCTTGTCCAATCATCGTTCAAGATGTCTACAGCGTCTTCATTTCCCTCCGTTACAGTTTAAGTTACGTTATTGTTCAGACTTGCTGGTTAAGTTAACGTCCACTGCATGCGGAACTCTGTCGACTGTTAACGTTCGTCATTATCGCGAATTTGGAGGAAAAAACGTAACGTGATGAAACATGAAGCCCCCCCCCCCCGTGTTCCGGTTCAGTTCACGCGGTCACTCGTTAACATTAAACCAGAACACCGGCGGATCTGCTGGCAGGGTGTTTTTTTAACTCAAAGTAGAATCAAAGGCCCAGATACTGATGAGATGATGAGGTCAAAGAGGAGGCTGTTTGTGTAGTGCAGCTTGACGCAGGGCTGAGCTGTGAGTGGAGCTGGGCCTGGATAAAGCAGGCATGAGACTTTTCCGCCGTTCGGCGGATTTCCGGCTATTTTAGAACTCCAGAGACCATTTCTGAGATCAGTGTAAATTCGAGGAGTTTTTTTTTTAGGGGGGGGGGGGGGTAAGGTACCTCCGTGGGCGTACATGTGAACACACTGTGACTCGGTAACTATCCGGAGCGCTTCTACTCGTATCATTGTCTTAATGTATGTGCTTGCTAACATAACGATAACAAGCAGAGTACGTCGAACTGGCCAGCCAGCGTTTCTCCGATTGGAGTGAGACGAGGAGAAAAGGTGATGTCGTGATCTTCACAATAAAACATCTTTGATGTGACGTGTCGAGTCTTGTCCAATCAGCGTTCAGATGTCTACAGCGTCTTCATTTCCCTCCGTTACAGTTTAAGTTCCGTTATTGTTCAGACTTGCTGGTTAAGTTAACGTCCACTGCATGCGGAACTCTGTCGACTGTTAACGTTCGTCATTATCGCGAATTTGGAGGAAAAAACGTAACGTGATGAAACATGAAGCCCCCCCCCCGTGTTCCGGTTCAGTTCACGCGGTTACTCGTTAACATTAAACCAGAACACCGGCGGATCTGCTGGCAGGTTGTTTTTTTTAACTCAAAGTAGAATCAAAGGCCCAGATACTGATGAGATGATGAGGTCAAAGAGGAGGCTGTTTGTGTAGTGCAGCTTGACGCAGGGCTGAGCTGTGAGTGGAGCTGGGCCTGGATAAAGGTGGAGGTCTAAACAGACGTGAGTACAGCTTCCCACTGTCACAGTGTTTTAAATACATTGATGAGGCAGGGTATGCTGAATGCAGCCTCTGCTCCAAGGAGATAAAGTACAGCAACAAGGGCTCACGTGCCCTCTCATCACACTGTACACACTGTTCACTGTAATGACCACAGCCAGAGTAGATTATCATTTTAATTTAAATAATAGAGCTGGATTGAATGCATATTAATTGCAAATAGAAGATAGGCCACTATTCTAACAGCTGTACAGTAACAGTAGAAGTTAATATGAAGACATACAGTAACAGGGTTCAATGAAAACTAATCACTTTAGTTGCAGGCGATGGTTCTCGCTACTTTTGCTATCTTTGTTTTTATTTGACTAAAACTTTTGAAAATGAGACCTCGTTCTAAATGGATTTTGTCTAATAAAGGTTGTTAATAATAATAATATTGATTTTAAAAAAGAAAAAAGAAGCTAACTAGCCAGCTGTTCAACTGGAGCTGAAATAGTGATAAATAACTGAATAATAAATTATTATTTTGCTTAAAGTAAATATGGTCTTATCACTAAATGTTATTCTCAGAGTACACCAGAATGCTACATTTTAAAGATCATATTTAAAAATGAAAATTCATGCCACCAGCACCCCCCCCCCCCCCCCTAGAAATGTTGTGTTGATAATGTTCCTCCCTTTTCAGCATTTGTCAGTCTCATGCCTGATAAAGGTGGAGGTCTAAACAGACGTGAGTACAGCTTCCTGCTGTCACAGTGTTTTAAATACATTGATGAGGCAGGGTATGCTGAATGCAGCCTCTGCTCCAAGGAGATAAAGTACAGCAACAAGGGCTCACGTGCCCTCTCATCACACTGTTCACTGTGATGACCACAGCCAGAGTAGATTATCATTTTAATTTAAATAATAGAACTGGATTGAATGCATATTAATTGCAAATAGAAGATAGGCCACTATTCTAACAGCTGTACAGTAACAGTAGAAGTTAATATGAAGACGTACAGTAACAGTAGAAGTTAATATGAAGACATACAGTAACAGTAGAAGTTAATATGAAGACATACAGTAACAGGGTTCAATGAAAACTAATCACAAGCTAACTAGCCAGCTGTTCAACTGGAGCTGAAATAGTGATAAATAACTGAATAATAAATTATTCTTTTGCTTAAAGAGTAAATATGGTCTTATCACAAAATGTTATTCTCAGAGTACACCAGTGCTAAATTTTAAAGATCATATTTAAAAATGAAAATTCATGCCACCAGCACCCCCCCCCCCCCCCCCCCCCCCCCTAGAAATGTTGTGTTGATAATGTTCCTCCCTTTTCAGCATTTGTCAGTCTCATGCCTGATTACTGCGTATTCTTGTTGGGGGAAGTGAAGCAACACTGCCTCAACTCAAATAAACAGAATTGGTGTGATGACTATTTTCATTGCAGCTGTCGCACGTGACCGAGGTTCTGCAACACACGGACCGACAGACAGACAGTGTGTTGTTTTCTGTTTGTGCAGGTGCTGGTTTAGAGTGTCCTGTGTGCAAAGAAGACTACAGCGTTGAGGAGAATGTTAGACAACTGCCATGCAATCACTTGTTTCACAATGACTGTATAATACCGTGGCTGGAACAGGTATGTAAATCTAATATCTACCGTATTACGGGTGTCCCAAACACATGAACACATTGTGCTTTGTAAAAACGTAAAGTGAACTGCAAAACGACATAAAACTGATGCTTTGCCTCCGTTTTTGAGACATACCTCTGGTGCTCCTCTTGTTACTGTCCTATTGAAAAACTTAGGACACAATTGTTTGTATGTGTGTTTTGATGTATATAAAATGGGAATTTGTCCTTGTTTCCTACAGCACGATACATGTCCTGTGTGCAGGAAGAGTCTAAGCGGACAGAACACAGCCACAGACCCGCCAGGGTTATCAGGAATGAACTTCTCTCCCTCGTCCTCCTCCTCTTCCTCCCCCAGCTCACCTAGCAATGAGAATGCTGCCAGAAACTCCTAGATGTTCACCGCCACCGTCGCCTCACATCTGAAAAAAAAAAAAACTCACGACACACGACGAACGAGAACCAACGCCTCTCAGCCGAGACCAGGACAGTAGTCCGTCTCAATGCTAGGGGACGATATGAGTCGAGTTGAACGGTGAAATCTGTTGCAGATTTGAAGTCATCATTCCTCCCTCTGTGCTGAACGGACAGCGGGTCCAGCTCGGAGTGCTTGAGGAGGTGGGACTGGGCCGTGTTGAAAGAGGATCCAGAAAGGCTGCGAGGAGTAATACTAAAAGAGAGATTGTGACCAGAACTGATGTGAGCTCAGTTTGAGCCGGAGTGGACTGCTTTTTGATGGAGACATGCGTTTGCCACAAGGCTGGGGCACATTTTATATTTAAATAACAGAATGCTCTTTTCTTTTTTTTCTTTTTTTTTTTTAAACATAGCCGGTGGTGGTGGTGGTGCAGAGTCCATAGATGTGTAGATAGACATTTTGAATGGTCAGCCACTGTACAGCTGGTGGATCAAACTAAAACCTGAGTGTGTTCATCTGATTCCTATTTATTTGCACATTTTTTTGAACATTTTTTTTCTTTTTTTTGCACAGAATTCTGTCTGATGTTGAGAATGTGAATTTGGGTAAACTACTGAACAACAACAAACAGACTTCACATCCTTTGCATTGAATAAGTCCTTTAGGACTTGTTTATCTGTTTTTATTAGATTCTCTTTTTATCAGAGATTGATCCAGTGAGTTTGCATCTTGACACGGTGAAGATCCTCGCAGCTCATCAGTGGACACATTTTTATTCCTAAAGTGAAAATATTCACCAACCTACTTACAAAACTCAAAATGAGGATTGTAACGGAAAAAAATACGCCTAAAAACGGCATGGGAATATCTTACCTCTGTGAAACTGGCCGAATGGGTTTCACAAAACAAGTGTTGTTTTATTTACAGATTTTTCGTACAGTCGCAATAAAGTACTAAAACAAACAAATTTGAAGTTCCTGCTGATGATGAACGTTTTCACAATCTTATCCTACCTGTGCTGTTGTTTAATTTAACACATTTTATAATGCTTTAATGTCAATCAAACCCCAATTGTTGATCAGGATAAAAGACCCCACTTGGATTTCTTTTTTTATGTTTTAATGCTTTAAAACATTGAATAAAGAGTTAATATGGCTCTTTTAAAACTGATCAACAGAAAAATACCCTTTTAAAATGGTGAAAGCAGATGGTTACAAAGATATCTAAATTACAAATCTAGAATATGAAATACTTGTTTATATTCAGCCCCTTTAAGGACGCACCACTGGTGCAGCCAATAGATCCTGTTAATTGCAGACATTTTGGTTAGTCAAGTCTGGAAAATGTTGATAAACTAACTCGGACCAGGAATTTCTTTTTAGCAATAATTAACAAACAGGTGGCCGATGAGTCACCAGACCAGAGGTTTACATATTCAAATAAATACGAATAACTAATTTAATTCATCTTCCAGAAGTTACCAAAGCAAATATGAAATACTGTTTGTTTGGTTTTTAGTGGCTTATTTACGAGACCATGGCAGCGCAAAGGCTGACTTAAAGCAAGAGATTCTCTCATTTATTTTTACTGGTTCAGAACATTTGTCTTTTGTTCCTCACCTATAAGGTAAATGGGTTTTAAGATAAAACCCTTTTAGCTCCTGAGCAGTACTCTTAACGTGTGTCTGTGTCATTCATACCACCGACACGTCTTATCATTTTCTTGCCATTTCAGTGAATCGCAGCATCTTCTTGGTCTCTGTCTTTTATTGAAAACTGTTAAGAGAGCGTCACACCGCTGCGTCACCGCACCAGGAAATGAGAAGTGAACCTTGGTGCAGCATTTTGTCTGAAGTGGAGGGAGGATGGCAGAGAGAAGGAGAGGGGAGGGGGAGAGAGTGATGACGCTTATGTCTTACCAGCACTGATGTCAAAAGGTAAAAGTCGTGCAGGAAGAAAATCCTACACCAGTTTGAATTCCTATTTTAAAAGCAAGTATAGTGATGATGTATAATACGCTAACTATTGTATCTCTTCTCCAGTGACAAAGCACTCTACTATCATGGTGTATATCCCAAATGTGTTTGGATAATGCTCTGCAGTATTGCAGCTTATAGGCACAAACGTGCTTCAAGAGCATTTGATATACTAGTGTGATTCCCTCCAACAGAGATGCTAATAGAAATGTAATTACTACTGCACTACACATGTGCAACCATCTGCTTTTATTCTCACATCCTGCAGTTCAAACCACAGCAACAAATAGTCCGGCAGTGTGCGCACCGCATGAATACCTCTGCTGTACTTGTTGACCTTTGCTACAGGTTGTACCTGCACGGATTATGCAGTAGCTGACAGAGCTGACGTGAATAGCAAACTGATTACTCCTCAGTGCTCCTTTGGCACAGTATTCCAAAAACAGTACAAACGGTTGTTGCCTGGGTTGTGTAGTGTGCACACAAAAACAAACCCTTTTATACGCATGCCATCTGTGCCTCTAAACTAACAAGACCAGACTCCAAGGGGCTGAAATCAAAAAGTCCAAAATGTACCTTGTGAGAAGTGGAAGGTACAATATGTTCCCTCAGGGGCATGGACCCAGCCAACAAGCACCCAAAGGATCGGGCACCTTTGAGGCGACATATATCGCACAATAACTACCTTTTTGTAAATAAATTGACCTTAACTGTTTACCTGTTCCTGTGTCTGACCACTACGTTTGACATTTCTGTTCTGTTAGAATCACATAACCATGAACATTTGTCTTTCATCCTCTGCGACACCCTCGAGTGGCCGCTAGGGTGCACTAAACCCCAACAATGGGCGGATCAGGGAGGTTGTCATTGAAAGCACCTTCTAAAAACATATGACATCATTTGAGTTTTCATTAACACGTGGTAATTAAACTTTTGTAGTCGTTATACCGTGACTGACAAAATATTACGCATCTATTTCAGTGTGAGTGCTTGTAAAGAGCTTCTTGAGGTAAATCGAGCTTCAGGTCGTGACTGAGAGGCCTCGACTGGAAGCACCTTGAGTTGAATTAGCAGCCGCTATGCGCTAATTTCATTTAACGACATTTGACACGCAGTTAGGGGGCTCAGTTAGTTTGTGGCTTGAGTATCTTTGACACAATGTCTAGAGAAAGTAAAAGCGCAGTAGTTTACAAAGAAGTCACGTCCACCCCTCCCTCTGCCCCCCTGTCCCTCTCTCCTCTCTCTCTCTTCTTCTCTCCATCTCCCCTCTACCTCTGATTGGTTTTCTCCAAAGATAATTGGAGGCAAAATGTTATATGCTCAATGTCATGGACAGGAATGAGGTTTCGCCGGCGTCTGTTGCCACCATGAACAAGAAGGCGGTGGGCGGCAGCGGACGCAGCCACATCAGCGCACCAAAGGCTGCCGCGTCCAAATGCACGAGAAGTAACAGCAGCCAGAACTGTCTGGACTCTGGTTCTCCCGGAGCACCGAGTGGTAAGCAGCCCGGTGCGGCCAGCGACGTCGTGATGGACGAGACGGAGGACGGAGAAGAGGAGTCCAGGTCTCAGCATCCGCGGTTGCGCCGAGCTGGGGGGAGCGGCGGAGGTGGAGGAGGAGGAGGAGGGGGAGGAGGCGGCGGCAGTATCAGGATGAAGAACTTTACGCCAGGAGGGGGAGCCGCGTCCTCGGGTTCCAGGAGAAACTCAAACAAGGAGCCCTGCCATACGCACCCAGAGGACGCTGCTGCCGCTCCACGGCCCACTGCTGCCTCCAGAGCTACCGAGACCCAGACACCCTTTCCGGGCGATGCTGCCCAGCGCGGCGAGACCAGCAGAGCATCTGGGACGGAGGCGTCGGGATCAGCGGTCGCGTTAGAGGTTTTAAATGCGACAGTGGGTGATGGTTGCAAAGGCGTCGCTACAATTTCCAGTATGAAATGCAACAAAAACGGAGAATGCAGGAGGGACTCGGGTACCGGGAGCCTGCGCTCAATCATCTCCAAGCAGGAGAAGCAGACAGGGGGGTCAGGGAGGGCCGAAGACGGAGGGAGCACCAAGCGAGGAGCGTGTAACTCGACCACCGCCAGCATGGACGGCTCGATCACGCCAGGCGGGTCCCTGACCGGGGGGCACGGAGGAGAGAGCGCAAACCCCGGCAATACCCCCGTGTCCAGCGGTGCCCCCGATAAAAGGGACTCCAGGGTGTCCTTCTCTAACGCACCGAGCCGGAAAGCGTCGTCCTCGCTGCACGGCCCGACTCAGACTCAAACCCAGCAGCCTCGGAACTCTGTCACTTTCCTGAAGCCGGAGGATGGACCGCCAATTGTGCCCGCCGAGGACACGGATCCTCAAGACAGCCAAATCAGCTTCATGCAGCGGCAGTTTAGTAATATGCTGCAGCCTGGAGTTAACAAATTCTCCTTGCGCATGTATGGTAGTCAAAAAGCAGTGGAGAGAGAGCAAGAGAGGGTCAAATCTGCTGGAAATTGGATTATCCACCCTTACAGCGATTTCAGGTAAGAGCTGGGGCTGCCATTGGCCGCGCGTTGAAAGTCATGAGGGGCCCGTGCGGCTCCTCATTGTCATCTTCAACTAACTTCATAGTGAGTAACCGCTGTGACTCCATGATAACACACACATGGTTATTGTTCAGGGCTATACAGGCTGCTGAATTTCCACTTCACCCCTTACGATTGAATCTGTAGCCCAGAGATTTGAATCGATGCACTGCAACGTGCTGCCATTTATCCCCCCCAAACAACCTGTTGTCAGGCAAATTGAGCAAAGAGTGTCCTCTCAAGGTTGTAAAGAAATCTCATTCCAGTCTACACATACAGTAGCATGTCTGGGATGCTCAACAAGCCCGGCCTGCTAACACTTTTCCTTGCAGCACGCTCACATTCAACAAAGAGGACGTCGCTGATTCGGGCTAATTTACAACGCCATTATTTGTGTTCTTCAAATAACTGGTTAATATTCGTTGTAGTATAAGATATGCTCTGTGACGTGAGCCGTGCTGACAGGATGTAGGCTATGCGCGCGTGTATGTGTGTGTGCGTATATGCGATGCACTCAGTAATGGAATGTCACCTTGAGCCAAGTGTGCGAAAAAACCTCAAGCATGCTCACTGGAGACATATCCGCCTGTAGCTCCCCGGATCCTTCATTTAAATAACGGACGCTCTCTGTTTAACACCGATAACACAACTGGATTATTCAGCAGCTAATTTGTCATCCAAATATTTAGAGAAATTAGCATCTAATTTTATTTTTTCGACATCTATCAGTCGCTGAATTGCGTTGAAACCAGTGGGTTCTCCTCTCGGCTGGTTTCAGCACCACAAGGAGTGGACAGCTCTCGTGTCTATTTTGGAGTCGGCTCGCGCGTATGAGCGATACCCCCCCCCCCCCCCCCCCCCCCCCCCCCGCCATTCATGTTTGGCCCATTTGTATCACATAACGCCGAGTCAGAAGACCAACAGAGCCTAAACTTGAGACATGTCTTCCTCCAGCAGAGATGCAGTTTTACGAGTTTTGGACAGCTTTCTCTGCAATGCAAGCTCATCCACGATGTGAATCTGTATAGCTGCCCTCTCCGGTGATTCTTATGCTAATCGATGCATAGTTAAAGTAGCAAAGTTCCTTCAGACATTGTCGTCGGGGTGGTTATACCGTGAAGTGAAGGAGTCGGAGCTTGTTGCATAAGTCGCAGTGTAATGACTCAGCGCTGCACCTGTCCTGCAGAGCTTCCTCTGACGGGCTCAAATCTCACTACGTTTACTCTCTCCGTCCCATTCACCGAACTGCCACATCAGCGTTGGTAACAATTAGCAAGACAGACGCTCCCTTGGTATCCGTGTGCACTGCAAGGTCGATACATTTAACCTAATGTGCTGGAGACCCTCGGCCCTGTTTAACAGCTCAAGAAACATACGTAACATATTTTTTTAGCAGCTTGAGAAAATTGTCTGTGTTTGGGGTCTCAGTTAAGCCCCCTGGCTGTAAAACACGGATAAACACAATGGATATGCTCAATATTTATGATTTGTGTTGATAATAATTATGCATACAATAGTTTGTTCATAAGAGGTCGAATTTTCCCCAAACACGTGAAGGTTATGTACTATAAGAAACATATGCCAGTACATCATAGATAACATGAAATATTCCAGTTTTCTTTGTAAGGAAAGAATTATCACTTCAAAACGTTTCTACATATTTGGATTTTGCTAAGAAATAAATGACACATTAAGCTGGTAAACATTAAGCAATTATAGTTCCTTGCAGTTATTGTTACACACACTACTGGGTTAAGTGTAAGTCAAGCCAATGTCAATAAAACAGAAGGGTTAAGAAAGGAGTTTGAAAGTTGCTTTCATTATTTAAAACTTTGAAAATGAAACCTGAAGCGCAAATTCACTTCAGCCACAGACAAATAATAATTCAGCCATGAGCAAAGACAATCACAAGATTATCTCTTTTGCATTTTAAGAATATTGTATGCATAGAGAAATGTGTTATGACGGATGTCAATCATCAAAGTAAGTTTAGCATATCATTACATTCATGTTCAGACACAGTGTAGCTCCTGCTTTACACTTTCCCATCTTGAGTTAGGAAATCTCTTTTGCCTATCGGCTTTCCACAGCAACTCCCTTTTTCTTGTCTGACTCTATTTTTGTCTTTTTTCCCTCCCCCCCATTTTCCCCTCCTGTATTACACACACACACACACACACACACACACACACACACACACACACACACACACACACACACACACACACACACACACACACACACACACACACACACACACACACACACACACACACACACACACACACACACACACACACACAACACAACTACACACACACACACACACACACACAACACAACTACACACATGCCTGTTAGGTTCTACTGGGATTTCACAATGCTGCTGTTTATGGTGGGCAACCTGATCATCATCCCCGTGGGCATCACCTTCTTCAAGGAGGAGACCACTACGCCCTGGATCATCTTCAACGTGGTCTCTGACACCTTCTTCCTCATGGACCTGTTGCTCAACTTTCGCACTGGAATCATCATTGAGGACAACTCGGACATCATTTTGGACCCTGAAACCATTAAGAGGAAGTACTTAAAAACTTGGTTCATTGTGGACTTTGTCTCCTCCATCCCAGTGGATTACATATTCCTCATAGTGGAGAAAGGGATTGACTCGGAGGTGTACAAGACTGCCCGGGCCCTGAGGATCGTCCGCTTTACCAAGATCCTAAGTCTTCTGAGGCTGTTGAGGCTCTCCAGATTAATACGCTACATTCACCAATGGGAAGAGGTAAGAGTAGCATACGTTTCATGGCGGTCCCTCCGTAAATACTATATTAACTCTGATCACACAACTCTGAGCCACAGAGGAAGAAACACCCAATCTAGTCTGTGATAAAAGGTCACTGATTTGCCTCCAATATGCAGATTGTTGGCTTGTGACCAAACCAACAGTCTGCCTCTCTGTCTGCTCCGAGCGGCCTGCTCTCCTCCGCCTGGAGGCTTTATATTCATGTTCTCACCTGCCACCTGGTGAGAAATGTATAATGTCAGCAGGATGTTGGAGCTTTAACAAACTTTGCATTCTAATGACTGTTATTGTCACACAAGCCCCCCTACCCCTCTGTCTCCCTGTCTGACCTGATAGTCCCACAGGCAGCACCAGGTGGTCTAATAAGCAGCCTATTACCAGGGCAAACACGGTTAATCAATTACAGTGCCAGAGGAAGAGCAGGTGGGGTAGAGGGTGATGATAATATTCAGCACTAGGGGGCTGTTGACTATGATTATATATGTCACTAATTGTTCATTTAAAGGGATCGGAGAGGTTAGGTACGCTGGCATTTCCTCACAGGCCTGACTGATAGACTTTGGATACGAAAATGGGTGCTGTTGCTAGGTAGTCCACTGAAGACTGAACTCAACGACCCAGTCCTGCCCTTCCTGGCCACTCAGCTTTTATTTACCCTGTGAGGCATGTGTTTTGTCGTGGCCCTGCTTCAGCTTCTCCATCGGACTCCTTCCTCAAAAGAAGGAGGGCAGCCTGGGAGACAGGAGGTCCAACAATGTCACAAGATCTCTGGACTTTTCGTTCATGCCAGTATTGGCAACCCGGTGTTGGCATTTTGCAGTAGTGAGCAGCGCAGAGGGGCTCGGCTGCTAACTTGACCTTTGGATAATTGGATTTCTGAAGATATGATGTGATGCGTGCACACATACACACACAGTGGTGCATGATGGGAAGTGATACTTGGCATGCATGGAGAATGAGAATAGAAATGTGGCAGAGAGTGAGAGGCTGACACAGGAAATGTTCAGTTTCAAAATACCAGTCTGTTTGACATTATCTGTCATATAGTTTATTTTGAAAATCCAAGAATCTCGACTCTAAACTAGTTTAAGTTCCTGTAACACTCTTGGAGCTGTCCATGGTGCTGAACGTTTCCATCAGCCAGCGCAACACGACTGTGTACAGTACAGTTTCTCTCATGACAACGATATGACAAATTAGTCTATTTTGTCAGTTGCTGATTGATTAAAAACTGACAATGAAAACTCCATATAGGTTGAAGCTGCATTTAGAAAGATCAGCACATGTGGTTCATGTCCAGTCTCATTCCTCTTCACTCCCGTCACAGAGTATCTCTTCTAAGAAATGACCCATTTATCAGACCTTTGTACACGTCTTACTG
Source organism: Leptoclinus maculatus (assembly GCA_032191485.1). Classification (NCBI taxonomy): domain Eukaryota; kingdom Metazoa; phylum Chordata; class Actinopteri; order Perciformes; family Stichaeidae; genus Leptoclinus; species Leptoclinus maculatus. The sequence continues at coordinate 4,760,365 of JAVDOI010000010.1, forward strand.
TGAAACGTTTTGTACTTTCCACAGATTTAGACCTCATAAAGAGTGTTGTGGTATTAAATGCAGCCATTGAGCACCAACAAAGGGTGGTTTCTCGAAGTCAGCCAGGTCATAGATGATTGGCCTAAGTGACTGTCCAGTGACTCAGAATGATTGATGTGTGAGACGACATAGACTATCAGTTGTTAAGGATCATGATGGGCCCTGTCCGTCACTCTGTGTGTTTGAATTTGTGTACGTGTAGGTGTTGGCACGTCTGTCTGCATGTGTTGTTGGCATATCAGTGTGCCTGCAGGCTTGCGTGAGTGTTTTGTGTGTGACTGGACTTTGTGTGCATGTTTGAGCCTCTGATTGATGTCATGTGTCGCTTTGTAACAAATGTCTTGCTGCTCTTGCTGTGTTTGATGTGGGACTGATGAGAACCTGTCTCCCTTACTCATTAATCAAACTTGATATAATCCCAAGGAGACTGTGGAGCTGAGTGGTAAGCCAGTCCAGGCTGTCACTGAGATATGAAGTCAATGTCTAAAGTGACAAATATAGGAAAGCCATATTCACAGAGTTTATATTGCAAAATCCAACATATTCTCTATCTCTATATGCCTAGTTTGAACTCCCCTCCCTGTCTTATTGTCTCCCTCCAGATCTTCCATATGACCTATGACCTGGCCAGTGCGGTGATGCGGATATTTAACCTGATTGGTATGATGCTGCTGCTGTGTCACTGGGACGGCTGCCTACAGTTCCTGGTTCCCATGCTGCAGGACTTCCCCTCAGACTGCTGGGTGTCCCTCAACAAGATGGAGGTATGTGACAGGGATTCATATCTGCGCATAACAAGTTGCACATATCACCCCGGAACTGGATTTGCGTCTTTTATTCTGTGTTAATTGGGAAAGAACTAACGGTGGTCGCAGAATATTGATTCTTTCTGACCGCCATCAGAAAATATTGTCTGAATGTCAATCAGTGTTTTATGGCCATGATAAACTCTTTCTTGTCTTAACTAAAACAGGAACCCTCATGCTCTAGTAAGGATAGTGGAAAGGCTCAATCTGTGTGTGAACTTTTGCATTTGAAAGAGCTTTATTTAAATTTTAAGACCAGAACTATTAGCCACACTAATTCAATTGTGACCTGATAATGGCGCTACATGAAAAGTCAGGGGAACATAAATGTCAGTTGGCTTCATCCTCTCAGGACCATGAATGTCTGTGCCAAATTTCACGGCAATCCATTCAGCAGTTGTTAAGATATTCATTCATTTTTATTCAGTCTGAACCAAAGTGACCTGCCAACATTTCCACCCATAGAGCCATGCTACTAGTGGGGCTAAAATGGAGGGATCGTCTAGGTTAGCTGCGATCGTTATATATACTGTAATTTCGATCAATATGGTCCACTTTGCACTCCACCAGTCAGGGAACCATTATTATCCTAAGGGATGATTGTTGCAATTATGCTATTACTGAATCAGGAGGAAAGGTCAGTATTTCTCTCCAGCAAATCAAGAAAATTATTAAAATCAAAAGCATTCAGCCGGTAGGCCAGACAAAACAACCGTGGGATACCAAAGAAGAAGCTGTGAAAACGAAACCGGAGAGATTTGAAGCACACCTCTAGATCTCTCCGTGCCTCCTCTTCAGCATGGTGGGCTGATGACAGGAAAGATAAAAGGGGAAAACAGAGGGATGGGGAGGTAGTATAACCTGGCAGCTGGGCTCTTTGTTGCCATGTCTATCGCACAGAGATAAAAGCTGGTTGTTTATACGTCCTGTCTGTGAGCCTTTTACTGAGTGAGGGGAGACCACACTAACCCAGACACGAGGCACAGGTCCAAATCGGGGTTTAAACAGATTGGGTAAACTCTGAGATAATATAAAAGACAACATTTAAGCTACGTGTACCTAAATGTTACAAAAACCAGAATGCAGACATTGAGAGACTTTAGCCAGAGCAGGTGTGTCCACTATCCCTGAGGCAGACTCTCGACCATATCCAAGACAAGTCTTTGATGTTACAGACGATCAAAAACGTCATCACACATTGCCTTTAACTGCATCCTTCAACTGTTTGCCCTGCACTGAAATACATTCACACAAACATGTACGTATGTAGGTAATATTTGACCAATCCTTGTTGTTTGACCCCCCCATGTTAAACAACTGTCCAGATCTTGTTTTTTCCACCTAAGAAATATTAGTAAACTGAGATTTGTAGTATCAACAGCTGAACTAGAGATGATCATACATGCCTTTTTCCTCACTCAGTATGTCTGCTATTAACCGTTTGCAGGTAATCCATAATGCTGCCGCCATATTACTCATTAGGACAAATAGACGGTCTTACATCTCCCCTATACTCAGATCTGGCTTCCTGTAGCATATAGGATCCACTTTAGAATTCTCACTCTCACTTACAGAGCACTACACGGTCAGACTCCTGCATATGTGGCTGAACTACTTTGCCATTATTTACCAGCCCGCGCGCTCTCAGGTCAAACGTGTTCAAATTGCTTTCACACACTCGCCTTAAGACCCGTGGTGAGCGAGCGTTTGAGGCAGTAGCACCAAAGTTGTGGAATGCTCTGCCTGCATCCCTACGGTTTGCTGAGTCTGTGACTTTGTTTAAAAATCAGCTCAAGACATACCTGTTTAAACTGGCGTTTGGGTAAAATTCATGCTCTAGGTCTGCTTTTAATCAATGTTTTTATTGCGTATTTGACTGTTTATTGTGCCTTCTTAAATACGTTTCATGTTTTAAAAACTGTTCTTGTAAAGTATTGGCCCTTGTATGGTCATGTTGTGTTATTTATGTTTTCTTCTTTGCAATACCGCTCCTGTGAAGCATTACAGCGCTATATATATATACATTTTACTTACTTACTTTACTTAACAAAGCAAAGCAAATACTGACTCCTTGTATACATGTATTTTCTTTAAAAACAAACATGAAAGTAATACAATAGAAACAAAAATAGAAACCAAATAGTAAGGCTGATTGATATGTTGAGGTAGTTGGAGCTGAAACGGTTAGTCGATTAATCAATACGTCGATCAATAGAAAGGTAATGAGCAACTATTTTGATAATTGATAAATCTTTCAGTTATTTTCCTAACAGCCACCAGTTCCTGCTCTTCTATTGTGAGGATTTGCTGCTTTTCTCTGTTTTTAACATTATTTAAAACTGAATATCTTTGGGTTTGGGACTGTTGGCCAGGCACAATAAGCACATTGAGAACGTCATCTTTAGCTCTGAGAAATGTAGCTTTTTTGCAATGTTTTTGGGAATTTGGACATTAAACGATTAATCAATTAATCGAGAATATATTGGACGTATAGAATTATAATAATCTCAATCTCAACTATTAATATGTTTTTTGTTTTATTTAGTGTAAAAAACACACAAGCCATGCTGACCTTGCCTTCGAAGCACTGCAGGCACAGCAACCTGAACTTCAACTGCTTTTATAAACTTACATGACTCATAAGAGGACAACCTTGTGCTGCGTGCTGAGTTTGAAGTCCAGGATGATGAAGTTTGGAGGTGACAGGCCACTGAATCCTCCATTGCTCTCTCTATCTGTATAATCAAAGACAGCCCGTCTCCAGAGAGCCGTCACTCTCAAACCAAAGGGCCGCTCTGGCATGGTACAGGCTGCCTACAGCCACCTGAGACCGCCCCCCTATTGAGTGGCTGACAACTTGTAACTTGTTAACATTGTGTTGCAGCCAGGCCATCTATCATGCCTCACACCCGGCAGTGGCACTGGTGGTGAGCGGCCCAAAGGCAGGACCCATGGAGGGCGTTGACAACACTGTAACTTTGGATGACATCCGCCAACCAGTAATTGGATTCAGTCAAACTTTCAATACCTCAGGGAACATAGGTCGTTTTTTTCTGTGCACCCCAATTCCGTCAAAGCATTTCATTTGGTTTATATTTAGCATTAGCCGTACGCAGCTTTGTCAGCCTCATAGTTAATCTCCATGGTGGAGTGCGGTTTGGTGGCAGAGCACTCGCTGCATCCGTGGTGGCGACAAGGTAATGATAGCGACAGCAGCGCTAACTGACAGACACAGGGTGTATGGTTTCAACTCTGTAATTAGAACTGTGTGTGTGTACCCATTCCTTACTGCATCCACATCACAGAGACGTCTCTTTCTGATTATCCCCCGCTGCCATCAGCAGGAGGGGGCTTTGCAGTACACTGGTCTGCTCCCTCGGAGAAGATAAGCCGGCAATTACTTCGTATGGTGTTAAATCCCTTTATTTACCTAGTTTGACCAAACGGTATTACAGGTCTACCGCTGAACGTTGCAAATTGGATGTAAACGCATAAGGCCGGTAAAAGTATATACTGTAAACACGAAAAGCGAAAGCTGCTATCTAACCTCTGTAAATGGACTAGTAATGATGTGGTGTTTGTTTCCTGAGCGAGGAGGAAAGAAAAGATGAGATTATCTCAGTCCCAGAGGAACTCAGATGTTTTTCTTCTGAAGAATCACATTGTGTTGATGGCAAGTAGTGCGTCAGTGTCCTACTCAAGCAAGAAGTGCAGTTACTGTACTTAACCATTACTTCAGAAGCAGTGAGCTTATTGTGTTGCAGTGCAAATGTTGCTGTTTTGGAGACAGTATTTTGTTGCATAGGGTCACCATGAAAGCGGCATCCATAGGGACCATTTCAAAATGAAGACATGTTGCCAACCAAGCCCTCTCCAGTTAAGTGATACAGTAGTCGTCATGGCATCTTAGATGTTAGTGAGACATTTCTTTCATAAATAGCCTCATGAGAAAAATAATGTTCTCAAAGCAAACTTACTGGTTTAAATTCTAGACTGTCCCACAACAACAAAATAAGCGTAATAGTTGCTTTAGCCTTTCCAGAATGCAGCCGAATTCATCAAAAGTCTTCACACACTTTACATACTAAGGAAATATTTAACAACATAAACAAACATAAATAACCGAGGAACATATTTTACACATAAAGGTTAGTTTAATAATAGTTATTCCCACTCAGCTTGTGATAACAATCGTATAGTGTTTTCTGTCACTCTGGAGTGACTACATATTAAACTATAAGCTTGATAGACATTATATAGGCTTATTTATTTTCTTGCCAATAGTTAGATGGGAAGAACAATACCACTCTCATATCTGTGTGTGAGATACTGAGCTCCAGCTGGAGTATGGTTAGCTTAGCTTAAAAACTTAAAGCAGGGGGAAACGGCTAGCCTGGCTCTGTCCAAAGTGGGAAGAAAATACCAACCACCCCCTCTAAAGCTCACGATTAACAAGTTGTTTGTTTAGTCAGTACACAATGTAAAAACGACAAGTTGTGTTTCCCTTTGCTTTCAGTCTTGCTAAGCTAAGCAAGCTGGCCACCTCTAGTTTCATACTTATTGCACAAACATATTATATCAATCCTCTCATGTCGTGTGCTTCCTCAAAATGTTTAACCATAAACATAAATTTGTGTTCAAATTGATAAACTGAACACCATCTACTCTAGGAAGCGATCACACAGTGTTCATGTTGAAGGATAGAATACGTTGAGACGCTTTTCTTTTGGCCTTTGAATGAACTGTCGGGGGATGACGATGCCCTGCCTTCCTCATTCCCAAGCAACACTGCTCAGCCCACACACACACACTCACTGAGGCAGACCAGAAGAAAGGAAGACAGAGACACAAAGGGAGGAAGCAGAGCACACAGAGGCTTTGTTACATGTGTGTCCATTATCTTTTGATATTTGCCCAGCTTATCAGCCGTTGGACACACACATAGTGATCGATCATACAGTCTGATATAACGCCATTTTCCATTATCTGCATCTCCCTGTCGCTGTCGTTTCCTCCATCCCTGCACCGATCAGTTCCTCAGCCAGGGAAGTGTGAAGTGATGAGACTGGAAATAGGGCAAAAGTTCATCTTCTGTGTCGGTCCCTGGGTGCACTTTTTGTCATTTGTAGCTCTAGGGATGGCCGTGTCGGTGTGTCGGTCCACCACTTTGATCCAGACTGAAATATAACAACTATCAGAAGGATTGCTATAGAACTTTGTAAGAGACATTTATTGTTCCTCAGAGGCTAAATCCTAGTGATTTTGGTGATCCCCAGACTTTTCCTCTACAGCCACCATGAGATTGACATTTGTGTTTCATAGTGAAGTGTCTTGACAACCATTGGAGGGATTACTATACAATTTGGACCAGATGTTCCCTTCTAATACTCTCATCAGACTCAGCCGTACTTTGTACTATTGTATGCATGCTAACACTCTAAACTGGTGCTAACAGTGGAACAAAAGGATGAAAACACTGATGCTTTTGAACATACTTTATGAGGGACTATTTTCATACATCTCTTTACCTCACCCAACACTAGCTTTCTCACCTTTTTGCTTACACCACCCTCACACAACTTTGTTAATTCTGCCACGCACATATCTTAACACTTTGATGAACCTTTCTGATATATGTTACCAAAGACCTTTATTCTGACATCACCCGCTGTCTAATTGTTACGTTTATGTCACTGCGACTGCTGAAGTTTAAAAACTTTTTTTCTATCTAGAATTTTGGTTTTCTTTCCAATGAGCATTACAGCCTCACAATATAACCTCACTTGAATTATCACACACTCTGAGCTCAGTGCTGGTACATTTAGTGGCTTCTGTAAGGCACACGACTAACCTCTGGTCATTCTGTTTGGCAGGGGAAATTTACGTTGTGAGTACATATGTGAGATATATGAGGCCTGCTGCACAGCGAGGCCGCAGCAGCATATAAACAAAGAGGCATTTTAAGACAGTGGAAGATAAATTTAAAGCCCTTTGCGTTATCAGCCAACTTCAAACAGACTATCTGCAGCTAATGGAGTCGCTGACTACCAACAAAGCAACGGATAGTTCCCAAACTGAGATCTCTGGGGAGGGCTGTTGAGACTTAGGGGGCTATGGAGTCACTTTCTCCCTCTGTCTTGCATGTGCTATTTGAGAATCAAAGTGCTCATCGTTCATCTATTATTCAATCTGTTTCACTCCACTGTTTCTCTTTTTGTTTTCACAGACACCATTTAGCCTTAGCCCACTTGGTGGAGCTGTGTTTATTTTTGGAGTCTTCATTTTTTCTCTGCTCGTGACGGAGGAGTCCTTGTATCACCGTGTGGCCCTTTAATGTCGTGCCTCTTAGATCAGAAGAGACACATACGACACATGCTGCTGTATTGTTGATGTATTTTGTACATTTGCTCTATAGTTCACTTCTCAAGGGTTGCAAATAGTGATTTATTTAATTATTGACACATTTTTTCTTACTGATTTATTCATCATTTAATCAATAAAAATGGTTGCAATTTAAAATAATACATTTTACATGATATAGCAACTTTCTTAACTCGTGAAATGTTGACATTTTATTTTAGAGCTGGCTTTAACAAGATAGTGATGGGGCTAATTTAGTTATTTTAAATAAAAAAGAGGTTTTATAATGTGATGGCACATCCACTAATAGACTGCTGATGCTCCTCTATAAGTTATGAGAGAGGATATAGTTAATTGCCTTTGCTGAATGCAGACTGTAACCTCTGTGTATAGCCTGCTACAAATTTAGAGATTATGAGTGTGTGTGTGTGTGTGTGTGTGTGTGTGAGTGTGTGTGTGTGTGTCAGGAGCCAAGATAGAAGATATTGTTTTTTGTGCCCTTGAAGCCAGGCTCTAAGAGGTTTTCAGGAGGCTGGAGATTGTAGTTCCCCTGGTAGAAAGATTTAAATTAAACCCAAAAACCTGGACTTCAACCCTGGACTTTTGGCTTTACCTTTATATTAATTGGCATCAGCAGTGTGTTCAGGTCGAGGTCACCACAGTTGGAGCTAATGAAAGCAAAAAGGGAAACAAAGGGAGCTGGTGGACAAAAGTATCAGATCAATGGAGCTTGTTCGGATTTATCATTCAGCCCTCTCTTTTGTGACGAAGGGAGTTTTGGCTTAAAGCTGCAGTGGAATGACACAGAGCCACTATTTACATTTAGGACAGTGTCGAAGGGATCGAACAACATGAGAAACTGATGTTTTTGTAACTTTCGACCATAAGTGTGCCCCTTTCATGAGTCTCAAAACAAGCAGCCTGGTGGCCGCTGCCTGGCTGATTCCTATTCACACAGCTCTGAAAGGGCATATTTAATGACCTCTCATTATCATTCCTCTCTGAGGAAATAATTTCCAAACCGTCTCTACTTTACTGATTAGGCCTCGAAGGATTCCCCTGATGTCGTCTCCTCTTCCTCCCTCTCTCCTTCTAATGCAACTCCGTCCCTGGAGTTCTCATTTGTTTAATAAGTGCTGTTCCACTCTCCCTCAAAACATGCCTTTTTATGTTTAACTATTTGCTTATCTCCTTTTTCTCTCTCTCCACAGAATGATACCTGGTCAGAGCTGTACTCCTTTGCCGTGTTCAAGGCAATGAGCCACATGCTGTGCATCGGTTATGGCCGGCAGGCCCCGGAGAGTCTTTCAGACATCTGGCTCACCATGCTGAGTATGATTGTAGGAGCGACTTGCTATGCTGTTTTTATTGGCCATGCGACAGCTCTTATCCAGTCCCTGGACTCCTCCAGACGGCAGTATCAGGAAAAGGTGAGGAGCTTTAAATCCCATCCGTCCCATGTTCTCCAACCTTTTCTTGTTTCCTGTGAACCTCTTAATATCCACTTCTCCACTTTTATTTCCCCTTGAAGGAAAAGATTGACATTTTATGAAATATTTGCTTTCTTGCCAAGATGAAAAAAATCAGTACAACTCTCATGTCTCTACAGTAAATATGAAGCTACCATCACCAGCCAGCTAACTTAGCATGAAGGGGAAATCCACCTACCAGCACCTCCAAAGTTCTTTAATTAGCACGCTATATCTTTGAGAGCTGTGGTGTAGTTACAGCCTCATATTACCTTATATATAGAATCATTTTACAGATATTAAATTTGTGCAAAGAAGATCACTGGTATCGGGTCGGTACTCTGTCAGCATATGCTGATCGCTTTGGTTTAGGTGACGGTTTCAACTATGTTTGGCTGCACAGCGGTAGTTTTGTGCTGATTGACCCACTGGTGGGCCAGTGCAATTGAAGAGCTCCTTCAGTGGTCAATATTAAAAATGATCTTAGTTGATCAAAACAATGGTAGAGCTTGTTATTTCTCTTTCTTCTCCTGTGTCTTTGTTAGTGATTGGTTGCAGCTGATGTCACGTTAAATGTCACTGATTAAATGTAAATTTAACATATTGTAGGCTCACCCATTATTTATTTAAAACGCAGGATTTGATAACCATAAACATGAGTGGACATTATTTTTCTGTGTGTGTAATTTTCTAGCAGCCCAGTGTAGCATCAGGTCACACCACTTTGCTTTGGGTTTTGACCTTAATCGCACAATACCAGACACTGTTTAACCACTCTTATATGGTCATTAGGTAGTATTTATCTTCGCCTATCAGAAACAAGGATGGAGATCAGAGCAGTGATGAACAGTGCTGCAGCAGTGGCCTGTAGTGGTAACGGCACAGCCTCTCTGTTTCCAAGCAGAGTCTCGCTGGCTGGGGAGCAGGGGGTGTGTTGCTGGCTCTCAGCAGCCAATCAGAGGCTGCGGGTGTGTTCGGCCAGGTAGAGCCGCGTCGCCAGGGGCTGGGCCTATGTGTGCGTGGGGGCTGACGTGGGAGAGAGAGAACGAGACATAGAGAGAGCGAGAGAGAGAGAGAGTGTGTGTGTGCGATATAATGTCCCCTTGGGCAGCAGTAGAATTGATGAGGCAGCAGACCTGTGTGTCCTGCCAATGTCATCCTGAAGGTGATGTAAGCAACCATGGCGGCAACTCTTTCTCTCTTCCTGATCACTCATTCCCTGGCTCTCACTCTACCTGCACTCTGTATCATCTGTTTGCATCTTTCACTATCCCTCTTTTCATTATCTCGTCCCCTCTTTTCTCTTTCCATCCACCTTTAAAATATATCCACCTGATTTTCAGCTCCCCATCTTTCTCTTATCTTTATCCCTCTCTCCTCCTGTTTCGATCAGAATTTCTCTCTCTTTCTCCCACTCCTCCTCCCTCTCTATCCTCTCTGTTGGTGGTGTCCTTGAGAGGTGCAGTGCTACTGCTAACTGTCTGCTACAGGGAGCAACGCAAGGGGGGGAGGGGAAACCTGTGGGAGACGGTAGGGCTCAGGGCTAAGTCCTGGTGCACTGTGAGATATTTGAACACTGTCTGTGTCACATCGTTTAGAGTGTTTTTGTCAGCGTTTTATTTAGCTGGCATTGTTTGGAGCTCCCCTTAGGTTTTTTTACCAGCCATGTGGCTGGACGCTTGGGTATGAATCATTTCCAATAAATGCGTTGAGTGCTTATACTGTTGCTCTTGTCTTAACTGTGTGTCCTGGATGATGGTTAAAAGGCTAGAGATATATAGTTGTGTTTTATCTGTGAGGAATGGGTTCTTCCACAGTGGGGCTCACTCATCTGTCCAAAAATAATACCATTACTCCGCCCCCTTTTCCTGTTGCTGATGGTTGAAAGTTTTCACCTCAGCTTTAAGTATCCAGTTAAATTTGCACCACGAGCAGTAAAGTGTCTTATGTATTTAGGAGCAGTGATGAGTTGTATAAGTTTAAACAGCCTGTCTTTTTATTCAGTTTAAGGATAAATTGAGAAGTAAGAAACAAACATGCTTTCACGTCAGAAATGTTTTCATAACGCTGTGTGCTTTTTTGAGTATTCGCTCGTATTTAGATATTTGCTAATGCATCGTCACCCCATCCCAGAATATATATTTTTGCCGCTGAGTGCAGGAAAGTGCAGGAAAGTGCATTTCTGCTGCTCTGTGAGGATTAGTATTTGAGCTGAAGAGGTGGTTATTAAAAAAAATAATAATGGCAGAAAAGTGCCAGCCATGCCAGTGAGGCTGATGCCGATGCTGCTGGGTGAATTCGCCACTCCTCCAGATCGGACTGTGAGTGACATTTTTATCATTTAGAGAGTGTTAGCAAAACAAGTCTGCTGGCAGTCTGTTACAGCCCAAAGTGAGGCTCGTGCTAGCATTGTGTGGAGGTTTCCATTTCAGCCCGGCAGTAATGTCAGACTCACAATGCATGCTGGTTGAATTTAGGGAGAATCTGGCTTGGTGGCTTTGGTGCAGAGACCTGTGAGTTATTTATACAGGGTAACAGTGCACACATAACAGGAGGGCTAATAGACCTAAAATAGAAATAAATAGTCTCACTTGTGCCACCTTTAATGCACCTTTGGAAACAATCCAAATTACCAATTCAGGCATGTGTTTCTGGTGATCACGGCTCTTGGAAAGTTACACGTCAGAATTCATGTTTGTTGATATCTGACCTTCAAACTTGCATGTTTGGCCAGTAGAAACACCTTCTTTTGGTGCATTATATTCTGTGATTTTGACTTTGTGATTCTGACATTACCCTGTTTTATGCAATCCGTTGTAAGGTCACTAGAAAATGCAGCATTAAAGGCCCCTCACACTCCAGGGTGCACAAACAGACACAGAGGTATTTTCACTTATTTTGCCTGATTAAACTTTGTCTCATGCTTGATTCATGCACTGTCGGCATAATAAGAAGAGCATGAAAACCAACCTGAGAGTTCACACAGTATTCCTCTCTGGTGTTATGTATTTAATAAGTGAAACCAGATACAGATAAACTATTTTAAACCAGCTGAATCCATTATAGTGATGTTAGTATTGAATTATATTTAGATGCAACACCCAGGGACGGTGGTTTTGCAGTCAGCTATTTTGCTTGCAGTCTGTTGACAATTCTGTAGTTCTTTTCACCAAGTGGGACAAATCATCACTGTCAGAAATTCAGGAAATATCTTTAACTGGGAGGCTGACGGTTTTCAGACGTGGCTACTTATAATTAGGGTGTAACAATATGACGTGACTGTGTGGGCATCTAACGCTGTGCTTTACTGACATTTGTCCGACCCTTGTATTAATTTGGATGTACCTGTTTGGGGAGGAGAGGATACACCTAAACTCCTTATTGGTGTGTGAAGTTTGGTCTAATAAGCTTTTGGGTGCAATCCGTGATTAAATTTCGTCAGGCAGATTTCGGTCTCAATGTATGGATAGCTGATCATTGCATTACATCAGTTGACAGATATATTATTGTTTAATTAACATGATAACTACGTTTAGTTCAGAGTTTGCCTGAAATCACCCAGCATCTACTTTAGAAAATGTGACGCCACTTTCGTTTTGATGAAGTGTAAATGAAATTCATGAGGAAGATTTAACATATGAGAGACATTTTTAAGAGAAGATATTTTTACCTCAAAGCAGGAAAAGCACAGGTGTTACTAATAACACAAACGAGCCAGCATGCACAACCAGGACCGTGAAACTGGAGCAGCTAGATCGAGTTCAGCCATAATTAAATATATTATTTACACCTGTGCTATTCATACATACATTCATACATTTAATTTAAATAATAAACATTTGAGATAACCCAGCCTTGTAACACGCAGCAGACAATAGACTAGTTAATATAACTTTACACAGATACACCTTTTTGCATCAATTATCCTCACTTAATGTGACATGGGGTTTTACCATGAATCAGCGCTCCTGAGAAACAGCAAGAAAGAGAGCAGACATCAGTTTGAGCTCTCTGCCATTATGTGGCCTAAGACAGGATACAAGATTGTTTCATACCCCCCCCCCCCACACTCCTCCTCTGCTCCCTCTCTGTGCCGCTGGCATCATCAACAACAGTGATCTGTCTGCTATTAGCCAGACGGTTTGTCACTGATCGCACCAATTATCCAGAGCCAGGCTGACTGTGCAAAGATAGGGGCCAAAGAAATTCCTACGCCATCGTCTACAACAAAAACAGGATCCCCTTTAGCCATCAATGATATTCACTACTGTAGTAGAAAGTGTGTCTGATGAACAAACCCTTATCTGCCAGTCTCCTTTGGTCGTCACTCCCTTTGACTGAATTGTAGGAATATCAGTGTTTCTAAGAAGTCTCATTTCATTTAATGAGACTTTGTACTGTGTGAGACCCCACAGTGTGTTGGTCCTCCCTGTGTACACGTCCCTGAATTGAAGAAAGACGAGACAAGCTCCGACTTACGCTATCTGATTTTCTTCTCTTTGGTGAATGTGCTGCATAATATAATGAGGCGATTTAGCAGGGAATTAAGTGAATGAATTATACATCCACGTGGCCGTTTGGGATGAACCCGAATTAGCATTTCCAATGGACAGAGGTTGTGGGATGAATGAGCAGGAGGAGAGAAGAGGAGAGTAGATGAGAGTAGAGGAAACAGGAGGAAAGGAAAGAAAGAAGGAGTGGAAATGATACAAAGCTGATAGCTATATTGGGTCAGTAGTTAATGGGTTTAAAAGTTCAAAAATATAATCAAAGTCAAAGACAAAACTCCCCATACATTTTTGTCTGAATAATAATCACCAAAAGCAGAAGTTTAGATGACAAAATGTTAGCGGAGCGTTTTGCTGCCGCATGCAGTGTCATCAAAGTGACACCGAAAATTGATGTCATTTTCACTCTCATTTGGGGATTTGTCAGTCCCCCGTGGGTGCTGTGACGCACCGGCCAAATGCTTGCTCCCTCTCCTCTGTGACACTTGGGAGATTTCAGGTTGGCCTGGTGACGATCGATACGCCGCAATGTGACATGGCACTCAAAGTCAAGTCATTAAATGCCACCATCTAAGTTCAATCAGATAGGCTTATTGCTGCCTCATTCATTTAGAGTCACAGCCTAACCACGGCTGCTTGGCCGCTGCATCTCTGGCGGGGAGCGTGAGGTTTTCCCGCGCTGCCCGGGCCGCCCCTCACCTACACTTTGTTCACAATCAGCATTTCTATTCTATGAAAGGCTCACCAGCTGCAGTGTTAGCTCTGACACGGCGGGTAAAGAGTTGTGACACGGGGTCACTTCTTCAGGCCACTCTCCATCTACAAATGTCAGGAAGCAGAGTCACTCATGCAGGTGAGAAATTGTGTTGTGTAACTCCGGAAGATCAGAGGAGCTGTGCAGCTGCCCTCCGTCCAGGAGATTTTAACTTACGTAGATGCTAAATAATTCAAACGTTGCATGTTTGGTTTATTTATGCTTATTTTATTTGGCAGAAGGAAGCATTGTGGGTGACGGTATCAGTCAGAAACACACATTGCTATTTTTTCTGGGCAGAGAGACAAGACTTTTCTTGTCTAGCAATGTGGGGTCATTGTATATCAACATCCTCTCTGCAGAAGCAGTATTTGGTCGCATTAATCCTACATACAGGTCAGAAAGTATTTGTTTTCACTGTTTTGACTCTGTAATCTAGTATATCGGATTTGAAATAGAATAGAGACGCTGAGGCTTTAAAATCAGACTGACAGTTTTATGGACATTTTTTTCTGGATTAGACTTTTGGCTTTTCAGCGGAGGTGGTAAAACACTTACAGCTATGCTGGCAGCTCTGAGGCTATACTTAGGCATGTTAACATGCTAACATTTTGTAATTAGAGGAGAAAGTACAGCTGAGGCTGATGGGAATGTCATTAGTTTGGCAGGTATTTGGTCACAGACCAAAGTATTGACAATGTGAAAAGTCAGGAGGGGAGTCAGGAGATCTGCAAAGTTATCACAAAGTTATGGTTAATGTCTAAAAACCTTTAAAACCCTTAAAAATAAGGTTTCTCCTAATTTATCAGCACAAAATCATTTCCCACTCAACGACAAATCAAAAATTGGCAGTTAAACAGAAAAAAACAAATCCTTGAAAATGTTAGTCCAAATGAATCGCAAGGGTCTAATGGAAAAAAAATAGTCCATTTGTTTTAATTTAGGCAGACAATCCCAAAAGAGGGGAGGTGTTTGGTGGGGTAAAGCATGTAAAGCACCAGGATAATATTTACCATAATATTCCCAAAGAAACAGTATGTGTTTCTGTTACTGAAGACCAGACTGAACTTTGAAAGGGCCTTAAATAAGCAAGAAGTGAAGACTACAAACCTGGCAGAGCATCACAGGGGAGGATGCCAAGTGTCTGCTGATGTCTCCGGGTCATAGAGTTCAGCCAGCTATTGAAAAATTTGCACACGAATATGAAATATGGAGACTTTATTCAAGATTATGTTAACTTACTTTCTTCCTCCTACAATGGAATGACTACAAACCCACGACAATGCCTACACAGTTCATCTGATGTGGATGTATTCACACTGATTAAAGCTGAGAGTCAGCACTTTAACCCCACAGGTTTAGTTTCATAGCAAATCAAACAATGAAACAAAATGTAATAACTTTCTGACAGCACTGTAAATACTCTTTGTCAGTTCTGCAGTTGAGATGATTTAGTTGCTGTTGCTACTGCGACCTTAGTTATATGAAATGGTACTCACAGTTCTGTTTAGTTTCAGGTGCAAAGACAATATCAGCTGCAATGACATTATAGTGGGGTGCTTTTTAGCTGTGAGTTAGCGCACTGCTGTCAAGAAAGTGAGGATTTCATTTCCCTGTACTGCAGGATTCTCCATGTGTACACAAGTATTCAGTTATGTACAACTAGCAATCTTTGTTTGCCAAGTATGTATCTCTTTTGGAAACTGGGAGCCAGTCTGTCTGTCTCTGAGAACAAACAATTTCCAATTTAGACACGTACGTATATGTTGCTTTGGAGGATCCAGAGCTGCGAGCGGGTGTACCTCATTGTTTAGCTCGGGGGCCTCCGTCAGGATTCGTGGCTGCTGATGCAATAACACCTACAGTCGTGTCTTGCTGCTCTGACGCAAACCTGCTGAAAACGTTGTCAGGAGATATCACTTGATGCCAGCTGAAGGTTTTTCATGGTGTTCACTGTTCATCCACTGCACAGCGTTAGGACCGACGAGACAGAGGCTAAATCTCTCACTCTCTCAGTTTATCGTTCGCTCGATTCACCACCCGACCATCACTCCCCAGTCCGCAGGTCGGCCACGTCGTTTTTTGGTCTCTCAGTGGGCTCTTTGGATGGATTGCGATTAGCATATCTCAACAACAGGAGCTGATTGTTTGTGTTGTTGCCATGTTGGTCCCCTCACTTTCTATTGATCTGGCATCGATTAACTTCTAGGTAGCATAAGGGAGTGTGTTCATTTCAGCTGACAGCTGAAGGGCATGTGCTTGCACTGTTTTGTAATGTGTTTGTTGAGTCATCCTTCAGAAACATACCTTGTTTATTATTATTGATAAGCTGCATCCTCTTTGGAGGCCGTAGCTTGTGGTGCTGTTGAATTGTAATGCGCTATAATGTGCTATTTTGTCCACCCAATAATGAAGTATTAATCATCTGAGGATAATGCAATGCAATACAATTCAACAGCACCATGAACTACAGCCTCGAAATTGCCATACATTTTAATCAGGCACCTCTCTAAAACTGTTTTAGTATAAACTGACATTATGACCTTTATAAGGGTAAGACGTACTGCCAGTGTTGCATTAGACTGTCAACTGAGTGTAGGTATCAATGTAGTAAAAACACATGTAACTGCTTAGCAAAGATTATATTTTGCTGTGCTTTGTACATACATCCAAAGATCTCTACATTCCTACTGTGTATATTAACATTAGTGTGCAACGACATGGGCGCATACATGATCGGATCCCTTGTGCTGTACAACATGTGGCTATTTTCAGCTGTGGAAAAATACACATTTAGTTCTGTAGTGAGTATTTAACAGCATGTTTGTGGGATTAACTTAAAATAAACTACGGTGCCCATTCTCATCATAATGAAGGAACATGTCACCAAGTCAACAGTGTGGCTCATTGATGTGTTTTTGATATTTTTTGGACAACAATGGAGCTCTTTGGCACAGACGAGTCATCTTTTTCAGGGTTTGACTACACAGACAGCACTTGTTGGTGGGATGAGAGCATTGTTGGTTTTGGATTCTCTTCATGGGATTTTTCTGCCAATAAGAAAAATACAGAATATCACCAGACTTAATACAACTAAACATTGTTACAGCGGGAAAACTGTTTTATTATGTAAACTGCATTAACAGAACATTATCTCTGTCCGTCTCGCTCCCTCTCAGTACAAACAAGTGGAGCAGTATATGTCCTTCCACAAGCTGCCTTCCGACTTCCGACAGAAAATCCACGACTACTATGAGCACAGATACCAGGGCAAGATGTTTGATGAGGAGAGCATTTTGGGAGAACTCAGCGAGCCCCTCAGAGAGGTAAGACATAAATCGACAATAAGACACGCAATCTCTACATATGAAGTCCTGTACTGATGGATTATTTTTGTGTTTGAGGTACTTGTTTGATTTTGAAAATACAGATAAAGCAGTATTTGTTTTAAGCCTTGTAGTTAGTTGTCGCATATACTTACAAGATGAACATTTATTACGAAAATCCCTGAACTCAGCCTTTATACTTGACTGCAGTGTAGTGCTGCAGTTGCACATTTGACAGATAGTTCTCACCAAACCATATGTCTTTTCTTAGGAAATTGTGAACTTCAACTGTCGCAAGCTGGTGGCATCCATGCCACTGTTTGCCAACGCAGAGCCGTACTTTGTGACGGCCATGTTGACCAAGCTGCGCTTTGAGGTATTCCAGCCGCATGATTACATTATAAGGGAAGGCACCATTGGGAAGAAAATGTACTTCATTCAGCATGGAGTCTGCAGCGTCATCACTAAGGGCACTCTGGCAATGAAACTTTCTGACGGCTCTTATTTTGGAGGTAGGACACAGTTTGTAGCTTGCTCTTTTTTTCTCTTTTCTCTCTTTGTTTCTCTGATGGTGACATTTCTTTTCTTTTTAATGCTGATGCACTTTATCCTTCCTCGTTTCAGAGATCTGTTTATTAACGAGGGGTCGGCGAACAGCCAGCGTGCGAGCAGAGACTTACTGTCGACTCTACTCTCTGTCTGTTGACCACTTCAATGAGGTGCTGGAAGAATATCCCATGATGAGACGCGCCTTCGAGACTGTTGCCATTGACCGTCTAGACCGCATAGGTAAAAAGTTCCTCCAGTGAATGCTTGCATAAGATAAGAGGCTGACATATGGATACAATTGATTTTATTTTTTATTAAACGCGATGGTGCAGGTTCTGGGGATGAAGTACATATCTTGTCCGAATGACCGAAGGTTGCAGCTACTGATGCAGTCAGACATATGACTAGCTGTACAAACACATGTAACATCTGTATTGCACATTTGTAAGTCTGTTAATAAAGCTTTTTTTTCAAATTAAAAAACTCTAAAATTAACCCCATGTACTCAGAACAAAATGTCATTGTGCTTTGAAAATCTATCCAGAATATTAATGTTAAAATAGACAGTAAAATGAGCCGTGCTGTTCCCTCAGAATAACACAGGATACTGTAACAGAAGATGAGAGTACAGGGTGACACATCCATCCTCCTCAGATGTACCTGATTTGAAGGACATCCCATGCCATTTCTAACCCATATTGTTCTACCTTTCCAGATCCTTTTGTGTTCTGCTTTTTGTCCTCTTTGCCTCGTCCTTAATAATGAATCCATTTCTATTTTCTGTAGGTAAGAAGAGTTCCACCCTGATGCACAAGGTTCAGCATGATCTCAACTCTGGTGTCTTCAACAACCAGGAGAACGAGCTGATCCAGGAGATTGTCAAGTACGACCGTGAGATGGTGAAGTTGGTGGACCTGCAGCGGCCGCGGGCCATGTCTATGACCCCGTCCATCGGCGGTATCTTTGCTCCCCCTGGCCAGCCGCAGTCGGGTTCGGCTATCGCCACGCTTCAGCAGGCTGTGGCTATGAGCTTTTGTCCTCAAATGGCGAGTCCGCTGGTGGGTCCAGGGACTCTGCAGTCTCCTCGCATGGTGCGACGGTTCCATGTGATGCAGAATCTGGCCAGCCCAGTCGCCATGTCTCCTCTTCAGTCTCAACCCCCTCAAACGCTCGGAGGGGCGTTTGGATCTGCCATCTCCAGCCCGCCTGTCCAAAGCCCGCTCGCAGCCTCAGGACGGACTTTCCAGTACATGGCAAGCGCAGGACCCTCTGGTTCCCAATTGTCCCTTGTACAGCACCATGCTCCCAGCCCACCACAGACCCAGCAGAGGGCTGCCTCACACAAGAGCACCCACTCCCTTCATGCAGGTAGCTTGAGCCAGGATTCCCGGGCCATATCTGCCTCCCAGCTATCACTTCCCCAGGAGGGAACACAACAAGCTGCCTCTGCAGCCCCCAGCCCTCCACCATCCACCCGCACCTCCAACAACTCCATCGGTCCCCCTCAGCCCACTCACCCCAGCCTGCCAGGGCCCTCGGGGGTGGTGAGATTGGCAGGAGCTCAACAAAGGGTGGCCTTTGCCTCCGCACCTCCTCCCGGTGGACCTGCTGGAATGGGGGCAGTAGCAGCAGCTGCTGGATCAGGACCTCCAGACTCTGGAGTTCCCAAGAAAGATTCAATTGTCAGCCTTCCAGAGCAAGACTCTGCCAGATCCCGGCTGTCTTCCAACTTGTGACCCTGGTAGAGTTCAGGAAAGAGGCCTTTTTTGTAGGAGAATCTGTTTGTTTTAGGTCAATCCAGCTGATCTGTCAGCCTGCTGAATGACCAATCAGCTACCGCCAGCGGCACCAGTCAGTGGACCTGGATGCACTGTGTGCTGGTGTCAGCAGAAGGAAAAGAGCAACTCAAAGTCTTTAGACACTTTGGCTAGGAGAAGTCTATACAATTAAACTAGTATAACTTAAGGTGGAACTCGTCTAGTCTACTGTGCCAGCAACTTTAGTCTTAGTATCACCCCTTACACTCTGCTTCCAAACACCTACTGTATATCGCTGTCTTTACTGTAAAGATATAAAGAAAAGTATGATTTATGTAACTATTGCATACTGTGTAGAATCCATGCAATGCAATCTAGCAGGAGCTGGACTTAAAAATGAAAATCAGGGACTTGAGGTCAAATGACAATGACATTTTAAGCGTTTAAAAAGTGTTTTGAGTGTACTTTTTC
This sequence comes from Leptoclinus maculatus, assembly GCA_032191485.1. Classification (NCBI taxonomy): domain Eukaryota; kingdom Metazoa; phylum Chordata; class Actinopteri; order Perciformes; family Stichaeidae; genus Leptoclinus; species Leptoclinus maculatus. Next base: position 4,780,404 of record JAVDOI010000010.1, read on the forward strand.
TGTATAAGCTGTCGTAGCAAAAGAACACATTGCTCTTCATATTGTTTAAATAGTAGTGAAAATAGTGTTTTAGACCGCTGGTCGATCTTACATCGATGTGTAAATAGTTGATGAAAAAAGTACGGAGGGATATTATATTCATTGTATCTACCCAAACCAAAGTTGAGCTTGAACACAAAGTCTGGTTGTGTCTGTATCAACTAAAAAAGAAACATAGAAGAAAATGCCATTTATTTAACTGCCTTGATTCAACGTTAGAAGCCATATATTTGGTTTGTGTGTATGTATATATGTGGGTGTAAGTTTGTGTGCATGAGTTTGTTGGTACGTTTTGGTTCAATTTTCAGAGAATGGACTCACACACACTTGCTTTGTCAAGCACGATTGGTTTCACATGCTGACGGCAGCACTGACCTGTTTTCATGAAACATCTGGGAGGCGGTCAGCTGTTTTGTCAGTGCACTGATTGTAACCCTGAAGGCAAAGGTGGTTAAATAATCTGAGCTTTATCGAAAGGATACATTTGTGAACAACCCATACTGTATAATTGCTTGTTTTTGTCTAGGTTTATTGATTAACACATGCAATATAATTCTGCAATACTCTACCCCGCCTATATATAAATATATATGAATATAAATATCTTTACATATGCTGTACAGGAAAGTTTTCCTTTTGTTTTCTTTTTAATGTGAAATCTTAAAGAATCCAGCAGCTATTGTGGCTTCACTTGAAGTATTGTAATCCAGTGACCATGTTGTTACCTTAACCAAAAATGTTGGGAGATATGAGAGGACGTGCAGTGTCATTTTCGTTAAAACAGACGGGACAAACAGGAGGAATCCACACTTTGAGTTCAACAAGTCAGATCCTCAAAAACGTCACTTTAAAACCCATTTGAAGAAATTAAATTGTAAGATGAATGGGGGTGGGCAATGTGGGGCACAAATGCCTCAGTTGTAAAAACTCTTTGCTAGTCTCCATATGCCCCATATCACACAAGACTCCCATGAATGTCTCAACATTTTGATCCCCAACAAACCCATCGTTCAAATTTCGGGATTGGGTTTAGGCTTTGGTTATATTTGTTCTAAATGAACCTAAAAGCCTTCTCTTGCTGAATGTATGCCATATGAGAAGGAAGACAGCTAATCAGATATAAACTGCCATGTAAATAAAGGAACAGAGATTTAAAGAGGCTTTTATGATGCAAGGGGGTTGCTGTATGTGTTGCTGAGTGTTTGTGCAATCTTTTTAGGTTTCATGATGCTTCTCTGGGTAGAACGTTGCCGTATTTAACCTGTATGTCACCCCCCCCACATCCCATCCCCGTAACCATTTTGAACTCCTCGGTCAAAAGCAAGCATTGAGGTCATTCAGTCAGCCACATTGTGATGCACTTCGACCTTGTAATCAAACTGAAATTCGGTGCTCTATTCTCTTAAAACGGGTGCAGAACTTCCTCTGGACCCGTTATCTGGTTAAACTATGAAGGACGAACAATGAATCCAATTGGGAAAGAAAACAGGCAGCTGATTCAATGCAAACACCGCGTCCAACTTTTCAGCTCTGAGCATCGATCCAGAGCTAAACTGTAAAATCGATGGAATGGACATTTCACTCAGGTTTGCTACCTTGTCAGAGAGATCTATTGATTGCCGCAGCGTGGCTGTTCATTGATTTATGTAGTCTTCTCCATCCTCCCATAATCAACTTGTTGATTTAACCATGCCGAAAGGTTCCCCTTGAATTTTGATTGGCTGAGAAAAACAAGGATCTATCGAGTGGAGACACAACCCTCAGATTGTTATTAACAAAACTCGCTGCCGGTTTGATCACTCTGAGAGCTGCTTAAGTCCTGAAACAATGTGTAAGTGATTGCTTTTTTCCAAGGGCTTCATTATATGGCTTATAAACCCTGGCTCATTGTCACTGTAGAGCGGCAACATTTCCACTTTCCATTTGATCAGTAACATGCACTAAACCTTGTTCATTGTCGTACCTGGGTCTCAGTGCTGCCACCCACTCCATCAGCAGCACGGGAACTTTGTATTGCTTTTTTCCTATGGGAAAGGTAGATGCCAAAATGCCAATACGATTGTGAATGAATCCAGTCCATTTGAGTCAATAGCTGTTGTGTGCTTCAATACTGTTCCAGTGCAATCAGTTGGTCCTCTTCCCTGTTCCTTTGTGCTAATACCAGAGTTTGCCCTATTAAGCTGCTATCAGGACTGTGCTGATATTATTTGAATGAGTCCACAGTCAGTGAGAGCAAGATGGAAGGAGAGTTAAAGAGCTAATGTTTCAGGCAATATCAGGCACCGTTTCATTGCGTCCATCCAGTAAGATACTGTAGTGTGTAATTCACTCCCACTCAAAGGATGGCATACCCGACACTTTGATCAGTACCACTCTGTTTCAACCCTCAGCCATGAAGCTGATACAGCCCTGGCCAAGCACATACTTCTGTCAGTTATCTGTTTTGTGTCTGTGTCACAAGTGTGTTCAGTCAGTTAGCTCATCGCCACTGTGGAATTGTGTGTGTGATATAGTGCTGTATTTGCCTGATGACGGGGGGTTCAAAGTGCGATTGTCTAATGGTTCTTCTTTTGGACCTTGCTGTGAAGTGGGATTTAAATCCCTCATACATGTTTGACACTGACTGACAACTATTGAGAGTATCTAAGTTCCAAACCTCTCATTCTCGCTGTACCAGATATTAAGGGTACTGAATGCCTTGGTGTTGATATGTTAGCAAATCAGGGTATTCTTTTTGTCTGTAAAAGTGTCTTTGATTTATTAGTATATTTTATTTGTTCATTGTTTTTGCAATGTGCCCCATGCACACGGACTGTATATACCTTGTGCCTAGTATATCTAGTTTCCACAGTCTATTTTTGTGGTATGTATGTGCCTGTAAAAATGCAAATATGTGTTTTTATTTTCAACTTGCAATATCTGTAAAAAAAAACATTAGATAAAGACTAGTATTGCTGAATTAAAATGACAATGTCAGTATATATAATTTTCCCTGATTTGGGAAACACAAAATTGCACATTTTTGTTGGTTTGAGCCTTCCAACACCATGCGCGCTGTACTCTGTACTTTCATGTTCTGTACATATGGTATACACAGAGATGTGGGGCACTTTGTTGCGTTTTTCCACAACCTCCTGTATAAGATACATTTTCTACAGTGACAGGGTGAGCTCTGACAGGCTTCTGGTGGATATCGGCAGTCTAGACATTAGCTTGGATGACCTACTTGCTGCACAGAGCCAAAAATGAGAAATAAAATATTAAGTAAAACTGTGGAGATGCCTGCACATAAATATAAATACAGGAACAAAACAAGACAATGTGCACATGCTGGAAAATCTTTCTCAAACCATATTGTTGCACAGGTCTTTAAACTCTGATGCTGGTTGCACACTGATCTGGTTTGCCATAAAACAAACAAAAACAAAGATCTCTCCAAGGCTGAATTTGGCTCACGAGCCACAGCAGTCACAAGCTCGACTCCCTGGCTGAGCTACCTTGACAGATAATAGCAGAGTGCATGCTTGTATTTTTCTTATCGAAGCAGAGTTCTGTGTACGATTCTTAGTGGGACCTTCAAATCTAGACATTGTCGTGAACCAGCTACTGTACAATGATTTTATTTAGTCTTAACAGTTAAACCTTTGTGTCGTAGCTACTGTAGCCTGCTTAGCTTACCTAAGCCTTCTCTCTGCTTCAGGACTTTGTGTATTGTGTGCTTGAGTTTGTGTGTGCGTGTGTGTGTTCCTGTGCCTTTCCTTCTATAATGTTGGTCCCACTTGAGAATATGATGCCATTTAGGTGTTTGAAACCCACGTGAGGCTGAGAGAGACACCAGCACAAGCTGGAAAGTGTTACACGGTCACGACTCTACTTGTTCTAAAAAAAACAAAAAAACAACACTGTAATGCTCCTAAAAAAAGACTCTAGCACATCCATAGACTTAGTAGCATTCCACAGCCCGCAAGAGCAGCTCGGTGTGGGCATCCAGACACACTTTACCAGCACCGTGTAGACAACTGCACAGATATCTGACACAGCATGTGTCCTCTCTCTCTTTCTCTCTGCAGGCCAACCATCTCAGGCTGTGCTCTGCTTAACAAAACGGTTCAAGTATTTCAGAACTCCAGCTCTGTCTAAGTTGATGTCTACAATCCAGGGACAAATCAGCTCCCAGCCCGAGTCGCAGCACTTCCAAATCGATCTCAAAATATCAGGGGGGATACTTGGAATGCTGGTGACATTTTTGTCTGTCCAGTCTTTTCAGACTGAGATGCACAGCTGGCGGCGATGGGCGCGGGGGCTGATTTGAGCCTGCGTCCAAAAGGCTGTCTTGTCCACCACCTCTGTTGGCCAAGAACACAGAGCCACACCCTGGTCTCTCTCAATAAGCTGGTCTGTCAGTCAGTGGCAATGTCGTTTAAGCGTTCGTAAAAAGACGATACATTGTTGTGCAATAAAAAGATGAGCGCATTGGCATACTTACCTCTATGTGTGGACTTTTATTCACTGGTGTGTCTCTGTTGGTTGTCCCTCTGTATTGGATGCAGTGCATGTGAACATTTAACCATAGCTGCAACACACACACACACACACACACACACACACACACACACACACACACACACACACACACACACACACCACACACCTCAACCTTGTAAATCAGCCAGCAACCCCTCCACCCACATTCTACCCCACATCAGATGAAATCTCTCTCTCTCTCTCTGCAGACAAGGGCTCTGCTGCATCCCTGATGAGACGTCTGAGCTCAGTCTAAGAGCTTTCAGGCACACACACAGCACAGCAGCAAGTGTATTTATTCCTGTACCTATAAAGCACGAGCGTGCACATGCAAGCCCTAGTTTTATATTTGTCTGATACGGAGAGAGAGTAAATTAACCAGTGGAAGTGTATGTGTGTGTGTGTGTGTGTGTGAGAGAAAGGGTTAGTGTGTGTGTGTGTGTGTGTGTGAAAGGGTCAGTGTGTGTGTGTGTGTGTGTGTGTGTGTGTGTGTGTGTGTGTGTGTGTGTGTGTGTGTGTGTGTGCATCACAGATGAGGGCAGTCCAAGGACAAACTCCTCTGGCAGCCTGGGAGCAGTACCCACCCCTTCCCTTTCTGTCTATTTCCTTTACACACACACACACACACACACACACACACACACACACACACACACACACACACACACACACACACATACATACACACACACTGCTGTCTGGATCCTCAGTGATTATGCATGGTACACTGAGATGGAAAATCACATGCAAGGTGAGGTTTTGACACAGAGCTTTACACCATTCATGTTGCCTCCTCAGATCCTCATGTGGCTGGTACAAAGGTGGGTGAGGCCATCCGCAGTGCGTGTACATAGTTTTACCTTGACGTGACATAATGTCCTCTCTCTCTCTTCCGCTCTATTGACACACACCAACTCTCTCTCTCGCTCTCTATCCATTTCTTTGTAATTCAATGAGGAAGCAATGTACTGATAGTGGCTGCAGGCAGATACTACATCAAGTTGTGAAGCTATAGTCTGAGTATATAGTTTCATCCTGTATATGGCCGAGGATTGTCCTCTACCTGGTTTCCTCTGCACTGCCGGTCCTCTACTGTGTCCCTGGCTGTCCCACTTCAATTAATCATATCAGCATCTCCCTCCCTACCCCCCAGGATGTTTACCTCCAGAGGGCAATTTGTTTATTTAGCTCTTTACTGGTATCCTCGTCCCTCTCCCATCCATCTTCCTCCAGCTCCCTCTCACTGCTCCTTTACTGGTATCCCCCGGGGTTTTTGAGCATTTTCAGCAACTGCAATTCATAAGAACAGGTGCGGTTTGCTTGTGTAACTTTTGCAGGTATGGATGTACCCAGGAAAACTCCATGTGTGTGTACGGCAAGAAGACATTTAAACGTTTGCCCTGTAACTTTTCCTCTCTGCTGAAGCTGCTTCGGCCATGTCCCTCTGCACCGGGGAGCATCTAGAGAACACAGCTCAAATCTGAATGCCAGAATTAGCATTTGGTCCAAGCTCTGAGTCCATGAATGAGTCAGTGAGCAAGACACAGAGAGAGAGAGAGAGAGAGAGAGAGAGAGAGAGAGAGAGAGAGAGAGAGAGAGAGAGAGAGAGAGAGAGATACAGTAAATCATCTTACAGCCTCAGTAGCATCACAGTTGCTGGACAGTGTGATGGGGAGGAAGTGAGAAATGCGTCAAGCTGAAATTATCAAAAGAAAAATGCACAGAAACAGACAGGAGGGAAGGGTCACGTGGTGTTCTACAAGCTATGTCATCTTATTTAAATTCATATAGGTCCTCTTATCTTTGGTCGCTGTGGGGGTTTTGTTTGACTTTGTTTTATTCCTCATTGAGACAGAAAGAGAGAGGTTCCTCTGAGTGATCAATGCAGCCTTCATCCAAGGACACATGGCCTTTAAATCATGTGACTCACAACCAACTGTAATTCAGTCTGCCATTCAGTGGCACACTTGCAGGCATAGATCAAGAGGCAATAAATGGCAAAGAGTCCAACGATCCAGGAATCAATGATTAGCACACGTGTCAATACACAACTTCAGTCAGAAGACGATTACACAACATCTCCTAATCACGATACATATAAATCAAACTGTAGTATGATTAATATGATTGTATAGTGAAAATGGTTTCTTATATTGAGCAACAAACAATCAAACCAATTTGACCAACTATTACAATCTAGCCAAGCTCCATTGTCATTCCCAATTGTATATGATTGTAGCTACTTTGTCATCAGTATGGCGGTACACTGTATATTTCAGTGCATGAATCAAAAAATTATATTAAAAAGGTTTAAAATGTGTACACCTTCGATTGACACAACCCATTATGTAACGAATAGTGAGATGTGAATTCAGAATCAGTAAATTGGCAGCTAAAGTCGAGAGTTTGACATTTCTTATCGAGTACTGTATATGTGCTTAAAGCAACAAATGATGTAATGAGCAACATGTCTCTAGAGGAGGAGGAGGAGGAGGAGGAGGAGGAGGAAGAAGAGGGCAACAGCAGTAACAAGGGCACATCATGCATGCAGTGTGCAGCTCATAAATACAATTTTTATGTCAATTATGAACTGCTTGAAAGTGGCTTCCTGAGAAAGTCTCCGAATACTGTTTCCAAAGTTAAAATGAAAATTCAGCAACTGTTTCTTGTGAACTTAACAGTCTTACTGCTATTTTTGTTAAATGCTGAAAGGTCCCTGGCTGCTGCGCTCTCCGTGAGCAGCTGGTCTGAGCAGCACTCCATGCATCTGCTCTGCTAAACACTTCCCATTACAGACGACCCAGAAACGTCCACGAGCCCTCTGGCTTAAAGAAGAGAAGGGGAAAAAAAAAAAAGGTTGCAGAATGCAAAGCAGTGATATGCAAGCAATACGCGAGCAACAGGAAATATGATTCATGGACTCCAGGCATATTATATTATTACCTTTTTTCTCTCAAAGCACTTTGTTTCGTTCACAAAACATTTAATCTTTAGTCTTTAGGCTGTTTCAGCTGTGATTGTTTTGAGACCGGAAACAAAGCCCCCTTCCATCCCCCGCTCAATGAATTCACTCCATCATCCACTTCCACCATAATATTTGCTCTGGGCCGCCAACTGAAGTGATGAGAGCCAGCACAATGCTTTGGCGTCTGAATCATCTCATCTGTTCTGCTCTGTCAAGGTCTGTACTCAGTGACACTGTGGCTATTCATCAGAGCAGACACACACACATTCACACACTGTGTCTCTCATACACACACACACACACACACACACACACACGCACACACACACACGCACGCACGCACGCACGCACGCACACACGCACACACGCACACACACACACACACACACACACACAGTGAAAGACAAAATATTCACCCTCACAGTATGCTGTCATTGCAGAGCTTTTATTAACGAATCTGTGCAGAACACACTTAAGTCCCCACACCGTCTTTCTGTGTGTTTAAGTGTGTTATTATTTGAACACTTTGCAAGTGTACTTAAGTACATCTTTTCAAACACTTGTCTCTGAGTCTGATAGCTAACTACAAAGTGAGCATCAATTTCTGAGCCAACTTGCTGGCTAACCAAGCTGCTCACGTTCTATCAGTGGCTTTAAAGCCAGATTGATGTGTCTGCTAAAAAGTACTCACTGACACAAAGTGTTGTTATTTTTGCTTCGTATACAAATATTCCTGCATTGTCTAACATATATTTACTGCTGACATGGTCTGTTTGTGTGTGTGTGTGTGTGTGTGTGTGTTTGTTTGTGTGTAATGTGCTGCTGTGTGTCATTTTGTGTTTTGCAAATTTCAGCTAAATTGAACAATGGTACAATTCATCAAGTGGTAACATCTTTGTTTACAGTAATATTGTAATATGTCCCTAACAAATACAATTAAATACATGAATAAAAACAAAGAACATTAGAGTGAACAGCACCAGCCTTCTGACACTTTGGAAATAAACTCATCAATTCAAATGCTGCTTGTCTCTGATTCTGATTTAAAGTAAACACAGACATTAGCCCCCTGGGTTAGCTGTTTTGTCTAACTGCATTGGGATCTGAATGATTTATTTAAAATGAAAGTTGAGAGGATATACGTTTCTCAAATCTCTAAAGATCCAGGTCCAGAAGATCCTTTAATTCAGGCCGTGAAAGATCAATTTGAGGTGAAAATATACTTTTTAATGATATTTTCAAGGTCACTGAAAAGAGGCAAAACTGATTTTTCTCATTTTGACACAGTTGCATAGAGAAATGCACAAATCACTGGGCCATCCTTCCTTTTCTTTTAAAGCAGATTCATTGTGTGAGTGACAGAAAACAGAGAAAAAATAAAAACAAGATAAACTATCTGTTGCTGTGACCCTTTAGCAGCGCTACTTAATGCCGGCTGTGTAGGGCTTTTTTCGTTTTCGTCGAGCATTAGCCCAGGGGCCAGTCTGCTCCGTCACAGCGTCTGGCTATGTGACCATAATAGCTAATATACTGTGGGGGCTTGCATTTTCTTGTGAAATCCAACCCTCTGTGCAGAAACATAATCTCTAGTAGTGATTTTAAGTGGCCTTAGTAAAGATTGATGACAGTGTGCTGAGGAGTCTCAAGCAGGCCACTGTTTCTGGGTGTGAGTGGGGAACAGCAGTGACGGTGTAATTGTCGGGAGGATACAGAAACCCCACAGCATCCATCACATTCACACAGAGCACCCCTGGGTCCTCACAGCACCCTCGTCTCTCTCTCTCACCTGGGAACAAACAGGCCTCAGGTAAGTCCCGTTAAGACAAACAAATGCAATAGAAATGTCCTAAAAGGCTCCGTGCTCAGCATACACTGTGTCATGAGTCATATGTTTGTTTATCACCATGACATAACATATTTATCTTTATTTGTTTCAAGGAAGCTTTGCTCTTATTTTAGTGTCTATTACAGCCACACACGTTTAGACCTGGGAGCTTCTACAGTTTAACAGATTTGGAGAATCAAGTGTTTTGCTGAAAGCTTGGGACTGTGCAAACTTACATGTGAGTTCAAATTACAGATGAATTTTCTGCACATTTCCACCTGCAATAACATTAAAATATTGCTTTACAGAGACGATTCAAGTGAAAATTGTAACTTCTTGAAGTGGTTGTTTTTAATCTACTGTACCAATGTACCCTACTTGAACTTGTATTGTTGATAAATATGATATATTTCGTATTGCCCATCCAGTATTTTCTTAAGTTTCTCTTGAGATGCCTTCCTTGTCTCTTTAATAATTGTCTCATGTATTTGTAATTTGACCCCTATTTTTAGTGGTTGTTTCAGTCTGTGGCTTAAGTATAAAGACGTTGTTCTTAATAATAATAATAATAATAATGTATAATGCCTGATAAAACATTTCCTCTTCAGAGAACTTGCTGACAGTGTTTATGAGTTCACTACCTCAATTCTTTGTATGACTTATCACAACTTCCTACCAGGTGTTCATAAGACAATATTCAGTTGTAAAACCCAACATATGTTGAATAATCAGATTCATGTGTGAGTTTTTACCATTTTGTTACGGCTTGTACATTTACTCATTTGATTCCCCTGCACGCTATAATTTGTAATTATGATAATAACAGTATTCATGTTTACCTGAAGAACTGTGACCTGTATCCTCGAAAGGTGAGCAGAAGCACTTGCAACTGAAAAAAATACCAACTAATTATGTACAGTGTAATGGAGAAAAAGAGAGTGGGAGAGGGGGAGAGGGGGGGGGGGGGGCAATATGGTCCGGTCACCCTTTGAATGCTGCCACTGATTAGAATAATATGCTAAAAATTGTGGTACAAAGTTGATTTTTATTTTTTAATGCATGCGAAGCAGCGTGCCAATTAGACCACTCAGCCAATTACAGCGTCTGTCAAATTATCGATCATCATTAAGCTATTCAATAAAAACAAGATGTTTCAGTGGCTACTAAGAGAAAAACTAAATCCATTTAAAAAAAAAAAAAAAAAAAGGATGTGCAAGCAGAAAGTAAAGGCACATTATTGTGCTCATGAGAATAAAGTCAAACTATTTAGTCTGGTTTGATGTAGTTAACAGTTAAATCGTTTTGTGCCTTTCAACAAGCGAGTGATGGCTCTCTCTTGCCTTCATGCTGAGCAGATATATTTGCAGCAATGATGAACACAAGACATTTCCGTTTTATTGTTCTGTAAGTCATCCGGGCAAAACCAAATGAGGCATGCACAACCATCTACATCATATCTGGCCTTCATATGATAAGTATAAATAAGCGGTGAGTAATGGGAATGAGTGGGAGTGAGGTCTGGGCACAATGAGCTTTGAGGAAAAGTCAAACCAGTCATAGTGACCCATAGTTCAATCTGACGTGGCTAATGACAGGAAGCCACTGACTTTGGACTGAAATGGCGAGAGACATGATTTCCAGTCTGAGGAGGCTGGGTTGCTCGCTGATTTCGTCATGATGTGTCTCAAATGTGTTAGGCTGGTTCCAGACCCCAGATGGGCTGTACACAAATCAGAACTTTTCCTTTTTGTGCTTGTTGTCGGCTATCTCCAAGGCATCAAACGTTTGTCATCTTCCTGAGCCAGAGCCAGAAACACAATGGCAGAAAAATGGCCACGAGCATAAAAAAGATTGACACAGCTGTACAGGTTGTTGTTTTTCTTTTTTTCTTTTTTTAGAGGATGCATCTTAATCCCCTGACTTTTCCTTTATCGCACCAAATTTTGTCCAGCCCTCTGGTTTTGACCAAATGCCCGGCAACATTTATGACACCCCCATCAGCCTCGGTTGTACTTGATGTTTAGTGCTAAATAATAAAACGCTGGTTTACATCATCAAATCCTACCAAACATCAGCTTGTTAGCATTGTCATTTGTGAGTATATGTTAGCATGCTGACGTTAGTAGTTAAAAGCACCACTACATCCGTAGATACAGCCTATTTGGACATGGAAGTCAACGTAGAGAAATAACAACTCCTAAATTGACATATTTACTCAGCTGACATGAAAAACCTCAGTTAAATGTAGCTAGAAACAGTGATGACTGAACGTAAGTGGGCAGATCCCTCAGTCACTGCCCTCCCAAACAGAAACTGGCAAACAAGAACACAATGTTAGACTGAATAATGGTGTGAAACTAACAGCAGTCAGATTAACAAACCAACATCAAGTCAGTCCTCAAACCAAAATGTGCTAATAATTGGATTAAATAAGGAAAATGATCAATATCTTCTGCTGAGTTTACATTCTACAGCCATGACACATTTCTTGCATTGCAAACGTTCTCCAGTGTCTCTTGTAGTCTCTCTTCCTAATCTAATAGGAAGCTCATTTCCTTTCCGCTTCCTTTCTCTGTCTTCCATCCGGCCACCGCTGCTGCGAACACCTCATTGCTCACACATGCAGACACAGACCGCTCATGCTCCTCATTGTCTCTGTTGGCGTTCATTCTCCACCCCACCAAGCCGGAGAGCCGGTGTTATCTAGGCTGGCAGAATACCCAGGGCCTCTCCCTTCTCCTCCCCTCGTCAGATATCCCAGTATGGTCTATTTCTGTCCCTGCGTCTCTCTGCTTTCAGCAAAGTGCAACTGACGTCTCTCTCTCTCTCTGCACTAAACAGATGAGGGCTGTCAGTGATTGGTGTTCAGATGACGATCGTAACCAACAGAATTTGAATAGTGATTTCCCTTTTTTTTTTTTTTCACCATATTACATGTTACCTCAATCCCTCGTTCTAGAAAAGGAGCGACGTTAAGACAATGGAGGCGTTATCAAATTTGCTGTCCCTCTTTTCTCTAATTGAGCGTCATTACAGTGATGAGATGTTATTTTTATATACAAAACAATTAAGTAATGACACATAAATGATTAATGGGAGCGAGGAGGGCAGAGGCGGTGATGGAGGATGAAAAGGGCAAAGGGGATAAGGAGTGAAGGAAGCAGAAATGAGAAAAGGGGATTATTTACAAAAAAATCATCTCTGAAATTGCTGAGTCACTGGAAGGGTAAACTGCAGACCAGCTTCCTTCTGTCTTTTTCTCACCCACAAGCTCCAGACGAAGACACACAGCTTGTCCCCACCCCACTGTCACCACCAAAACACACACTCACGCACCATCACAACCCAGGATGAGGCATATTGTCACTCCATAGCTTTCCTGTGGTATAATTGCGGCTTTGCTTACATCATAACGACTCTTACAAACAAACCAAACTGCATTAAACAGGAAAAACAAAACATTTATTTAAAACTTAAGCAGTCAGATCGGAGGCCCTCTGCAGTCAGATGACGTGTATTTGACATCACATCCTGAAATGTTTTTCAAATCACACAGAGGCTTCACATTGTTGCAGGTTCCAGTATTCACCAGCCTCTAGTCAAAGCACCATGTGGATGTGACCATATCGCTGTTCATTTTGTTTCTGCAATATCTGCAGGATGCTATGAAGTATCGTTCCCATATGTTGTGCTGTGGCTAAAAACCTCTGACTTGGTATAAAATTCAAACTCATATGCTCCACTTAGCTTGCTGCCCTCCGGATTAGAAATTAGTGTGTGCAAATCGGTGATTGGCAAAGCTTAATAATCCTAACTGTTACACTGCTCAGTGGGCAGAAAGCATTTATTTGATTGGTCAGGATGGAGTAAATTTATAGTAGTACTTGCCAACAGTGAATATATAACAACAGCAGTGTGTTGGGAAGAAACTACTGAAGTTGAAATTACCGCCAACAAGCTATGATTTATATTCTCATGAAAACCAAATGATGCTAACTAATTTTGGCTCTGATTTGGTGCATTTATAAGTGATGGTTTTACAGTTGTGGAATGTAACTAAGTGCAATTACTCAAGTACAATTTTAAAGGTATACTTGAGTATTTATACTTTATACTTCTACAAGTGCAGCGCCTGTTCAATACGTGCCTGTTCACAGCAGGCTCATTGCTATGCCACTGGCAATTTTCACGTCAGTTTAAAAAAAGAACACTTAACACGCACAAATACACACACACACACACACACACACACACACACACACACACACACACACACACACACACACACACACACACACACACACACACACACACACAAACAAATCACCATCAGATTAGCTCGTATGGAATCAGCATGCAGCATCAGCAATCCATTGACAGAGGAGCACCTCCTGCTGTTTGGGTAACAGTGACAGGAAGAATACACACATCGTGAAATTCAAAAACATACTGTGAGAAACAAAAGGAGAGGAGAGAAACGAGAGGAGAGGAGAGGAGAGGAGAGGAGAGTCTGATGTGATACAGTATGACTCAGGGCTATGAAGTCAGAGTGGGTTTATGCAGAGATTAAAGGATTGAAGAACAAGGGAGAGGAAGCGTGGGCAGACAGATAGAGAGTCGACTAAGTCCGGTCGCCCGCTGGAAAGAAACACAGCGCTGTTACTCATCAAAATAAACTGTAATCAACGTTATATGCAATAACACCTCTGGATGATGAAGTGATCAATACATTCAGCGCCGTTTATTATCTCAGCGGGGAAACATAAACCTCAACTAATTTCTTAGAGTGTGAGGAGTAAACGGAGGGACGTCTGTGTCCTCTGAGGCGGCTGCCTCGTGGTGAATGAGGCTGTCCCGTAAGCAGACAGTGTCAGAATGCATCTTCACCACAGCTACTCTGTCCATCAATGTCCTGTAAAAGTGTCCTTGAGCAAGACGCTAAACCCCTCCCGTTTACCTCAGATTGAATTGGCAAGAATGGACCTTCAAAATCTATTTGAAAAAGCAATTTCACCTGCTGTTAAATTTGGAAATTGTTCATTTCATATCCGCTCTCGTCCACTTTATTTTCTGCAGCAGTTGGCAGCTGTTTTTAACTAAAAAGCTCCAACTACCCACTGTACACTACTTGCTCAGCACCAAGCAGCAGGCAGACAGACACACACAGTTAGTGCCTACAGTGGTTAATGTTGGACTTTCGCCAGGTGGACAGAAACACAACTCCAAATAAAAGCTAAAGTCTCTCTGTCTTCTGTCTCCATATGGTCTGACTCTGTTGATTGGGGTCACCAGATCCAACGAATGCTGGATGACACCAGCCTGATAGATCCCATGTCACACACACACACACTGAGATGCATGCACACACAAATGCATCTATCTCTGCAGTGGTGGTGTTAATTAGAGTTGTGCATAAATGAAGGCCAATGTACTCCACCTCATTCTTGGGGTCAATTAGCTGTGACAGCAAGAGCTACACAATCCTAAGACCCAATTAATAAGAGGATTTACTTGCTATCACACCGACTGGATATAATTATATTGAAACATTTTGTGTTATGGTTGAGTGCTGGTTGGCAGATGCTACTGCTACCTTCGGCTCTCAGAAGGGACCGCTGTTAATCGTGTGGTTACGTCTGTGGCACTTTAAGCGGCATCAGCCGCTGTTGTTTAAGACGGTCTATGTGTTTTTTCGTGCTTCTGAAATACTCTACATACTATTAGACGGATAAACTCTTGCTTCAGTCTTTACTAGATATCGATTCCCTGCAGGAAATCCCAAACTGCTGAAAAGAATCTCACCACCATCTGACAATCAGACCACATAAATCCCCAGCATGTGTGATCAGAAGGCAGGACAGGATGGAAACACCAACCGCCGCATTGTCCACAAGGCAGGCCCAATAAATCTTGTAAGCTCGCATGTTCACACATAGCGGGAGATGAGATGAAGAACAGACGAGCAAAACACCTCAGGGAGACGCAAACTGTCAACCTGACCAAACAGCACTTCATCATCACACGTTCCAGGAGATTAAATTACAGACATGCAATCCAAATGTGAATCATTCTGTCAACAGAAATGGTGAATTTGGACTTTTGGGAATTAGACTGAATACATGAAGATGAGCTGTCAGAAGGCAAATACAGGTGCCTCTTTGAGAAAAGTCTATGAAATATATCTACACACTTAACCTTTAAAATAGAAAATAACAAAAATCAAACATGTGAAACAGTCTCAGCAGCAAAGTGGCTTTGGCTTTCATCTACATGTAGATGATACATGAATGAAAACACAGGAATAGCCAGCTGCCATTTAAATGCTCATGTGTTGTTCTGTATCTACTCATCTCGCAGTCTCTGAAAACTATTCATAATCAACATCACAACACTCGAGAGACTGTTTCTTCATGTTTGGTCTTGACTCGGCTCACAGGGTTTTGTTGAATAAGTTCATATTTGCCAGTTCGTCTTCAGAGAGGATGTGTGATCCAGACAGAAATACAACCCTGTTAATTAACGTCATCAAACACACTTCTTTTTTAGCTCCAACACCCTGCTTCACACACACACACACACACACACACACACACACACACACACACACACACACACACACACACACACACACACACACACAGACACACCTACGCACACACATGCACACATCACAGTCTGTTCTTTTCACCTCTAGACACGCATGACACAGCCATGATATGCCGTCCCTTTAAAGCCATAGTTCAGGTTGCATATGTGGCTAATAATAGATATATCTAATCAATGCACACACACATACATGCACACACACACACACACGCACACACACACACACACACACACACACACACACACACACACTAACCTTGGGTTGACTTTACAAGTCTGCAATGCTAATCTCCCTGCAATACTTGACAAAAAACATCAACAAGATTTCTCAGCAGGATGCAAGTATTTTCTGTGCAGGAGTGGGTGGATGATCTGTGAGTTTTTCCTCTAACCAGTAATGCAAATGGAGGCGACTGACACCTGGAAGAGTTGAAGACTTGGAAGGAGAGGAGGAGACCTCTATTTTTGGAGACGGCATGGTGTCCCAGGAGAGACGGCCGCTGTGGGCTCCCCTTCTCAGAAGGCAGACATTTGAGAAATTTTGCAAGAGACGAGCAGCAAGAGGTGTCAGTCAGAGTAAACATAAGGATTCATATTTTGGGGCCTTGCTTATGCAAAACAGTCGGTTTAAATCGACATATTCAAGTGGCTGAGATGTAACAGCCAAAATGTGAAGACTGAGTGACCTCCACTGATTTACTGAACGCCTGCAGAGAGCATCACGGTGAATGTAACAAAAAAAAGAAAAAAAGAAGTCAGCCCATTTCTCCCACATCCAGGCTTTTCTGTTGCTGTGACAACAACAAGTCCAAAAGGAGGCAACCTTGGACGCCGGACAGCTTTGTGTCGATGTAACACTGGCTTTCTCCTGAAGGCTGTCAGCTTTACAGAGCACCAACACCGACTCACACCTCACATCAATTCAGTCTATAGTTAACTAATCATACCTATCTGTGGTCAAACTGTTTTAATCCAGAATTTGATTATCAGAACCAGCTAACCTGCTGCTAATGGAAGACAGCAAATTTCTCTCAGAATCAGAATCAGAACCGTTTATTGGGTGAAATAAGCTAAATCTAGTTGAGAGCAAACCGTTTCTGAAATGCCACAGTAGAGTTTAGACCCTGGGTGGCTGAATAATGATGAGTTCAAGAAGTGTAGAGGAGGTTAACCTGAACAAAAATACCTTCACCTCTCTGTTTTTGCATTTTTGGCAGACAGGACATAGGCCTATGTCAGGATCAGGGTTGTAGCCAAGATTCGAGTCCACGCCAACATCCCTCCTGTTCCGATTCCAAATTTGGACATGACACTAATGAGGTCAAATTATTTATTTTATCATATTTTATTAATTCTGTTAACTGTTCAGTTTCTGTAAATTTGTATTCCCTGACATGAAGGTTTAAATGCTGTTTGAACGCTTTCACACTGCCAGGAATAAGATTTGGGGTTCTGAATAATTTATTTCCTTTTAGTCCAAAGCTTTTTCAATTTAAATATGATGAGTCAAAAAATACTATCAGCTTTAAAACATCCACCACAAACTCAGATATCGCCAGGTACACAAGGGCATGACCTCAGTGCACTCAGCTAGAAGAGATGTGTCAATAAAATACACATTATTTGGGTCAACAGCATTTTCACACATTTCAGCCCACAATGTGTTAACTGTGTCTGGATGGATTGACACAGTTCACGTGTTCTCTCCAGAGGGGGGGCAGATTTGTTTATTAAGATTAATACACATGTAAATGTGTTTGAAATGATAGCTTAAACAATCATTAAAACGATTCAAAAACATGAAATAAAGAGACAACCACAAAGACAACTAATATGGCAGAAAATATAGAAATTTCAAAGGACTAACTAACAGCTGTTTCTTGTCAGCCAATCACGGCAGCCATCTTGTTCCTCACGCTGCGTCTCGCTGCTCTTTCTTTTCTTAGCTGTCTGTCTGTCTGTCTGTAGGGGAACGTCGCTGACATGGAGACGCAACGTAAGTTACGTTTTTCTTTGAGTGAAAAAATGAAACAATTTTCTAAAATTTGGTGTCTCTGCAGCCACGAGCTAATATTAATTGGCCACGTGCTGAGCACCTCGGATGCTCTGGGCCTTGTCTCGACAGGCGTGTGCGGTGCGCGCGATCACGTGACTGTCACAAATGGTAATCATTGCACTATTTTAAAGGCACGCGAGTATAAACAAAGCTTTAGTGCACGAAGTGCAGTCTGTGATTATGTAATGTTCTGGTTCCCGCTCCTCGGGCCGGTTTCCAACTGTTTTCATAAATTGGACTTTCGGATCGAATTGATCAAATTCTGATAGTAAAACAAGCCATTTAGATAATTTAGCAATCCACTCCCTATGTGCATATGTAGAGAGCTTGTCATCAAACAAGTTTTGTCACTTTTGCAGGGTCGACAAAAATGGTAGCAGAGTCTGTTTTTGATAAAGAAGAAGTATGTTGGAGATAACGCATGCGTCTACATTATGAATGATATTCTTGAGGGTGTATCCTCTTTTGAGATAATGTTACACTACATTTAGGAAGTGGTTAATTAAATGATTTCCAGTTTTGACTGAGTATGGAAATCCGAGTGTTATTCTCAATCTGAGAACTTATAAAAATACAGTTAAGCAGACTGCTTCACAAATGTGGTGCCTTTAGCAGGTTTTACCCTTTAGTTGGGGATCTTGTTGACGTGAGAACAACCCTAACAACAATCTGTCTCCCTCCATTTTAAATGCTTATTAATACGTTTATCACAGAAAGGTGTAGAATTAACACAATAACTCTTTCCAATTTTCCATTACACATAAACAACACGTGTTGAAATTTCACATTTGTATGTTCACTTACCTGACACAATTTCTGTTTTAAAATTGCAGAAATTGTGTAAAAAAGCAATGTGTTGAAATTACATTTTTATCTGTTTTGTCAAAATCAACACGCGTTGTCCCTGAACACTCACTCGACGTGTTACCATTCTTCACAACATTTTGACAACTCTAGTTTGCTACTCTGTGACAAAATGATAATTATCACGAAGACAAGAATTTACCGTAAACATCCAATCAATTAAAATGATTGGCTTGCAGTCTTGTTTATGTTGCTTAATTTGTTTTTTAAAAAAGGCCAAGAATCTTTTTTTCTTTTTACTGCTCTGTTTGGTCATAACATGTATTATGTATGATGAATGCTCGCATTTTACACTAAAATTAGACAATTTACCATAAATAAGCGAATAAATGAAGGAGTAATAGTAAGACAAATGACAGCAAAATGTGTCAAGAAGTTATTTTCAAAGAAATGGAGCTACAATACATTAAAGCTAAGGTTTACTCAGTGTGTTCACATCACAGGTGAGTCACACACACACACACACACACACACACACACACACACACACACACACACACACACACACACACACACACACACACACACACACAGGTGGTTTGGCACAAGATAAAACCAAACACTTTTCACCCTGAAAAAGCTGTCAGACAGGCACCCAAGGGTACTGCATCATTCACTCTCCACACTGGTGAGTCCATCATCTGAAGTCAGTTAAAAGAGCCTGTGGCTGAGTTTTTGTGTTTAGTATGACATCTTGTGGTGGAAATTAGCGTTTCAGCTACAATCCTTTAGGATTTTATGACAGCAGTATTAAAGCACATGGTGTATTTCATAATAAGTTAAATGGTTGGGTATAGCAAGCTATGCCTTTCACAAATGTTCTGAATACCTTCACTGTAGTAAATTGCTGTAAATGTACGGTGGATTTACAACAGCATTTTACAGTATTTCATAATAACGGTAACATACTGTTAAATGTTCATCCTTCGCATGTAAATTAACAGTTAACACCGTCAGTTAACCATAGCGGCAGATAACCCTAATTTATCAGCGTAATACAGTATGTTGTGGTGGAAATACACTTCCATAAGTTCAGTGAGTCACTATCATCAATATCGTACTGTTGATTGTAGGCTAATGTTTCTGTATGATGATAACATATTTTTATTAATCAAACTGCTCAAAGCCCACTAATCATGTTTGAGTGACGAGATGTGAGCGACTGGTCCTGAACGTGACTTTGGACTTCCTTCTGAGCACAGCCATGTGGAGATCAACCGAGGAGCCAAGGTAAAGTTACGCTTATCACCATAAACTGACAGAGTCCAGTATTGTTTAGTCTTCATGATTATTGAACTGTTATCATCTCAAAAAAATTTTCATTACATCAGGTTGCTAGAATTGTCGAAGCAAGCTCTGTAACGTCAGCTAGTTCGAGCTCAAGTAGCTGTAGTAACGTTAACTTACAGCATAGCCAGCAAAGTTAACGTTAGTAAAGTTAATTGCCAATTAGAGTGTGAGGATGCAACGTTGATTACCTAACTGTGTTTATTTGTGCTAATATAGAGCCCACTGTAGAACTGCAAACCAGAAGGAACGGGATGTTCAAAATGGAGAGGAGACCTGGAGTTGTCAAAGTGTGTCTCTTAGAAGATGAAGAAGTGAGACAGTCAAATCTTCTCTCACTGTTCGCTCTCTTTCCTCCTTCTCTTCCCTTTCTCCTTTTTACTGCCATGTAGTTCATGTAGGTCACATTTACATGTGTAAAATGTCTGTGTCATTTATTTTTTTCTCAACATGCAGTGGCTCTTCAGTTTTGTAAGACAAATGTTCCCAATATTTGTCTTACAAAGTCAGCTGATGATTGAGGACTTGTAATAAACTACAGCACTATTGTATATGAATTATTGTGTTTATTACTAATAGTTGTGGGGAATTAAATGCAAAAGTAGAAGATTTTATTACCCGTTGTAAATAAACGGTAAAATGTTGGTATATACTGTAAAATTACTGTGAAACCCACTTATTCTACTATTGTAATACGATAAGATACCATTAACATAAATTACAGAAGCTGCTTCGTAAAATAACAGTAAATTACTGTGTCTCTGCTGCCGGTATTTAATTGTTGTTTTAGGGTGAAATTGTTATGGAAGCCCATTCCCGCCAGCAAAAAAAATAATAATAAGATCACCAAAAAAAAAAAAAAAATTAATTCACAAAAAAAAAAAAAAAAAAAAATATATATATATATATATATATATATATTTTTTTTTTTTTACTTTTTCTCTGTCAGCAAAAAAGAAAAAAAAAGAAGATGTTTCCACTTGCTGTTTATTGGTCGCCACCTCAGCCACATTGGTTTAATTCTTTATACTCCAGAGCTGCTTCTTGCTTAACATTCTATTCAAGGGTGCGTTTGCTCAGTACAATCCATGTGAAACATCATCTGTATTTCATGTGTTGTAAAGCCACGTTTTAAAGAAGTCTTCAATGTACTCACAATCCATTCATATGTCATAGCTGCTTCTATGACTGTTGTGTTAAAGTATCTCATAATTTCGACTTTCTATAGCAACTGGAAAAATCTGGTCAGTGTTATGGTTACAGATGGATGCACCAAAAGTTTTTTGTTTTTTTTTGCTGGTGGAAAAAAAGTAAAATAAAAAAAAATGAAAAAATTATTAGAATTATTATTATTTATTTTGTGGGTGGATTTTTTCATTTTTTTTGTGAATTACATTTTTTTATTTTTAAGTTACTATTTCTTTTTTTTAATTTTTTTGTGATCTTTTTTTTTTTTTTTTGCTCCGGAAATGGGCTTCCATAAATTGTTGAGAGAATTGATTAATAGACAATCAAATGACACAAACGTTTTTTAAAACGACATTAATGTAACTCATTACAAAATTACATTAATGTAATTAGTGTTCTCAAAATCTCACTCTTGAATTACAAAAGATATTCGAGCTAAAAAGACAGTAAATTGCTGAAACGCGTAGCTTGCAGTTAAATTCAATATACATAAATAAAGTCTTTCTGCATGCCTTTCATTTGTGTTATAAATATCACTCACAATCTCTAACACTCCAGCTATTTGTATATCCATATTTATAGGCTCAAAACTCAAATCAATTGTGTTTTTTTAAGACAAAATGTATTTAAAATATGTTAATATGTATTTTTTATTTCCAATAAAGATGGCAAATGAATGCATTGGGGTTACTAAAGTAAACTCTTAAGAGTCAGTTGTATGAAAAGATTGTAATCTAAACATGAAGTTTACTGCCTAAGAAACTCGTCTTTAATTGCCTATTTAATGGCTATTTAATGATAAACTATCTCAAAATAATGAGATACTCAGTCAAAATGAGAATGTTTGTCATTATTTTGAGACACCAAGTTAAAATATTGAGAAACTAATTCATTATTTTTGATATAGTTTCTCATTGTTATGATTTACAGGATCTTTTTTCCAACAGAGTGTCTGAAATGGGCTTCCGTATGTAAATGTACAGCAGTCATCGACTTGAGAACAAATGTGGGCTTGCTCTGTGGTGGATGTTGGGAAATGTAGTCTCAAGGCTTTGTAAGCGTCACCATATCCTAAACATCTAAAAGAGAACAAAGTGTTAATACGAATATCGAACTGGTTTAAAATACATAAAACACTAGACTATGAAAATGTGGTGACACTTTGCTCTGGATTTCTTCACGATTGCCCCAAATCAAAAGGAACTACATAAAACTGACTTCAAATCCCAGAGTGCTTTGAGAGCTCCTTCTGGTAGTTGTAGTCCACACATCAGGCTCGTTTCCGTGTATCTACCTTTCGTTACTGTTAGGTGGTGGAATCTGCTCTGTAAAGACAAACACATGTGGAATTTTTGATCAGGTAGGACAAACGTTGTATTCTGCCGGCTCCCGCCAATTGAACCTGTCGACGTGATTAAAGATTTCAGTTTATTTCTTACGTTCAGTCCTTGTTTTGCCCGTTAATGTTTAAGCTACAACCAGTGTGCAAAATCAGCGCCTACATGGCGATGCATTTCCTTTTGTTCAGCTAGCTTAATGTGTTGAAATGCACGAGTCAAATCCTCAGAAATGTTACTCATGTAACATAAACAGTTACTGAACGTATCTATTGACGTTGGCTACCTGGCTGTTAACTATGTTAGGCTCTCTGTAGACACACATTCCTCACGACACTCGACACGTCGACATTTATTCAGCTTGTCTTGGTAAAGTTACACATGTTTTGCTCTACCGTTAGCTGTATAAATATATAACCTGTAACGCTAGTCTATATTAGCATTGAGCTACGTTAGTTAGCATTACACGTTGTTTACATCCGGTAATGCGGGTCTGTTGGCTCATTTGCATGGTTGTGGTTGACATAGTTCAGGGCAGCAGACCTGCTGAGTAACATTAAATAAACTTAACACTATTTTAATTCATATTTATTAAGGTTAGAGAAGAATTTGAGCGTCCCAGCTGGTCATATTGGCTAACTGAACTGTCTTGTGTCTCGCAGGCTTGTGTGACTTTATGGAAACATGTCAAAGAAACGGGGCAGGTAGGATCACACAGTCTGATACAACTCTTTGACCCAGATGTGTTGTATGACTGTACTTTTATATGCACGTAGCTCTACACAGCAGGAGATATTTTTACTGTGGTCTGTGACTCCTCTTCAACAAATATTACTTCTAACATTAACTTTATTCCAAGTGTTTCCAGTTTTCCTCTTAAATTCAATTCACAGCCTAGTGGCTTTAAACTTAATATTATTCTCAAACTGTTTATGTGCTTGCTTATTTCAGCTCTTAAAGATCACATCACATTTACATTGAGTACAATGAATAGGTGTTTGTAATACATACTTTTTTGTTCAAATATATGTGGAGTCTAATGCATTGCCACATCATAACCACTACAAATACTATTGTATTTAGTCTGACTAGTCCTACCTATGGATTAACAAACATTGTAGCTGTGATTTGACAGCACCATTGGCTCAGATAAAGCTATATTAGTAATGGCGTGTGTAAACACACTAATGTAAGGTTTCATCAGTGGGAAGATGACTAAACAAGCTGTAGCATGACATATGTGAATATTAAATATATGACGGGCATAAACCCGTGTGTGCATTTTTAACAGTTCACTATTTGGGGCAACAGGACCCATTTGGTACCCTGGATGTTTGAAAAAGGCCTTTAGGTCTACAACAGTTCCACACTTACCTCACTCCCTCTACGTTCATAGGAAGCGTAGCAGTAGAGAGCTGAGTGAGAGCTCGGCGCCGACCCTTAACCCAGACCCTGACAACCTGCTCGGCCGAAGGATTCAGCACAGCTGGAGGGAGAAGGGTAACGTGACCAAGTGGAAAGGCACCGTTCTGGAGCGCCTGACTGTGAACAGCTCCCTCTACATGGTCAAATATGATGGCTTTGACTGTGTGTATGGCATTGAGCTCTTCAAAGACAACCGGGTGTCCAACCTGCAGGTGTTGACAGAGAAAGTCGGTGAGTGTGACGACGTCTATCTCTAATTATAGACATATTTTGTATTTTTCTCATTCTCTTCTAGTGTGGTAAATATCGTTGCTAACGCTAACTACACAGTTCTTCTATTGTTGTGGCTGACCGAACCATGAAACTCATCACTTACTTTGTGTCTTAGTATGAGTGAATGGGTTTTAGAAAGCAGCAAAATAATTAAGAAAGTGATGGGTTAAAACTTGACAAAAATAACCCTTACAGTGTGAACACTTCAGTCGATACTGGACTTTTTTACGGAGAAGAAGAATTAGTTTTATCTGATATATCAGTCAAACATTTTTCTGGTTAATCTATAACATTTGTCGACTTCAGTGAGCTAATATATAGCTAACATTAAGCAAAACCGATAGTCCGTTAAGGAGTATTTGCAGATTTTATTCGTGCTTTGTCAGCATTGTAAGATAATATATTGAGTGTCCTACTATACTGGGATCTATACAGTTTTCCAGTTACCAGGCATTTCAAAGTGTCTTCTTCCCGCAGTGAACAATAAGATCAAGGTGCCTCCCGGGGCGGAGGAGCTGGTGGGCCGGGCTGTGGAGCATCTGTTTGAGAAGGAGGACGGTGAGAAAAACGAGTGGCGAGGCATGGTGCTGTCCCGAGCCCCCGTCATGACCCACTGGTACTACATCACCTACGAGAAGGACCCGGTGCTCTATATGTACCAGCTGTGGGACGACTATAAGGACGGAGATCTACGTGTCCTGCCCGAATCGGGTAAAGTAACAAGAGATTTAGTGTTTGTATGCATGAAACTGTGAATGTTTCACATTTCACATCCTCTAGGAAAGGTGGGAGGAAGAGGGCAGGACAAATTTACATAGTCAGCATTACGAAACACTCCAATCTGTGTGCCGCCTTCTTTTTTTTCTTTTTTTACCATAATTTTCTGAGTTTCTGCTTGACTCAATAGTCAGAGAGTCCTGTTATGGACACTCGTGCCTCATCATGAAGAGACAATGCTATGTACAAGGAATTAGAAGAGACAAGAAGAAGTGAATGAATAAACTGGAGCAAGCATGTTTGGTAGAAGACAAGGTTCAGCTTCAAACTGCAGATACTTTACTTTCTTAACCTTGCTGTTGTCTTTGCACATTTTTCAACTTGGCTGCTTATTTTATTTTTTTTATTTCTCTGACTTATCTGGCTGTATATTTGTCCGTCAACCCAGAGAACAAACACCTGCTGCCAGCAGACAGGAAGCCAGGTGAGGAGCCAGAGAGCCTTGTGGGTAAACAGGTGGAGTACGTCACGGATAACGGTCTGAAGAGGACGGGCTTGGTCAGCTACCAGGTCCCAGCCAAGCCCACGGTATACTACATCAAATATGACGATGACGTTCACATCCACGTCTATGATCTGGTGAAGACCGCCTAGTACTGACTGTCCCGGATCATCTACAGCTGACGGCTCATCTGTGACCCGACCAGTCGTTACCTGTGAAAGTGTTACAGATTTGAGTTTTCCTCCAGCGGGAGGCATGTGCCGAAGATCAAAAGCCTTGTTTTTTGTTTTGTTTTTTTGGCCTCCTGTGGCTTCTTTCATTCTCACGTCATCAGACATTTAGTTTTTTTGATTCTGAGTGTTTTAAGGCACAATGAGTACGATTTGTCGGTAGCGGTTTGTGAACAACATTCAACGTTGGCCCCTCCTCCCAGGCTCAACAAGGGTTATGGTGCTTACCAGATTCACTCGCCTTTTTAAAACGTCTTTGTTCTCTTGGTATTTCGCATCGCTATTTTGCGGGGGGGGGGTTTGGGCGCTGTGTCTGCCATTTTTGTAGCTTCTTCTTGTTCGCGTGCTTACGATCTGGCACCTGGTCGCTATGTTTTTATGGAGGTTGATGCCCAGAAAGGTCCCAAAATGAAAAGAAAGGAGAAAATACAGGCAAAGGGAAGCAGATACAGACTCCGCCACACACTCCTAATGGGTCATAGGTGATGATTGTGAGGGATTGTTTTTGTTTGAGGAATATCCTACTCATTGTGCCTTTAAGTTGACCTTAATGTATGACTTTTAAGTCCTTTTCAATGTAAATAAAGCAGATGAAATGGAACTTTTGTTTTGGTTAAATCAAACGTGTATATTGCAACTTTCAAACTCCAAAATCATACGTTTTGTAAGCTACACATCAAACTACAAATAATTCAGCTTTCTTACCTTTACCTCTGTGTTTTACTCGCATTTCATTTCACTTTTATATGTCTGTGCTATTTA
Organism: Leptoclinus maculatus; assembly: GCA_032191485.1. NCBI lineage: Eukaryota > Metazoa > Chordata > Actinopteri > Perciformes > Stichaeidae > Leptoclinus > Leptoclinus maculatus. Next base: position 4,807,004 of record JAVDOI010000010.1, read on the forward strand.
TTTCTCCTGGAATATCTGGCTGTGCTGCCGGTAACTTTTTGTTAAAACTTGCCTGCTGTGCTTTACGCGTGTCACTGGGTAGGTCCCAGTTTGTTGAATATAAAAGAAATATTCATTTGACCAGTGTGCTAATTTCACCACCACAGTGAAGTGTTTAGGCATTGATGCGACTTGACTCACATCATGGATATCAAACACAGATCATTATAAAAAGTCATTCATCATATTTCTGTTTCATCATGTAAATTGCAAGTTTTCTACATTATGATAATATATATAAAATACTGATGTTGATGTCGAGTTGTTTCAACGGTGTTTGTGCTACACACTATTTATGTAGTTAAAATTGGCTCCCAACATTGTTTGGGATTTTGGACTGAAGTCTCTTATTATTTGCCAAAAAATGAATGCTGTGATACGAAATATTCAAGCCTCAAAATATTGTTCATTGTGACCCTAAATATGTTTTCTCCTGTTCTGTATATATATAATTGGAGACATTTTTATGAACTTGAAACAAAGCTGCTTGAAAATTATTTCCCTGTTGCGTTATTTTTAAATGCTGTTTCTGTTGTGGATATTTGTTTTCATTCGTGTGAATCAGTTCCACAATAATTGAAAGTGCAATACATTAATTCAATCAAATAGTAAGCACATTTATCAGATTAGCATATTTTTAACCCTGTGATTGTACTGTCTGAGGTGATATCGCCTATTTAATGGCATGCGACACATAACTATAATTAATAATCCAATGCTCTGACCATATGACCTGCAGTTGTATGTCTATCTACACACTGCTGATATAGTGGCACAATTGATCCATTCAGAATGTACATTTATTCGACTTAAATGTAGTCCCTATGTGCATATTGACCTTGTAACTGAACGTGAAATTCCCCTCTTTATAATTACTTTATGAGAGACGTTTGTCCATGATCTCACTTGATGCAGTGAATACTTGACACACAGTGAATTGATGCTCTACGTACATTTTGTACAAAATGTTTAAATGCAGAGCTATTTTTTCTCCAAAGCTACCATCTCCATCTTTAAAATGCAATGCATTTTAGCCTCCGGCTTCCCGAAACACCGTCTTGTGTTATGAACGCTATACACATGACGGTACAAACGGTCTTATATCACATTATGAGACACATATAAAAAGCTACTTACTAACTTAAATCAGTTAACTCCTACAGCTCAGGTGTGACTGTGTTTTTGAGTGTCAAAACAGTTTTAATTGCTTAGGAACAGCTCAGTCAACCTCCCTGCACAAATACATGTAAACAAGAAGAAGCACTGGGAATGAGCGAGTTCATGTGTTTCTTTCCTTTTCATGCTGGTGGCCTGTGTGTGTGGACGGATTGCTTTGACCACGTCAGAAACATAAACAGAAACGACCACCTGTCTTTTTAATTTAGCTTATTAATTAAACATTTGGATTCTGACATTTCACTACCATGATTACCAGTGTGGCAAAAACTGTTGCATGTTTTAAAGGGGCTCAGATAATAATGCTTAAAAACAGACGATTACACATAAAACAAGTGTAGCAAGCAGAATAATCAGTGATGTGTGTCATGCTTTAAAAGGTTAAGTAACTAAGGATTTTGTTTGACTAAACATTTACCCTCTTGCTCAGCTGCTTCACTTTTTGTGCAACCTATTTTAATCAGATTCCTGATTAGCTTCTTTATTTAAAGGCCAATAAAATCAGGGGGACAGAAACTTACACAGTTGATTCAGTTTCAGAATCATCCAAATCTCTTTTTAAACAACAGTAGACACACTGTCTAAGCTAAACATTGCCATAACCCTTATTGATTATTTTGTAATTCTCATAAAGTGGGCTATTACTGAAAAGATGCTGCGCACAAAGGCTGCTATTTTGAAGTGATCAGCTTTCCCTTATTTTCTGAAAGCAGCAGTTATGTGTCAGTTTATGACCCTGCTTAGATATGTGTATTTATTTAATGCCAAGCACAATCTGCCATGAGGTGGAGCTTATGCATCATAAAAGGGTTGACGAGTGTCTGCTCATCAAATGTCAGTCCCACTTTGATGACCAGCAGACATGTTCTCCCCGATTCCTGCTCCACCAGACCACCCATGCAGCCACATGCTGACTACAGACTGCCTCTCCCTCCCCCAGAGCCCCTCCGAGGTGCCAGGGTGCTGGTGACAGGTGCCAGTACAGACTGCGGGGGAACAGTTGGCATACCGTCACGCCAGGCTCGGTGCCCAGATAGTAATGACAACGAGGAGGGAGTACATGCATTACACAAGGTCTGTGCTCTTGAGAATGTGTCTGATGCATTTCGTCACCTGTTGTGCACTTCCTTTCACACAGCCGTTACTATTTTCTAGCATTTTCTTTTTTTTGTGAAAACCATCAGCCTGGACTCGTGGCGACCGCTTTCATTGTTCAGACATGTCTGTGAAACCATCTCTTCTCACAAGGCCGTAGCTTTGACTTTTGATACAGGCAAAACGGGATAAATAAAGCACCATATGTGCCTGGTTATGGCTGTGATGTGTGATTATGTCCTTTGGGGCCCAAAGGACTGGACAGCTATGTAACGTTCTTTATTAACAGAACAATCACTATATAGCCATTCACTGCTGACCACCTCGGTGGTTTTTAAATGTATATAGCTTAATTCAAGATTTTTTTTAATGTTCTTTGGTGCTAGAACCAACAATATATCGACCACCTTTTAATCTCTTTACCAAACTCTGTGAAGCTCTGTGAAGACAGAAACGTCTTAAAGCAAAACTCTATTTATACACTCGTATGAAAAATGAATATATGAAAGGTTGTAGCACAATTTTTGTTACAATATTGCAGGACCTTCTGCGAAAACCTTGAAACTTTGTCTGCATTCTTATTGGCCAATAAACAAATGCACTTGACTCTTTTGTGTTGCTTAGCAACGCAAGCCAGTCCCTGGTTTTTATATATGAAAAACCAGCATGCCGCCAATCTGGAGACCGACAGGGTGCAGTGTGAATGAGACCAGCCACGACGCATATTTAATTAAACGTTGCAAGCTTTTCTGAGTGAAAAAACCCGTCTGTAAGCATAGTCTGTTATTAACGGGGGATAATGCCACGATTGATTTCTACGTGTAGTGTCAGCGGAGATGATTCGTCATTCAAGTCTTACATGTAGCTTTCATGTCAGCTTTGGATTTCAATGATGGTAAATCGAACAATCTTTACCTTGCATTCATCAGACAACATCTAACGTAAATCTAGCGCCTTTTTTTAAGATTGAGCTTTTTTTTCCCGTTTGCGGTGGGCTTGACTTTCTGTTGTAAGCACAGTTTGTCATTCGTAACAAAAATGGGGATCCTGTGAGGTCACTCATGCAGGTATCCTGAGGGAGGAGAGGCAGATCGATTATGTGTGTTTTTAAAAAAACATGTCTGAAGCCTCAGGTCTTTATTTCATTTTCATCCAATCTTTTGAATTTCCCATTTTCTAAGAAATAATTGTGCTCACCTCCACTGGTTTTTATATGTTGAAGCACAGCTGGAAGAATTTGACATAATGCTGAAGCACCGTGATTTGTTGTCTTTTAATTGTACATCTGAGTTACATTATTTCCGGTTTGAGATAAATTTGCTCATATTTGTGAATACGGCATCAGAGCAGAGAGCAGGTTGTGTGAGCTTCTTAGTGAGTAGTGACTGTAGATATATTTATATTTGCTCACGTCTGTTTACTGATATTAATCAAAGCTCCAAATAAAAGACCACAAACTGGCAGCAAAGTGTAAGAAAAAGAAAACTTACAAAAAGGATAGCTACTGTGTATAAGAGACTCATTCCCTAATTACTTCTGATCCTAATGGGCCCTTAGCACTGACACTATGTTAACACTAAATGCTTTCTTCAAAGCATTGCGTTAATCCCCGTGCAGGAAGTCAGGTCAGCCTCCCAACACTTCTTTTAATAATTAGGATGTTTGCCTGTTGGTTCTGTGATATCTTCAACATTTGGTGGCATTACACTTAAGTTGCATGCATTATTCTCACACCACCTTTGTTCACCTGGTCACTCAAAACTCATGTGAAAGAAACTCCCTCTCTATGGGAAGCAAGCGCTATCTGTCCATTACAGAGACTGAGGCAGCCACTGGAGTCCACAGAGGGATTTAGACCCCACTTATTGATGGTTGATGTGTATTTCTTCCTCTAAGTTCAAAGTGTTGGACATAGTAGAGCGTTAAGTAAAGCTTTCTGACGCAGGCCATCTTATCTAACAGGAGTAGTATGTTTGAGTGCAGAATGAAGATAGTAGGACACGAGCCCAGGAAAGACCAGTGTTTTTTTCTTCCTCTATGGTATTTTCTCAGCACCTGGTGTGTGACGTATATAGTGCACGTGTTCATTTAATGCTGTCATGTTGATGCTGACGTGAGGAAATGCAGAAATACACGTAAAGGTTTTACATTCAGGTTTTATTTCCCCAATAAAAGAACGCTAGATATAAAGTCAAATGCAGATTAATTAATGAACAATTACATTATTACTAAACTATTTTGTACAAAATGTGCTGATGTATGCCATTATTACGGTTTCTCCCAGAAGTGTTGGAGCTGCTTTCATTGTTTGTAAATCTGTTTCATGAAAAATAAAGGCCCAGTCACAGGGGCGTGCAGGCAGAGATACATCAGAACATTTTAAGTGCAGGTTACATATTGTTGAAGCTGATTAAACGGGAAACCTCCGTTACACTTCCAACATTGAAATGTGAACACATTCTGAATTGAAGAGCCCTTGCAGGTCGAGGCTGACGTGGACTGAAGAGCACTGCTTGTGCTGAGAGGTAGACTGGGACTTGTTGTTCTTTGATCAGCTTCACAACAAAATCACTAGTCTTCCACTCAGCATCACCAACACTTTCCCCAAAGCATCCTCTCCTTTTTGTTTGGAGCTCCACATCCACTGCTTCAATCTGCATTAAAAGAAAAAGAGTTGTAACACCACAGGACATACATAAGTTGGTGTCTTCCCTCCCCTGTTAAAACATGATATATCGATTCCGCACACCCAGAGCATTTCAGGATATGCATGTGTCTCAGGTGTTGCAGAGCACCCAGCGGCCAGTGGTGTGTTGACAGGTGGTGAACTTCAAATGTCGGAGATGGAAACACTACATGCAATTCCCATCTCTGTGTTTTCCTCAACCCGTTTCTCTCTGAAGCCTGTTGACATTCCATCCCTCCTTTGTTGTTGTAATGCCAACCTTTCAGCTCCTCTCAAAAGAGGGAGACCGGAGGAGGAGGAGGGGAGGAACAGAGAGGATCACAGCACTTACAATAAACGTTGTTCACCATATGCAACGAACAGAAGCCCCAAGCTGTGCACAATTTGCAATTACACCCCATTTAGAATGAGAAAATGGAAATGTGAACGCAGGCCGTCAACTCAGTGATATGTGCTGTCTTTCCAATAAGTCTCATTTGGACTGGAAGAGGAAGAGGCAGAGAAAAGAGACAGACGGATTGTCCTGCATCTCCAGTATGTTTCTGAGCTGGTAGCTATGCAACAAGACTGGGAGTCAGTGGAAGAGGGGGATGGGAAGATGGGGACAGTTTAGTGAGAGGAAGGAAGGAAGCAAGGAAGGAGGGAAAGGGGGGTCTGTGAGTGTAAACTAGAGAAAAGAGGAGTGCTGAGCAGAGACAACACTCTATTTAGACCAAGAGGAGATAATCAATAATATTCACAAGAGTCATTTTGATGTAGCGTTGATTAAAAACAATTGACTTATTTTGCTTCACATTCAAGCATCTGCCTCTCAAAAATCCTCCATTTAGTTTCCAAGCAGCAGGGACATTTGAATGCTGACCATTAGATTGTGTTAATATTCACAGGACACGTTGACATGATTTAAAATGTGAGCTATAAAAGCGAGGAATAAACCTGTTACTCAGTCCAGATGATCGCAGCTAAAGAGAAACGAGCCCTTCGACGTGGGAGCTGTCCAGTGTCTCGGTGCTGAATGACGCCCTACTTCCTTCCACGTCCATCTCCTTCCTCAGCATCTCGGCCCGGGAAAAAAAAAGAAAAAAGAAAAAACATGCCACCTGTTGCTGCACCGAAGTTTTCTCTCAGGAGGTTGGAAAGCCAACAGACCTCTGCTATGTGACACATTTAATGTGCAGCGGCGCTGCTCCTCGTCTAAAAGTAAGGTCACATATCTTTTTTTTTTCTCTCTCTCTCTCTCTCTCAAATCACGGCAACATGACGACATGATAAACATTCCCTCCATCTCCCAGGCGAGGCAGGAAGAGGAGGCAGGGATTGTCATTTAATTTCCAGTAGACGCCGTCGGGATTTAAACAGCTATTCGTGTTTTCCTTTTATGACTCGGAGGCTTTTTTTTTTTTTGCTTCATCATATTTGTTTTTCAATCCTGAAGTGCAAAAGAAAAAAAGAGGAAATGTTGTGGAGCGAGAGACAATGCAAACATATTAATATTTGGCAATGTAATAGCCTATAACATTGCATTCGCTTAATATAAGCAGCAGGACAAAGGCTGTAAGTGCTGGACTTACCGTGTGTCGATGAAAACAACAGGTGACGCCGACACAATGTTGTGCCGCGTGGGCTGGATGAGTAGACACGGCTGCGTCTCTTGGACTGTTTTTTTCTGTTGAAATCAGCCACGATCTGGGGCTGTTGCGCCCTCCCATCTGAGCTCCGTGTACTGGTTAACGTGATGTTACTGGGTAGGCTGGGGGAAGATGGATCAGCGTGTTTATATATACGTCTGCTGCCCGGAGAAGACAGCGAGGAGGCGGGACGAGGTGGAGTGACGACTGCAAGGGGAGGCCAATTGACGCTGATTTTTTTTTCTCCTCCAGACCTTGTTAAGGGTGCGGCCCAAAACCAGCAGCCAAATTATATTATATGAAGGCTCTAATGCATATGAATAAAACATGTGGGGGGTTTATGCATGTCGATGGAGCATACCTTTCTATTTATGGACTGATGGTTAAATCAATGCCGTTTTCTAACTTTAAATTAGCGCGTAAATTTTAATCTGATCGAAGAAAAATCTCACACACACACACACACACACACACACACACACACACACACACACACACACACACACACACACACACACACACACACACACACAGACATAAATACAAATTCAATTGAAATGTGTCCCAAGAGTGCGAAATACTGAGCACCGTGGGGTGAGGAGCTCAGAAGTAATTGAATTAAACCTGAATTGTGCAGATCAAGATTATGTATCAAATTAATTGGTGCGGGAAACAACAAGAGTGACGTGTACCTTAAGGGCAGTGGAAATTGTAATTGGTAAAATTAATTGCTTTGGAAAAAAACGGCTGGGCTGAATACAATTTAATTTATCATCATGTGCAGAAACACATTGAGTTGTACATGTTTAGTTTGAGCCCAATTTATCTTTATTTATCTTAACATAGCTGTTCGCTTTTAGCTCACATAAAACACAAACATCACACACAGTAACCACATTGGAACATAAGACAAGTGGGAAAAAACTTTAAATGGCCATAGTCAACCATAAAACCTTCATGCAACCTTCAATAATAATAAATGGTTAAACAAGCATTCCCAAGAGGATCCATCCTCATCACAAACCAACTATGATGTATACCATTGTATGCATGAAAACTGCTAAACAACGATGACCTATGTGCTGATGAAATTTAAACTTTTCTGGTCTATGTAAGGATTGGATTATCTCCTCGTGAATTAGAATTCACAACTATAATAATTGTCAGCAAGCTATGTTATTAAGAAGCTATGTCAGCATATCGACACTTAGATGGCATCTGCCTTATGAAGGTATGAGGAACCAAAATGAAAGGCTGTCACCATGCAGCAATGACTTGAAATCCAATACAAAAGAAACCTGTTAATAACTCCATGTGAGTCTAATGGTTACGCGTTGCCAAGTCTACATTTTAGAGCTCCATCTAACAACTGTTTCCACTTTGACTAGAAAATATCAAAAATGATTCTTAAATTCTCTTCACAACTTACCAAAGTCCTCCGGGGTGTTTTGAAATCATGTTTTCAGTATTCAGTAAAATGCAGAGAAAATTATATTTGCAAAGCTGTGCATTTTTATTTGCAAGGACTGAAACTGGAACCCATTTATTTTATCTAAGGAACCTCTGTATGTTTGTACATCCTTAGCATAAAGTAAGAACCACTCATCTGATCTACTTCACACAACGTGGTGTACTGCTGAGGACCAAAGGGAGTGCCTTGTTGAATTTGGTTATATTTGGACACAGGACACGTTCAATGTTAATACACTTTGAATAAACCGGGGGAACAGGGGCGGACTTTCAGGGCTTTGCACGCTCGAGCATGTCGTCAGCGGCGTGCAGACGCTCATTGAATGAAGTTCACTTTGGCTGCTGGATGCTGGATAACTTTACTTCTCTGGAGTCAAGGAGCACGAGCAGATAGCCTACACAGGAAACCTTTTATAGAGTCTATAGTTTTCACCATACTAATTTAGTAGAGTAATAACTTTGCCCCCGGCAGCATAAGCCGGGCTCGGCCGCCTGTGCCACTGGCTAGCTAATCGCGTCTGCACTTCGCTCATACTAAGATTACCGTTTACAATCATATACTGTATTCACACAATCCCGAGCCACGACATCGTCGCAGAAGCGTGTAGCACCCACCCTCATGCTAACACTGTTATCTCTGTCAGCACTGATCCTGCGGTTAGCACCGTTAGCTGGCTGACCGTCGCCATGTTTTGAGCCATGTGCGGAGGCAATCCGAGCCAGGACTGACTGAATCATATACTCTGAATTCAGTTCATAACTTAGTTAATTGTAAAACCATGTGTTTCTGACCACAATTAACCGTGACGTGGGTGTATTTTGGGGCGGATTTAGTGATTTGGGGACCCAGGCAAACGCCCTCTTGCTTGACTTTTCACCCTTTCTCTGACTGGGAATGTTGCTATTTGCAGCCGTAGAAGAAGTTCTCTAAACTTTCTTTCCTTAGTAGAATTATTGATTATTATTAGTAAAACTATTAATACCACACAGTTCAAATTTTCACTTCAGTTGAAGAGTGAAAGAGAGGCATTATCAGCACAAATGTACTTACATTTACTCAATGCCTGTTCAAGGTGGAGCTTTTGTTTCTAATATAAAACTGGGTAGTTTAATAAATAATAATAAATCATATTATTGATCATTAATCATTGATATATTTTGTATTAGTAGTATGTCTTCCTCTGAAGTAAAAGCACACAGTATAGTATACAGTTGAGTTGCATATTTTTAAAGTGCTTTGCGGGGCTTTTGTAAGTTATTTCGGGGTATGAGTTAGAATCGTAACATTATTCAATAGTTTTCATATCTAAACATCATAATCTATAGCTGTTGGGGGGCCTTTTAATTCTGGGCACCAGGCAGTTGCCTACATTGCCTAACGGTTAAGTGTGGGCCTAGTGTTTTTTTTCCCCGTGGACCAGAATGTATTTCATTAGTGTATGACTTGAATCACTCTCATGAATTCAGCACCGCACTAGTATTAATCAATTAATTGAGCAGTCATCACAGCAGGGCTCGTCATAGTTGGGCTGTGGAGGAACACCCTATCAACCCCAAGTTTATGAATGCAATGGAGCTGCTGGGGTGATGAGTGACTAGTGTCTATTTATGAATAAGGCGCATGAGTGACCCCCCCCCCCCCCCCTCCTGTGTTCTGAAAAAATTACAAAAGAAGCCTGGGTGGCTGCAGCCATTAGTTCTCACAAAAGCCTTGTTCCTTTGATACCTCTGCAGGCAGTTTATCAATACAACTCAGGAGCCTGGCTTATGGAGGAACCTGGGGGAAGATCCTGCTCTCTGTGTTGTGAGGCTTTAGCTGTATAGCGAACATCACACTCCGTGCCTCTTGATAGAAACATCAGGAGGTAGGATTATGCATATTAGCAATCCCTGTCTGTCCTACCCTCTGCTTTCAGGGCTTATTGTTAACATCTGCCCACCAAGAGCCTCAGATGAGCTGGAAGACTGTGTTCAATGTCTTCCATTCAGATGATTTATCCGATCGCTATAATGGACTATGCATGTTATTTAGATGACATTATAATGGAGTCTGAAGGAGAGAAAAGCTCAGGCTCTCTGGCGTTGAGAGGAGCTGAGTCACAGAGGACTACAGCACCTGATCTTCATCACACTGAAAAAGACTTTACAAAAAAGACCTTTCGTTTTTTCAGTCCATCTTATTAATAGCCAGCCAGTATTCAGTATTAGCTTTATTTAGTATTAGATTTAGCTATACAGGCTAATTTTCCTCTGTAGTCCCTGGCAGGTTGACGTCATTAAACACACAAAACCTCATAAAGAGGGAGTTTGGTTAGACCACACGGCACAAGCAGAGGTGAAGGAGTTTCGGGAGGCGGTGGGCATTCATTATTTTTCGGGCTCTGGGTGAAATTAGTATGGGCTGGACTGGTAATATGAACATTTTCAGACTTGCAGTGAACAAGGTGAGGGAAGCCACAGGATGTTTTGCAGCCATTAAAAACTCTAATTGTCCATGCGTAACTGAGGACACAATGAAACCAGATACAATTTGTTGGGATGTTTCACTTTCTGCATAGCGTGTTATAAAGACAGTCAACGGGGCAGGATACTCCTCCAGTGAGTGTTAAACCTAATTCTCACCTTCAATGTGCTGTGGTTAAGGCTGATAGTATGGGTGTGGTAGCAGCAGTGTAGTGTCTGCTCATAGGATGGCTCCCTCTGGTGTCCACTTTGAAACCTTTGGAAAAACAGATCAATTGGGTGGAGAAAAAAACCCAATGAAGACAGATTGTTCTGCACAAAATGTACAACATGTGAATCATACGCTACGGCTTTCACAATCACTAGAACCCATAACTTCACAGTAGAATGCTACCACTAACAGATAGATGTGAAGTTCTCTCCGTGCTCTTAAATGGTAGGCCATAATTCAGATGAACTTCTTTTGGGATCTTCTGAAATTGAATTGAAACGTGATATTCTGTGGGTTTTTTTTATTGTCAGCAAATCCCATGAAAAGAATAAAACCAGCAATGCTTTAGTCCCTCTGTACTTTTCTGAGTTCTCTAGCCTGCGTGTGGCATTCAGCCTCAAGCCCATTGGTTCCTTCCCAAGATGTTAATCGTTAAAAATTGGGAACAAATATGTAGTTTCTTTTCTTTTTGAAAAAGGCAAATCATTTCATACAACAGCTGGGCACAGTAGTTTTTAGCCAACTTTTAAAGGTGCCATTGATAACATTCCACCAAGAGATGTTGCTCTCTCCCTCACCCTGGACTATTGCATTCACTTCACACCAAGCGGTTGCCAGTTCTGTCAAGAATATATGCAGCAGTGTGCATCTTTACTTATAGTACAGCTATGTACTATAAGGCTAGGCCAGGATTGGTACTGAAGTGAAGCTGGGCGCTTACCGTAAAAATTCAGCCATTTATCAGTTTTTTCCAAACTGACTGACAATTTGATCATTGACGACTCAGATACCACGTGATACCAACGTCACTATACTATTGGCTCATTAGCCTCGTTAGAAGCGGCAACCCAACGTCAGATATCTTCCACAGAGATAAACAAAACATTTATTTTGGACCAGTCAATGTTTTTTAAATTATTAATTCATTACAATGTTTTTTTTAAGGAAAAGCACATTTCTAAAAGCTCTGTGGACGTTTTTTATTTATTATTCGTCTACATGAAAATGTTCAATCAATATGAGCTTTAAACACTAATAAATAGTGCATTTGTTGAGGAGAGAAATACACATTTGGTTCTCTGGTGAATATTTATACCAAAACAGAATTAGCAAAAGCTACAGTGCCCATGTTCATGGTAATGAAGGAACATGTCACGCAGTGCAGCGCCGTGGATCATTCCTGTGTTTTTTGTAGTTATGAAGCTCTATAGTTTGGCTCGGCACCAAATACTTGTTTGTCAGATGGATTCATTGATGTGGCCTGAGCTCGATAGAATGATACAACGATGAGATCGCCCTTTTTTGCTTCCCAGCAGCATTTCACTCAAGTTGTTGCACAATAAAACAGCGACGACATAAGGTACAAGATATGATCGTTTAATTGTTGATTATCTCTCAGTACAGAAATATTTATTTTGAACATTCTTTCTGTAATTCAAGTTTGCAGCATTGTCTTGATTTTGAAGTGGCATTCAAATAAATTTCCATAAAGTCTGGCAGTGAAACCGCCCATCAACTTCCCCCAGATATCATTAGTAAACAAACATGCCATTTCTGTACAATAACCTTTCTTCACAACACAAATAAATAGCATTTGTTTAAATGTGGCACGCTAGTTGACTCAAACATTCCAACGAGGAAAAAGGATAATCAAAATTGTGGGGGGGTGGGGGGGGGGGGGAGATGTTGCAGATATGAAATTTCTTTTCTCAGATATATAACAAAAATAAAGTAGAATTGCATGACTGCTCAACACAGACACGGTGTGAAATAGGAAAAGTGCCTCAAGCTTGAATACCTTAGACACAGCACAAAGCAGCAGCTCTGCACGAGCAGCATTTTCACTCTGATTTAATCCCAAATGGTTCTATTGTGCTTTAGTTACTGTTACAAACTACACTGACAAGACAAAGTGTTTTCATTTTAAATTCCCATGCCTGATTTCCCACTCAAGAATATACTCTTATGTATCGTGTTACCAAATAAGTATTTCCTTCTAAGATGTGCCACTTGATTCAAAAGATTTTTCTTGAGATTAGATTATAAAACTATGAGCCAATAATGTTTAATTAATTTAATGTAAAAAAAAATAAAAAGAGATCAGGCCGATTTGTCCAAAACTAGTTAAGCATTTACAGTTCTCGGAACGGCACAGGATGACGTGATCGGTTATCAGTGTACGTGAAACATTATTGTCTCTCAGTAAAATACAAAAAGACAAGCCTGGATTTGTTCTGCAAACATACTCCACAGATCAGACCAAAAACTGCAGTTACACACATAAAAGAAAATCTACCAGCCTTCAGAACTAGTAGGAATACATTTTTAAAATGTTTTTAAAATACCAAAAAAAAAAAAAAAAACTAAATAAAATAAATAAGACAAACAAAAGGACAAACTCAATATTTGGCAGGAAAGCACAATGTCAGTTTGTAAACAAAACATTATCACACGGGGAGAGAAACGCCCCCCCCCCCCCCCCCCCGCCCATTCTCCTTGTCATCAGAGATCCCCGGTCTGTTGGATGAGCCAGTGGCTGCATCATTAAGGAGGAAGTGGAATACTGTACATGCGTATCTCCTCTGCCCTCGACACTCAGGCTGTGCATCTCTCCAGCTCCCTCCCACCTCCCACCTCCAGCTACAACTTGGCTAAATAACTAAGAGCGATCGAGGGGGGCCCTCTGCAGACTACTGAGGTAAATACTCAAAAGAAGGGGCCCATTTACAGTTTGATACATGCAAAGTTAAATTCCCTTCCCGGCATTATCCCCTCGTAGTAGAGTGGCGCGCTAACTACCGGATCCTGGTGAAGAGGTTCAGCACTGACACGGATTCCTAAAACAGGGAGGAAGAGAGAAGAAGGCGGTCGTAAGACAAAGACCACTGTGAATAAAACCTTACAGACGGATAAAGGTATAGAACAGAGAACGGGATCTTCAACGTGAAATGAGAAATGGAAAAGGATAAATACCTTCGTGGATCTCATCTTGCTAAAGACGTTCCAAAACCGAAGCGTTTCATCTCCCGCTCCCGTCACAATGGCCTCTCCGTCAGGGGACATGGCCTGCAAATACACTCTATTATTATACACTGAATATACAGTATTATAACAGTACAACGGCAAAGTAATCAGGGGTATTTTTTGGGGTTCTTTTGTGGGACGCTTAATAATTTCACTTCATTTCCACACATTTTGATTCGTTAAGTGGTTTGTGATTTAGAAGAACTTTCACCAATTCTTCAGTATTTTGAATTTTCTGAGGTACAAATATAATTAACAAGTCGCCCAGACCTGTCGTAGTATTCATGTGCAATTAGTCTGCAGTATCCAATTTTAACTAATGGATTTTATATTTCATTACTTTGAAGAAACCCTAGATAAATTATACTTCAACATTGGGATGACATTATCCTGTTTGATTCTGCTATAAACATTATTGATAATATAATTCTAAATGTAATCATATAGCCGAACAAAATCACGAATAATTTAAGTTGGCGATTGTTGGCTATTGTATAACAATACAATATGAACACGAACATCTCTAACTGCAAAACGACAAATTATTTGACCTCCTCCCGTTGATCGATCAGCTTGCTGGGAGGTGTTTGTATATCGAACCGTTCCTTCTTTATTTCAGTGACAGTACGACCCTCAGGTGACATGGCAGTAACAGCACCTGCTTTTTCCCCCCATTCCTTGGCTTCATCAGGTGCCTTAATTCTGCTGCTGACACTGTTCAAAATTATAAGCGTTCCTTTATGTAGCAGGGCTTCAATATAGGACATACGGGGCACGACGTGTAGCCTTTTTTGTCGTTAATTATGCTAATTGACAATTCTAATGAACGCACGCTCATTTACGCACAGGTGGCATTCATCATGTTTATGCTGTCTAAATCCGATCGACTCGTACGAGCCCAGCGTACCAAAAAAAGATAAAGTTGAGATAAGAAAACGAAAATGTCCTTGTATGTGGCCCATTGTTCTGCGGAAAGACGCACAAATACACAGAGTATGTACTGACCAGGTAGAGTACTCTGTAGGAATGTCCAGTAAGTTTAGCCACTTGAGTGAGAGAGGGATACTTCCACACCAGGATCTGGTTCTGGGAATAACCATGTGTGCTGACCTGCAGAAAACAGTGGTTTTCACATATTCACCAACACACTCAGGAGTCGCCTCAATTACCATAGTGTGCAAATAGCAACTTTACTATGGAAATAGAACTCATTAGATGCTGTATGATTGGCTAGCATAACTCCGGGCAACTCACCAGTTCATTGGTGTGCTTGGACCAGGCCAGGTTGCAGACCTGAGAGCCCGTGTCTGTGCACTGTAAGGGCTGGCCAGTCAGAGTGTTCCAGAAGCGGATGCAGCGGTCGGCGGTGCCGCCTCCGGAGGCCAGCAGGCCGTGCTGGTGGGGAGACCAGGCGATGGCCTTCACTGCAGCCAAGTGCTCCGTGTACTGCTGCACCGGGAGGACGCTCGAGTGGTTCCACACAAGTAGCTACAGACAGCAGGTTGAGACGAGGGGAGAGAAATGCTGTTTTATAAGAAAAGTGGTCCTGATACTGACGCGTGGCTCACAGACAGGTGAGATTCTCCGACTGCATACCTTGTTGTCATTTCCACCCGAGGCTAGCAGCTGGTGGTCTGTGCTCCACTTGAGCCCGCAGACTTCCTGTCTGTGTCCTTGGAGACGGCGCTCTGACTGGAGAGGCGGGGCCCTGATGTCCCGCTGGAGGATCACCCGATCACGGCTCCCAGACGACAGCTGGTCCGCGTTCCATGCCAACGCACCTGGCAGCAAAGAATGAAATCGAAGGGAAGAGGATTCATCGACCGTGAGTGAGAGATGTTGCTAAACAACTGTGAAATGAATGAAGGTTGTAACATCTACTCCAACGGCCGCCTCCGCCTTCGTCGCTCCAGCCACTTAACTCACCCACTCTGGCTGTGTGTCCCTCTAGTACGGAGAGCTTTTTTCCTGCTGCTGCATCCCAGATCTGTACATAGCCTTTATGAGTCCCCACCGCCACCAGGTTACCCTAAAAATAGACGGGACACTTTGAATATCATACTCACCAAGAGTCGAAAATGACTTCAAGACAGCCTTTTCCAAAAAACTAAAACAAAGAAAGGGAGTTTTACACAGGACCTACACACAAAAACCCCATTCTTCAATCTGAGTAACTTTGTCACCAACTCTGTGCTTGATTAGTGCAAATTTGAGTGTTTTCGTGTTGATGACAGACAAACTCACCCTCTCGGACCAGCCCACCGACGTTACAGAATCTCCTTCTACAGAAAGATCGCATAGACGTGTCACCTGAAAAGATGGTGCGGAAAACAAGACAGATCAACATGACGTCCAAGAGGCAGCTGAATTACATCCTAAGACTCTTTTAGTTAATGTGTGATACACAACCAGTGAAACCTGTGATTGAGAGATCCAGTGTGATGGGAAACATTATTTGAGAGAGAAATGTATACTCTTAGTTCATTTGCCGCGCTGTCTCATTGCTTTGCTTAATGTCAGTGTTGACAGATCACACACACAGACACACACACACACACACACACACACACACCTGACTGGTGCAGGCGCTCCACAGGTAGACACAGGTACCCAGTCCAACACTGAGTACATTCAGAGAGGACCAGTCCACTAAGTTGAGGTAGAAGTCGTCCTGAAGCTCTGGAGCATCCAAGACTTTAAAAGGTATTTTGGATATTTTGCGTGTAGGTTTTCTTGGCGACCGGAGCAGTTTCTGGCTGCAATGCACAACACAGCAACATGAGGAATACGATGGTACTTTTCCAAAAATGGAAGAGAGGGCAATTGAGTAATGATACGGAAAACATATTACCTGTTGCTACTGACAGGTGATAGAGAATATGGAGAGACTGTGTTTCCATCCTCTTCTGGCAGAGCCCTCTTCGCACTTACAGAATACTACAAAACACAAAACAGATGATTACTGATTCAGGAAAAAGAACTCCCCATGAAACGAGTGCATTAAAAGTCGCAGCCACGGTAACTATTTTTACACTAAAAAGGCTTCTCTTGGCTGGAGTAGATGGCTGCAGACGGCGGTCTTCTGACTGGGGGTCCTGGACTTTCTCGATGCCCGCTCCCAGCAGCTCGTTCTTCAGTAGAGCCGAGTAAGCCAGACCGTCCGCTGTAGGCAAAGGAAGAGACAGAGGGGAAATCAAACCGGGCTGTCGAAATGATTAAGTTCAAACACTGCTCCCTCTGCAATTTTACAGCCCTCTCTCCCATTTTGAAGATCAGAGAGAATTTTTTCACAAAGCTTTGTTTCGTCCCTATCTCCAGTTTCCATGAGCCTGTCCAGGCTTAGTAAACAAGAGAAGGTCAAATTATCAACTTTGACTGGAGCAGACAGACACATGTAGAAATGAGACAAGACTCACACCAGAGAGTATTTGTCTGTTAGGGGCAGACAGTCACAGGACAACTCAGGATTGCATTGATATCATCATCTTTTTCCTATAATAACTTAAGTGTCACAGTAAAAGGTAATTCTGCAATACATAATATTGTGAAAGTCATCTTTAGAGCCGATCGACAGAAATGAATCTGCATCAATGTTGATAATCAATTAGATATTTAAGTAGTTTTTCAAGCAAAAATTCAAAGCTTGCAAATGTCTAATTTCTTATTCGTCTATGATCGTATTTTTTTTATTTGTTGACATTTTATAGACCAAACAAGTAATGGATGATGAAATTTCAGCACTAGTCATTTTCAATGCATCACAGTAGCGACGAAACTGAAGAGAAAAACATTGTATCACGATCTATTATTGAGACGTGTCCCCTGACTGGATATAAAGGTGGATTGATTACCTTTGTTGCTGTCGGTTGTGCCATCTTTGGTTTTTCTGTTTTGATTGTGCGACTTTTCAATTTCCTACATCAGAAAATGGAATAAATTAAAAATCATTGACAGCAATTACAGACGAGCAAAAGAAGAATGACAAGGGGTGAGGTGTTTCCCTTTGTAAGCTATAATAAACACTTTGATCTTGAGAACACTGTTCTTTTTGTAGGAAAGACAGTGAAGTCCTGGGTGTATTGCGGCAGGCTCACATTGATGCGGTGGAAGTTGACACTCCAGTTGGCTCCGGCCCGGGAGGGAATAAAGCGATCACCGTGCTTGCTCGGGGAGGACAGGGGGGAGCTGGTGGGTGTCAGAGCCCGCACCGCTCCTACCGCTTTCTACACGTTAGGTGAGAGGAGAAAGCATTTTCTGACTGGAGGCCAAGTGCAAACAGGCCTTGGACAGGGATGTGAAAACTTGGTCAAAGCAGGAAGATCATTTAGGTGGCAGATGGTGCATTTGTCTGAGGTGTCAACAACAGGAGGCATCATTCACAAAACCCAGTCATTTGGCTGGTGAGGTCTTGTTTTCACTCAACACTAATGAATGACATCGTCAAAAAAAAAAGAAGAGAGACTGGCCTGTTAAAACGTTTATTCTGCCAACAGATGGAGAGTAACACCATCTCCTTTGCTAGTTAATAATCCTCTTTGGGAGGCGCTACCATCGTGCAATAGTGGAGGAAACACAGCTCCTTTATGTACAAGTGTGTGTATAATTTACTTACTATGGGGCTTGCGTTCTCATTTTGAATGTTGATCTGCCTGAGCAGCCTGCACTCATAGTCCTGATCCATGATGCCTGAAAACAGGTCAAGACTGATCAACACATTTGTAAAGCCGTACAACAGTTTCCTGAATGCTCATATCAGACACTGGACAAATGGACACTGGTACTCTCATAGCCATGACTTGCTGACTTCTGGTCAGTCCTGATAACGTTACTGACAGCATATTCAGCTCATGAATGACTGTTGAGCAAAATAAATGTCACCATGGAGGGTTTTCAACAAATTATAATTTTCAGTCAATTTGGAGTATGTTCATATTCAAGAAGCTGGAACCTGCATTTTCAACCTGGGATGGCTCATCAATATTTTTGTTATTAGTTTTCTGTAGATCAACTCATTGATTAATAAACACGTCAGTGTAGTGACAGCCTAACCTACATCTTTTGACAAAATAAACGATCCACTTTACTGAATTGACTACTGAAGGCTGACTGACAATCACACTCGTCAGAGGATGTTCCTCCGCTATCGACCCATTAGGTAAAGAACATAACATACATTTAACTGGATGGTAATGAAAACTTGAAAAGGGGCCTTTATTAATGATCATTCCTAGATATAACGGCAGACAAACAACTGTTAAACTTTCGTGCCTTCATGCAAACCCTACTTAAACTAGCTAACTAGCAGCAAATTCGTTCGTAAACGACAATGACAGCAGTTACAGTAGTTACATGTGATCAGTCTTTTGCTAACAACATTAACTAACGTTAGTTCACGAAAGAAACTTGTAACGTTGACTGAAGGTTTTAGCTTGCTGATTACATGAAACAACAAACTCTGGTGTGGTGGTCATTGTCGATCTGTAATCGTGACGCTAAAGTTATTTAAAAACCTTATTATTCAGTCACCCAGCATACAAAGCTTTGCTAACGCTAGCTCAGCTGCTTGACCTAACGTAAAACACGCTAGCGGTCCGGCTAATACATTAGCAACGTTGTTTGTTCACAATCTACTCTTTCGTTAACACCCACCGTGTCCGGATTAAACCGTCCCGTTACGCACCGTTACGGTGTTTTTCTGTGCGGTGTTAATTCCAGTGGAAATATCTCGTTTTATGCGTTTGACTCTTTAAAACAGAGCATGCAAAATACAATTGTTTTCTTTTGCCGATCGTTCAATTTGGGCCCGCTAAGCATCACGGGAAGGATGTGACGTCGCTGTTTTTTGAATCACACATTTTGCGTTGCTAAGGAAACGTGTCACTGTCACGAAGACTCGCTCATCTTCAGCAGTTACATCATCTCCTTTTGTTAAATAATTGTATGGCTAAAACATGATACAATAAAAATGTTTTTAATTTTTAGCAATTAACATGAAACTAATAACACAGCTTAATGTTAATTGCTAGAAATTACGAACGGTCATTCTCAATCTGTGGAATGGTCTTGGACACACGTCGCAGCACCATTGCCAGGACATTGTTGGACTGACCATTATACACAAATTGACGAATTCATTCTAGTTAACAGATGACAAACCACATCGATTTGCAGTATCTTTCAAATGGCTTTATTAGTAAAAAAAAGAGATGTAAGTGAAACACATAATCTAACATGAAGTAAAAACAGACTAAACACATTTCATGTGCAAAAGCTTAAAAACAAAGACACATTCAACAACATATCCTGTTTGTGGACTCTGGACTGCTAGTAAGTGAACTGACAAAGAAGTTGGTGAAATATTAAAACCATGTCAAGAGCCGGGTCCAACAGCTTACCTAGAGGAATCTGATTCAAAGTGCCACAGGAAACATACAGTCGATTCAAGTACGGTATTGAAATTCTAAAAAAGAAACCCCTCAACACCCAACAATATGTGCAAAAGTATAGTTTTTAAAACTAAATAGTCTAAACGGGCTAGATGATAAATATATATTGGGATAGCTAAAAAAAAAGTATTTATTTTAAGCAAAACTGGAGTAAAATGTGTGGCTCAACTCAGCAGATCAAAGGACCCATGCAGTTCAAATACTGCTTAGGTTTTTTTTTCTGAATTGGGCAATAATCATAAGCTTCTTCAAACAGCTTTTACATTTACTTGATTAACATTATTCATATGCCCTGGATTAATTCCTGTCAAACCCAATCATCATATTACGAACAGTCCTCAAAGGAAGTCACAGCCGCAGCTCTACACCACAATTACATTAAGATCCTCTTAAATCACACTGTCTAACAGTACACTATTTCCAGTAGAAAACATGTTTTACACTTAAACCAAGTAACTGAGAAGAAGTCCGAAAATGATACAGAAAATGACATGAAAAATCCCCTAAACCGAAAATAAGAAGTGTCAAGTTCAACAGTCCTGTGTTGCCTGTAACGATTGAGTGTTATCAGCCCACTACTTTGCATGGCCGCAGATACTGAGCTATAACATGTGCATAAGCATGTCTCTGTAAGTCTGGAGACACACTAAATACATTCAGAGCAGTGAAGATCTAAAAAGCATGTGTGCTTATGGTAATGCCATGGTTCTCAAACCAGTGAGGAGAGATTGTTGGAATGGCAGAGCGAACTAAAATGAAAAGAGAAATGTCCATCTGGACACCGGCTGCCGGTCTACAGGGAGGAAGTGTCCCTCGGCAGAAGTTGCAGGCCGTTGTTGACCTGGAAGCGAGTTTCATCCGATATACCGTACTGCTCCAAGGGGTCCTGTGAGGAAGGACAAGATGAGTAAAGACTGTCATAAAACAAATACTTAGAGTGTTCAGAGCAAATTCCCTGTTATTGACGCAGAATCAAACTTTATATTTTAAATGTTTAGTTCGGGTTTTGATATCTTTGAGAGTTCTGCCTCCGTCACGGTACAATTTAGGTGAGTGACATTTAATTAGTGGCTCTTTAAATTCAATTTGACAACCTCAACAACCATATTTCTTCACAGACTTTGCTATAAACAGTTTTTATTGAGAACCATTTCAAGATCTCTGGGTCATCCTGAGTGCTCAGGAGATTCTTTCTGAAAAGAAATATAGCTTTTAAAATGAAATCCCACATATCTCTATTATTTTGGGGGGTTGTGGCATAAATCTCAACAGCAAAACCTCATTAAATAAAACCTAAACTTCTGAATCTTCCTACACTGACCGACCCATCTATCGTCTGTTGATACTGTGCATTTCAGTAGCATGGCACGAATACACTTTCACACATAACTCCCCTCTAGTGCGACACTGTTCGATAGAAGCGCTGTGTGCCGTTTAGTGCCTCAACAAGCCGCTGTGACGGACCTTACCTTGCCGGTGAGCCTGTGGATTTCAGTTCGATAGAATATCAAGTTCTTCCTCATGAACTCGTAACTGCAAGAGATGAGGTGACAAATTAATTTGACATTGGAGGGTAAACACAAACACAAGGTCAAGTAGTGATGAATCATTTGAAAACCGTTCAACTCAAGTCACATTTTGGACAATGTGTCTCTGGAAACAGCTACATCACTACCCATGTGAGTCTACTACTGGAGGCTAAAACACAATTAGGTGCAAGTTGTTCATTGAGACCTGCCGAGCTGTTTACTGCTGCAGATATGTGACCAGTTGCTATAATGTTCATTCTAACAACCATAGTTTCATAGCTAAGTTGGAAAGATACAGACATACTGCCTTTTGTTTTGATTTTTAGATTACTCAATGATCTGCAATATGTATGAATGTTTTATGTTTCTACAGCAAAAATGACCCTCCGCTGTTTAGTGTTGACATATTTTTAAATCTTTTGTTTCCAGATTATAGCAAACATGTGTATATGAGCGTGGTATCTGTTGTAATGGGATGGAAAGAGTCAGTCCTACCTGGCCTTGATAATGGAGTCCACCCACTCCCCACACTGCTCTTCTGAGTCACACTCAAATAGATACTTCCTCTCTGCTTCATCCAGAAATGCTGCAGAGAGAAACACACAAAGTGACTCAGAAATACATATCAGAAAATGCACAAACTGTAATCTAAAGTCATAAGTAATGGATACATGTTCGGTGTCCAGCAAACATATCAACAATGCATTTTGAATAGCATCAGCACAAACGTGAATCCACTTATTTACACTGACTTAGAGGATTTGAAAGCAGTCAGCGAGAGAGAAAGTGAGGGTGAGTCATGTGAATGTGAATGCGAGTAAACTCACCAATAGAGAAGCTCTGACTGTCCTCCCTCTCCACCCGACACTGCTCCAGCAGCAAAGCTCCAATTGGCTGACGAATACAAAGTTAATGTTGTTGTCTTTAGCAAGAAATGGTTTCACTTCCTCATAAGGAACAGGTAAGACCATGAATACATAAAGGAAACGCTGTGGCAATAAATTAAATATGGAGTATTCTTCAACTGACCTCCTCCTCATCAGTTCTGAAGTAAAAGAGGAAGTTAACGACGAGTTTCACCAGCCTCTTCTTTACAACTGTATAATAACAAAAGATAAACCGAGATGAGATTTCACAACACAGACTGTACACAGCTGGTGAATAACATGAACTTGAACCATGGCTGGTCCTACTAGCATTAGCTGTGTGCTGTCCACACTACATGAAACGGAAGTGGACGTGATGAGAGCTGAGTCGTGACAGTAATACGCCGTGTTACCTTCTCCTTTCTTGGGTCCTCGCATCCCCAGCTCGGCTGCCCTCTCTGAGGGCTGTCGGCTCAGGGACACCAGCTCCTTCTCGTTGAAACGCATCGCGGTCACTGACGCAGTAAAAGCAGGTTAAAGTGGATACTTTGGCTGCGGCCGAGCCATTCCCACCGACAACATACTAATGGAGTGAGGTAACAACGCGTCAATACCCGTCGGTTTAACGTCGCTGTCTCGCTATCTTGTGTTCGTGAAGTGTGCCGGGGTGTGTTTAGTCATTTCTGTATCAAGCAAATACAGTGGAGACGGACTTCTCCTTCATGCCACACACCGGACACACCGGACACACACACACACACACCTTCCTCTCGGATTGGTAGTGACACTCCTCTGTAATAGTAACTTACGGTAGTCGGTGAGGGTCAAACTAGACGAACAGTGCGTTTACAAACCGTACACTCTTACACGAGGCAGCCTGTTGTAGTGACAATAAAATGTCATGTTTACTGTTATGACAAACATGTAATTAACAACATGGATAAATAGATTCGTTAAAATTATAATAAATTCTTAAAGCAAAGAATTTAAAACATTTTAAACATAACAATCATTGTGTGATTGTAGCGTAACGGGTTCCACGGGTTCTGTAACGGGTTCTGTAACGGGTTCCGTAACGGGTTCTGTAACGGGTTCCACGCGTAAATGTATGTATCAGTGGCGGCTGGTGGAAAATGTTCTTGGTAGGGCTGTGCCACATCCAATCAATTTCAGCAAACATCCCAGAATGATTTAATGCAAACAAATTAAGGTATCAAACGCGCATTACTACTTTGCAGTTAAATATTTAACATTTATTCCAACACGAAAAAAAGCAGTAAATAACACTTTCACAAACACGTCAGGACATCTTATTTTAGTCACCCTCACAGGGAGTTCAGTATAATATAATATATATAACATATAATAATATTCTGTATAATATAATAATATATATATATATATCATATAATATTCTGTATAATATAATAATATATATATCATATAATATTCTGTATAATATAATAATATATATGTCATATTCTGTCCCCGTTGTTTTAAAAAGATAAATAAGTTATTATCATGACGTCATCCAGCTAGTCAAACCTGTCTGGTGTACAGCTAGTAGAGAAGCTTCATGTACTGCTTCTCTTTCCTGCTAGTCTGCTGTCTGATTGTGAGGTCAGGCTGATCTGGGATCAGCTCTTTCAGTAGTTTCTCCTCTCAGTTCTCCTCTCAAACGGGTCTTGGAGGAGTAGTGCTCGCGCTGGCGCTCTCCTGTAGAGACTTCTCCTGACGAGAACGCGCAGCTTGGGGCAGGAAAAAAACTGCCCCAAGCTGAATCTATTTGAGGACGCTGATTGGCTGAATTGTATGTCACTCATTTATATCTTTACTCAGCATTGGCTAAACTGCTTTATAGACCCGCCTCTTTGGGGCAGTTTTTCCAGCGCCCCAGCCAGCTGAGACGTGCACACACAGAGAGGAAGAGCAGACAGGCAGAGAGGACAAGCAGGAAAAGCATATATTTACCGCAGATATCATATTTTACACATATTACTGGGTGATTCCATGTTTCAAAAACACAAATATTGACAATTTGTATAGTTTATTTTTATTTTAAATTTTATTTTTATTTATATTTTTATTTATATTTTTATTTTTATTTTTATTTTTATTTTTTGTAGCTCTAGGGGGGGCGGAGCCCTAGCGCCCTCTATGGACCAGCCGCCACTGGTATGTATGTATGTATGTTTGTTTGTTTGTATGTATGTATGTATTGTGTTAAGTAAAGCTACTAATGTACAATATCTATGTATCAGTTGAGCTATTTACAACCCTATGAACTAGTGGGAAATGCAAGAAAGTGTTGAAAGTCAGAGGAAAGGAGTGGAGAGCAAATAGGCATTAATGAAAAGTAGGCCATATGAGACTAATCAGATCTACTTTCTATTTTATTTTTGGACTTGTTTGTGGTTTCGCTTGAATAGTTTATTTGAGAGGCCATGGTATAAACAATTTTGTGCATGGGTCAAAAAAGTATAGATCATAGCCACAGATGCAGCAGCTGCAAGAGCCCGTACGTGGCTTTATTTAGTCATCCTCAACTATAATGATGAAGAGCTGTTTGTGGTGGCTGTCTTATTGATACAGAAAAAATATGTAACTAAAAGACACGGTGGAGTCTCGAGAAAAAATACGACCCATGATTATCTTTATCAGGAAAGTCAAGCCGGCCCTCGCTCCAGTCCAGCAGGTGGCGGTAATGCGCCTGAATCGGTTTGCCAACCGCCAAAAGCCTGAGAAGAATCTACTTGCACATGCGCACTACAAACCTACTTCGGCATGATCCTAACGTTGTAGTGTCGGTGAGTGTTTTGAACAAACTAAACCTTTCAGTATCCCTTCATGTATAGTTATCGTTTTGTCGTGTAACTAACACATTTATTACCATACATACATAGCTAGGTATATTTATTTTGTTGTTTGACCGTTCAAATGTCTTAAAATCCATCAACTATTAGCTGCTAACACCGTTAGCTTAGCCTAAGCCGTGTCGTATTGTATTGAGGAGCTAGCGTTGCGTTAACATACTGTAGCTCACTGGAGTTTGTAAAGATCACCAGGGTACGTTTGTTTTGTAGCGTGATAACCACTTTCTCTTTACTGGTGTAAATTATATCTAAGTTATACGGAAATACTTGGTTCTGTTAACTTTTTGCTTTACTTACCAGTATTTAGACCGATCCATTGCAAGGGAAGCTAGCATAAATAATCTCAGTCAAGAGGGGTCTGAGGAGTCATTGCAATGTAAAAAACTAGTGACAAGAGAAAAATGTGACCAGTTACCACCGTGTATTTGTTTTTTTACATGCCTTTTAAAATGAATGGTGAACTTACAATACAGAGTAATGTCAGCAGTCTTCTACAGTTTATTCATAAGTGGTGGCGTAGCTCCACACATGGTACTGTGTTGCACTACAATCCAGGTAAACGGTAAATAGTATTCTTTAGCTACATGTTTGGCAACATTGTGTGCTTTGTTTTTCTTCAGATACTCAGGAAGGATTTACTTGGGGCACCTGTCCAGTGCTGACTGGGTAAACACGTGTGTGTGTCTAGGTGATTGAGCTCATCACATTGCAAAGATGGATTTCCAGCATCGAGCTGGAGGGAAGACGGGGAGCGGTGGGGTGGCATCTGCCTCTGAGAGTAACCGTGACAGGCGAGAACGGTTACGTCAGCTGGCCCTGGAGACAATCGACATCAACAAAGACCCCTACTTTATGAAAAATCATTTAGGATCGTACGAGTGCAAACTTTGCTTGACACTTCATAACAATGAGGTATGGAGGCACACAGTGACACTTTCCCAGTTTATGTTATCTGAACTTCATTCTTGTTTTCTGAGTATATGTTTGACAAACTGCTCTCCTCTGCATTACAGGGCAGCTACTTGGCTCACACACAAGGAAAGAAACATCAGACCAACTTGTAAGAGCACTGCACAATTTTTATGTTGTCTTTTATGTGACTGATTCATTCCACTTCACTTAACCATGACTGACAAATGAATCAAACCACAAGCCCACATTACATTTACTGGACTTGTGGTGGATCATCAGCTATTTGATGGTTGCTGTGAATTGACAGTGCAACAACCCATTTTGTCCATTGAGTTGATTAGCAATTAAAAACTATATAATGTGTTTGTTTCAGAGCGCGGAGAGCAGCCAAAGAGGCAAAAGAAGCTCCTGCTCAGCCAGCTCCAGCAAAAGTGAAAGTTGAGGTCAAAAAGTTTGTGAAAATTGGCCGACCAGGATACAAAGGTAAGCTGGCTGTGTGGTTATGAATCAGTGCAATCGTTACTTTATGCTGTTGGAGGTTTCACTGTAAACATATTGCATTTTAACCTATGGTCCATGTCTTTTTCTTCTTTATAGTAACCAAACAGAGGGATTCAGAGACTGGACAGCAGTCCTTACTGTTCCAGGTTAGTGTGTTTGGTGGGAATCCCTTTGTATGGAAGGAGTTTTTTATTTTAGAAAGATTCTGAAATGAGTAAATCAACATTAAAGCTCCCCTTAAGAAGGATGCTTAAAAGTTATTCAGTTAGCTTAAGTAGTTACTTTTGTTTGGCTTTAGAGTGTAGTCTTGTTTCACCACTGACAGCTGAAGCAACTGTAAACAGATATTGTCCAGCTTCTCAATACTCGCTCACCCATGGCTGGCTTTATCCTGTACTTCTAAGAAACTGACCTTTTCTCAAAAGCAGCTGTTCAATACAGCGCCACATGCTGAAGTCGGTACTCGCTTTCTTTTTTTGTGTGCATATTTTCTTTATCGAGATGCTTTCAAGCTTATGATTTACAGCAGAGTAGATGTTGTTTTTGTTTTTTATTCTACATAGTTTGTGTTTGCATTTGGTGCATTCCACCAAAAATTGAAGTTCGTTCTGTCACACAATCCTCAATTAATAAGTTGTGTTTACTTTATTAAACCCATATCTAACTCTACAAGCTGGACACTCGTTATTACAAGTGTGCAGGACTGTAGAAGAGTTACAATGTGTGTAATTTCCAAAAGTATTGGCTACTTTTCACAGCGACTACATGTCATTTCTGAGATGTAGAATGTCCATAGCATACGTTACACTTGGTGTGACTTAAAGATTCTAAAGACAACGTTACACTTAGAAATGAATGGTTCTGACTCTATACTAGACAAAGAAGTATGTCTTCCAACCTTTTGTAGGCTGCTACAACTGCTACACTTCCCCAGTTGTCTTCATGTCCGTTGTCTTTATAATCTTTATTTTATTTATCGAAGAGGACACTATTTTTGTGACATCGACGGCCAAGAAAATCTATTGATCGCGTGAAAAGTATTTTGTTTCATTGGTCGGCTCGTTTTTTTTAACGGTATCCGAAATCCACTTTCTCTGTTCATCAGATCGACTACCCAGAGATCGCTGAAGGAATTGGACCCCGACATCGGTTCATGTCTGCTTACGAACAGCGCATCGAGCCTCCTGATCGTCGCTGGCAGTACCTGCTTCTGGCTGCTGAACCATACGAGACTATTGCCTTTAAGGTGAGTGGAAGCTGCACCTCTACTACACTCTTATAATATTGTTATTCTTGCTGTGACACAACATCTTTTCTTTTTTTAGGTCCCCAGTAGAGAAATTGATAAAGCAGAAAACCGCTTCTGGACCCACTGGAACAGGGAAACTAAACAGGTATTGATCAGCTGATTAACATTTGTTACCACAAAGCCA
Source organism: Leptoclinus maculatus (assembly GCA_032191485.1). Classification (NCBI taxonomy): domain Eukaryota; kingdom Metazoa; phylum Chordata; class Actinopteri; order Perciformes; family Stichaeidae; genus Leptoclinus; species Leptoclinus maculatus. Next base: position 4,835,356 of record JAVDOI010000010.1, read on the forward strand.
ACCCGGCTATTTGCTGTGAGGAATGTGGAAACATGTGCTTTAACTGGTCTTCCGTGTTATCTTTCCTCCCAGTTCTTCCTACAGTTCCACTTCAAAATGGAGAAAGCTGTTCCCCAGTCCAGTGGACCCCCACCTCCTGCAGGTGTGAAGCGCCCCCCTCCTCTCATGAGTGGAGGTGGAGTTGGACATCGCCAACCAAATGATTCTATGCCCCCTCCCCCGCCAGGAGGGATGCCCCCTCTCCCACCTGGCGCTCCGGGAACCCCCCACATGCCTCCTCAGATGCCCATGCCTCCCATGCCAATGAGGCCCCCTCCTCCTGAGGGCCTTATGTCTAATAATTGATCCCCTACCAGTGTAACATGATTGCTTTCTTTCATGGTGTTTTTAATGATGTTTAAAGTCTACATTTAGTAGATTTCTATACATTTATTTGGTTTATGTTTGTATGACCACACTGTTTTGTATAAATGCTTACTTTCTGGATTTGGAGCTATGATTGAAAATAGATAATCTTTTAGGATTCTGTTTTTGTAATTAAATTCTTTGGAAAAAAGCATTTGCCTCTCAAAGTCTGTTTTTAGAAAGACGTTACACAGAAAGATGAAGTGAATGGGTCATAGCAGAAGAGAAGAGTTCATGAAATATCGAGATAGAGGTCGCAGATCAGGATAAAACACCTTTTAACTGAAGCAGCTCTCAGAGGGAACAACGGGCTAAGTGGGTCAAATTAGTCACAACCCGCAACCTCGATCTTTAGTTTGCCATGTTCAATACCTTCTAGTTGCATCATATTGACAACTAACTGCAGTTTATTAAAGATGTAGACTTTTCAAAACTAAAGGGAATCAAACGATCACATGGAGATTTAAGATAAAGCCGCCGGCAGATTAAATGAAATGAAAATGCAAATATCTTTACAGGTATCTTTATGCAAAGCAGCAACATTATTTTGAGTCTCAGTGGTGGGATTTGACAGAGGATATCTAATATTGAATTCAACATTACCACCTTCATAAATGTTAAATCAATTCTGGTGAAAATGGATTAGAAAATAAATTGCCATCTGCTACAGTAGAAAGAATCCAACTCATCCCTTTTGAGTCTTTTTCTTCTCTTTCTTTTCCTCCAGCTTTTGATTCTTCTCAAACTCTGCCGCCTCCTTTCCTTCATCCCCATCTTCCTCATCTGCTGCTGCTTCAGGTTCCTCCTTTTTGTCTTTGATTTCTTCGTCCTTGGCTTTTTTGGCTCTCCTTTCCTTAAATTTCCCTTCTCTTTGTTTCATGAGTTTTTTGTCCGGCAGTGGCTTATTTCTGAGACCTCTTGATGCTCGCGCTGTCGCTCCTCTCTTTGACTTTTCTATCTTGACTTGTCCATCATCGTCATCATCGTCGTCCTCCTCATCCTCTTCGTCATCAAGGTCTGGCAGCCACCATAACATGACCTCCCAAAGACTTGTCTCGGGCTGAGGGGGGAGAACACATGGCGTAGTTGACACTGTGGTACATGTACATCTGTTTATCTTCATGTCGGAGGATAAACGTGTCTAATAGGTGAAGTTATTCGTTACTGTCCTTACCTCTGGTGGTTGTCTCCTGTGTTGGATTTTGCCCGTCCGTCTCACTGTCAGTCCAACTGCCTCCTCCTCTGCTGCCCCTTGACCACGCAGGGTTTCTGTTTTTTTTTATATTTTGAAAAGAGACCACTTAGTCACAGCACGCATGTCATTTTGTAACTGTGGTTCTACTTTTAGTTTACTTGCCATGAAGCCTATGAAAGCCTGAGGTGAGCACCAGGATGGTAATGGCCACAAACAGACAGCGGTTGAGGGTGACATTCTCCCACGGCGTGTCAATCTGGGTCAAGTTTTGGATGGACGAGGCTTTACGTAAGGCTGCTGACGGAAATGAAAGAAAGAGGAGGAAAAGCTTTTATTGTAATCCAGTAAAGTAAACACTGAAAGCTGACAGGGTTTGAGGAGAGAGATGGGAATGACTCACTTGTTCTGGGGGAGCTGGGCTCCCTGGGTAAAATCTTGGGTTCTGCTCTAGGTTGTTGTGAAAACTGAGACTTTTCCTGTTCAGAATAAAAGACGTATTAGGGATTTGAACACTGTAAAAAAATTGTTCATGTTGGTTGTTTTCCAACTAACCTCTCTGACTTTTCTTGGAGCATACATTTCTGAAACAGACAGATGGACATGTACTGAGGGGTAAACGACAACAAACTACCTTTCCCTCAAATGTATTTATCCCATTTGATTTGATTTGTATTCAAACTTTACTGTTGGCTGACATTAAAACCTCCTATACACATAAAATACAAGTCTACTATGACAAAGTTTTGTATTACGGACAGACATAACAGATTGGAGTCAACAGCCATGCTAGTGACTGTGAGGCTGTGCATTGAGCTACATGCTAACATCAACCATGCTAAGATAATGTTTACCACGTTCAACTTCTTGGTGTGTTTGCATATGTAATATTTACTAATAAGCACCAAACACAGTACAGCTGAGGCCCCCTGGAATTTCAATACTTTTACAAGTATTTTGTCATAAATTATTGGGCAAATTAAATTGACACTTGCCAAAACTCAGGGTGCCACCGAATTCATTAGCATTCATCGTCTGGGGACCTTGAAAGACTGTACAAAATGTTTTCAATCTGGACCAAAGCGCTGGCAAATAAACAGACCACATGGTCTTTTTAGACATTTTAGAGCTATGCCTCACAAGCAGGACCTTGTGTTTGTTTGTAGAGAGTGAGTCTTATTACACCCACCATCCATTCAGCATTATCACTGTGTTGCCTTTGGCAAGGGGTCATATTACAGTGACTCCCTGTGCTGCTGTTCCCAAGTATTTATAGAGTTGTACAATATATGTACAAAGGCTATTATGTGCAGGCATTACAGATTGTGTGTGTGTGTGTGTGTGTGTGTGTGTGTGTGTGTGTGTGTGTGTGTGTGTGTGTGTGTGTGTGTGTGTGTGTGTGTGTGTGTGTGTGTGTCGCCACCTGGTCTGAGGATCTGTCGAACAGGCTTCTGTGGAGGAGGATCTGATCTGGGTGGCCTTAACTCCTCTTCAAATGTCTCATAGCTCTCTTCCATCTTTTTCCTGAGAGAAAGAGAGGGAAGAAGATGGATGTGACTCAAAACTGAGTTTGTTTAAAAATGAGTCAGCAGATTTAGACATATCCATATTACACAAAGCTTCGCATATGAGCCTGGCTGTTGTCAGAGGCCAGCTCAGCCTATGGATTGTTGCTATTTTTTTTTAGAAATGCTCTTTTTGTGCCACCTATTACATCCCAGAAACAAGATGATTCGCTGGACCACAATGTCTATGCCTATTCTTCACTTTGTAAAATGTTAGTTCCATTTTCTCATCAGTGTTTCACATTGGCTTCACAAAATGATAAGAAATAAAAGGTCAACTTCTCTAGTTCATGAATAAACGTAACGCAGTTTCTTGACCTTCACATTTACAGATGAAAGCTGAGGCCCTTATGTCTTTCATGACATTTCTACCCGGACATTGAGCTAATGTCCTAGCAGCCCTATAAATAGATGACGCAAAGCCACTGGAGAGACAGATGGATACAAACTGATTATAAGGGCCGATGTTACCGTTACACCCCTGGCTAGCCTTTCCCTTGTGATGAAGCCTAACCTTTGGCCCTGATTGAAATAAGGACCTACCTGTCTCGACATTTGGGGTCCCCCCGGGCAGCGTCGGCAAACCTTTGTCACAAGGCCTCTTGTTCCTCGGCAGAGATGGCAGCAGAGTCAGGCTCTGTACTGTCTGACAGCCAAGCACAGGTGCCGGAGAATGAAAAAACAAAAAAGAATTGAGTGTCAGTCAGAGGCGTTGACTGAGGGAGGGTTGACATTACCATGTGCCATACAGCTGTCGAATCCCAAGAGAGGGCTGAGAGTTGAGGAAGAAAGCCAAACTGTACACCAAGTTTTGGAAAACTCTGAGCCATATGGAAAAGAAATCGTATAATAATCTTATTCTGTGTCAATCCCACATAGTTTGAGCAACTAGGGCAACATCCCTAATAACAAAAACTAAAAAACTAGTTTTGTACTTTGAAAACAGCTAGAAGAAACAATTAAGAGTAGTGTATGGTTATGATTATATTTTAAGACGCTTTCCCACCTTTTGTCTCCTTTTTGGACATTATTTTGAATTTCATAAATTACCAGCAGAGGGCGCCACTGTACTTGTAAAAGAGAGTTTCAGGCTGCTTTGCTCCACAAATGAAGTCTGTAGTCTGTCAAACAGACTAGCAGAAGGACTGACACACTTTTAATGAGCTGACCATCAGCTGCAGCCTCTACATCAAACACATATGACACATTTGTCAAATGATCCTCTTTATGTTTCCTTTGTACATTATTATTGTTATCATGTGTGTGTGTGTGTGTGAGAGAGAGAGAGATGGAGGCCGCTAACAGGAAGCAGTGTAAACAGATGTGAAGATGATTGGGTTATATCAGGGTGAGGTGGTTGCAGGCCACCTTCATGTGGGAGGAGAGAGGAAGTGTTGATAAACAGACTTGTGGCGATGTTGATGACTCATACCTTTGCTGGGACCCAATTCCAGCTGAATCACACACTGATATACCCATCAGTAATCACTTTGAAGTGGACATAAGCTCTGTAACCTTTCGCCGTGGGTAGACTGACCAAGAAGAAGGCCCGGGTCTCCAATAGTGCTCAGAGCTGCATCACTTGATGTCATGTCCCAAAACTGACACAACCAATCTCTGTCAGTTGTGGTGCTTTTTAAAAAAAAATCAAAATTGTGTGGCCCAATATCTCAACAACTATTGGATACATTGCCATGAAATGTGGTTCTGACAGCTATGTTCCCCTCAGGAACATGGATTGATTGATAACTGATGGTAACAATTAGCAAATGGTAGCTTGCTAACACACCAAACTAAAATGGTGAACATGGTAAACATCAGTGTGTAAGCATTATCACTGTGAGCCAGTGGCGGGCCGTGCATTTTATGCCTGGGCCATCTACAGTTGAACAGCTACGGTGCAGATACATGAATCCGTGCATGACGGGACGCTGGTCATTAACGGACAATGCATAGTCAAATCAACGTAACGTAACGATGGCCTGCCTCGGACGGCGCTAGCCGCTATTGGCCTATCTCGAACGATTCCGTCGTGACGAACTTTCTTCGGCCATCGCCATCCAAGTGTAAATAATATTAATTCATACATATCAAAGAATCTACGTGTCAAATTTCATGAATATATATGGACGTTTACATGTCTAAATACTATAGGAAAGTGACTTTGATGGGAGAAAGCAGAAAGAACACTCGGCGACGCTCGGGCGACGGTGGAGTTGTTGAAGCGTGATATCTTATTGTGAAGGACAGAACTACGTTCCCGGATGTGTTGACAGCATTAATGGTAATTTTGGCGAACCTGTAACAAGCGAATATCCCCGAAAAACCAGCAGCACCCAGTGTTTACAACATGGATAGAAGTTTGGACGGATTAGGCCAATAGCGGCGCACGGCTAATTCACCGGCGTTAGCGTCCTTTTAACGACTCTGGTAAAGGCAAAGCTAACTTTAATAATTACAACGATATTTAGTTCGAAAGGTACGAAGTTAAACTTTAGTTTAACACCATTAAATCAACTGAAAACAACACAATATTTTAAGTGAATTTTATTGGAACAATAGCTAAAAACGATTTGCAGAAGCCGGCCGGCGTTTGCAGAAGCCGGCCGGCGTTTGCAGAAGCCGGCCGGCGTTTGCAGAAGCCGGCCGGCGTTTGCAGAAGCCGGCCGGCGTTTTTAACCTACAAGTAAGCGTGTCTGTTGAACGTTGTGTGCCTGCGTGTAGTATTTGCTTTGTCACCGTCAACACGAGAACATTTTGAGCATAATATGTAGCTAGCTAAGTTAGTATGTTTGCAGTTAGCATCAAGCTACTTTTGTTTCGCCAGCAACAACAACGCTACTTCTGGTTTGTATTCCTTGAGAATTTAAAGCCTCTTCCTTGAATTAAATGACAAGAAATGTTGAATTTATCACAAGAACTGCACAGATTATGTTTTTAAGAAATAGTTCCTGCCTTTTATCCCCTAGCTTTGTAAGACAAAACTAAATTTTTTCAGTCAGTCAGCCATACTGGAGAATGTTGACATCAACATGTAACGTTACGACTTCTGGTTGTATTTTTCAAAATAAAAGACGGGATTTTCCAAACTGACAAGAAAATACATTTGTTTACTTTTGAGTATTCCCATCAGTTCTACTAATTCTGCTGCACCACATTTTGGAGGCAGATCTATTTTTTACTATTCAATTTATATGACTTATTTGAATATGATGCTTTGTTATGAACGGTGGTGGAAAATAAATATGTTTACTCACGCATTTTTAAGTACCTGTACTTTATTATTTACATTTTGAGGGTTAGGAAAGCCTACAACAGTACGTGTATAAGCACGGGTTCTTAAAATGACCTCCACCACAAAGGGCTGCAACTGTAAAAAGCTGGTTTACAGTTAAATGGCAATTCATCTCTAAAAAAATATAAATTTATAGTAGTCTATATCTTGCTCATAAAACGTCTGAATGCAGGACTTGTAATAGGCTATTTTTACACTGTGGTACTGCTGCTTATAGCTAACTATCTGACCACTTCTTCCACCACTATGAACTACACTACCCAGCAGCTTATAGTGTTAAAGCAGTTAGCTCCCACTCAACAAGCTAGCTACAACATCAAATACAGCTTTAAACGATGTACATATGTAATAATGAGGATGATATCATCTTGATGGCTTAACATTCACGTGGTCTATCTGGCTGTATAATGTATGAGCATATTAGCATGCTGATGTTAGCATGTGTTCAAAGTACTATTGTGCCTTTGTAGGCGTTCATCCTGACAGAGCAGCTAGCGAGGCTGTAGATTCTTAGTGTTGTTACAAAATATTTACTGTGAATGGATAAATTACCATAAAAACAAAACATACATTACAACCAACCTTTTAAAAAAGGCTTTACAAAATACAATATTTAATCTTATATTAGCAAAATAGCTAAATCCATATTTTTTAAATCTCTGTCCAGACCGGCTGAGAGCCGTGTGGATGAAATCTCTCAATCATGCTCTGAATTTGGAATGTAGCACCTTTATATTAATATTGTTTAAAACACAAAGTGTACAATATGTTCAGCATGTATTTGCATATGATGTGCCGTGGGCTCTCATATTACAGTATACAGAACACACACTGACTGTTATAGTGGTATCATGTGTTCATTTAGTGTTATTCTTGCCTATAATGAGCTTGTCTGCAGACTTAATTGACCAAGTGCACACTCTCACCCCACTGATTTGTCAGTGCTTACACTCTAGTCCCAAGGATACAGCTTCACCACTAGTTAGAGTGCATCTTCTCAGGGAACAGTTCTAATTGAAAAGCACATTTGATTTGGATGAATTAATTAAGTCTTCCAACATTAAACGGAGCCTACAGATGTCCTCCTTAATGTCAATAAGTAATCTGAGCTCCTTCTATCTTATTCTGTGTCGAGGTAAAAAAAAGTGCCACGTCTGGGCCAAAGTCTTAAAGAATGTTTCAAGGGCAACACGAGCCCCGTGTGGACACGTCGTGCCAAATAGAGTGAGCAAATGTTCGCTCGCGGACATCTACGTTCCAAATTAAGTCAGTGGAGAGATCCAAGCTGGGTAAAGCTTTCGTCCCCCTTTTTGTCCTTACATATTGTGGACTGTGCTCCAAGGACACACTGACCGTCCAGCACCCAGTGGGAGCTGCTCTATGCCCTCGTACACTAAGGAGTGAGGAGTACAGTGGAGCGTGAAACAACACTAACTGTGTGGACTGTTTAAAAGTCACAGGCTTAAATGACTTGTGGGGACTTCTATTGGATTTAAATGTACTTTATATGAGAATGTGAGCATTTCGATTGCATCTAAACGTTTCTCAACATGTCAGCGGCTCGCAGCTAACGGTGCTAACAGCGCTAACAATATGGCAAAAGTGCTGGCATAGCTAACAGTGTTTACCTGAGAGGGAACCGGAGGGCGGGAGCTCCGATTCTGCGACGACGCCATTGGTCGGGACGCCGTTATCAGCTGTAACAGCCGTATGAGAGCAGTGCAGAGCGGATAAGCAGTGGGGACCGCTCACATGCACTAACATGCACTAAAAAGCAGCCGGCACGGCCATGTCAACAAAGCATGGACAAGCTCGGATTACAGCACACAGAGGAAGAGCAACTTAATTCTCTGTTCCGATAGACATTACTCCACTATATCTTTACATAGAGCAGCGTTGTTTGCTACTCTATTAATGCTCTGAATATCGTCTATTGCACCTTTAATATTTTTGTTTTGAAGTCATTGTAAAGGAAGAGCTGATGTGTCTCTGTAAAGCTAACGCAGACAGATGATGTTTCCAGAACTATAGACAGACTTGAGGCCTTAGTATGGTTGAAACAAAATGCTTCTCCGACCGTATAAGCATACAAAACAACCTCACCTTACACCGTTCAAACAACCTCTCTGTAACTTACAATGAGAAAGTATCTGTACTGTCACTTTTTCCATTCTTCACACAACTATTCTGCCACTTTTCATGTGTACAGCTGAGTTCAACACCATGAAAGCTTGTGTACAAAAGGTTTGCACCGTTTGCTTGAGTTTTTACTCTCTGTCCTTGAAGAACTTAACTCGAAATTAGAAGACAAACACGTTTATGCCTCATGTTTTGATTTGGTAAATCAGGAAAAATTGAAAAGTGACCTTCAAACAGGCCTTGCATGTCCCCACGCCGTGCATATTTAACCACCAGGTCTATTTCCTTGAAAGGACTTGTTGTCAACTATATGGCTATGTAAAAAGATGTCTAACTCATACGCACTTGAGGTCTTGATCTTGCAAAGTTGGACAAAACAATCACAACTCAAGGTCTACAAAGCTTTTTCCAGAGCCCTCAGCCATATCACAAGGTCTTCATCAGCAGATGGAGTTTTTCTTCTTTGACATGACATATTGACATGAAAGTGCCGTTAGGATTTTATTCATATTTCTTTCACACTTCTAATTCATGTTGGCTTACAATATAAGAATGAAAGCTCATTCTTGACCTTGGAAATATCAGTTCACTAAAACAACTCTGAAAGCTCCAGGAAACGTGGGCTTTGATTTGAGGTTTCTCAGTAAAATAATTAACACGGCTTTGAAAGAAAAAAAACTCAAAAGCTGTGTCATCTTAATGATCAGCATTCAGAGACTTGCATCTTGTCTTTCAATTTGAAAAAGGCTTAACTTGGACTTGTACTGAAGTATTTAATTAAGTTATGACACTTGTTCTTGACTTGGACTTGGACTAAAAAAAACAGCTCTGGATTTATCAAAATGGACACTGTGCAAGTATTGAATCATGATCATAAACAGTGGACATGAAGTTAGGACACTATAGGGATGAAGATGAGGCTGCTAACAGAATTAGATAACTGTTCCATTCAGCTCTGAGTACCGTGCTTCAGCGAATCAACCGTCTTTGTAGCAGCGAAGGTTGTAAGTCCAGAGGAAGGATATGGAATACATTTTATTTACACTCCAGTCTTTCTGCATAATAGATGCTTGTAAAGAAGTGTTTAGCCTAAATTATGCCTTTGCCTTGTGTGTGAGTGTTGTGAGTTCTGTCTACACACATTTACAAGTGCTTTTGTGCTCGCTATGTTGCTGACCCAGCAGTACACTTCTCCTTATAGAGTTACTGTGCAGCATAGCCTATATGTATCTTTTATTACTCCTATAAACCAGACTTTAAGCTGCTCTTATTACTATTTGTATTTATTTTGGCAGTTGTATTGCCTTGTTAACGTTGTCCCTGCATGCTGTTTTATATAAATAAAATGGCCAAAACAAGCAGCTGTCATCACGAGAGTAAGTCAGTGGCTCTGAACGCTCAGCTACCAGACAGCCTCACAAGTCAACCTGCCTGCCTTTCGGCACAGATATCTGCCTGTGTTAAACACCCTCCCTCTCAGATGTGCTGACAGTGTAAAACCTGTATTTGAAGAGGAATGACACTGGATCCACAAGGATTCAGTCATATGTCTCAGTGCTGCTCGCCTTTCACTTTCAATCTCAAACCAAAGCCTTCATGCTCTCTTGGAGTCACTGTGGGACTCGTGTGTTTCCCTGTATCTCTTCAGGCAGCTTGCTCAGCCTTTTGATCTTTCGGGGGCCACAACATGCAACTGACCGGATCACGAGTGCGAGTGCTGCAGAGTTCACTGGGGGGGGGGGAGCGCTCTGCTGTTATCCGGACCCTGCCGTCAGGCAGATTAATGTTCAAATGTCCAAACAATGTGATAAACTGTCCCTCATTTCCCCATCGTTAGAGGGGGAAGCAGAGGTGTAACATCCTGAGAGATACGTCTGAGAGAAAAGGAGCAGGAGCGAGACGCTGACCCAGAGGAATGATCGGTGGGTGACACTTGCACAGTGGATGGGATGATCAGAGAAGAAGATTGGAAGAAAGATTTTCATTATGTGCAGGCTACGCATTTCCCCCCATTGATCTTTTCTTCCAAATATCTTGAAGCCTTGTTTCATCATTATGGGACGAGCATGGAGGAGATAGAGGGAAGATGAGAAGCAAAGGAGAAGAGAAGAGACATTGGATTTCTTAAAAGGCAGGGGAAATCCAATTAATAATGTTTCATTGTGAACATTAAGTTCAACTTTATGATGCCCCTGCTACAGAGCACATTGTATATTTTAGGTGTTATGATATCTTTTGTGTTAGCCTGCCACACGTTATCTTACCTTCCGTTTAAAACTCGTTTAACGTGTCTTTTGTGTTTATTTCTCCAGGGAGGCATGACTGAGTGTCTCTTTATTAAGAAATGAACCACTTCACTTTCACACCTGAGAGTTGCTTGGCCCTAATATGTAGTTTTCTCCCCCCCCTCCCTCCCTCCCCTGCTCTCTGTCTCTCATTGTGTCTATAGGCCATTTTATTGATGGGGTAATTTGCCCTGAGACTGTACTGCGGTCTCCTGTGTGCTATGTGTATTAATTACCATCTATTCATCTGAGGCTGTTCAGCCTTCCAGAGCAGCGGTTTCAGGCCAATGCTTCACAGCTTCTGTGACGGCCCTTAATGCTCCGGCACAAGCGCTCGTGTGCCTGTGGGAGACGAGTAATGTGCAACCTTGTGTGCTGAGGAAGAGTGTGATACATTACTGCTGCTCGCCGATGACCGCGTGAGTCTGGACAGCGTTGGTCACGTGATATCACGGATTATAAAATGCGTTTTGTCTTCATTGAGGTCTTCAGCCCCACCGCTCAATGCATGCTCCTTCATGTTAGTTGTTGGCACACAGGCCTGTATAATCATTCCAGTGTCTGAAACTGATTAGGAATTTGTGAAACTGCTCATCACTTTCAGATAAATCTGTCGTTTGCATGCAGTGAGAGTTAGACAGGAAGATTATCCTAAGCTTCTCTGTTTACTGTTGGTGCTCTCTTATCCTCTCTGACATTCAGCCTTCAGATTTTTACCTTTAGTTGGATATCTGACATTTGTCTTGTAAAATTGTAGTTTCATCTTGCTAAAAAAAAAGTTGCCTCTCATTTGCTCTCATATGATGGCTGTTAAGAGGAATGACTAGTGCATGACAACATCCTAAACCGTACTCATCCATCAGCCTTCTTCTCCACCAAATAAAGGAGCCTACATGCACTTAGTCTCTCTCTGCCTGTCTGAGCCATCAGTAGCAACCTGTGCATTAGGAATATTATCTTCTAAGGCTTTACGGGGCAATATTGTGTGAAGTGTCACAAAATATCCTGTACAAGTGGCAGTCTTGTGACTCGGTTTAAACGTTTTACTAAAGTAGGGGTAAAATACTGTACAACCTACTGAAAAGTAGGTTGTGTAAAATGTGTTTCGTTTCAAACAACATCCTCTGATAAAGATGGCGTTTTTAGAGAGAAACATGATGTTTTGTCGGAGACGGAGGGCTTTACAGACACGAGTCAGTGCTGTTGTCATTTCGACTCCGATTAGTATTCACATCTGCTGCAGCTTCATCTGTGATCTCAATTATAGCGTGATTTTCACAACCGTTACCGGCTGATTTTGAAACTAACATCGCTACCATTTTCTTTTCTTCTCCTGATATATTATAGCCTCTGCCCCCTCAATGCCTCTTTCCCTCCGCCGTGTTTGTGTGCTCGCAGCCTTTCAGCCGGCCCCCGGTTGTCAACTGATTGTAGATAATTACAGCTATTTGACTGCAGCTTTCACAGCCAGTCCTTTCTGGAGGCACTTACAGAGGGAGAACATGCCAAGCAGAGGCCCTTAACTGCCTCTGCGGATAACTACAGACACAATGGGAGAGAAACTGAATCATATATCTGACCATGCTGCTGCAGTGAGGTATTTCACATGAAGCTGTACTGCATTAGCAAAGATGCAACGTGAACATCTTCCTAAACATTAAGTGGTGGCCCTTGGTTATGCAGAAAGACAATTCCCTTTTTACCATGCACTTTTCTTTCCAAGCAGGAATGTTACAAAATGTAATTTAAAGTCCTTGAAATGTAACAAAAGATATCTGCACTCCAAAGGAATGTCTACATTTTATTTGAGGAATAAAATAACTAATGATTTGGTGGCAGTCTCAGTGGAAATTGAGTTATTTCTCTTTGTAGTTTTGCAGAGACTGGCCCGTTCACGCACATATTATGAAACTAATCCTGGTTTGAGGGAATGTAATTGTTCTGGAGCTGTCGTACATGCCTCTCAGCTCAGTGCTATATCCAGAACAGTAGGAATGAGTCAGACTCTTTATGATGACAGCTCTCCTCTCTTTCTCTATCTTCTTCTCTTTCTCTTACTGCTTGCCTGACGCAGTTTTCTCTTCCCCGTCTTTCTCTTTTCTCTGCTCATTGTCCTCTGCGTCTCCATCTCCCTCCGTCGACCTCCTGCTTACATAAGCATGCGTTCTGTGCAGTGACAGCGGAGACTTGAGGACCCATCGCAGCCATCACTCAACAGGAACCCCCCTTTTCTGTCTGCCTCCTTGTTTCATGGGGAGCCATGACAGCTGCACACTTGACCGCCGGCAGAAGTAGATAATAGCAAGCGAGATCAAAGCAGAAAAAGATAACACTCACGCTTTCTCTCTCTCTCCATCTTTGTGCATCTCTCTCCCACACACACTCCGTCTCTTTGACTCTCACTTGACATGCATGAGGAACATTACTTTCAAAGTGGACCCAAAAGTTCAAAGCAATAACTTGTTTTATGAGTATATTCCTCATGATGAAAGGAGATGCAGGGTTGACAGAAATTGGAAATAAAAGAGGGGATATGGATGTTGTCTGTTGGTACTCAAGGATCATTCTAACAGGACCCCCAACTTCTCTGCGAATGTAACTGAATGCTAAATGGATGGTTACAAACCCATCACAATTAAACCACCAGATCTACTAAACGTTTTTTTTTTAAAAGGCAATGTTAGAGACAATCTGAACCATTAAAAGCTCGGCCGGGCGTGATTTTAGTGCATGTTCGTGTGCGTGCCCTCTACACTGCTCTCATATGGTGGTTAAAGCTGATAATGCCGTCCTGACCAACAGCTTCATCGCAGAAGCGTAGCACTTACTCTACAGTTTTCTCTTCAGGTAAACACTGTTCTGTCTCTGTCAGCATGTTAGCTGTGAGCCGCCGGCTCAGCTGTCACCGTGTTGAGAGCCATTGAGAGGCAATAGAAAGGTTCCCAATCTCACAAAAAAGCACATTTAAATTTGGATTCATGATGGCAGGCAGTGATGGCTGAGGGTAAGCAGAATATTTATTTTGGTCATTATAGCTGAGAGATGTTTATTTTTTCTTCTTTTTTGTCATGTTATTTTTTTATATATTTATTTGGGAAGGTGGTTCTCGGAAATGTTCAGCTGATCAGAAGTTGGTCTCAAGTTACAGAAGATTGAGAACCCCTGCTTTAGACCATAGCAATTACAAATAACTCAATAAGAACAATAGATATCATAAAATGGAAATATAACCATCCCAAAATAAACAGAAAGCTGCATTTGTGCTTTGTTGTTGTCTTTTTTTCTTATTTTTTTATAGAAATGAAATGTAAGTAAGGGCTGCTTTCTCGCTGCTGTGGCTGATCATGAGCAGCGACTCTCCCGACTTCAGAGGTTAACAGAAAAAAAACCTGACCAGGGAGGCCAATTGTCCAGAGGAGGGCAATGGTTGCACTGGAGTTTAGGTTTGTATTGTACTTGTTAATGTTTTCAAATCTATCTTAATGAAATTCTCACATCCCCATATGTCCATTGAACAAGTTATTGCTATAATCATTTCTCCTGTCCATACTGGCAGGGAAAATATCCCTTCCTAATGTGACTCCACTGTAAAAGATAATCCTATAAAAAAAGATTTTTCTATTTTACCGACACAATAAAATTGCTCTTTTTGTATTAACCTTGTACAAAAAAGAAATGTAGTAATAAAAAAATGTGCTAGTACATTACCAGTCCTGTCAGATATTTAGTTGTTAAGCAACAGAGCTCACATTATAAAAGGCTAACAAAGAACCTTTATTGGATGTATTTTGTTTTCTTCTTCTTACTGTTTTCTGTTTTATTGGCTGTGAAATAAGGCGTCCAGAGGAGAAGCAGGAGATAGAAGAACTATTGGAGAGAAATATGGCAGTAAGTATACGATTATTGAACTGAACTGTGCCCCTGGTCTCCTTCAGGCTTGTATCATCCTGGAAGGTAGAGCACAGATGCGGATGCACACACAAACAGAAAAAAAGGGCAGGCCTTGCTTTTCTGTTTATCTCGCCACTGCAGGCACTCTGATTTCCCGTGCAGGCTCACATATGTGATTGCTATGCCCACTGAGTGTTAGCTGGCACCTGACGGTAGATTTCTTATTGCCTGTCTGTTGAGCACATTGCACATGCCTGTGCTTATTTGTGTGCCGTGGTGATTATTCTTTCTAAAAAAAAACAGGGGCTAGCAATCTTTGAATATTTTTTTTATTTTTTTCACCCTTTTCACCCTTTTCATCACAACCCCCCCGTCCCCCCGTCCCCCCGTCCCCCGTCCAGCTGAATATATTCTTTTGCATGTGTGAATGGCTGCATAGATGAGAAGGATTTTGCTGCCGCTTCCTTTGATTCATCCCCACTGGGCTATTTGCATGATTGTGACCCTGTAGTGCCATCACAGCTCATCTAGAGACTTTGGTGGTAATTTATGTCTTCTTTTGCTTGTTTAGCGCTGTGGAGTTCTGCTTCTATCTTTCCCCTTTTTGGCATTTACAGTAATCCAGGGAGACGGTTATATACAGCCCAGTTCAACATAGAACTGCAGCGAAAAAATAACAATCAATATGGGATCTATACAGGAGGAGAGATGTGTGACAGGCTACTTGTAAACTGTATAATGGAACTTCTGCTTGAATGTATATTTCTGTGTGTGTTTCTGTTTGTGTGGTCCTGCAGCTGGTGATAAGAGGGTGATCAATGTATACCTCGTAATAACAGTCCAAGACTGTTTCCATTGCAGCTGTGCACAGGACTCCCACGCCAGGTGCCAAAATGAAGTAAGATTACCATTTACTTTCTCAGTGCAGTTAGAGTGCAGTGATTAATGTAAACCTGAGCCTCATTTATCAATGTTTCCACTTCTGTATGCATAAAATGCCATGATGCTTGTTAATATATCACAAGATAATTGCTGTCCAGTGTGAAAGTAAGCAGAGCTCAGATTAGAATCAACCCTCTCTGTAGACGCAATGCATTACAAAACAAACTGTTTTTCTGTTGTTACTTTGGCGAGGCTTCTGCTGAGACAATAATTCACTGTGTATGTGCTCTCTATAACAATGAGGCCTGTATCAGCTGGGGCTTGCTGTGTTGCCATGGCCCTGGTCTCAGGTGTTAGGTGGCCGTGAGAGATAGAAAGCAGCCCTGACTGCATCAGAACACATCATCTATCCCCCTCAGTCTCATTCTCCGCTGCGAGATAGAGCTCTCATCACTCAGCCCTCTCCATCAGCCCCGTTGATTGGCTTATTATCAGATGTCCTGCACAGACGAAGAGTGGGCCACGCACCACCGCGCACATCAGCACTTATGAGCCCCTGTATGAAAACACACACTGGCTACACAAACGTACACATCAAGGAATCTAAAAGGATAACACCTTTTTTTTCCGTCTCTGTCAGTTTACTGATGGGACACAGGCCTGACACACACACACACACACACACTGGAATGTGAATGCACACTGGTGCGCACACGCTCGTAGTCATAGTTACAGAGGTTTCCTTGATGGTAAATATGATGTTAAAGGGAGACTCCACCATTTTTTTAATGTCATAGTCAGTTAGTTTCTTAGTAGCGGTTGGTACAATCGGGCCTTTGACAACAGTCTCATAATGTCCTCTGTGGCTCTGGAAGGAGCTTTGTCACATCTAAAAAAAAAGAACCCTGAGGACGTGGTTGTGATGTCATCGGGGTTATCTCGGCTTCGACTTTGAGAATTCAGATTTATATTCAGATTTACAACAGAAATCCTGCATTACAAAAGACGTGGTAGATATTGATGTTGAGTTGCATTATGGGAAGGATCTAAAAGTCAGGATTTGCCGGCTTTTTCACATTTTTTGTATTTTTTTTCATTAGTCTGTGTCTCATGAGTCATATGGACATGCAGGACTAAATCACTGCCTGTTCATGGTTTAGAGTGTTATTCATGAACTATAAATCTCCCCATACATGTTCTTATGGAGCCATACATACCGTAACTGTATATTGCAAGGCTGCAGCCGGCTATTTTAAGTACATAGCAACTATAATGTGCTGCATTACATCACATCAGTGAGTTCACAGTGCAGTCAAATGCACAGTGTGCAGCCAGTGACTGCCTGTTCTCTATTTATAAAAAGGTTTGCTGGCCATATGCTAACTGGCTCTTCACTTGGCTAAGTGCACCTTCTAATCTTGGATTAGTCTCTACCTTATAATATTTATATAAAATCATTACCAAAGGGAAAACAACAGCAAGGAGTCAAGTGGCGAGGGCCTGTGCTGTGTACTGTATTGGGCAAGCTCTTCACTGGATGCATCTGCAGCAGAGCGTGGTTCTGGTGTAATAAACTGCAGTGTGCTGGAATAATCTCTCCGTGTTTCAGGCCTGATTTCACATCAGCTATAGAAGGACAGAGAGATAAAGACACAGAGAGAGAGAGAGTGTGGTGGCACGGGCTCAATGGTTGAGTCAAGGGTCTAGGGATCGGCATCCTACCTTGTGTGTGTTTAAGTGTAAAAAGAGAGTGAGCGTATGCACATGGGTGTGTTGTTTTGCCTATAGCAGAGGATACATTTTTCAGTCTGAGGTGACGAGAGGTAACCACCAAAGGCTTCAACAGTCTCCCACTTTCCTTCTCCCTTATCCTCTTTGCACAATCCTCTCATTTTTGTGCCTCTCTGGCTGCATGTCTCCAAATGCACTCTAACTCTGCAACCAATTTCATACTGTATTTCTGTCAAAGCCTCCATTTTCCCTTCACTTCCACCCACTCACTTGTCAATCCTCCTCTTGTTCACGCTTAATATATTCTTATTTAGACCTCCCTCTTTCAGGCCGGTTAATCTATCCCCCTCCTGCTCCAATCCCCAACTTTTACTTTCCTCCTTTCCAGGATCTTTTCCTCTTTCTCAGCTCCATCCCTCTGTGCCCTTCTCCCTGACCTCCTCCAACCTGGCTCTAAGCATTGCTTCTCTAAACCCTGTGAGAGGCCCCAAGTGCTTAAACAACTGTTTTCTGAGGGTTCGAAGAGCTTGAGGGTGTGCAAGGTTTATTATCTTTAATGTGTGTGTGTGTGTGTGTGTGTGTGTGTGTGTGTGTGTGTGTGTGTGTGTGCTTCAATTATTGTCAGGGGACTTGCAAGTAATACCAGTGGTGATTAATGCGCTGTCTTATCTCCCCTCATGCAGATCGGACATCCTAGGAGGGGAAAGGCAGCACAAGGACAGGAAGTGGGGCAGAAGGAAAGAGGAAGTCAGTTAATTAAATACATTGTTTCCATTTATTTCAGAGGAGAAATGTGCCGATTTGTCCATGCTGGATAGAGCACAACCTATTAACATTCACTACATGTGTTTTTTTCATAGCAGAAATGTCTCTCCTTATATTCTTGGAGTTAATACAGGGCAGCAGTGGAGGTGTAAAGGTGAGTAAAGGTGAAAGAATCCTCGCACTGTCTTGGAGCTTGTGGGTGGTAGAGTTGAATAAATAAAACTTGCAGCAATTTCTACAACAGTGTCCCCGAGCAAGGTCCTCGAGGGCCAGTTGTTTTGCATGTGTTTAGTCTGTCAAGTGCAAACTTCATATATCTTCCCTTCCTTCCAAACAGCTGCTGGTTTCCACTCATTTATCAACTGTTTGAAATTCAACTGGTAAGCGTTTGGCAAAACATTTTGGTTCAGGCCAGGGAAAGATTGTGGTCATACACTATATTAAAACAAGCATTTATTGCAGGTCTGTGATCGGACTAGAACTCCAAATTGTGACATGCAGAATTGTACAATACAGACGCAATTATTAGCAATACTGGAAACATTAGGTAGATGCTTTTCTAAAAAAAAATGTTTTTCATAATCAAGGACACATCAGCAGAACAGGACAAGAGGAGCAAGGAATCAACCCACCAAATCTATAATTGAACCACACTCAACCCACTCTACCACCTGAGCCACACCTGAGAAATAGTATTGATATTACTAGTATTGAATATCCATTTTAAATGCAAGAAGCACTTACTTACTTGATATTATTTTTGTCTTCTTATCACATCATACATGTTTCCTTATTTTGGCCAAAAAAGGAAACCTCTCATATACATAAACAGGTGAAAAATAGCAGAGTCAGGGTTAATTGTGTCACATGCTTTTGATAATGGACAACGGTGTCGAAAAAAAGTGTAGCCTGCAATTTAAAACGTTCTCAATTTGTAGTTAACTAATTCACCGAAAACATGCGTGTCTCTATCTACGACTAGCCACCAGAGCTTTGCGGTAGTAAATGGAGAATTCTGGTACACTGGGTAACACTTTGGCGTGAATATATTTACTTGTGTCAGTTTAAGGGAAACGTGTATCTGTGCTCTGCCCTCATTTTCTGAATGAAGGCTTTAAAAGAGAGAACTTGGGTGGATGAATGTGATTATGAGGTGAGATAAGGGCGTTGAAGAAATAATTGCAATTCTCCCGTCATGGAGGCTTGGGCTTAACTCCAGGTTACATTCTGCCGGCTAGGACTATAGAGCAGGTGGATGGAGGGAGATATTAACATGGAAATTAATTTAGATTCCCCCTCTCCTCCCCTTCTCTTTTTATGCATACATAACCACACACTGCTCGTGACCACGGGGTTGAGAGCCGCAAATCTAGGAGAAGGGCAGAGAATGAAAGGTTAGAGTGGGGAGAGAGGGATATACTGGAACTGAGAGAGGCGGAGAGAGAGCAGAGTGATGAGGGTGAAAGATTAATAACCGCCTTGTCCTTCACTAGATGTAGTTATATCCACAGCCATCAGTATGTGTGTGTTGGCATACATGGAAGGCTTACTAGGCTTTGATATGACATCTGCTTCACCTTTAAACCTGGAAACGGTCCAAAACATCCCCTCTCGGCCTCCAAGCAGCGGTTTTGGGAAGATCCATTGCACTTTTTAACAAGGGGAGAATGTTTAGGTAACTTTATTTTCAGGTACATAATTATCTAAATAATAAAAATACCTTCTATTCACTACATAGCCATAGTTGATGACCAAGGGAAGTTCAGAGACAGTCCATGCAGTACAAGCTCCTGTAAGACACTGCCTACATATACCTACCCCTTCGTCATCAGCCCTAAGCGAGACAATGGTGCTCTGACAATGGAGGACCAGCAGCTGAATGCTCAGATCAGCCGAGGCAGAGTGGTGGTGGAGCAGAAGTGTAAGTGGAGATGGCTGAGGGATCGACAGCAACACCCATTTGGTCATAACGGTGAAGATCATTGTGGCATCATGTGCTCTGCACAACATGTGCATTGGACTAGCAGACGAGGCATGCAATGTGCATCAACACGGATGTCAGGCAAGAGGATAACAATTATTAGGTGACTGAGGAAGATGATAGCATATATATAAAGCTATAGGATATAAGGACCTATTAGAATCACAGCCGTTGTAGGATTCAAGCCAGATCATGTGCTAATAAGTGTTACCCTTCACACTGGAGGACTATACTTTACTCTTGATTTTACACAGAGCATACCATCTCTAGACGTGGTTCCCGGTACATTAAAGACATTATTTTCACCAAGCACAGCACACTATACTGAATATACTGAAATATATTTGCGATATAGCTGTGTCTTTTTCTGGGCACCTCCAACGTAATGAGCTTTCATCTAAGTGTGTGAATTAAGCAAAGAGAAGGTTTGGAAAGAGTTGTTGTTTTCAAAGCAGACATGGATTGTGTGTGTGTGTGTGTGTTAGTGTGTGTCTGTGAGAGAGTGCTTTCATTGGGTTTTTAATCAGGGCGTCACGCTCTCGGTTCCGATTAGGTACAGCAGGCACTGCTCTCCAGCCGGCTGCTTCTGAACAACAACACCCTCTAAAAAGCAGATAATGCTTCGACACTCAAAGAAAATCAACAGCTCTCCCTCGCTCTCTCCTTCTCTCTCTCTCCCTCCTCCACATCTGCGGTGCAAATCAGATCGATGCTGTGAGAAAATGAAACCCCATGCACATTAACAAGAAGGTGAGAGCAGCCTCAGGTAGGAGATGTGTCTTGTGTCACGTGACAAAAAGAAAACAAGAGAATCTAATATAAGCAGCAACCAATATGATTCAATGATGTGTCCTCTGGCCTATACCACATGTCACAAACCATTTTCAAAGATCATCAGATGCAAGGCACAAACAAACACACACACACTGCAGAGATGCACAGCCACAATAATTGTGTTTTTGTGTTTGCGTATCTGCAGTGAGAATATGTGATCCTCACACTTCATTCCACACGTCAAAAGACATTATTCTTGTTGCATCGCATTAATTGACTCATCTTTCTTTCATTTCATCTCTATCCAGCGCGTACAAGGACTCATCTCCAGCCTCCGCTCCCATCTACTGGAGACATTATGACGAACAAAGAAAGGGAAGCAATGAAGATGATAATGTGCATAAATGATTGTGATTCATTTGTGTCTGTTTATGAATAAAAATTAAGTTTAAAGTGTGTAAAAAAAAAATAAAAAATTGTATCTCTGTGTGGCTGCAGATTTTTATTCAGTAAAGTTGGTATAAGACTTTAATGAAATGTTAGGGTAGCTCTTATAACAGAGGAGACAGGGCGGCTGTTCAACAATTGCTCCATTGTCTTCTCAGGATGATATTCGTGAATACAATTCAGCACCAGACACAAAAGATGCTCACATTGGCACCCACACAGTATCACACAGCATAATCAAACCTATTGTGAAATGAGTAGAAATCACAGGTGTGTGATAGATTGTAATGACACAGAACTAGTTATAATTTATTTTCTTGTTTCAATTTCCCAAAATAGCAACAATTACATAAGTTCGTCTCTGACTGCATTTTGGCAGCTCATTACAGGTCTGTTATATCTCATCTTAATGATTTTTTTTTGTTCAAATAACAGATTTTGGATACATTTATTGTTAATCTCATTCTGTAAATCCGTTATAAACTCCCCATTTTAAAACCACAAGGATTATTTGAATGTATAGTTCTTAATAACAAGACTAAGAGTCCGCAGCCATGCTATCAGCTCTGTGAAGCTTTGAGCTAAATGCTAACATCAGCATGGCATGCTAACACGCAGGTATAATGTTTGCTATGTTCACTGTCTTAGTTAAGCACGTTAGCGTGGTAACATTTGCTAAATTACAGATGAAGCTGATGGGAATGCCATTCGTTTTACAATAATTTGATCATAACATACCAAAGTTAACACAATTCGTCCATCTAATATTTGTTTAGCTCTTTTAGTCTGGTCCAAAGAGGTGGATCGCCATCCCTACAGCCAAGCCGCTTCAATGGCTCAAAAACATAGCATTGCCTGCAGTTGTGGATGTGAGTGTGAATGTCCGTCTGTCTTTATGTGTTGTGACCGACAGCAACTGTGACACCCTGGACATTTTAGTTATTTTTATTATTTCAGATGCTTTGTGTCACTTGAAAGACAATAGCAAAGTCACCTGCCTTAAAGTTAAATAGTTTTAAGGCGATATTCTTTTTCACCAGTAGCTGGCAGCAGTTTTGCTATGTTAGCCACTGGCGCTGTTGTTCTTATTTAGAAGGAAGGTAGCCCAGTCTGAGCAAAAGACAGTCAGGGTAGCAGCAAACAACAAAGCCAACGTTAATCCATGACTGTCCTTTAAATGTGTTTACAGGCGAGGGAAGTGCACAAGTGCCACATATATATTTATGCTAATTTTATTCAGATTTGTTGCTACGTCTATGTTAGAAATTAAGGCAACCAGCTAGCGCTGGTTTGAATTGCTACTCTAGGCCCGTGGTATAGGCTAGCTGTATATGGCTTTACGGTAGTGAACTAACTCAATAATTGTATTCTCATGTAAGATGTTGTTAAAGTTTTGTGTTCAGTGGCTAATATAAGCAGTCTTTTGTAGGGATAGAGGTTGTTGCACATTTGCTATTGTGCTATTTTAATTTGATGACAGATTCATTTATTTTGTCCACTAAATTGCTTTTGGTTTATTACTTTCTTATTCTTCCATAGAAGTAAGGTGGATAGCAGCAAACAAGAAAGCCGACGTTGATCCATGTCCTTTTTCTGTGTTTACAGTGCAATAAAATTATTTGGCACCTGGATGGAAGTTGACATCATTCAGCGTGTACCTCACCTCTCACCATATGCTGGGATAGGCTCCAGCCCCCTGTGACTCTGCACAAAATAAACAATGAATGTCTGTGAATTCATTGTTGTATCGAGTGCTGTGGCTCGTCCTCCGCACCATCACTTCCGTTGCAATCACAGCAAAGAAAGACAACATACTGTAATGAAATGCTTTGTTAAATTCCCAGAATTTGTCTATAACTGATATGGTCCGGAGTGACTATGTGATGGAATATTGCATGAGCTACTGTGACAAATGCCCCATTTTTGGCTCTGAATGGAAACTGTTGCTTCACAGCGAGGAATGCCTTCTGTCGTCTGTTTATTCGCGCCACATTTTTGATAATATTAAATCAGCAGGTGATGTTAAGAGGTAGGCAATCAGCCACAACCCCGCCATCGACCCACCGACACACACTCCGTGCACACTAATGTTTTCGGAGTCAATGAGGAATTATATACCTCAAGCTGGACAATTGAGACGTGAAAGCTGAGACGGACACTAGATTAAATCTCCCCGTGTGTCCTACTAATGAAATCTAAACACACACTAGACACTCTGCTGCTCTCTTCCCCCGCAGTGGCCTCTAGTGATTTTCGGATTTGATAGTTAAGTTTTAATTATTGCATAAAAGGCCTCACTGAATCTTCTGGCTGACTCCTTTTTTAAGCATGCTATTTCCTTATCTTCAATGAGTCGGCCCGCAGGTCCCCACAGGACGCCTGACCATTAGAGTTGATATGAAAATCAAGAAGCAGCCAAGCCTTTCTTTTTTAGTCTCTAAATCACACAGACTGGGACAGAAATCTCACACAGTATATTAATGAATTTGTCTCTCCTCTAATTGCTGTTAGGAGGATAATGTGGAGGAAAATCAAATATCACAAAGTTTTTAATGATATACCTCAATATTGCTATAGAGAAAGCACACTTTTAAGACCTGCCCACGCTGGAGAGGAAAACAACGTTACGTGTGCAGCAAGCAATTTGTCCAAAGGCCAGTTTTAGGCTAACTACATATCTGAAAGTTAACCTGAATCATTTTGACATTTTGCAACTTGTGTTTTAGTGAAGTTTGGATAAATCAGAAAGCTATTATGTTTCCCCTCAGGCAGGCGTGGTTTCTCAGGCTATGATGTGATGCGCTCTATCTCTTTGTAATCTGGCAATATTTTGTGGTCGACTGTTGTAATTAATTGCATGACTCAATTTATGGCAATGTCTGTTGCCCAGTCCACCACTTTGGTCCAGACTGAAATATTTTAGCAACTATTGGATGGAGTGCCATTGAAAAGGAAAAATGGAAAAGGAAAAGAACACCAATACACCTATACACATATGAACATTTCAATAGTGTGCATTCATACTTAGCAAGTAGCTCCATCAGCAGCTTCAGACACATGCTTCGAAGCTGTCTCACTGCAGACTCTGCTCAGGCCAAACAATCAGTTTGGTTGATTCTGATGGTCTTTGGGTCGAAAAGTAAAGACAGGTGGGGTAACTGGTATTTAGGCCATCCAAGGCCCAGTTTAGCCCTGTGTGAGGGTGAAACAGATGTAAATGAGCTTTTAAGCTGTAGCTAGTGAAGCAGCATTCTCTGGAGCTACCTCATTTATCCCCCTCATCCTCTCCTAAGCTGGGGATCCAGACAGCCGTTGGAGGCTCGTGCCTGAGTTTTTGGAAGCAAGGGAGTCATTTGGGACAGTGACCCAGATGACGTGATCTTCTGTCCATCAAGCCTCTGTTTCAAGCCTGAAATACACTCATCTCCCAGAAGCTATGTCCGTCACTGTCTGGGCTCCCGGCAGGAATTTTCTGAGTAAGAGCCCTGTGGTCTGCAGTGGCACGATAACAAAAACATCTCTTCCCTGTTAGGCTGTGAGCTCTTCTCTCCTCATGGTGGGCAGAAAGATAATTTTTTTTGATACCTGAAAAGACATTTAGCATCTGTAATTGCGCTGTCACACCTATGGCGTGTTCCCTCCATGCTAGTGGCTGTTGGATTACAGTTGCCATGGTTTCCTCTGTTTTGATCATTCTTATATAATGTTATTGGTGGCTGGTTGCTGGTTGCTGCGAAAAATGAACACACGCACACGCTCACAGTTTGTGTCAGTAAATGTTGCTAACCACCCCCACATCCTTGTCCTTCCTCGGAGAGAGCAGCCTGAGGACAAACAACAGCTCCTCTCACATCATCTTGCGCTCTCTTATATTCATCACACCCTCTCTTTCCCTCTCTTTTTCTACTTGTAACCCTCTCATTCCCTCTCTCGCCCCTTCCCCCTGCCTTTCCGTATCCTTCTTTCAGCGTTATTGTCCCCGTTCTCCTTCAATCCACTTTATCTCTCTCCAGTCATATCTGTATTGATTTTCCTCGGCTGTCATATCTTCATGTCTCTTAATTCCCACACTCACTCCATCTCTCCGCACCTTGCAGGGTTGTTTGCATTTTCACACACAAACAAAATCACTAAATCACGCCCTCCCTCTCTATCACTTTTCTATCTCCAGCTATCTCTGCCAGGCATACACTGTATCTCACTTTCCCTTGCAGATATGATTATTCGTAATCTCTTTCTCTGCTTTTCTATCTCCTCTAATATCTCCGACCGACTAAGCTGTGTCCCATTCACTTTTTTAAATTTCTTTGACGCTCCTTTTCATCTCCCCTCTTCTCACCTGTCTTTTTATGTCTGCGTTTTTGTTGTGACTTTCTGTTGGACTTCACACAAACTGGCTCTGCCTGCCTGCTGTGGCTTCTGAGTGAGGCAATCTGTGTTTGTACTGCCTTCAGGGCGCTGCATAGCTGCAGAGCGTTTGTAGGGCAAAAACGCTGATAATGCCCTTTTCCTCTCTGATGGTATCGCTGAGAAAAACACATTGTGCGTCTGTGCCATGCTGAAGATTTATATCCAGTATAGAGAGTTTTTATTGCTTGTTGCTACACAGCGGTTGCTGTGGAGGTGAAGGAGTGAAACATCAAACTGTTGCATAGCAGTGAATTCACGATCCTGCCTGTACTGAACGTCTGTGTGAAGCCCATGTGTGAAACATGCTTCTGCAAAGATACAAAAACATTTTTGCACGGCATGAAACGGGTTTTTGGATAACATGCATGGCTTTAAAAACTCAACATTACATGCGTAGCTCCATTATGTCAAACAATTGGTTGAGGAGAGAAGGATAGCAGGTGGTACGGAGGTTGAGCCATCAAATTATCAATAAGTCTTCATTTTGTGATTGATTGCTACTTTATTATTTTTCATGGTAAATGAAAATTAGGCCTGAAACTCTTCTTTATATCATGTAACAAAACTTTTAAAATCCATTTTTGCTTTTATTTTTTCAGATGACAGCGAGGTTGACTTGAGACACGTGGAGGAAGCAATGTTGATGACGTACAACAAGCTGGAATCAAACCAGAGTGATGATGCAATCACATGGTCTTAGACCACGAGGCAACAGAGAAACCTCATAATGACCAATGAAAAATGTAAAAAAAGAGAAAAGTTTAAAAGATATTAACTAATATATCCAGCAGTTCAAAAAAACCAAGCATGTCAGCATGTATGATAACAGTACACGCCAGTATGTGTACGGACATTTGTTCAGTAATGTGTGATGTGTTTTTCTTAGTATCTTAAGTCAGGCCTGGATGTGTTGGCTGTAACAACACGTGTGGGTGAGACTTTCAGGCTATTTCTTGGACACAAACCTGAACCTTTTTGTCGAGGCGCCAATTTGTTGTCAAAACAATTATGCTATTCTTAATGTAAGACATTTCATTGGGAGCAGATGATGGTGTTGGGAGTAGAGGGAGATATGAATCACACTTACTGTTTTTTGGACCCAGCATCTGGACAAGATAGATGTGTATGTGTTTTCACATTGGTTGTTTGGAGCAGAACACACACACAACTACACTGGTGCTCACGAATGTTTTCTGACTCCCAGACAGAAAAACATGTTTCAGGATGTTCAATCATGAACCGGTTGAGTCGTAAAGTACTCCAACTTTTCAAATATGGGACGTGAGGTACCAGTGTTGTGGATACAAATTGCACTGGGGGATAATTTAATGATGTCTTCCTGAGGGACACTGCCTGCCACTAGTGTTGAATTATACTTTGGAGGCTACATTGTTTGTGCCATTGTGATTCCAGACACCATTTTGTATAACAATGTTCAGAATACTTTGGACATTATGTATATTATAGCCTTCAGGACAGACTAAACCAGCATGCCAATACTCTGAGCCATAAGCGAGAGATTAGTGGCATCTACCCACCCCCGAGGCACTTGCACGGAAGATCAGTCCATCAGAAACCTAATTTCTGAAGCCTGTCTCCTCTCGCCCAGTCTTCCTTATCACCTTTTAGGCATCTTCTCACTCGCCCAACTTCGCTGTCCTCCTCCTCCCAGTCCCTCCCTCTGCTCCCACTTTCCACCCGGATCACGTCCCATTTTCTCCCCAACTCCCTCCCACTGTTCTCCTTTTTTGTCATTTATCTCGCATTCTCCTCGTTAACAAAGCATTATACCTTTTTGAAATCCTCCATGTGTCTATCGTCCATTTCCACTTATCCCCCAGTCTCCTATTTCTTTTCTTAGCCTTTAATTTCACTGTTGCTTTTCTACCCCCTGCTCCCCCTCAACATCCTCCTCCTGCTCGCCACCCTGCTCACGTCCAGGTCTGTTTCCACTGATAAGACTGTCAGCAACACGCAGTGGAAGAGATAACGATGTTGCATTGCCAACATAGTTAGCATCACAGTTAACTGCTATTCCTCTCTTCCCTAATATCATCGCAAATGAATGTGTCATCAGTGATCTTTCTCTCTGAGCCAAATAGAAGCGGTGAGTAGACGGGAAAGAAAAAAAATGGACAGAGGGAGAAGGTGAACAAACAGGACAAAAAGTTCTTTCCTTTTTTTGTCGATCCGTTTTGTTTGGGGCTGCACTGAAAATTTGGTTGTTACCTGGCATGTCATGTTCGGCTCAGTCAGAGGGAGTGGTGAACATGCTGCTCTATCTGAGACCACAGGCTGAGCTACAGGTCAGACAGTTTATTGTTATCATTATCTGTCCGAGACTTTTCCCGATTGGCCTTTTCCCAGGAAGACATTTTGACTTGTCACAGAAGGGAAAACACAGACACAAATAATTAAATTATTGTTGCTTTGATTTCAAGGTCCTGGTATAATGCATGCTTGCTCGCTGTCACTGGAACACTTGAATAGAGCCATCTTTGGTGTTATTAGTAACACCTGTGCTTTTCTTGCTATGACGAGTTAAAATGTCTGCTGTAAAAAAGGCCTTTCCAGCACCACTAAACACAAGTCTCAATTAATACTACATTTATCTGACCTTATTGTGGGCATTCCTGAGAAGAATGACACAAACATATTGTATACAAGTAGCATTTTTGATTTTAATTCAAGGCATAAGGAAAACAGAAGTGAGGCAGTGTGTCATCAGGAAGTCTAGATATATATTTCAGATATCCTACTTACTGTAAATAAGAATACTTTGTTTAACGTGGATTTGACTTGATTATATATTTGGGTTATTATATGGGGTCCTTGAGGTTTGGACTGAATTAAGGTCTTTAGGATGTTGGAGGATATAAGTATTAAGAGGTCCGTCTTAATACAACACTCACATGCCATATGTATAATAAAAGAGTTATTGGTCTCTGTAATCATCCTGGCTGTGTAAGAGATGTTGAACAAAATCCAAAGTCCTTGTTCATATGAAACAATATGAGGCTAGCATAAGCCTTTTACTAATTACTATCTTGTTCGCAGTTTTTAATGTCACCCCAAAGAGTTTTAGTGTCGCCAGCTGTAACTTGGTGCTGTTGTTGTATATGACTTGCTGCATCCGGCGTAACACAAATCCAGTTGATTTGGCAGGTAATTTTAACTTCAGCTGAACCGTGGCTTTTCCCCTCATCTTTTACACTGTAGTCGTGTTGGAAAGCGATCTCTTAACGGCCAATATAAACAGGAGATATGATTACAGAAACCAATAACTCTTTCAATGTACAAAATAGAGATATCTTGAAAAATGTGAACCTATATTTTTGAAGGCTTTTTAGAACTAAATAACTTAGATATCTTACAAGTATAATACATCTGTAGCATTTAACAGCTTTATGTTTTGGAGCTGTTTCCAGAGCACCACATCCTCAGTATAGAGTTACTTGATGATAAATAGTTCAGGTCATATGACAAGTGTGTGGTATTTTGGTGAGCGTGACCACAGTCAGAGATGTAATTCCACTTGGCTCTTGAGTGTCGACCTTTTGAACAGGCTGAAATGCAGAGAAGTTGCCAAACACAACAGTGATGAACAAGGCTGTGATTAGTTTCAGGGCACAGCTGCGGATAGGGAGCATGTAACCTAGAACAAAAAGACATCAATAATTTATGCATGTTTAAATCAAATTTCCGTTTTCATTGCTGAGAAGTTCCTCTTATTATGGGATTCATTTGCACATCTTGAGGTGCTTAAGCATAAGGTGACACGGAAAGGTACGTGTGAGCATGAATCATAACCACAACTCAGAAGCTCCATTTATTGCGTATACTTTCCTCACATTCGGCTCTCTTAAACGGGTAGGATTCGTACCAGTTAGTTTCCTGCTATATTCCATCCAAACCATCTGATACATTTATGTCTGACCCACGTCCCACGTACATTCACAACTCAAATGTCATCCTATTCTGTCCTAAATGTCAGTGCAAATGAAAGTCCTCCCAAAAGGGGGGCTTTGAAAAAGGAGACTGTCATTTGGCTGCCATGTAAGACCCACGCTGGAATCAAAGTCTTACTTACATTTGCAGCCATAATCTTGACGCTCTGCACCCACTGTGAAGACATCTTGTGAATGCAGTCACTGTACACCCACCAGTATACCTTTGCCATCGTTCAAGGTGGAGCCACAAAGCAAATACCAGAATTGTCAGTGGAGCTGGAAATTATTTCATGACCTTGAAGTAGAGCGAGAGGTTACAGGAAGACTGGATTTCTGCACGTCTGTTTCCGTAATTGTGGGTGAAAAACACACTTCAATACTCACTATCTGGTTTGAGTAATGTTAAATCCTGAGACAAAACTACTTTTCTCATTTCATGTGGCTCATTCATTTATTTGTTTCTTCTCTGGCACTCCATTTAATTACTTAATTATTTAAGTACAGCAGGAAAGGTTGTTTATTAAGTACACAGCAGTAGAAAAACACCACCTGCTCTTCTGGTGTTTGAGTCAGATGGCATACCATCAATAATGTCTAAATAAATCTAAAACATAAACAAAATGGCCCGATAACAAATGTTGCAGCAAATTATGTTACAGGCTCTCACAGGATGTCACCCACTTCTCTGTTTAGAGCACATACAAATTCAACCAACATCTAATTAGATCTGCAGTTGAGAAAGCAAAAAAACAAAAACATTAGCAACTCTAATCCGACTCGGTCATGACAGTCACTGCTGCAGTACATTCATCCATAGATAAAACACTTTGTAATTCCTGCTGTTCATGAATCAAAGTGTAAAACAACTGTACAAAACAGGCTAAAATAAAATAAATAAAGTTATAAACAATTTAACTATTGACTTAAGTTTTATTGTAATGCTTTTATTTCTCATATTAGACTCTACCGTTGTGATAACTTAGTCAAATATTTAGCTTCACTCATTTCTGTCGCATCCTTAAAGTAACCGGAAGTTTGCCAGTTTCTAACTGTAACCGGACGTTTTGAAGTACAGGTAGCGAACACTAAGGGAAGTCCCGCCCCCAATGTAGGGAGTACTTCCGGGTCGCAGTAGGAACTCAGTCTGAACGGTGATTGGTCGAGCAGCCATCAAATGACAGTGAAACGGTTTCCCTGCAGAAGCCACGAGCCTCGGTTAGCTAAGGTTAGCTTCTCAGTTCTGTTTTGCTAGTTTTGTTGTGTGTTAGCAACAACTTTATTTCCATGTAAAGCCTACTCTAGCTTTTAACTTTGGTTTGTGAATATCAAGTGGTTTAACAGAAATGTACTTAATGTTTCAAGTTTAAGTTTCTGAGTAATATTCACTATGTCACTAAAAGAGAAAAAACAGGAATTCCTTCTAATGTGGAGTTCTTCATCACTTCACTGTTACTCTTCGTGTTGCTAGAGGTAATTAACAGTCAAGTGTGACAAGAAATAGTGAACCTACGAAAATTAGTTTTACTGTTACTGCTAAGATTATTAAAATGATTGTTACTCATTGGTGAAACAGGTAATGTGTCTACAGAATAATACAGTTTAGCTTTCACTGAGAGAATAAGCTTTGTAGGGTTAATGTGAAAGATGTGTGTTTAATTACTTACTCAAATATTGGCAGTTTAACAGTTTAATTCTATTTTAATGTTTTATAATTCTATTGGGTCAATGCTGTATGCTAAGCATAATGTAAAAACAACAATAACAATTTTATTAATTGAGAATTTGGAAGTCGAACTAGAGAGTAACATCATTTTCAATATGTATTTGACTGTATCTGCATTCAGTCAGCACTTACTGTGATGTTTTATAATCTAGTATGATGTTGTTCAACATTAGAGAAGCATATCTGAAATGTGAAGGAAAGTAGAACAAAGACTATAAGCCTGTTTATAAATGCAGGTCGGCTCTTTTATTGAGTGAGGAGCTCCAGTGAAGAAGACCCAATGACTCCAGTAGATGGTGAGCCTCCCAGCTTGATTTCCTGGAACCCGTATCTACATTGCCCCTGAAGCAGCCCGGTGAACTATCAGCTTTGTGGTAGGATTGTACAAGTTACATGTATTGGTATCAGCCCGAACATACAATATACTTAGAGAGTGTACTCTGACTCATCAGTCTAAACAGTATGGTTGAATGGACGGACTAGTCCTGGATGCGTTAACTTAGCACATGAGCTGAAGGTGTGCAGAGGCAGCTAACCGTTGCTCAAAGAGTACAAATATCTCTTCTGGTATAAGTCCAACATCTTCTCTCTTAAATGTTTTGTCATCTTAGCTAAAATGCCAATATTATCCACTAGCAGGCCCGTCATTCAGAATTCTTTGTGCAGAAGATAGATATGCTGTGTGAAGTCACAGTGGGCTGGCTGCTTGACACTATTGCATTTTCAATTTATACATGTTTCAGTGTCAGTATCGAGATATTTTAGCACGGTATTGTTTCGAAATGACAATTATGGTATTCTGCAACTCTAATGCAATGTTGGTTAAGTAGCAGCATATATGGTGGTACGTGTACTACTGCAGTATGTGCAATATAATAGTAAAGTGTGTGTGTGTGTGTGTGTGTGTGTGTGTGTATTGGCTCAGAGGTTGGAGTGGTGGGCGTTTGCTGGACTTGGCCTCCACCAGGCATCATGACGAGCCCTGCACCTGACCTAAGGGTCGCAGGCCAGACTTCTTCTTTCCTGCGATGAGCTGTTAACTGACCTCGGGGGCAGTCAGTCAAGGTAGAAGAGTGTGTTTATGTGCGTGTGTGTGTTTGAACCTCAATTCCTGTGATTTGATTTACCCTGACAAGGCAACAGGACCGGACAATAAAAAATCTCTATTTTTCCTCTATTCCCTCTCTCTGTGTATTCCCTCTCAGGCGGAACGGGGGAGATGGTTAAACAGAACCAACCCACTGGAAGAATGACACTCCCGAAGAACAATTCTTTGAGCTTAAATCCCTCTTTTCTACGTTATATTCATAATAATATATCGGTACCGGTTTGGTTCTGTTTCTTCCAGAATGGTGCAGCAAAGTCGTTTAAAAGACCCAGAATGTCTATAACCAATATTTACGCATTTCTACGTTGGTGGCCTGTATGTGGTAGAATGGATTTTTACGACAATAATGATCACTGGAGGTGAGGGGAACAATCTATTAATTATTTCTACGAAGGACCTAGATATTGCTACTGAGGGACAGTAATCCTGCACACTAGGGCCGTCAACAAATATTCAAAATTCAAATATATATTTGAAAAAGAAAACATCACTGGAAATGATATACAATGTAGCCAAAAGTTAATCCTAAAGTTAATCAGGAATAGATTTTGAATCAAATCGTGACCTCAAGAATCTCAAGAAATGTAATCGTCGGATACCGATGCAGTCTCGATGCCTCGACTCTAGAGAAACCTGCTGGAGGAAATCAGGCCAGCTAGTTCTTTATCTATGTTTGAATGTCTCCGAATAACTTTCTATTGTTTCTATTCTTTGTCTCATTTTCTGTATAATTCATTAAATTCAAGTCACTAAGCTAAGCTAAGCTGTTTTACTGAAAGCTAAATCCCTGTCGATCTCTGTTAAACCTAGAAGACTTAAAGTTTAACCACACTTACTGCTGTTCTGAAGGTACATCCAGAATCCTCAAAGTCTTTTCTAACCTTCTGAATGAAAAATGATTCCATCCACCATGTATGAAAATACACAGATTAACTAGTAACTAGTAAAATGGTTTGTTGGCAACTTGGGAAATGGGTAAAAACAAAAAGGTTTATTGTGGAGCAGACAAATGTTTTTCTAATCCAGATGAAGAAGATTCTTTCAGGATTCTAGAGCTGGTGGTTCTGCAGTGTGTCATCGTGACATGCATTTGAATACATGTAATGATAATACATGAAGCATTTAATGCATTTGTTGTTTTAATTTCATTTGTTAAATTGTATTTTATTGAATCTGAAGTATCTAAAATAATTTAACTGTAATCTTAACATGTCTTTGTTTTGTCTTTTGTAAAGCACCTTATAATAGTTTTTATTTATTTTCATCTTTTCCAGGCTCAAAATCGAATGATCTCCCTCTCTTCTGAATGTCTTCTCTCAGTCTGTTCGTTTTTCTTCCTGCCTGGATGATTGGAGAGACTCCCTAAGCTGTACGCCCGGCAGCCCACTGAATTGTGAATCCAAACAGCCGGAGCAGCAGCAGATAGACAGTGACTGAGAAAAGGGAGGGAGGGGGGGGGGGGGGGGGGGGTACTGAGAGAACAGGGAGAGAGAGAGAAAGAGAGAGAGAGAAAAAGATGAAAAGCATGCTAAGCGAGAGAGAGGCGCTCACACTGAAGGAGGCAGAGGCAACAGCTACAGCAACAGCACGCTCCTTCCCCATCCTCCCTCTCCTCTCTTATAATCCCACATCCACGCCGGGAGAGATGGAGGGCGCCCCGACCCGCTGAGGAGCACTGTTTGAAGGAGAGGAAAATCTCACACGAGCAACTCCTCCTGTGAGCGCCTGGATCATATTTTGGGACAATAACCAACAAGGAGTGAAAGGAGGTGTGTGCACATACGAGCCTGCCGGCTGGAGGGAGGGAGTAGGAGAGAAAAGAGGGGGGGGGGGGGGATGAGTGGCAGCTTTGGTACAGCTGCTGATGCCACGGTCTGAGAGTGAGACAGAGACGGACTGAGGAGTGGAGGAGCTGGCACGTGTGGAGCAGTGTTGGCAACTTGTGGGCCAAGAGGAGAGGAAAATAGATTCACATACGCAAACAGCTGGACAGATGAGGAGGCATCAGGGACCACGCTTCAGTCCTGGGTATGTTCACTTGAACTACACACACTCATACACACAGGCATGTACATTTTATACTCAATGGGTGCTGTGATTTTACCAATAGAGCACAGAAACACTTGAAACGCAACAGTGCATGCTCGCAGATCTTAAGGGTTGACGACTACCCACCCTGACAAGTCTCCCTACTTGCCCTCAGATACTTGCAGCAAAGAAAGGAGGATGAGGAGGAGAGATTGTGTGTGTGTGTGTGTGTGTGTGTGTGTGTGTGTGTGTGTGTGTGTGCGCGCACGCCTGGTCATGCTTTCTTCCACTCTACATCCCGTTATAACGTTATTGTATAGCACTGGAGGCATTTCATAATGGGTTTCGTAGGCTGTCAGAGTGATGCATGTAAATAAACCTCCACTGGTGGAACGTTGCCATGTTTCACGTCAGCCGGACAAATTAAACAGTCACTGTGATTTAACTCTTCTTTTTTTTTGTGTGTGTGTGGCTGTAACATTGCTCATTACATTAATTTTTTCTATGTGAGTTATTTGCAGTCATAAATTGTGCACACCAGAAATATCTGAAAGGGTATAACTTGTGTGGCTGCTGTTTGTGCTCTCTGGTCTGAGACGTGTTACACTGCAGGATGCCATGTGTCCATGTGTTATGTCATGTTGTGGCAGAGGGCATATGTCTTTATGACAGCAAGTTTGCATGAGGTGTATCAGCCCTCCCCCACTCATCTCTCTCTCTCTCTCTCTCTCTATCCCTCTTTTTCCACCATCTTCCTCCTTTCTCCGTTTCCAATTATAGGCTGTCACCTCTCTCCCTTTCCCTCTGATCCTATCGGCTGTTTCATTCTCTTGCTAAGCAATTACCTTTACCTGACTCTGCCCCTCCGGACAGCATGGCTGGTTAGTTTCATGTCTGCCTTTTCCTCAATCAAAGTGAAGGATGGGTGGTGATTTCATGGACATTTTCTTCTGGTTACCCCAACTTTATCAAAGAGCGCCCTCAGTGAAGCCTGAGCACGGCAGCCACTTCATATTATTGCTGCACTCGTAGACCCAGAAAAGATATGTAAATAGGTTTATTTTTAGTGTTCTGAAGAATTATGCCTCTAATCATGCAATCAGCTCATTATTTCCTGCTCCTCATTAACTTGTTTGGGTTTCTAACTTTATCGCTGTTCACAGTCTCGTCTTCCTGAAAACAAAAACAGAAACTCACCCAGACAGAGCTGGCGGGCACATTGCTCCCAGCGAATGGTCGATCTTTGCTGTTGGTGTCTGAGAGAGGAAAGACTTGCCTCCAATCACAACTTTCCATCCCCGCTGATTTTCTTACAACTCCAAGTTCAGTTTGAATAAAAGAAGACTGAGGCGGTAACGGAATAAGGCGGGGAGTCAAAGGGAAAGAAAGTCTAGACGGTGACGGAAAAATGTGAGCATGTTGGTGAAAATGTTAGGCCTCAGTGTTGACAGGTGCTGATTGCTGATAGTTTTCAGCCCCTGGGGAAGGAAGGTGAAGACAGACACAGAGAGAGGGAGAGACAGAGAGAGCCACAGGGTGGTTGCTTCATAAAAAAGAGCATTCAGCTGCTTCTGGAAGGCAAATTCTGGTTTATTGTGTTCATTAAGTTGGGTCTTTTTTTTGTAGTTTTGGTCATCATTCCTGTCAGTTCTGATCATGTAGTACTCATGTATTTTTCTCAGGAGTAAGTGGAGACCAACAGAGCTTAAAGGATGTCATCAAGCCTGAAACACAACTCAAATGAATTATAATTAATTATATCTTCTGTAAATAAGCAACGGTTTGCTATCATACTTGCACAACAGCTTAATATGGGGAAATGTAAATGTTTCGTTTACAGCTTGTTGGGCTGGTCCAAGCCAGACTTAAGACTTCAAACTTGGCAGACATATAAATGTTAACATAGATCAGACAGCAGTGTAGCATTGACAATGCAGAGCTCTGCATTGTTGTACTGTTTGTATATAGATTGATCACCAAATGTTTATATGGACCTCTTATCGTCACAGACAACTTGTGGACATTTTAGATTTGACGGTACATGTAGCACGTGACTTAACAAATGGGTCCATTAGGTTAAAATTGAACCCGGGTCCCTCTCTGACTCTGTCATCCCCAGGACAGTTTCCTACCGGTCACTCCCCTGCACATCCCTTCTAGGTTCTTATTTAATCACACTCGACACTTTTACACTACACTTACATCTCACTTGTTTATAGTCCTGTTATCTGTTCGTTTGTGCACTTTATTTTATATTTTCACTTTATTTTATATTTCACTTTATTTTATATTTTACTTTATTTTATATCTTTCTGTACATTTTTACATGTTTCTACTTTGCACTGATTGTTGTTGAATGTTATGCACCTCCCGTCGTGTCAAATTCCTTGCATGTTCAACATACCATGGCAATAAACGGTTCTGATTCTGATTCTGAACCATAAAGTCCATCTGTAAGCTTGAATGGATGTTAACGACTGACGGTTTGGGCATAAATGTTACATTCCGCCTTCGTTTTCTCTTCAAAACATGTTTTTCTAACGTGGTGAAGTGACACGTCGTTGCGTCAAACTCCCAAGCAGTGCACAGTGTAGTGCAATAAATTATTAAAGCTAAATAAACAAAACACCAGATAAAAATATACTAAAAGGAGCAAATAAAAAAAAAATGGCAAACATATTCAAACTAGTTAACGTACACAAGATGGTAATTAAAGATGTCAGGTCCACATTGATGTGATCATGTGAGTGCTCGTGACTCTGGTCCTGTCTCACTTCTTTTTAGCAACTGGTGAGTACCGTTTTATTGTAACCGAAAGGAAGGATGGTCAAAGCTATATGAATAATAAGACACGGGTTGTATGAAACCAGAATTTCCCTTTTTAGGCTTCAACGCCTCAGCAGAGTGGGGAGTTCAGGTAACATGGGAGTTTCTGAAACACAGAAGGTTAAGACTTCAGGGAGAAAAATGTGAGCGCGTGATGAGAGGAGAGAGGGAGCAGTGGTTGGCTGCGTAGTGAGAGGATTTGATTGGGAAGGCGACCGGGGGTATATGTGGGCGCGTTGAAGGAGCTTTTGATCTTGGTGTGTGCACAAGTGTGTGCGTCTGTGTGTGTGTGTGTGTGTGTGTGTGTGTGTGTGAGTGTGTGAGTGTGTGAGCATGATGGGTGACCTTGAGAAATGCACTAGCGAGGGTCTTAAAAGATGTCCTGAGTGGAAGATTGCTGCTATTAGAATCCTGGACGGAGATTGAGGTGCATGCATGGAGAAGGGCACAAAGCCCACAGTTGCCTATACCTATACCTACCTATACCGGCACACACACCTCCATGTCAATACACGCACACACACACACACACACACACACAATAAAACACCAGTCTTTATTAAGCTGTGGAATTACAGTACAGAGCCTTGTGATTGCATCACAGGCTGCTCACAAAACTGAATTAAACGGTCTTGCTTTTGGCAGAGTCCACACAAGGCTGAACGATTCTGAAAAACTATCTTTTGCAATATTAGAGGGAATCATCATCATCATCATCATCATTATTTTCATTGAACGATATATTGAAATGATTATGGTGTGATTCATGCAGAGATCTGTGCAAAACACAGATGTTTTCACAACGATACAACAACAACAATATTATATTTAGAATGGTATTTTTTGACACATTTCACCACAAATATTGCACCTCTTGTGGTTTGTAAATTGCTGCTGGTCATTTTAAGATTTCGTTCAATGCACAGAGGTTATCAGGCTTTTACGACGTTTGCCGCTGGTGTTGTCTCACGTGTACGGTGTGTGGCATGAAGGGCGCGGTACCAGTCAGTATTGAACAAGTGGGCTTTGGTCTCAGGGCAAATCACCAGCAGGTGGGAACTACGACTTCTGTGCAGTCTCACTGCTCTATTACGACCTCCTGACCTTCTTCCCCAACTCCTCGACCAGTTTCTCTTCATTTCACTCCCTCCCTCACGATAAATTATTCTCCCTCGCACTTTCCCTATGTTCCTCATTCTGCCTTTCCACTTTCCATTTTGCTTACTGTAACTTTCTTTCCCGGCTGCATTTTCTCTGACGTGACCCCTGTGCCTTCAGATTCTGTTGTTCACGCTGCTGCTCACAGTTGCTGTCTGGCTGTCGACCTCCTTAACTTTCTCTCTCTCTCTCTCTCTCTCTCTCTCTCTCTCTCTCTCTCTCTCTCTTTCTCTCTCTCTCTCTCTTTCTCTCTCTCGTCTGCTTGGGTCTGATTTTAAGGTCACCTGGTATCTCTCACCTAACGCTCATAACATATTAGCATTTAGCTTTGCTTCATTATTCAGTCTGACACAACCGTCCCTGGAGTCATTCTCTTTCAAATAAACTCTCATATTGAATTTGGTAATGATTGAATCTTTCCTTTCAAATTACACAAATCTTGGAGAGAGACAAAGCCCTCCTCGTTTTCCTGTTAAATAATTCAACACCACTGTGACTAGAGACTGCTCAGCCAGGTAAAGATTCATTTAATAATGAGAAAAGAGACACATTTCACAGATTTCCAAGGTTTTTCCTGTCAAATCAATGCAAATATATATATATATAAAAATATATATATATACTTTATTTGTTTAGTTTACAGTTACGCTATGTCTTTGTCTCATTCAGAAGAAAGCTTCTTACTTCAACACCTCACTCTGAGGATTACTAATAAGGTTTCTTGTTCAACTGCAGAAAGCAAAAAACTAAACTATTCGAGACAAACAGCTACGACGTCCCATAACTGCACTTAATGTTACACTCTGCCAACAGCCATTATTGTCAAAGTGCTTCTACAAAGCGGAGTTAAAAAACCATCATGAATATACACTGGCTTAGTGAAAATCCAGCAGCAATTTATTGACCTTCAAGCTAAGCCTTGAACAGACACAGCCATGTCGTTGCTATAGCTCCTCCAGGACTCTCCGTTCAATCAGTACTTTCACTGGTTCTGAAGCAGCAGGCGATGGCGCAAAAACAACTTGATCACTACTCTTTATGATCTTAACATCAAGACGTGAAGAGGCATGCGGTCTTTGAAACCAAACAAGGACCTATCTCACTGCCAGACTTCCATCCTCTCGGTCATTAACAGTAAATCAATAACTGAGTGTGTCGACATCCTTTTTCTGACACTCGAGTGTGAATTCCTCCAGACCTCTAATGATTTTGACCTCTTCTGTCTGTGCTGTGACCAGTGTTGGTTTGGTATTCACAGACGTTTGCAACACAAGTTTTTCAAGTCGTTGCTACAAATGAGACTCGTGTAACTTGAAAAATCTCACTTCCTACGGCAGAATGTGACCTAAAATAAAAGCTTATTAGAGTGAATGATTAGAAATGGTGATAATCTCTGTTATTGCTGGTTGCAATGAGAGAAGTCGGCTCCACCAACTGTGTGTGTGTGTGCGTGCGTGTGCGTGTGTGTGTGATTAGGGTTGTCAGGTTTAACCGATTTAACAGCGCTTACAAAACCTTTCATAACTGTAAGATTTATAGAAGCTACGATATCTATGGTGTCCTGACTCCTACGTTGTCTCTCTGTGAACACGATTCTTGCGAGTCATTTTGTTTGTGTGCAGTGAAATCCCCTCTCGTGTGTTTGTTTTTTTTCGTTTTGTGTTTGAGAGTCGTGCCGCTCAGACAAGAAGAGCTGTAAAAATGTAAGAAGGAAGTGATATTGCAGCCTTTATATCTGCCAATAAGAGCCTTACGTCGGCAGCGTGGGAGCATTTTGGATATCTACAAAATGACCAAGGAGTTGTGAGATAGATAGATATCCAATTTGCAAAGGAGGCTGTCGAAAAGTGCATCACTTTGAATATTCCCACATCTTCAAATGAATCATCTACCCCTCTATGCCCAAGTCAAAGTAAAAATACTACAACTAGCTGGACCAAAACAGTTCGAACTCAGTCGATGATGATAATAAATACGTTAGTTAATTTGCTCTATTAGAAATATTCTGACTTAATAATCGCGATATCTAAATGCCATATCATCACATGCTCTGCTTGAATTAAGGATTCGTGTTTCTCAGACCTCATTAAATGTTGATGTGGGTCATGAAGTTTGTGGCTCTGCTCACCTGTGCTTCCCTGTCGCGTTCGCAGATGTAAATGCAGGTCAATGAGATTACCCTTTACTGTATATGTGTGAGTGAAAGTGCACCCGTGCCCATATCTGCGATTGTTAATTGAATGGTAATGCAGGTTAAATAACATCACCTTGCGTTTTAATAATGCAACTCTATTAATGACCACACGCAGGATTCAGGAGCTCTAATTCCTTCACTCTGCCTTTACTCCTCTCTCTTTCTCTACTGTCTTCCCCTTCTTCTCTCTCTCTGTCTGTGTGTGTGTGTGTGTGTGTGTGTGTGTGTGTGTGTGTGTGTGTGTGTGTGTGTGTGTGTGTGAGAGAGAGAGAGAGAGAGAGAGATAGAAATCTGTTCTAGTTATTTTGATGCTGGTTTGGTTTGAATTGATGTGATGACGTACTGCTGTATGACATTTGAATACCCACACAGATT
Organism: Leptoclinus maculatus; assembly: GCA_032191485.1. Classification (NCBI taxonomy): domain Eukaryota; kingdom Metazoa; phylum Chordata; class Actinopteri; order Perciformes; family Stichaeidae; genus Leptoclinus; species Leptoclinus maculatus. Next base: position 4,876,480 of record JAVDOI010000010.1, read on the forward strand.
TAATGTTAGTTATTTTAATGACTGCCCTGATGGCCTGTACTGTGCATGTAAGTGTGTGTGTTGTCACAGTGTGTGTGTGTGTGTATTACCATCTAATGCCATCTGTAGAACAGACCTTTGGGGTAGGGGGGACGTTATTCATTAACTTTAGCCGCATGACTTAAAGGCAAGAGCGCTGTTTAAAGTGTGTGCGTGTGCTCTTTGCCCACATAAGGTCAATCAGTCTCGCTTGTACGCTTCACTTTTCTCCGGTCCTCTCTCTTGTCTTTCTCTCCGTCGCTCTCGTTCGCTCTTTCAGCTGTGAGTGGATGAACAGCTTTCTGATCCGTAAGGACTCTGTTCAATTAATGCTGTATTGCTATTGATTTCTCCTCTGATCCCTCCGTTTGTTCAGGCACAATACAAAAGCACGTTTTCCTGCGATGTGGTATACGGAGCGCTCGGCTGATGGCTGTGATGGAGTGTTGTGACCCGGTCCTGCAAATTGGATTTTAATGAGTCAAGTATCATTTCTTGAACGCTGCTCTCTGCTCCCCGCAGAAATTAAAATGAGCTGCCCTCTATGAAAGAATGGGTCAGGAAAGTAATGTTTTTGGCATTCGGTCTGAAATTGTGTCAGATATATGGCCAATTTACATCACATTACATGTTGCCTTAAAGGAACAGTGTGTTGCACTGAGGGGGATCTTTTGGCAGAACTGGGATATAATATTAAAAGGTTGTTTTCTCATACAGTGTATATTGTGTATAATCACCTGAAAATAAGACTTTTTTGTTTTTGTTACTTTGGAATGAGCTGTTGTATCTACATACGGTGCAGGTCAATTCGACTTTAACAGATGCTCAAAGGCAATGATTATCAGTGTGAGATGTCATTTTAATCTGATGTGCATTTTCCCCACATTAAACATCCACCCTGCTGTGGGAATAATTAGTTTTGGGTGACTGTAGATGGACAGATTTTCTATAATGTCCTTCAGCACTGACCCCCTGTTCCACACACACACACACACACACACACACACACACACACACACACACACACACACATTCACAGACATACATTTCGCTCTGAGGGAGCACAGATTCAAACATTGCTTCTGCCTCACTGCCACACAAACAGGCTTGCAGAAGCCTAGGGACTGTTCCCCATTGGTGTGTGTGTGTGTGCTACACGGACATACAGAGGCATCACAGTGCGTCACCCTCGCTTGCAGGACTGGAGGCATGTGGAAGTCACTTGGGGATGCCAGCACATATGTGTCACGTATAACAAAGAGGCCGGCAGATGAGTAGCTGTGTAAACGTATGCAGTATCTTTTAAGGCTCTTGTAGAGCTAAAGGTTAGTCACCACTTTAATATGAAATCACTCTTTTCTTGGCTCCTGCTCTCGTTTGTACAGCAACACTCTCATTAATCATCTGCTCCATTGAGTGTCGGCCTCACCAGAAAAACTGGCTCGAGAATTGTTGCCCTTTCGCAAGGCAGCCGCGGTCATTTTATAGCATTTGAAAACAAATTCTGGAGAAGAGAGGCTTTATCCTTGAAGGCTTGAGGAAGAGGAAGAGGAAGTGTGGCTGAACTTGCGTGGCGTCGTGTGACCCCTGACCTCAGTGTGTTTCAGCCTCTCGTTAAAGTGACTGCTGTTTGTTTAGTGAGGAAAAAAACGCCGGTGGCAAGTTGCTTTTCTCCTTCTTTGTCTTCTTGCCTCTCCTTCTGTTATTATCTCGACCGAGTTTTCGAAGGTAAACTATTTATTATAAGAGTCCTGTTTGGAGAGTTGCTCCGAGATACTATTACGCCAAAAGAGAAGATATAAAGCTCTCCTTCTTAAAAACCATTCCTCCCGTAAAAGCAAAATATGCAATACTTCTATTTAAGTATAATGTGTACTCACACGCTCTCCTGTCCGGCTCTTGAATCGATCACAATCATTTTCTCTGGTTGTTTCCATTGTCAGACTGTTCTACTTGTTTTGACCTCCTCTTGATGATATTGTTGACGGGGGTAATTGGACAGATTATTTTTACTCCACAGAAGATTCGGTTTGGCTCGTTTTTGCCGTAAAGCCGTCGGAAGCTGCTTATAACTTGTTTTCACTCGAAACAAATTTATTTTGTTTGTGAGCCGCAACATTAAGACTACCAACGACCCATAATGCAACGCTCTCTGTAGGAGCCAGTGTCACATTCAAAAAGAATATGTGATGTTGTGAATACATAAATATCTAGTCCCAGAATCTAACACGAAGTAGTGTCTCATATCTGTGCCAATACAGTATTTATAAACGTGTGATTCACTCTTCTCCTTTTTGGTTTCGCTTGCAGCCTGTCGGCTCCACTCTCAGCTGATCTCGGGTTAATATGCCGCGTCAACCGCACCTTCACGTGTGTGTGTGTGTGTGTGTGTGTGTGTGTGTGTGTGTGGATTTTTCACAGAGAAGCTACTGAAACTCATTCATCTCCAAACGCGCACATCCTTTCCAGTCTCGATTCCTCGATCTCCTGCTCCTCCTCCTCCCTCCGCTCGCTCCTGTTTCATCCTTGTTTTACACTTTCCGGCACTCTCAACCTGACCTGAGCCTTCCACCGTACTCCCCCCTTCCCTCCCCTCCTCTGTCTTTACCTCCCCTCCTTTTAAACACCGAGTCATGAATTTATTATGCGAATCAAAATGGAGCAATGACTCTTTGTCCCCATCTCTGCATGTCATTGGTCTAGAAATGAATAATTCAGCCCGCTGTGGTTGAATTTTGGATCAGGAGAAAAAAAGAGAATTATTTTGGAGCCCGTCTATTCCCGTCTATTTTGGAATGGCGAGCTGTCAGCGCCTCTCCTGTAGCGCTCACTCTTTCTTCTTGCTCTCTATCATTCCTCCCACCAGTTCAATCACTATCACATGAGGAGAGAACAGATTCGTCTCTGTCCTCGGGGAGGACTGCGTAGATATGATGGGATTGTCAGCCTCGTTCTTTGTGTGCTTGTTGCTTTTTATATATAAATGCCATTTGTGTGTTTACATTTGTTGTGTTTGTTTGCTGTCTTTACGATGTTTGTTGATAGGTTTGTGCATTTTCAAGTAATAATCCTTGAGGTTGTTTGTCAGTACTTAAGTGGTGATTACGGATCCCGTTTTGCAGATTTCTGCTGAATAGCTTTGATGGCATAGCGTGCAACAGTTTATTTCACCAGCTTTCTACTCAAAATACCGCCATTGATCTCATCACGGAGAGCTTCCCGTCTCACTCTCTTTGACTCGCCTTCGATGTTTGCCGTTTGAGATGTGGAGTGACGCGTATTGAATGCCCCAAAAGGAGTTCCTCTAGCTCTCAGTTTGCATTTTATACGAAGAGGAAATCACAGGGGAGAGGCTAAAGTGCTTATCTCTTCACATCAGACGGCCCGATTGGGAGGCAAAATAGTGCCGCGGGGGATCTGAGGACCCTGCGAGGGTGCGACAGAGGCCACCGGGCGTTCAACCACACGTCTATACATAGTCTTCACATGGACAAAAAGACAGACACACAACTCTCTGTGCACACATAAGGTCCCCCGCCTGGATACACACACACACACACGGATGCAGATGCACACTTGGATGATTATTCTCGACCTCCTGGGGCATCATTGAAACTTTTCAGCCGTGACCTCGCTAAGAGGGAGAGAGCGAGCGAGATGAGCATAAATGAAAGAGTCCTTGAATTTTAACCGGATGCTCCCCGGGGAGAACTCCCATCATCTCTGTGTGTCTTCAATGCCAGAGTCCCACAGCAGCCTTTTCGGAGCTCAAGGACCCTGACTGCTCTGATGTTCTGTCAGGGAATCTCGTCTGCCACCGCTTACTTTCTAGCTGCTTTTTTTTTTGGGAGAAAAGTAATTTGATGAATCAGTGGCAAAGGGTGTCTCTTATCCGGTTTTAGCGCTGGATAATGACATTCCTCCAGCGGTAGCCAATTCTTCCAGAGCAGAGGATGTACCAGAGGATAAATGTCACTATCTGTTATCAGTAATGTGATCAGGGTTCCAACTACATCATCCACATAGTAGTGTGGGTATCACGTTTGTAGTTTTAGCCACCCTTTTCTGTCAGTTATGATAACATTGCACTGCCCCAGGTAATTGTTGAGAACTCAGAACACAGCAACTACGTTGAAGACAGGTTGTAAATAAAGCAACAAATTAGCCAAATCAACACCCAGTCTCGAGGCCGGAGCAGCTGCTTGCAGGACATGTGCTTCAACAATGTGAAGCACCATCATGTTGTCTGAGCCCCAGAGAGTTCAGCTCACCTCCAGCGGCATCACTTTACTGGAGCTGGGTGGTGGGAGGTCGTGGGGGGTCTGTGTTTTTCAGCACTGTACACCGCTTGCCCTTTGCTTCATTTCATTTGGGTTTCACACAGCGATGCACATGAAGGTAAACGTAAAGCTACTTTAGGGAATGAGGCAAACATTCAGTGTCCTTCAAGATCCCAACATAAAGAGTTGTTCGCTAGCTTGCAGGATACAAACATTCTTTGACCTTGGAAACAGTAGCTGACAAAGCAATCTCACTGGGGGTTGTTTTTGGGGGTTTTGATCGTATCACTTGATCTTCCAGTTCATTCTTGACTGTTTTCCCCTTTTCTTGTGTTTCAAGGTCAAGAATGAACTAGAACTCAGATTGTTTATTTTCTCCTTACGTGGGAGTCTGATTGGGGGCTCTCTGCTGGTCTACAGGGTTAAGGCGTGACCATGAATCGCAAAGTCTCCAGTTTGAGTTCCCCCCCTCTGTTGCATATTGTTCTCCATCTCTCTCAATCTAAGCAATACATTTGGTGAGAACAATTCCATTTTACCGATGGGCATAGTGTAAAACTATCATAATAAGATTATATAAAAGCAGAATTTGCTTTTATTGTCAAAGTGCGAGCACACACGTATGGACAGGCTAATAAACAAAATAACCCCTAACTGTCCCCAAACCTGGCAACCTGTTCAAGCTCTCTCTTCCTCTAACCCGTCGTCCCTTTAATCAGCTCTCATCTATTTCCCATCCTGTGTGTTCATCATTTTACCGTCTTCTCCCTCATTTGTTCAACCGCCTTTATGACCTTTCCAGAAACTTCCTCCCCTATGATCCCACTTCTCTTCCTCCTCCTCCTCCTCCTCCTCCTCCTCCTCCTCCTCCTCCTCCTCACAATGATCTGTTTCTTATCACCATCTTGCTCTGCAGTGTTTACAAAGCCTTCACAGCCATACGTGTGTCTACATACATGTGTATTTATGGGGGTTTCTGGATCCTCCTCAGGGATCTCTGGGGAGAAAAGGATGCAGGAATTGTGATTAGCACCTAATGTCCTGTGAAGCACCATCTTCTTACACACACACACACACATAGAGTATGCTCTGTTGGTTTTGTACAACCACAAGCTGAACGGTTTTATCAGTGCTCAGGGATTGTCGCCATTGTTTCCTCAGTACAAAGGATTTCGCTCTGTCCCGCTCTCTTTTATTCTGCATCTCCATCCTTGTCACTCTCCATTTCTCTCCCCACGTCATCCATTCCCGTTTTTTTTTTTCCTGCATTCACCTCTTTTTCTCTGCGCTTCACACCCCCCACCCCCCTCTTTCTGCCCCTTCATCCCCACATCTGAAACGGTAGCGACCGTCCCTATTGGTTGCGCAGACGGAGTCAGTGAAACAGGCAGCCAATAAGATTTTGGGCTAACAAGGTCACTATTATCCATGAAGCGCTGCAATTACTCTGCCGTCTATGTCCCTGCCATGTATGCATATGCAATGCTTTCCCCGTCCTTGCGCCTCTACTGCACACATTTCTACTGTACATGAAGGTCCTTCTTGGATATATAGTTTATTCACAGCAACAGCTTGACTGAGAGTGAAAGGTCATTTTAAATGCTGGGGGATCATTTGATGTCAAGTTATTCCATTTTCCACATTTATTTTGTGCATTTTTAGGCAAAATGCAATTGAGAAACTATTAGCGTCTGTGCGATTTGCAATCGGTTTATGCATTCAGGTCAAAGCAATGTACATATTTATTGCAAATTCTCCCACATGTGAATCCGGCACCACGCGGCTCTTCAAAGACTGGGGACGGAAAGCTGTCACACTCCTCCCCTCCCCCTTCTTTCTCCAACTCAATCCTTTTCTCGCTGTTTACTTGCCACACAGACAGTTATATATTTGTACCAGTCAGTCAGTCAGCCAGGCTGCGTTCAGCTTTCCTCTTTTCCTTCTTTAGACAGATATTGCCTTTTCACTCTGTAAAATTCCACTGACGTCTTGTTTTATGAACGGAGAATATTTAGAACACAACATTTCTCGCCGCGTGTTATCGAGCAACATCAGGATTCCTGGGCCTCTCTTCTGGCATCTGACTGAGCGTAACCTAATTTGCATCATTAGATTCTCTCAACTGTGGAATAGCTTTGACCTTCCTCCATCATTAGTGACAGAGTGAGACAGTCAAAGTGTCCCTCTTACCCCCCCCCCCTGTTCGCTCTTTCCCTCCTTTTTAGATACTCACTTCTTTGCTGTCCTTCATGTCCCTCATCTCCTCTCCAGATACCCAAATGTATCAGTCGCTCACATTGTGGTCATATTATACAGCTCTGCACTTATCTTTTTCAATCTCCTCCCTTCAGTTTATTGTGATCGCGCTTCTTCCTGCAGTCGGCGTATTTGCGGCGGTATATCGAGGAGGCGTCGTCTGTCTTGGTTTTAAATTCCCTGTTTGGCTTTCACATATCTAACGAGCTGGAGAATTGAATTAATTTATTTTCTTCTCAACACCGAAGGGATATAAAAACACACCACCGCAACTCATACACACTCCCAAACATGCACACACACACACGCTGAGCTGCACAGGGTGAAAAAGGGGCCGTTGCCTTTCAGGTGAGATGTCTCCAAGGAAATGTTTTTCTTAGCAGCTATCATCGCAATCTGCGGCTGCTCCGTCGGTGCTGAGAAGAAGACGTGATTTCACTTCCCAATGACCAACCCTCAGGATCACCCCACCATTTTGTCATCTGGAAATTCATTAGCCTTTGGAAAGGAAATGACACCAGAAATGAACTCCCTTCAAATCCCATCTAGAGCCCGGTAATCACAACTGCGACGACGGTCTCCTGTTTACGCGAAGGAGAGATTCTTCTGTGACAACGATATAAGACCTCATTTATCAGCCTGACTCGCACAATACTGCAGGAGTACTACTACTACTACTACTACTACTACTACTACTACTACTACAGCTGAATATTCTGCGAGTATTTCACGAATGTGAGGAAATAGCTCAAGGCGCTGACCAAGCTTTTTGGAAGCACGTCTGAGATAATTAATGAGTCATTTCAATCCACGCGAGTAATAAGGCCACAGATCCCCAAAGGGCAAGACTAATTCAAGGCTGTTCAGTCACTTGTCAGACTGTGTGTCACTCAAAAGGATTGGTGTCTGCATGTGTGAAAGTTATTTTTCCTCAGACGGGTCAAGTTTGATTAGATTGATTTGTATCTCCCTGCTATTCTTAACTCTTTCCCTCTAACTTGAACTCTTGCTCATAGTGTAATAATCTGCACTTGTTGGTTAATTACGCCTCAGGATGAACAATTGCCACACAAAATGCCTTTCCTGAATACCCTCATGTAAACACAGGCTTATTCGTGTGCATGCAAACAATTTGTGCAGCTTCAGTAGTGCACGTATCGACTTAATGACTTAAGTCCTCTATCTGCCTACCAGCTGGCAGGTGTCCAAACGCCTGATCTGCATTGGAAGCTCCTGATCTTTCCTGAAATGAGATTATGAGCACATTTAGCACCGTATCACACAGACCGGCACACATGTCATCTCAACACATCACAGCGACTCTGCTCGGAGTCAGAGAACAGAAAGGTGATTTATTTATTTTTTTTATCTTCAGGATGTGGAAATAGACTCTGTAGTCGCTCCAACCTGCTGGTTAATGAGGCAAAAGTCCCATCCTGGATAACAGGACCACGCTTGTAGTGACACTGCCCTACTGAAGCTGCTGAATGCAGATGAATGAAGTTGAATTGTGTTGACAAGTGAAATCCCTTGTTCGGGGAAACATTCTTGTACTATACTTACTTGTGGGCTACGTAACAGACACATTTCATGTACATGTGAGTCAGAGCTGCCAGTGAATATATGTTGGGAGCAAGGTAGAAATAGTTTTTGGGGGTCCACTTAAAACTTACAGAGACCTGAGCAGAGACCATATGGTTGCAGGCAAAGTTACCCATCTAATAAGCCGGATTCCTGGGCCGCCCTCTGTTGTTTGTGTACTACACTGTATGTATCTGCCTCCCTCTCTCTCTCTCTCTGTGTGTGTGTGTGTGTGTGTGTGTGTGTGTGTGTGTGTGTGTGTGTGTGTGTGTGTGTGTGTCTGTGTGTGTTCTCAGTATGTGTATCCATGTGCTCAGGTTTGAGCCAGAGAAAAGCAGGTCAAAACACTGCAGGGTGTGAGAATCATCAGAGTAGCTACCGCTAATTAAATGTGCCAGGCCTTTGTGTAGAACAGAAGGATCCATGTTGTGATCCAGTAAATGTGAGCACTGACTGGAATCCTCTTTGTTTTGAACACGTTAAGTTTAGATAGCCAGAGTAACTATTAACCCCTTTAGACCCACTGTCTACTGTAAAGGGACATCAAATGTTTATTGGTCTGTGCCGATGGAAATGGTCACTTACTCCAGACTAAAGTATCTCAGTAACTATCAGGAGGATTTCTGTGAACGTTTGTACACACATTTATGACGCTCCGAGGATGAATCTTTCGGACTTTGTTGACATCAACATGTTAACATTGTCAATGTGAGCATCTTAGCATTTAGCCCAAAGCACCACTGTGCCCTAAGTATAGTCTCACAGAGCTGTTGACTTAGTTTTGTTTTCTGTTTAGATCATATTATCCTCATGTTTTATGTGGTTATGATAGTCATGTCAACCATAAAACATATTAATGTTTGTGTTATCAAAAGTGGTGAGGTTAATCAGCTTCTCGTAAATCCAAGAGGTTCAGGTGTTTAGCACTTTGATTTGGGGGATGAGAAGGAAAGTTCTGTCAGGACTGAGTAAAGTTAGACACACGTCTGACGGGGTTTAACTTCAGGAGAGCATCTTTCCTTTCTGACACCTGTTGTGTGTGTATATACGGATTGTCTTCGTGTATGAATGGGGATTATTTCTTCGTTAATCTCAATGTGTGTTTGTTCCATATGGGTCAGTAATGCAAGGCTGCCACAGATGGAGCACAACAGAGTTATGGATGAATTCAAAGATGTTTGTTTTACTTTTGAGAACAAACAGTGTTTGAAGTGATTCATTGGATGATGCAGTGTCTTGTTTTTATTTTTCCCTTTAATCCCACCATCCCTCCGTGTATATTTGTCACAACTGTCAAACACAGTCTCTCTTCAGCTGTCAGATTACACCCAGAAAGAAGGAGTGTAGGATTCCAGTTTAATCTATTTTGGGTGCACGGGGGGATTTCTCGTAAAGGTTGAATTACCAATGCTGTGAAAGCTGAGACACTGAAAACTATCTAGCGATTAGTTTTGTGATCAGGAATACTTTCGACCAATTTTGTGTTTGACGATAGTCAGTTAATGTAATCTGACTGACTAGACAGGACACACACACACACACACACACACAGAATAGATGGCTGTTTCGACAGGTGGATGGTTTAGCAAAGCGTTCACAGATTCTCTTTCTGGTCTCGCTTGCAGTGAGCAACAAAAAAATAATGCAGAAAAAAATTAAATAAAGATACTATCACTTCAGAGGATTGAACCCCCCCCCCCCACACACACACACACACACACACACACACCTCATTGATGTTTGTCATGGATTTGATTCTCTGGACTGCACGGCGCTGTTGCTCATTATGACAGAGAGGAAAATAACAAAGCCGGTATTGAGTAGGAGCAAAATCAAGCAAGGAACAAAGTAACACAAGACATCAAAGAAGTGAAGCAAGCGTATTGTATCTCTCTCTCTCAATATGCATGTTCTCAGTGACACATTTGATGCAACACCTTACCCGCTGAGGTACGATATCAGCAGCTGGGTCTGGATCAGATGCTGACTTACTGGTTGTATTGGTCGAAGAAAACAAGGGAGTGAAACGGTCAAAAGCCCAAAGACAGTTGAAAACAGTGAGGAAGTTAACTCTTGTGTCTTGATTCAAATTTAGAAGTTTGTTCCCTCCAAGATCTTAGTATCAGCTAATTGAATTTATTTTACATTTCTTAAGGTGTCATTGACTTGAGACCACATTCATAGATTGTACGTAATATCACAGGAAGATAATGTCTTCACATGTACGCAGCGGTCTCACTCAGGAGGCTTCATGTTAAAATTCAAGTCATGAATAAACTGACTATTCCAAATAGTTTGCTGCAGTAAGATCACAAACCGCAATTCTGTACATAACGTTCTACACAGATAGATGGATAATCCTCAGACAGCTCGTATCCCCATCGAGGCCACACCGGCCACATTTGTCATTTCAATAATCAAATTTATTATCATCTAAATTCACATATGTTGATAGACAATCGTGGAATGATGAGTATTTGGTGAGAAAATTGCACCGGCCAAAGACCCATCTGACGGCAGCATCCCTGATTCTGTCTGGCAACCCTTGAAAGAAAATTGCAAAAAATGTTCACAAACATGTTGAGAGATCCCTCGAATAATTCCTGATAGCACAATAGGAATCAGATCTGAACCAAAAACTAGTTTTGGTTCACAAGCTTCTCTTGTACCAGGTCTCAGGTTAGAGATTACAGAAAAACAAGACATTCTTGGTGGACACTGTTGTCTTAGTAATTCTTTAAAGTATTTTAAAAGCATTTAAATCAGCTCCCTCGAAATAGGCCAATGTTTAAAATGAGTTTACAAGTTTTACAAATTTACAAGAGTCCTGAATATTTTCAATTGCGTGCCGAGGGCAGTATAGTTAGTTATAAAATAAAAAAAGTGCATCTGACCAAGGAGCTGTGCTCTCAGTTAGCACCATCAGACTTGTATGAAATACTGTCACTACAGACGGCTCATCGTCTCATAATGGGCGAGTGTTGAATTTGGCAAAAACTTGAGGGGGACATATCATGAATAACTTACTTCATCAGTGCTTGTGCTCATACATTTGGGCATCTGGAGTGCCTACCAACCCACAAACTGTGAAATAAGACGACCCCGACAGTTTTTTTCGTTGGCTGCCTGGATCGGAAAACATGTGATCCAAAAAGCCATTAATTTTGTCTCCTCTTGTTATGTAACATGCAGCTCATTCGAATGCACCGCCCCCCCCCCCCCCCCCCCCCCCCCACCCCCCGTCCGAATAACTCCACCCACAACTTGAGAGCTACCTTGTCTTGTCCTGGTCTTGCAAGCCAATCGGAGCAGACTAGAGCTTTTTTCGGGAAGGGGGCTTAAAGAGACAGTCGCTAAAATGAAGCGTGTCAGACGGAGGGTGAATACAGGTTTATTCAGACAGACGGTATGAGAAGCATGTAAACATGTAAACCAGTAGAAACCTGCAGAACCTCTTTCACAAGGTCCCTAGTGTTCAAGTGTAGGACAGAATAGGTAGAATATATTTAGTTCAGGGAATAATCATTGATTAATTACCTCCATATTTTACTGATCAGCTGCTTGTGAGTAATCACTTTGAGTAACTTCTGCTGCACTGAGTGAAACTGATACAGACCAAAGCTATCGGGGTCATGGGATTTGCCAGTCAGACTCCCTGCTGTGCCCGGCGCCCCTCACTGAGGTCTCGGTGTTGGTGAAGTTCAAAGGGAAAACATTTGACAGACACATACACACACACACACACACAGAGACACACACAGGGATGAAACGACCTTTTGGGCTCATCTCCATTCTAAATCCACTTAGCATTAGTCTACCTTCTGCCCACACACCAACCCAGACAGCTCCTGTCTGAATGCAGGGACATTTATAGCGTATGTGTGCGTGTGTGTGTGTTGGAGTATTATTCAACCAACAGTCATTCCAATATGAAATGTATTTTTAACATGATGAAGTAAATAGTTTTTGGGTGGTGGTGTTTGTTGAAGAAGTAATTTAAGGACTGAGATTCTTTCCCCCTTAATGAACAAGCAGCACATGGTTGTTGTTGGTTTTGTTCTTGTGGGGTTTTATCTTAGCTTGTTTTAGCTTTTGTTTGTTGTGTTGTTGTTCCTCTGTGGCTGTCAGGCATTGTTCTTGATGCACTGTGCGTTCTCCTCTGACGTTCAGTCTCAATGTGATTGTGGCTGACTTTGAAGCAGTCGGTAAACAGAGGCTGGAGTTCGGCTTCCTCAACTCGTTCCACTTTTAGCTAACTAACTCTCGGTATTGGTGGCGTGTCACTCTGCTGTGCTTCTCAGGAAAGATGCAGACAGACATCAGCTCAGAGAAATCACACAGCTCTGTCAAGTATTTTTGGGATCACCCGTTCCGACGGTAAACAGTACTGTAGGATGAGTCAGAAACTGTCTCTAGTTTGGTGGAACATCATCCCCTGTACCAGAAGGCAGTCGTCATTACGGGGGTGATGCTTCCCCAAAGGATGATGGTGTGTGTGTGTGCGTGTGTGCGTGTGCGTGTGTGTGTGTGTGTGTGTGTGTGTGTGTGTTTGTGTGTTGTAAGCCTCTTGCTTTGCTGCAGACTCAAGTTCTCAGGAGTATATATGAGAGGATTGAGACTGACAGTGTGGATATGTTACCTTCTATCCTCAGCTCAGCAGCCCGTCTACTCGGTGTACACGCATGCAGTGGCGGTGTGAAAGTGTGTGTGTGTGTGTGTGTGTGTGTGTGTGTGTGTGTGTGTGTGTGTGTGTGTGTGTGTGTGTGTGTGTGTGTGTGTGTGTGTGTGTGTGTGTGTGTGTGTGTGTGTGTGTGTGTGTGTGTGTGTGTGACTGGGGGCCATGTCTCTCAAACCTCAAACGCTTTGAAGAGCCACTTCTTAGTAATTATTAAATTTATTTTTTGTTGCTAAAAATGGAGAACAATTCAAATTTATTAATCAACTTACTTTGAGCAAAAATGTCAGGGAAACCTTTCAGGAGTAACTTAACAGCGGGCTGATTAGCTGTGTAATGCTCTGTGTTTGAATGTGGTACACTGCTGCATCACAACAACGTTGTTAAGTTGCTCTTTAATAGCAGCTCTCGCATCATCAATCACACATATGTCCCGAGCAGGAACAGCCAATCAGAATCAAGTATTTACATCTCATCTGACCCACTGTTCATGGGTATTTTCTTACTACAGGAGATGACTTCTTTGATTTGTTGTTTAAATACTAGATATTCCATTAGTCTGTGCAATAAAACACGACTGCATCAGTCAAGTATACGGTTTGTGTTTTTTTGGCTCTAATCAGGTCAAACGAGGCAGTATGTCGGTCTTAATCAGTTCACACTCTGAGTCACTGAGGCACAGTGACTCAGAGTTGTTGGAGGAAGAGGATGCAGTTACAGTACGATTGCATGGCACCATCATGAGTGTGCTCTCTCTTTGCTAACTCAAAACAGTTTTTATCGTCGTGTTCCCACTCCAGGCTTTGTACGCCTCATCACTGTGGGGATCCTGCTCTTTGAGCTGCACACCAGGGCTTCTTCCATTTCTTTCCGCCTAATTATGTTGTGATGACAGTTTTCCTTTGTTTTTATGGAAGGTTTGGGCGCTGTTGTTTTTGTTTTCACTGACTAGATTACAATGTGAGCATTGTAAAACCTTTTTGTGACTCAAACTTTGATTAGAGGAGACGCAGATAAACTCGATTTGACTTTTCAGACTAACAAAAGAATCTTTCATGTTGACTTGGACTTGATGTTGCTTGTAGGTTAATATAACAAAACTGAGAATTTCCAGGCTTTAATAAAAATCATAACTCTCCGCTTTGAACAAACTTACCACAGTTGTCTTCCCTCCCATTGTCGTCCCCCTCTCTCCCCCCATTCAGTGCATCGTATTAGAGAGCTGCTAAGCTGCACAGATTTAATGTTGGACTTATAGCTATTTAGCAATGGACAGCACAAACTGTCAGCTTTCCTCTGATAAGTAAAAACTTGTCAAGTTAGCACCTCGGTTGTATAATGTAATGTAATATAATATAATGTAACCGCTCGCTCTCTAATAACCTGCTGACTGCTCGACTGCACCTACATCACTGATTCTATTTGTAGAGGTTTTTATTGTGTGTGTGTGTGGGTGTTAAAGCTAAAGCAAAAAAGCCAGACAAAGCGGAGGAAGGAGGGATATGACGGTTGAGGAGGTCCACGCTCTGCTGGCCGAATATAAAGGCTTATAAAGGCTACCAGTCAACATGGATGACCTATTTACGGTCAAACACACCGCTACACAAATACACACTAGACAATGACCACAACCTCATTTTTTTCCATTTTTTGAAGGGTTCTTTCTTGGCAACATGGTGTTTTTAATCGGGCTATCCTGTCTGTGTAAATCAGGTGATACAACCGGTGTTTGAGACATCTGGCCATGGTCAGGGCAGGCTGATGCATGTGCGATTGGACAGGGATGTTGTTCCCCCAACATCTGTTCATCAGGTCAGATATCTAAAAGTTAATTATTTTTAGCTCCCGAGCAGATTTCCCTCCTTTTCTTCTCCATCTCTCTGCCTGGACAGCTGGTCTGCTGCAGAATCTGTCGGGATGGTTGTTGGATTTGCCACTGTTATTGCCTCAACATCTGGCAAATGTTAATTTACAGTTTTTGGTGTCGATTTGGGGCCTCTTAGTGTGATTTTGTGTGTCTTGGCTGTCCAGATGCGGGAACAAGCTGCAAGACTTACCCTGAGCTCTGTTGAAGCAGAATAGAGACACAAGCTGCTGATGAAACCACCTGCTGCTACAATACTAGAACAGCTACATCCTCAGTGTTTGCCATGGGAGTGAGAGTAAAGGTGTGTATTTATTCGTCTGCACACTGGACTCCTCCGGGTCCATGGGTTTAATGGAGTGTGTGTGCGTGTGTGTTTTAAAGATTCCTGCCTGTCCTTGAATCCAGCAGTGGGGACCTTGTCTGCCTCCACGGTGTCAGCTCACTGATTCATGCTGCAACTGCCACTGATCCGTAGGATGACTCTCATGGGGGGGGACATGCTGCATCCATCACACATGGCTTAAGAGCTGGGCAGATGTTCACTGACACAGACACTATATTCACTCGGAATATAAGACACACGCATCCTAATATACTAACGCATGACATAAAACTGAGTATCCGCAAAGTATGCAAATTTTGTGTATACGCAAAATGCTTTGATGTATACGACTAAGTTCAGACTCCAGGCAAATCTGATTTGTTTCTCAAATCAAATCTTTAAGACAGACTGTTATTTGCAAGTGATCAGATCGGATTGATGTGTCCAGACATCCCCAATTTATCCGCATCGGTTGCTCTGTTAACAATATAGGCGTCAATAGCTACGCAGCAATCCTGTTGACGTGGCTTTCCAGCGAGGAAGCATTCGCTCTAGGAAACGTTGGCACTGCCATGGTGCAGAACTCCGCCGTCACACCAGACAAACTCGGCGACAGAAGAGGTAAACATTGCGATGGGGAAGCAGCAGGAAGTAAAAGTGAAAGTGCCAGTAAACAGCATGGACTCTGCTCTGCACAGTGTAATCTAATTTGAGCAGCCAGAGCATACAGACTGAGACGCAGCTCTAGAAATCTGATTTGCAAAAATTGCATTTCATGTGTGTTTTTTAGCGGTCCAGACTTGCTAAAATGAATCTGGATATGCCAAAATACCGATTTGAGCTGGTAGTCTAAGCAAGGCCTTCTAGATTAGCAAGAGTTTCTGAGAAAGAGAGCAGAGTTTACTACACATAAGCACCCAAAAATGATTGCATTAATTCAGACCAATGGTGGACTGTAAGGCAGACAAAATAATTAGCTTTCTTACGAATTATGGTGGATGAAGTTAAGGTACAGTTAAGAGGAAAAGCTCACGTATATGATGTACTGTAGAAAATATATTAAACACCAAAATGCCTTCAAATAATTCTTAAAATCATTTTCAGTCTATGGCAGCTCATAGCGGTAACAGCATGGTCAATACAGTCATGTGACGCAGAGAAGACATATTGCTTGAGTTAACTTCAGTGTGAACAGTCTGCTGGTAAAAGCATTTAATTCATTTAGTGTACATACAGATTGAGTATGCCATTTTGAACACAACCTGTGTCAGCATATTAGCACGGTAACATTTGCAAATGAACGATATACACCTGAAGAATGTTGACCTGAAGATAGCGCACGGTGAAGTTCAGGGGTTAAACGTTTTTACAAAACATCCTCAGGGGACCATGAATGTCTGTGCCATATTTCATAGCAATCCATCTGACAGTTGCAGAGATATTTCACTCTGTTTATATCAATAAGAAGCTCAAATTTCAACCTCATTCTGGCACTATGGAAAGGTCAGGTTATCATCAAAGTCCCCTTCGGGGACCACGAGTAGGGAAGTAAGAGGTGAGGAAATATTATCATGTCGTTATCTAGCTGGTGCTGGGATGCAGATGCTAATTTTGTTAGATTTTTGTCTTATAAATAGCTCGTTATTTGGGAACACCTGTATACTCGTGTTTGTTTTTCAGAGCTCTGTTGCTCTCCTGGGCTTTACTCCATGGAGACGCTGAGGTTTGCTGCTCTGTTGTTGTGGTCATGGGGAGTTGTTGCTGGTTGATAGTGCGAGGCTGAGTTGCTGCTGAGAACTGGGTCAGCCTCCCTCTGCCTGCGTTTTGTCTCAGCAAATGGAAAATTGTGCCAGATTTTAACCAGATCCTTCAGATATGGGATCTGTAAACAAAGGGTTTTCCAAATCTGTCAAAAGAAATTGTGGGACTATCCACCCTGAGGCTCAGTAGATGAGACGCACTTTATCTGGGGTTTGACTGCGAGTTTGTATGTGTGTGATCATGTGTGTGCCTGCCATCATTTAAATTTAGCTTAAATCCCATTTCATCCTGTTTGATCCAATTGATGCCAACACATTGAAACAGTCAGATATGATTAGGCGTTCAAGAGGCTGTTTTCAAAATCCAACTTACTACAAAAGAGACTTGAGGCAAAGTCCAGCAAGGAGAGACTGGCAACTTACTCCTTTAACTGTTAGACTCGCCCTCTAAACACCAACCCATATATTATTAATCTGTTTGACTCTTTCTTCCTCTACTGCCAGCATCAGAGGGCATTTTAACATCATACTCCCTTGTGATGATGATGTATTTTTTTCACTTCATCTGTAAAAGAAACAAGCAAAGAGTAAAGAGTTTAACATCTGGGGTTTCTGGTGAGGATGATAGCAAAAAATGTTACTCTTTCCACACACAAGTTTTTCTCAAGTGTAAAAGTATCTCCACTTACTGCTAACTAGATGGGCACTGTGTTGTGTTCCAGATCTAATGCCAGGTGCTCTTTGGCTGTCTCCGAGTTGAAAACAGTGTGTGGGAGAGATGACAGGTTGCCTGAAGGAATGTTGAACCACGAGTGATTCATCTCGTCGCCGCGCAAGGAGAACCAAAGCGATTTTTAATTCATACCCAGCAAAATGCCACGTCCTACGCACGCATGCATCAGCACATACCTGATCAAACACATTATATGACTTGTGTACACAATGATTCTAACGCCTATATTTCTCTTCACATTTCATAGCGTACATTGGCTTCCAGGCATAATGTGAATGATGAGGAGCTCGCTCTGTGTTTATGCGCGCTGATGATAAAATAATTGTGTTTGTCAAAATGGAGCAGACGGTCTCGGTGCTGCAAGGAGGAGCTGAGGAGGTGCGACGTGCATGAATTCAGCTGAAGCAGGAAGCTCCCTCACATGGCTCCCGGTGTCCCAGTTCTCCAACTCAAACCATAGATAAGACAAATGATCTTAAATATCTCACATGGAGCCGTGTTCCTGTCACGTGGTCTCGTCAGTTATATTTTAATGCCGTGTCAATGATACGTCTCAAATCTCCACAGCTTTCAATGCAATATTACTTAAACTACACATAGATAATTCACAGCCGTGTTAATGTCATTTGTATGAGCCTGGGAGATGATCATTTCCACATCCTCTTTCTCTAGTATCATTCATTATTCTCATGTTTCCGGTTTCTCCACTCTCTCGCTCTTTGCTTCTCTCCTGTTAATTCCGCCCCTCTGTCTCACCTTGCAGGTGTATGGTGCGCTGACCCTGCCTTCAACAGGCGAGGAGTTGGAGGACCAGGGCCATGCCTGGCTTTCCTGGCCCTGGTGGGCGTGCCTTAGTGCCATGGCCAAGGGTGCGGCCGTGGTTCCTGGCTGCTTCTTTGGTTGCCATAATAACCTTGACGCTGCCAGGAAATAGCCAGGCCTGTCCGCCACGGTGCGAGTGCTCGGCTCAGCTGAGGTCGGTGTCGTGCCAGCGGCGGCGGCTCACCAACATCCCAGAGGGCATCCCCACGGAGACGAAACTTCTGGACCTCAGCAAGAACCGGCTCCGCTGGGTGCAAGCAGGTGACCTGGCACCGTACCCGCGGCTGGAGGAAGTGGACCTCAGTGAGAACCTCATCGCCACGCTGGAGCCCAATGCCTTCGCCACCCTCCAGAGTCTTAAAGTGCTGAAGTTAAGGGGAAACCAGCTGAAGTTAGTGCCCATGGGGGCTTTCGCCAAGCTGGGCAATCTGACCAGCCTAGACCTGAGCGAGAACAAGATGGTGATTTTATTGGACTACACCTTCCAGGATCTGAGGGGTCTGAAATATTTGGAGGTGGGAGACAACGACCTGGTTTATATCTCCCACAAGGTAGGCTCTCCAGCATTTTGTCTGTATCATCACTGTGTTACTGATGAAGAAGTAGATGGACGAACAATCAATTTATGTTAACAAATCCCA
Source organism: Leptoclinus maculatus (assembly GCA_032191485.1). Taxonomy (NCBI): domain Eukaryota; kingdom Metazoa; phylum Chordata; class Actinopteri; order Perciformes; family Stichaeidae; genus Leptoclinus; species Leptoclinus maculatus. Next base: position 4,895,435 of record JAVDOI010000010.1, read on the forward strand.
GGAAATGAGATCGTAGTGGAATATACTCTGTGGTTCCAAATAAACAGTAATATGTAGTTCAACATTTGGAGGAATGGGCATGTTAGCTTTCTTGAAGAGAGTTAGATGAGGATCGATTCAACTCTCATATCACATTTAAATGTTTAACTATTTATTTAACAAAGGAAAAGAGTAACACAAAACTGAAGCTTGTGTGTACAAATATATCTTTTTGTGGGCACCTTTTGCAATACTCGTGGCGCCACAAACTCCTAGAATTTCTTATTAGAAGCAAAATATACATGCAAAACATGTATTTAGTCATATTATAATGGACTTTTCAGTTTTTGTTTAACAGCTAAATTGAACATTCTCTGCTGGCCATCATGCATACATGTCAATTAAGTAAATATATTTAATTTTAGGTTTCTAACCCCTTTATCTTCCTGATTTCCAGGCATTCACAGGGCTGCTGGGGCTGGAAGATCTCACAATAGAGCGCTGCAACCTGACATCCATCTCCGGCCAGACCCTGTCGTACCTGCGCAGCCTGGTCACCCTTCGCCTCCGTCACCTCAGCATCATTGCCCTGGAGGACCAGAACTTCCGCAAGCTCTCTAACATGCGGGGTCTGGACATCGATCACTGGCCGTACCTGGAGTACATCTCCCCTCTTAGTTTCCAGGGCCTGGACCTCCACTGGCTCTCCATCACCAACACCAACATCACCTCTGTCCCCTCCGCTTCCTTCAAAAACCTGGTGCACCTCACCCACCTCAACCTGTCCTACAATCCCATCACCACACTAGAGCCCTGGGCCTTCAAGGACCTGCTGAGGCTGAAGGAGCTCATCATGGTAAGCACAGGGTTGATGACAGTGGAGCTCCATGCCCTCGGGGGCCTTCGACAGATCCGGGTCCTCAACTTCTCCTCCAACGACCTGCAGACTCTTGAAGAGGGCTCCTTCCACTCTGTCAACAGTATGGAGACCCTCAGAGTGGATGGGAACCCCCTGATGTGTGACTGCCGTCTGTTGTGGATCCTGCAGAGACGCAAGACCCTCAACTTTGACGGCAGAGTGCCGGTGTGTGCGGGGCCGGTGGAGGTGCAAGGGGTCAGCCTCAGCACCTTCACCGATTCTGCACTCTTCGATCACTTTACATGCCAGAAACCTAAGATACGCAACCGTAAGCTGCAGCAGGTAATGAAGATGACTGCATTTAGCTTTAATATTTAGCTTATTATTTTATCATTGAGGTCACTCTAATTGCTTCTGCAAGCACAAAAAGTATTTTCTGTGATCTGACAGATTTCATTGTGCACATATTCTCCTGAAATAATTGGTTTATGCACTCCTTTCCTCCACCTTTTTACAGGTGATCGCTCGTGAGGGCCAACCTGTGAATTTTCTGTGTCGAGCTGAAGGAGAACCTGCACCTGCTATTATCTGGATTTCCCCACAGCGCAGACGGATCACAGCTAAAAGTTCCGGGCGCATTACTGTCCTCCCTAGTGGCACCCTGGAGATCCGCTACGCCCAGCTTACTGACAGCGGAACATACATCTGCATCGCCAGTAACGCCGGAGGCAATGACACCTACTTTGCTACACTCACAGTGCGTGGCCAGCCACTAGATGGCACCTCAGCCTTCTTTCTCAACCGCTCGCTGTACGGCGGCGAGTTCTTCAACGACACAAATCTGAACAACACGCGCGTTTTCCTCAAGTTCACCTTGGACCTGACCACCATCTTGGTCTCCACGGCAATGGGTTGCATCACCTTCCTGGGGGTGGTCCTCTTCTGTTTCCTGCTGTTGTTCGTGTGGAGCCGGGGACGCGGCCAACGCAAGAACAACTTCACAGTGGAGTACTCCTTCCGGAAATCTGAACCCGTCACCGGCAGCACCTCAGGAGGGACCAGGAAGTTCAACATGAAGATGATATGAAACAACGCAGCCAGGGGTCGCTCGGGGGAGGCATGAGCACGTCCCAAAAACGTGTTTGACACACGCAAACACACACAGCCACTGACTCGCAAAGAAGTGTTAAAGCACAATCAAATGCCCACATCAAATGACACAATTTGGACCCAGATCTCTCTGCCTTTCAGTGGTTTTATTCAGCTTGTGGTAAAAAAACATGTTTAATTGATACTGTTAAGAACTACAGTATTGATAGATTTAAAGGAGCTAACTTGTCGTCCGTTCTTGACAAGAATAATAGAGTAAAGAATTATAGGAAATAAGTTTTGGAAATTGGCATGATTACTTAGCTATGGGATACCGGTAGCCCTGTTTCTCTGTTACATTAATGAGATAATGAAAAAGATTTCCTCTTTCATTTAAATACTTAACTGTATTCTGTACAGTCCGGGATTTTAAGAGAAATGAGCTGCAGGGAGACCTGGCTACCATCCATTCATATCATTTGTGGCTTTGCTCTTCTAAAGTCTGCCCTGTTAAGAATCGTGCATGTAGAGATGCAGATGAGAGTTAAGTTGTGAGTTCATGCCACCGAATAAAACAAATTGTTTTGAAAGACATTTTGAATATGTTTTTCTATAGAACATATAAGAGCCTCCTTTATCTAGTCTGACCACGGCTGAACAGTGAGAAGGGTTCTTCATTAGCATTATCTTATGTCAAGCTTAAAGGCTGTAAAATACGATCTGATGATAACATCTGATAAGAAGCGCTGGATTTGGACCATTCCCATAAATGACAAATAGACAAAAGATTCGGCCTCTTCTTCTTTGTGAGATTTTTGCGACGACGTTAGCTGTGTGAGTTTGGGACGAGCGCACTGGCCGAGAGCTGCCGTGGCTGCCCGTGGCCCGGAGGGTTTGGTTAGGAAGTCAAGCCCACCGGACACGGGCAGCCACTGCAACTATAGCAACCAACACATTAGAGAGCAATGGGGACCAGGCTGGTGGCCGCAGGAGGGTCGCTGGGTACCTACATCACAAGCCTCATCGATGCTCTTTCATCAACAAGAGAGGCTCAACCTGCCGGCCTCCACCTCTGTCCCTGCCCTCTGCTGTGTTGGTGGACGCCTGACCTTCCCAGCGCTGCCAGGGGGGAGCAGCCCGGAGTGTTGGGTCACACTCAGAGGCAGAGAGAGGACACACAGTACCACTGTCGGGGGTCTTCAAGTAGACACACACTGTCATTCTAGGAGCGGAAAAACACACATAGCAACATATGCATAGCACCTTTTCTCAGGAAAAGTGAAATAACTAGCCTACGGAGTGAGTGTAACCACACACGCTCTGTTAAAATATTACATTCCAGCAATACTGTACGTAGAGCCATAAAGCCAAAATTCATTCTCCAAGAGAGAACTGTAAATGTTTGAGTGAAGAAACAAAGCCATAGTATGTGTAGGTTGTTTTTGTAGAGCGAGCCGTGTGCATGATTCAGTTATATATGATAATAGTTATTGCTACTGCCATCTTACAAGCTGGTGGGATGATCACAAGACCATCTGCTGTCACTGGGCTTGCATAGAGTTGCACCCCATAACACACACACACACACACACACACACACAGAAGTGGTAAAACCTCATCAAGGTTACGTTGATTTCGAGGAACAACAATCACAGTTACACGTCAATGAACATACAAATTGATGAAGCGCCACAGCAAAGTATGACGCTGCTCTCTCTCTATCTCTGAGACGGTCGGTGTGCGAATGTCTCTGCCCCCCTAACCCAGTGCATCCCCCCCTCCTCACCCCCACCCCCCTACACACCCCCACTGGGTCCTCCTTTGGGAGGGGTCCCTGGCTGGAGATCGAGGATTCAAAATGTAAATGAAGTACGTGTTAACCCTACCCACGCCATGTGCATCGTATAGTGGAGACTAGTACTGGTTTAAAAAAAAAAAAAAGAAAAAAAAAAACTTTCTTTGAGGTGTTCTGTTGCTTCTCGTTTGTCCTCTATTTTAATTTCCTCAGTTGTTGTTCTCCGTGACCTTTTAACAGTTTACCGTTTTTAAAGTTCACCGTCCTCCGTGTGGGACTGTTCTGTTCTCAACACCTAATATTGTTCCCACACACACGAGACCTTGTGCCTGTTCACATCCACTGGAACCAGGACTTAAGAAACGAGACATCAACATAGTGTCACAAATTAAATTGGAAATTCGTCACCGGATGGTTGACAGAATAAGAAAGAAGAAAACATAAGTCTACTACACAAAGTTATTATATATTTCATATTTGTATCAACATTTATATACTGCATAGTTTTACCTTCTGGAGTCCATGCACCAGCATTTTTACAAGTTAAAACATAACGTTAGCCTATAGTTATAACTATTAATTAACTACAGATTTACACGTTATATTAAAACTGGTTGCACCGCACAAACTGGCTCTTACATTGACATTAGTTTGTTATTATTTAAACACCATTACAGCCAGGTGCTGTTGCATTGCTAACATAATCATAAATCCTTTTAAACTTTAGTTTCTGTCTGTGTGGTTCTAATCAGAGGCTGGTCTGCAGGATGGGAGTTGCATGGTGGCATAGCAATTGTCTTCTTTTGCAATTGTCTGCGGCGGTGTGTGTGTGTGTGTGTGTGTGTGTGTGTGTGTGTGTGTGTGTGTGTGTGTGTGTGTGTGTGTGTGTGTGTGTGTGTGTGTGTGTGTGTGTGTGTGTGTGTGTGTGAGACACACAAACTCATTAACGTGTGCAATATGTCATGAGGAGCATTGCTTCATTTTTAAGGGTCGTACTGTAAGGAGTTGGCAACCACCATCTAAAGCACATATAACGCTGCAGGTTTAGGGTTTTGGAAATAATTTGCCCAGGTATGATAGAACCTCAAACTCTCAAAACTGTTTGCTTAATAAATCCTGCAAACTCCAATTTTTGTCCCTTGTGAGGGATGATGAAAGCACGGCTTCTGTGTCAGGATGAATAACTCAACAGCTGTTAAAGATTCATGAGGCCGAATGAGAATAGATGAACAAATTGGCCTGGTTTTCCAACACCGCCCGTTAAACAGTGTCAGTGGCCATTTTTATGTTGAGAACAGGACGTCGCCTTCACGGACGTCTCCTCTCCCTGCGCCGACCCCCTTTGTGTTTCCATTCCCTGGTATTTCTCGGTGAAAACTAGGTTTAGAAGACAGTGAGAATGTCTAGTGATTGTAGATGGCGTTATTGTGCAAACATCAATCACAAATGTAAGCGTAGATGAGGGCGTGTTTTGTTTTATTATCATCTTCTCCTCCCCCTCTCTCCCTTCCTCCTCCCCTCTTCCCTTTCCCTGTCTTCTTGACATTTCCAACCCTCGTTGTCCCTGTTCACAGTATTAGGCTGGATTATGGTTGTGCGGTAGTAGACACGTGTTCCGTGTGGTCGGTGAGTCCGTGTTGTCGTGTTATGATTTGTTGCTCCCTGTGATGCCATCGAACACGGAGCATTGATCGGATCAGTGGAGACAAAAGATGAAAGGGGTGACCCAGGTTCCCTAAAAAAAAAAAAAAAAAAAAACAGACATTGATTCCCATTTCACGCCCTACTCATTCCTGAAAAAAAAAAAAGCACTTCTGGAACTTTCCCGCTCTGCACAGCGCCGCTCTGGGATCTTTCTCTGGATATGAAAACCCACAGACTGTGCTGTATGTGTTTCCTCTGATGATATCTTGTCACACTTTAACTTACAAATGTAGAAAATGGGGTTGGGTTGTTTTAATACTCTGACTATGAGCCTACACTCACTTTCTGCCTACTACGGTTCACTGAGTCATTTTGTCAAGGAAGCAGCTCATTCACTGAAAACAGACATCTTCATGTTGTTCAGGGTTAAAAAATACACGTTTGGATCTATTCAAAGGCCTTCAAAGCTAGAGGAGGCTTTAAAAAAAAAATATATATATATCTTTCCTGTCCCCCCACCTCTTTAATCTTCTGCCAGATATCCATTATCAAAGACTTTAGAAATGCATAAAACATTTGAATTGATAGACACTTTGCCAAACAAATGTGCCAGTACACACACACACCATTGCCTCAGTCTGCCTGACAGATTCTCTGTGCCATAGATACCGGTGGAGCTGCTGGAGCTTGATTAATTTCCTCCGCTGTAACACTTGAGAAAGTAGGCTGAGCGATCCCCTCCTCCGGTTTGCCCTTGCTGTTGATGTACTGTAGTCTAGACGCCCCAGTTACAGCAGCAGCAACCTCACTATTAGGATACCTTCCACTGGGTAACCCAGACCCAGACATAATAAGACGAACCCTTAGACACCAGTAATCATGGCTTAATTATGAGCTAAACCTGAACATTGTTTCTCTATAAGAGGCCCAGTCTTAGCTGTTGTCTCACTATTTGACTAACAAGGCTGCATTTCTTTGGTTTCATCTTGTTTCTGACACCGGATTTGCTCTCGCATCCATCTCCTGCTCCAGATCCTACAGCTGCTGTTTCGATTGGATTAGATCCGAGTTGAATTATCAGAGCTGAGAGGAGCCGTAATGGGATGACGGAGAAGTGAGCTCGACTGATTGGGGTGATTACTGGGCTTATTAATCTCATTTCCATAACAGACCTCTCATGACGGCGTGCCATGCAAATACTGGAGGCTGAATTCACGCTGGTATTTTAGCATTTCTACATATCTGTTAGATAGAAATATTACATATGGTAGTTTCCTCCAATTAGACAAAGAGATGGTAATACAAAGCTGTCATTGTTATCTGACATGCAGGTTTAATTGGGCACGTGGCAGAGCATTGCCGAAGGATTGTTTAAAAGCACCTTGAGCTGACAACTGCTTCATCTTAACCTTGACCAGACAACTGCAAACTGCCCCACTTTCTACGTGGCAATACTGACCCCAGGTGGTCAATGTGAGTAACAGCAACACAATGGGACCATGACGCTGACGTACCAGTGTTATTGTCTGTGATGGGAAAATAAATCAAGCTCTGGGTCTCATACAGTGACGCACTAAAGAGAGCACATTGACTGTTAGATTCACATGTCAGTGCTTCGCTGATTTTTCTTCCAGCCATAGCGGGACCTCCTCTCCGCTGTTGGGTGTCCGGAGCGATGTTTGCTCTCAGCTACCTGTGAGGGAGTTTATGAGGAGAGGCCTCCATCTGATCGGAACACTTCTGACCTGGTGTGCTGAGACTCGGTCTGTAGATTAGACAAATACTTTCTGACGTCCCCACAAGTCTCTCCGACTTCACAACAAACAATCACAAAACATGATGAAATGTCACAGCATCATTCTTTCTCTACGTATGGCTGAGAGCTGAACAGTAATCACTCTCACTTTCAATCCCTTTCTTTCTTTTGGTTTTAGCAGGTTTAATCTATGCATGCCTTTTGTATACATGTGGTCTTGCCAAACTCTCAGCTACACTTGTACGGAGAGCTATGGGTGCCATTGTTGCTGGCCATGGGACTGGTTGAAACAGACTTACTGCGAGAGCAGGTGGGACCGTTAAAGTGTTTTTAATCTGGTAATCACCTGTACGTGCATTCACAGATATTTAAAAGAAGTGTGCATCTTACAAAAGAAGCATTTGTTTACTTGGGATGATTGTACTTTTACACATATCTACTCGCACACAGAGGATGTGTTTAGCTGTAGATAAAACGATTGATATTCCAAGCAGGACGGTGGGACTGATCAATGCTGTATGGGGATTGGATAATTAATGGCATACTTTCATTGATCTGTCTTGAACCTTGCCACTCTCCCAGAATCCCTCTGAAGTAGGAGGAGGCGTGCAGAGCTCTAACAGACCTGGTTGGCACTCATTCCTAGGTTTCCACATGACCTTTTAAGATGATTTTCCTCTTTTAAGAACGAGATGGTGCCAGATTTAGACTTCTTTTTTTTTTTTTTTTTCCCAGGTCTGAGTCAATGTAACGCTCTCTTACCTCTCCCACTCTTCAGAGGAAGCTGTCACTATGGTCTAGCTCTGTATTTGTTGGAGCCCTCTAACAGAAAATATAGTTAGTTTATTAGTAAAGTTCTCAAATTGGCTAACTTATTTTTCTCCTCTCTCTCTTTCTCTCTTTTCTCTCTCTCTCTCTGTCTTTTCTCTCTGTCTCTCTTTCAACTTGGCGCCGACCTCGTTAAACATTTCAGAACATTTTTCATCGATCACTCTTAGTTTTTGTGCTAATGCATATTTGTAGCCTGTTGACACGGTCATTACCGACCCCTGAAACCTAGGAATGGGTGCTGAGCGCTCCAATGAAATGCAGAGCTAGCATTAAGACAAGTTGTTCAGCTTGACCGATTTGAGTGGACTGATCAACCATTAAAGCATATGTGATGGCTCATAATAGAGGCTGTTACACAGTGAGTACCAAATTCCTCTCTGGCCGCAAGAACATCCGAACGCACCAGAATTACAACATTTAGATTTTGCACCGCGATGTGTGGATCCTTGGGTGTAAAGAACAGAAACTGTACATATTAGATCTATTAGCCATATCATGTCATCAAATCTGTAGACCTCCTTGCCATGTCTGACAGAGGAAAATGACTGTTGAACTGTAAATAGTGTAGTTATAGTAATATAGGAATTAACTGCTGCTTCTTTTCTCCAGGGATCACCCATGTTTTGCTCAGTCCCATGGCTGCTTGGTCTCAAAGGGAAAGATGAGACAATAATGTACTTGTCTATAAAACACATATTAGTTCTTTTTTTATTTCAATATATGTTTTATATACTGTCTGTCTTGTAAATGAACTCCTTTCATCATAAAAGCATGATGTGACTCTGTCAAACGTGTCCTGTGTCTCTTCTCGTTACCTGCTCGTGTTGCCTGCCGCCAACGTTCAGAAAGCTTCACCACACGTGGCCGACATGATGAAACCCATGAGCATTAATCTACTGCCATAGCAGCCTCCACGCTTCTGGGTGGCTTCCCACAAGATTTTAGGACCTGGCTGCAGGGATTTGTATGAAATTAAATATGATATAAATAATTATATGAAGAGATACAACAGTTAAATCTGTTATAATCAATTTAGAGTTGGTAATATATTTTAAAACTCAGTATTATGAAATGTTATTTTCACAAAAGCAGTTGATTATGGTCCTTTAAAAAAATTAAATAGATTTTCATGAAAGCATTGTTCCCAAGACCGATTCGTTCCACAATGTTATTTCATTACAGAGTCTATTAAGACAAACAGAGCCAGTTACGTGATTGGCTGTTGCTTCAGACTTGAATGAATGGATCACATAACTGACTCTTGTTTGTCTTGATTGACAAAGGCTGATGATATATGATTTATGCCATGTCCCAATTCTGTGCTATACATATTGGTTCTGAGCTGGTTCTGAGTATGTCGTTAGTACTTCACATTAAATAACGTCTATTTTTCGAGTGTGCTGTTTGGTGTATTCTCCCTCAATGCAAAGCACAAAGGAAATGGAGGAGAAGCTGAAAGCTGGAAAACATTTACATAAACTGTAGGTGGTGGTGAAACAGCTCCAAAATATCTTGGAAAACAAAAAAGGAAGAATTAAATCTTAGGACAAACATCTTGATGTCTCTTTTGTTGGATTGACATCCAGCGTCTCATGTGTATTGTTTAATTTCTTGTCAGTATAAAATGGTAAAGTATGCTGATATCTTTGTTTACTAACTGCCAAAACAGTGTGACAATTAGTATACAGTACATGCTGTATTAATGGCTTTGGGACATGGCTCTAGAAGACTAATTAATAAAACTACTCATAGCTTCAGGTGTCCCGGTAAGTCACAGCGTGGCGGTGATTGCACAATACCAGGATCCTGGAACTGAATGGAATTCAACGATCATTCAATTTATTTTTACATCCGTGCTTTTCCTGCTGAGACATGCATAGATTAGTAGTATTTCCTCACCAGAACATCTTTCCTTGCTGTGTGGAAAAAGGCTTTGAAACAAGCTTTCAGTTATGAAAACTCAAAGTATTTTTCTATAATATTAATACGTCATGACTAAATTAGCACGATCAAATGTAAAGCTCAGGAAAAACAAATAGCCTTATGAAGTAATTATTATATTTTACTGAAAAGTTAACTGAGTAAATATAATGTAAAAAAAATCTAAATTAATTCAAAATAAATACATATGTGTGTATATATATATATATATTGATTGATTTTGATCCACAGACGTGGTGTTAGGTACATCAGTGTTTCTAAAATCCTGGCCATGGTCCTCATGCTGTACATTTCCTGGACTTGATTGTCCACATCTTTTTATTTAACACCACCAGATGGCAACAGAGCTCCACAGTCAGAAACCATCACACAGAAAGGAAGTAAGTCAGCCAATCGCTTGTTTCTTTATTTGTTTTAGTCAAAACACACAATTTAACCGTACTGGTTTTCACTTGGTGCATTATTTGTCCCAGTTATTACTTGAGTCTCCCTCCACAGGCTGAAGGCAGACCAACGTGACTGTGTTGCTGGGAGGTGAAGATCAGAAGAAAGGCTCTCGTGTGTGTGCAGGCATTTGATCAACATCTTCGATTACACGTCCACTTAACAAGTCAGATCCCCCCCCACCACCTACACCTACACCTCCATCGTGGCCGGGGGAGGGTCCCGGGTGCCTCAGCCCCCACCTTAAAGGTCACTCTGCAGAGGTTAAAGGTGACCACACACACACACACACACACACACTGAGAGCCATCCTTCCTCCTCCCCTCCCATTTCTCCTGTCCAGTCATTTTCTCTGCCCTCCTCCATCACTCTCTTTCTCTCTCTCCTTCGTCTTCTTTTTTGTCTCTGCTCTATTTTGAAATTGATTGTCTTCCACCATCACAAAGACACTTGGTTCTGATTGATTGGTAAGGGAGAGGGAGAGAACATCGACACTGGGTCTTGAACAACTCTGAGGTCTGTCAGAAGGAAAAAGCAAATGACGCCATTTTGAAGCACTGAAGGAAACCCACATTTCAGCCGTCTGTTTGTTTATGTTTCTACTAAAGCAGACAAACACACTGGTCGAATTTAGATTAAATACGGATGAGCGGAAACACAGGAACAAAACAGAGAAACTCACTGTCACCTGTGTGACGAAACAAAGGGCGGATACAGACGGTGTGGAGACTATTTCCACACAAAGGGAAGGGTTACAACAGGACAGACGCACAGCGATGAAGCTGATACACGTACAAATACACACTTATTTTTTTAACAAGTACATAAATAGCACATAAAAGACACAGAGCTAAAAAAAGAATGTACCTGGAAACTAAGCTCAGTTGTTTTTTTTCCCTGTTTCTCCCCCTCTTCACCCGTAGAGGTACAATTCATCCTGCAGTTTATATACACATATATAGTATCCATGCATAAAAGAATCGCTCATCCCAACCATAATGACAGAGGTGCTTTGGTTGGTTCTCTTTTTTTAATATGGGAATCACTTTTACACACTTCGGAAACAATCATTAAACACAAAATAAGCCAAAAAGTGATGCAAAACAGAAATTAGTGCGTCTTTTATGTGTCATTTTCACGTTGATCCTGAACAATTTTCTCCATTCCTACGTCTTCATTTATATTCATAATCATTCGTCACTGATTTCTTTGTCCTCTTCTGCTACATCGTCATATATATTATGTCCTTTCCTACCTGATCAAGTATTCATACTCCTCCTTTCAATGTTTCTCCTAACTCCAAAGAGGAAAACGTGCAAACCTACAAACAATAAATTAACCAACTCAAAAAGATGTCAAACTATTAGACGGCTTATACTGCACACACTCCTTTAAACAAATCTTTTAAAAACAAACAATCATTTTTGCTGTGACTTTAATGTCACTCCCATAGCTAAACATTGTCATTATTGTTTCACTACATTAACCTTTACAATAAAGATTTGAGGTATATCAAGATGAATTGTCTACACATGCCTGCCTCGTTGTGATGCTACCCTGGACGGAGGGACCAGTAAAGAGGGTTTGGATGGGTGGGGGGGTCACTGGCGGGCTTCATGTGTCTTTTGGAGCTGTTAGGTCTCATCATTTCTGTACTGATTGAGCATCGGTTGGTTGATACAAAGGTTAAAGTTTTAGATGCGAGCCAATGAGAGAGCGGGGTTAGAGGGCTTTGTAAACAATCGGAGACACACACACACATACACTCGAGTTACAAATTACACAAAAATATCTCTGGTGGGAGTGTGTGTGCATGTGTGTATCGTGGAGAGGACTCGGTGAGATGACATCCTCTCACCAGCATGAAAAAACGTATTAAAAAAACAAAATGGTGGCGGTAAACAATATTTTTCCTTCCTTGTGGGAAAAATTCTAAACAAAAGTGTGTTTTTATGTCATGAGGACCCGCTCTTGTGTTGCTCCCCCTTCACCCAGTGTGTGCCCCCCTTCACCCTAAACACTGTGTGTGTTTATGTGTGTGTGTGTGTGTGTGTGTGTGTGTGTGTGTGTGTGTGTGTGTGTGTGTGTGTGTGTGTGTGTGTGTGTGTGTGTGTGTGTGTATGTGTGCAGAGCAGTCCAACCCCTGGTTGAAGGAAAAAGGCACTCAACTCTTCCCACATAACAAACACCTCCGTGTATTTGCCATGCAAGCACGACTGCTCTGCGGAAGTGTGTGTGTGTGTGTGCACTAAGAAGCACATCTGCATGTGTGTAGTGTTTGCATGTGTGCGCACGTCCCAGGTCCAGTGTGAACACTGCAGGCTTGAAGTATCTTTGGTATTGATGGCTGTGTCACAGTCCACTCTATTCTGTGAGGTAGCCACACATTCAACTGTTTCCATCACTAACTCTCTGGGTCTGAGCTTCAAATATCTGCACTGAAACGCGACAGTTTTTCCCCTCTGGACTCTATGAGACGTCTTAAGTGAGACCTCCTCCAACAGGGAATCTGTTTTAGTGCACGACCAGAACCCTAAGTGTGGAGGAATGTCACTTAAATGTTTCCGATGATGGGCCTCTGATGCTCCCACTGCACCCTTCTTGCTCCTGTCTGCGTCTCCTCTCTAATATGATTATCTCCCGCTAGAAGATGCTACACAACAAGTGGCTTTGCCCACCCAAAAAATTTAAACAAATTTAAAAAGACACAGAGAAATGAGGCGGTTCTCACGGTAACCCCAAAACAGCATTACCAGAGGAATGCAGTGACTGTCCAGTTCAAAGGGCTGATAGTTCAGAGATCATGGATCAGGGGCCTTCACTCACACAAGTATTCACAAATATGCACAGTTAGTCATTTGTGGTATTCCTTCCTCGTCTGTGTATAAGATCAGTCCATGTTGATTCTTCTTTTTTTCATCTTTAAGTTTTTTACATTTTGTCGACAAGGTGCTTCTTTACATAAAGTTTTAGCACAACATAGCACAATGGTCACGAAAGAGAAACCATGTGTCTATGGTACTATTATTACCCGCATCAGTAGTTAAGGAGGGAGAAATGAAAGAAAGACACAACAGGGGGAGTAGCAAGAGAGTATAGATAAATAGAGAATAGATAAGACAGAGAGAGAAAGAGAGATGAAATGAAACACTATTTACAGTCATTGTGTTTCTTGTCGATCACATCAATGTTTTTCTGAGGTATGGAATAGGCAACGTGCCCGTGTAGTGCTCGCAGTGTGACGGTTGTAATGACGCAGGCCAGACATGGCGACGGAGCGGACTGCCCCTGTTCTCTGATTATCATAAAGAGGCAAACATCATTGGCACTCAGGATCCTATATTGTGACATTTGACCTCTGCGTTTGGCCACTAGAACAGAGCAGACCCCCCCCCCCCCCCCCCCCACCCCCCACTCCCTCCCTACACTCGGGCACGACACTTTTTAAACGGGTGTCACCCCTGTTTGATTGTTCTCCTTTGGTAACCTGAAAATAACCTCTCAAGTGGCTACACGGTGTATGGACGTGGAGCCGTACAACGAGACATTCTTAAGAAACAAACATTCAAATGTGTATCAACGGGTTTGTGAGTATAATCATGTTTTGTCCGTTTCTTTGGTGTTTGCAGGGCTACACGTCTGCTTATATGGAGTTTTTTGGTATCTTTATCCTAATATAAATCTGCACTGCAGGCTACCGTGTGTTGCTGTCGGCCTGTAAGAGACATGGGGCTGTTAACACATGCTCAGAACATGTTCAGATGTGGATTCAATGGACAGCAGGTGGCACTGTTACCCTGACATGGAGTAGGCCCAACCACTGCAGAGGAATTACACCCCAGGAGCAACACACAGCCTGAGAGCATTACACACACGTAATGCTCATCACCTGCAGTGATGCAGAGGTGGTATGTGGTTCACGGGTCAAAGGACCTGTCGGGAGCGTTTCACACACACTTGACACACAAACGCGCCTCTCAATCAGCCTCAGTGTCTGTTACTGAAACGAGGATCGGTTGATCGCGGCCCAGCAGAAGACCGACGCGTGGCTGCTCGAGGTTTCCTGCCCTTACAGCTATCCGCTCCCTGTCATGAGTGATTATTTGGTGTGTTTACATCCTCACAACCACCAGAGGTTCCTAAAGCAAAACCCTCCCTTTTCAAGGCTTTAACACAGACCCACTTAGAGTTTAGTGTAGATTGATTTTCTTTGGTTTATAGGTGGGTTCACTAAGAGCCATGTGTGGTTGTTTGAGGGCAACTATCTCAAAGCTGCTGGATCTTTGGTTTGAAGAAGAAGAAGAAAAAAACACAATTTGAAATGCATGTTAACCCCCATGAGTAACATTCAGATTAAAAGAAAACACATGGATCGTAGAGAAGATCTGATTCATCTGCTCAAGTCATGAGCACTCTGAGCAGATGAATCAGATGATCGGTCTGAAGCTACACACCCTGCAGCTCTCCGTCCTCCATGTATCTGTTCAACCATCCGTCCTGCCACCGTCAGGCTGTAGAGAAAGTGGCGGCAGAGGAGGTACCGGGTTGGATCGGTGAGGAGTTGTTGTTGTTGCTGCTGTTTCCGTGAGGAGTGTGCACGTGGCCGTGCACCCCGTGACTGTGCTCCTCCGTGTCCCAGCGGTCCATACAGCGGCGGCGTGCGTTCATGAAGAAGTTAGAGACGGTGGAGAGCTCCAGGCCCAGCTGCTGGGAGATGGTGATCTGCATCTCCTTGGAGGGGCGGCGGTTCTCTCTGTAGATGGCTACCAAGGTGCGACGCTGCAGGTCGGTGAAGACCAGTCGCTGCTTCTTTGGCACCTGGTTGCGATCCCGTCCTCGGTCCTCCTCCTTGCGTTTACATGCTGGAGAGGGGAAAGGAGGGGGAAGGACGGAACAAAAGGAAGGAGTTTCATTGCCATCAAAATACTCGAACTAGTCCTTTACATTTACTGAATACAAAACACATAATTGGGTGGAAACTAACAAATAATGCAACATATGGCTACAAGATGAGGTGGGATGCCTTAGACACCTAATTATGACATAAAAGGAAATGCTGAATAATTTGAGACTATTAAAACGGTTAAAGAGCAAATCAGACGGGGAAACTAATGCAGGCGTTTGTGTGCATGGATGTGCATGAATGTTTTTGTGTCATGAATGTTTAGTTCTAAAATTTCAGCCGAATGTGTTTCGCTCACTGCGAAACTGCAGATACACATAATGACTGTATGGTGCAGGTAGAAAGAAACGCATTTGGAGTTGAAATGAACACATTACAAAACAACATGATACATGTAACATGGGGAGGGAAACAGGAGGGTAAGCTGGCCACAAAAGAGAGAATGGAAACGTGGAAAAGGCAGAAAGGAAAGCAATGAGTCAGTGAGTCGCCCCTTGTGAGTGAAAGAGACCAATTAAAACTGATTTTCATATTCTGTAAACTGTGATATCCTTCCAAGTGGAGTACCTAACCACCCTTGGGATCTTTTAGTGTCCATTACTGTAGCTTTTGCAAGTTTCAGCCTTTAAAATGTTGTATATGTTATATTATTGCTAATTGCTAAAGTACACTAAGAGTTTTTAGATTGATTTCTTACCTTCCAAGCAGTCTTTGCTTTCCTTTTATTTCATTGTGGAATGACAATCAAGTTGAGGATATCTGAGTCTTGCTTGACAGCTAAGTTGTCTTAATGTTCTTTTCGAAGTCAATCAGTAGTCTACTTTCAAACATTTTGAAAACGCAGTTGTTAAACAGTATTTTTTTTTTGCACAGAAAAAACTACAAACATGTATGCTTGTTTATATTTATATTGTGAATGTATACTTTCCAGCAGCTGAGTATCAACTTCCAGATGTCCAACTATCCTTAAATGCTGGACAAGGATGTAGTGTTATAATGCTCCCTGCTAACATCTGCTGTAGAACGTAAATTAAAATATATAAAGTAAATATTAATGAGACTTAATTGTTCATCGGGATGGATTCCATATGAAGCAAGTTTCAAATCTCTACCAGTTGATTTTTTAAAGTGCAGTGAAATGAGCTGAAAGCAGCGGCCGCCTGCAGGATAGGAAATCAATCTAAAAACTACAGAAGGCTTGGAAATGATCATCAGTAATTTAAAGTGGGTTGTACAGTGTGTGTACCACATGCAAAACACCATTGGGTCCTTTAAAGTTTAGGCTACAGTGGTTAAATGTGGGACGAGTTCATTTGTTATGTGGGAACATGTGGTTTCATTTCATTCTCTTGGTCTTATGATACAGTTATCTAAAGAAAAAATAGGTTATATTGCATAAATAGCCTGGTTTACATTGTGGGCCTGTGTCTCGTTGAAACTGGAGGAGCGTGATGTGAAATGCTGACAAAGAAGCGGAGTGCCGTGCCTGGATGCACCGTCAGTAGACCCGGCTGTGTAGCTGTGGAGACTGAAGGGAGTCTGTTCTGTTCTGCTGCCCTAAAAAGCTGCAATGATCGATTTTCCGCGGTTTTCTCCTGAACACGTGGTCCAGTAATCAGGGCTCCCTTCCCCACCCGATCGATCCCCATCGATCCGCGAGACCGAGGTGTGTGTGTGTGTGTGTGTGTGTGTGTGTGTGTGTGTGTGTGTGTGTGTGTGTGTGTGTGTGTGTGTGTGTGTGTGTGTGTGTGTGTGTGTGTGTGTGTTGCGCGTGCCCTGCCTCGCATTGGGGAGTATAGCTCGGAAGCGCGCTTTGTGTGACAGACAGATGGAGAAGAAATTGTTTATCTGTGGAAGAACAAAGGAGATGTGGCGGAAAAGAGGCAGTCATCCAGTCCAGCGAGGACAATGGAATGTCCCTCATAATAGGCTACGTCACTGATAATATTTTTTTTATAAAAGTGTGTTAGCGTGCACGAGATGTGGTCTGCGGGCTTGCGTGAAAGAAACAAACAAAGTGAGGAATTATAGTCATCCCAGACTTGGGGTGTTTGTGCACATGTGTGGGAGAGGAAGGGAGAAAAATAGGAAAGGGTGAGGGTATAAAAGGAGGTAGTGAGGGGGAGAAAGGCTGGCTGCAGTGTGGAGGTGATGTATGCAAATGATTGATGACTTTACAGCAGGTTTAGACAACAGCAGTAAACAGATTTGACTGGGGGGGGGGGATCAATATGAATGTGCACATGTGTATGCATGCCTGTGTGTGAGCGTGCATGTTTGAATTGCCATTGTTCAGGCTTTGTTACTGCAAGCAAAGCATAATTAAGATGTTTTCCTGAGCAGTAGATGTTTGTCCCCGTATTAGAGCCTCCACTGATACCTCCTGGACTTCTTCAACTGTTTCCCTCTTGTTGTTTTTCTCAATTGTTTTAATTTGCCCTCAGATTGATAGCCCCCATATTGATTGATCCTCACTTCAGAACCATTCCATGGAACGTTTATTCAATTGGTTCAGGCCCAGCCATGCCAGAATCTCCTCGCGGCTCTCTAAGTGCTGTCTCAAACCAAACTCAATACTCCCTAATGTAATGACTGAATGCTAGTGCTAATATAGTGATAATTTAATATGTAATGCCTGTTTTCGAACAACTTGTGCTACCGGCCATTTTACAATGCCAACACCACTCTGGTTCTCCTCCA
This sequence comes from Leptoclinus maculatus, assembly GCA_032191485.1. NCBI lineage: Eukaryota > Metazoa > Chordata > Actinopteri > Perciformes > Stichaeidae > Leptoclinus > Leptoclinus maculatus. The sequence goes on from JAVDOI010000010.1 coordinate 4,913,376, forward strand.
TCAGCTGAAATGCAACTGTGAAACTCTAAGGCTTGCAGAACGACACAAGCTAAACCAAGTGAAACCAAGGAGCTATAACAAGGCCTGGGCCTGGTCAGTACATATTTCAGATAATCAATAGATCCATTTCAAATGAGACCCCTGAACATCCCCTTCCACAGCAATGGATAGGACCACAGGGAAGGTAAAGAGGGAGCTGCTCATTAAAACCACCTCTCTTGAGACGAGAACCTCAGCGTTGTAGGCTATCTTTAGTTGCCTCATTACCAAATGGGCTTTTCTGAAGAGACAAGTGGTGACGCTCAGCAGTCTCAAGTGGCACTCGCTTGTGTCGTCTCTTTCATATGTCCTGGTGTCAATGATGCTAAAAGTACTTTGCTTAATCTCAACCTCTTGCTGATCCAAAGATTAAATCACCTTTAAGATCTGCTCCACTTATCACTTAAGTGGCTGCTGTTTCTACTTTGCCTTCCACTGCCCACTGTCTATAAGACTGTGCACTAGTGGAGATGGGAAGAGCAGTAGGTGGACAATGGTTGACTTTTGTCGGTTAGCCTTTGTTACAGTACATGTGATGGCGCTTGTGACAGCTACAGCTAAGAGTGGACTAGCTCACAAAAAACACTGGATTGGACAACAATCTATCATATTCTGTCCATTTAAAGATCCCCTTCCAGACGTGTTTTAAGACATACAAAAATACTGTGGCAGATACGTTCATTCCACAATAAAAGTACAATTATCCCTTTAAAAACTCTTAAAATGACATCCACTCCTTCACAGCAAAAGCCAGAATCTATGAACATGCATAATATTTTTCATTTCAAAGGTTTAATTACCAGACACAAGTTGTCTTCACTGAAAAGTCCATTCTAACTTTAGGCAGACTGGAGGCGTCAAGTGTCCACGTCACACTTGTATAAATTGCATATTGACCCACGATTGGCTCAGGTGAACACAGACAAACTTTTCCCCTCCAGCAGATGAAGGAGAAAAGTGTCGAACTCTGCACATGCATCATTCTGCACAGTGAAGCTCAAGTGCACAAGACATTTTTGAGTGAAGGGGGGGGGGACTCTAGATGTCCTCCTTCATCAGACAGTCATTATGAAACACATTAGATCACACGTGTTACTCAATGACACTGACTTCAGACTCCTAACAACAGGACTTTGTGTGAAGTCACTCTGCCTGCTGTGTTTTTAAAATGTTAAATGTGCAGGAGCAACATGAGATTAGATGGCAGCTTAACACAAGATGAAAACCAATAAGTAGGTGTGAGTCACATTTAAAAGGCCATCTATCTATCTACATCATGGGATGTGGTGAAATGACAAAGCAGGTTTGATATCAGGGTAATCCTCAAAAGGCAGAGAACCACTAATATAAATAAAAATCAATTAGAGCATGCTGTAGGAGTGCATTCTTTACTTACAAACATTGTGTGTCTGTGTGTGTGTGTGTGTGTGTGTGTGTGTGTGTGTGTGTGTGTGTGTGTGTGTGTGTGTGTGTGTGTGTGTGTGTGTGTGTGTGTGTGTGTGTGTGTGTGTGTGTGTGTGCGTGTGTGTGTGGGCAGATGGGGCATGAGGGAGGCAGACGGTGAACTAACCGCACCGTGCTGCTGCTAGTCGACGCCTGGACGGACGGATGAGATCGGGCTTTGTGTCCGCTGAGACGGGCCCTCTCCCGCCCTGGACGGACTACTGCAGGCGAGAAACAGTTTGGCGTCAATCACTCTCTGTCACACCTCTCAGATGTACGGTTATTGATTGTATTGATCATATTATAGGCCTATTCATTGCTGGGAAAGTAAAACGCCATCAACCCCACCGGCATTAACACGCACAGCAGCGGGGAAACCAAACCAACCCGTCTTTAAAGAAAAAATACTCTCTCAATTGATTAGGATTGGCGTATTTGAAAGCTTTCGTTTATTTGTCAATGTAAAGCTTGTGTTGTCCTGTTGAGACAAGAGATCGGCCGCTTTACAACCTATCAGATATTGGCTTGTAGTCTATAAACCGTGGTTAATGCCTCTCCCTGTTCCCCTAACCAAACGGTTTACTTTATTTAGCTTCTTCAAAACGTCTCAGAATAAACTGCCCGATTGAATCCAGAGAGCACAGCTTCTATCAAACATTTGATGCTAAAGAAAATAAAACGAGTTCCCGATGCAAATGAGTAAAAACGAGCCACTGAGGGAAAAGTTAAGAGAAATGTCTGCGGTGTTACTGAACTTAAACGTGTATTAGACGGTTGTTACATGTTCTATTAGTGATGATGCGTTCAGTGAAGCCACACACACGGTCTCTTTAACTGTTTTCATTGTCGGGAAGTTTTTTTTCATTTTATTTATTTTATTATGAGCATGTGTTTTACCGTTTAAGCTTTTATTTGATCAGAACCGGAACGGTGTTTTGCCTGAAATGCCATACGTGCGACCTGCTATTGTCTAAATGACTATTCATAGTGTGGGAAGTTGTAGACTATAATGAAAACCTTTTTTTTTTTAACTAAACAACATTTTTAGACAGTTAATCTTTTTAAAAAAAACGGGTATCATCGTACTGAAGTTTAACTGAGAACTAACTTAATAGTAACGATTCAGTCTGTGTCAGTTTCTACTGCCGGACATTTTAATAAATGATATTGTCGAAATGGGAAAATATGTAACTACACTGTAAGGTCTCGCTAGAACGATTCTCTGCTCAGATTTACCTCATTTATAAACACACACACACACACACACACACACACACACACACACACACACACACACACACACTCTCTCACAGCTACAGAGAGTATAATGTTGAACCACGTTTCTGTATGATTCATTTACTTAAGTAAATAAAGTTGATGTTGAAAAGTTTAAAGACTAATTTAATCCTGACTAATCAGAATAATCAGCACCTTTAACACCAATCTGCTGCTGTGTGAGATCAGGAGGCCTTTTCCAAACTGGCACGAGGCAATTAGTGAAGGTTTACCAAAGCTAAGTAAGACTGTGCTCCAAATGACTAAATTACTACAAATTAGGAGCTTGGATATGGAGATGCATCAAATCAACAGACTTATTGTCTGACTGCTTATATGTGTGTCATTATTATTTATTCATATTTATCATGAGACCTTTATACTCAATAGCAGGCAAAGTGGAGGGATGTAATCATGATGATATGCAGGGCTTCAACATTTAGTTTAAAAATTGATGTCTCGCATTCATTTTTTAATAAGTGTTGCAGCGCTGCATCCTAGCACGGTCATATCATTTGGTGAAGTTAAAAAAATGAGACATGATTGATCATAATGGGGGTTTGGTCATAACTGCCACTAATATCTATTTCTATGTCGTGAAAGGTCATTTCAAATATTGTTTTGCAATTTGCATTTCTACATTATACTGTGCTATATTTCAATGTTTTCCCAGGTCCACACACATTCACTCTCATTCATACAGAGTGTCAAAATATTTTACTCCAGTGTGCCAACGTGAGTTCTGTCTGTTACAGAGAGAGATGACCAGGGAGCAGAAATGAAATAAGGGTGGAAGGCAACTGATCTCGCTCTGCTGATGCTTGTACAGAGAAGAGAAAGAAGGGGGAGGAAGGAGGAAGGCAGCGAGGGAGAGACAGAGAGAGAGAGAGAGAGAGAATGAGAGAGCCGAAGAGAGCAGAGGAGAGGAAATCAATACCGATTCAGAGTGAGTCAGATAAGCCTGAACAATGTATAGTGCAGACACACTCTATAAACCAGTCACACACACACACACACACACACATACACATGTGCATGTGGAAGCACTCTCACACACACACACACACACACGCTAGCACACACACACACACACGCACTGGGTGAAATGTGCTTGCATGCCTCCATAAAGGCGCATTACAAACCCCATAAAGCATTGCAACCTTTAAAATCAAATGACATCACAACCTTGGATTGCTTTGAGGATTCGCTGACATGAGCAGAAAGCACTCATTACTACGACTCGATAGGCAACTGGACGCTCTGGTGCTCTTTGTCTACTGTAAGATGCTCTTAAGCTCTGAACCTTTTATGTTTGTGTTCAAATACCAGCCTCCCTGCCCTCATTTCACTACAAATATTGCAGTTGTGTTTCCAATTGTCAGAGAGGCTTCCTTTTCCAGCCTCATCAATGTGATTTTTATTTTTTCAGCACTGGAAGTCTACACCATGCTTGTTGTTGTCAGATCAGTGCTGTCGGTATTTCGCAGGATGTTTTGGGGTGTAAACAGAATACTTCAAAACCACTTACATGCTCTGTGCCGTGGTGTTTAGGGTGTGTGGTCCTCAGCTGTTAACCACAGATTTGACTTTGCTTACCTAAGATGCTGTTACAAGCTCTAACACCACCGCTCTCTGCTTCTCTCTTTCTTCCCCTCTCCCCTTCGTCTCCCTTATACTTATCAATTATTAAGGTTGGTATTGATCCTTTCACTATCCTGCCTCTATCTGGCTGTTCACACAAAGACCAAACCTGCCTACCCTCACTCAATCAATGGAATCTCCCTGCTCTTTTTCCACATGTCAGTTTTGCTTTTCTCGCTTTTGCTCTTAAGTCAGGCTGAATGAAGTTTTGTACATCCAATTTAGTCCATTCGGATTCTTCAGAAATATGAGAAACAACAGGCTGATATTAATCTTTCATGCCACAAGCAAGTTTGATGGGCATTAAAAGATGGGTCTGGTGAGAGAGCAGAGACAGTGGAAAATGTCTGTGTGCATTGTTTGTCTTTATGAAAGAGCTCTCATTCATCCTTGTTCTCCAGGCAATGATTTTTGTTTTGTTTTGTTTTGTTTTGTTCTGTGGCGCCGATCTCCTGAAGCCAAACAACCTGCCTGCCTGTTGCCACGTTAACCAGTGAAAGATTAGTGATATTATTGCCATATGCTGCAGAGAGAGAGAGAGAGAGAGGGAGAGAAAGCACCAGGGAGTGGGAGAGGAGGGGGTTGGAAAGGGGAAACGGCCTTATTGATCTCCTATGTGCAAAGCCAGGCAAACATGGAGAGGACAGAGCTACACTATTAATGACACTCACAGCCTCAGCTACTAATCCTCATCTATCTATCTATCCATCTATCCATCTATCTATCCATCTATCCATCTATCCATCTATCCATCTATCCATCTATCCATCTATCCATCTATCTATCCATCTATCCATCTATCCATCTATCCATCTCACCGTCTCATATTAAAACCCCTCTGATTCAACGTTTTACAACATAAAAACGGGCTATAGTTAATACTTTTTATAAGCACCCTATTTATCACTTATGTAAAGCCACTGTAGTGATTCCACTAAATCTAATGTTGTTGTCCATGAACTGTGATGGATTACAAGGAAAAGAAGGATATCAGCGGTATAACTGTGATTAATTTTACTCTGATAAGGACCCTGGATACTCTTCTGAGTTATGATCACATGGTGCTATTCACAGGCAAAACAGGGCAGAATTCTCATTAATTGTATCATCCTTTGTGTTATTCAAGATCAGAAACTCTGTATGTTCTTCTCTGTACTGGTCCCTGTTAGCAATTTCCATTCCAGCTGCAATCAATATTTCATCAGAACAGTTTTACCTTATGGTTTCCTTGAAATAGATCTGGGGATCATAAATGGGCAGCGTTGGAAGTACAGCTTTTCGGTACAGCCTAAGCCATGTTTTTAACGTTTTTTTTATTTATTTTTTACATCCATTATTAAAGTAACTGTGTCCTATATGATCAGTGTTTTACAGGTTGTTTAATCCAATGAAAATCACGATGACAGCCCTGGAAAAAGCGTCTGTCCTGCATCACACCAGCGATCATACCTGTCTATGTTCTAAATTTAGAGCTTTTACTAAATGTCCGGAGAGACCGTGCGGTTATTGCGTCTTTCAGCTCCGATACGAGTATTGATCTGTGTGCCACATTTAAAAAGGAGAGTGGGAACTGGCGTATTGATCAGGCAACCTGGGGTCACCCCGCTTCTCCCGCGCAACTGGTTGGCTCATGTAACCCCACCACCGCTGTGTGTTAATAGTCGGACAGAGAGAGGGAGAGGAAAAAAGGCGTCGTGGGAGGGCAACTATTTCGAGGTTTATTGTGAATCAATGGCGATTTGCTATGTGCCGATCAAAAATATAGGCCTGCAAATGTAGTCAACAACAGCCCGCGTGGACGCAAATGTTCACGCCCATTAAACCATTAAAGTATTTGTTTTATAGAGCTCTAAATTCACTACTTTTCTTTTTCTATGTACAATTTATATTTGTTTCAGGTATTTTTATGAAATAAAGATTTCATTTTAGTGGTGAAGCTGCTGTGCCTCTGAGCGCTCTGTTTCAATCGGTTGAACTGTCCGTGGTGCTGAATCTTTCAGGCCTCCGCAAGTTCAGTGTGCCTGATAACAGCCTGATTTGAAAAAGAAACAACGGAAGGTGGCCGGCCTGTTACTCTAAGATGGATCAGTTTTATTGTGAAATAATAATACTGAAGGGACAGAAACCCATCTTACCGGCCAGCCGGAGAGCAGACATCCGTTGAAACTCGGGCTCCTGCAGCCACTTCCACATCCTCCTGAAGGTCTCCCGGCCTGACTTGAGCTTACTCCAGGGTTTGGGGTTCCGTAGCAGGTCTGAGAGGGTTCCCTGCGACCGGCTCAAGATCCTCTGGGCGAATATGGCCTGAGGGATGGAGTACCGCTTTAACTCGGCCGTTATCCGCTGAGCAACCTCCTTTGTGTTGATTTCTTCCCCCTGCATGCCTGATCCCGCCTGCCCGGCTCCGTGACCGTGCCTCTCTCGGTCCCCCAGCATCACCGCGCCGTTCGCCTGTGAGTGGAGGTGACTGTGCGGGTGGTGGTGCATGCCGTTGAGGTTGGAGATCATACCGTGGCCGTGGCCCCCTAAACTCCTAGCCAGGTGCTCCTGGTCACTCCGGGATAGCATGGAGGCGTGGGACTCGAACCCTGACACCGGAGAGAGCATCTTGCCGTCAGTGGAGAGGTGTGCGCTCGGACCGTAGGCTGATAGCGGCTGCTGGGAGTTGTGCAAAGAACCCAGCCCGCTGGACAGCGGGGAGAGCGAGCTGTGGCCCATGCCGGACACGGACATCTCTTTGGGGTAGTGACTGTACAGATTGCCCATGGAGGCGAGCCCCCGGTGGTCGTCCCGCATCAGCGTGAAGCTGCCGCTGACGTTCCCGGCGGAGAGTCGTTGGTGGGCGGCAGCATGGTGGTGTGAGTGCGGGTGGTGGAACTTATCCGAGACGGTGGATATCGGAGGTAGATGCTGCAGAGGGGTCAGTGTGGTGTACGTGTTGCTAAGGCTCATCCCGGTCTCGCACATGCTGATGGACGGGTGCAGGTGTCCGGACAGCGCTGACGGATCTGTCCGGTAGTCCCCACCGGAGCCCTCCAGGAGTGAGGCCATGCCGGAGACCATGGCTGACCGCGCGCCGGGACCATGTGAGACCATATTCCGGGGAGCGGAGCTGGGAGACGGCGACGGCCGTGCGTGCGGAGAGCTCATGAGGTCTCCCGCATGGGAGTGCGAGGAGACGCAGTGAAGGTTCTCCATGGTGAGCTCCATAGCTGAAAGGATACGCGTTCCCCCTGTCCCACCCTCCCCACCCTCTCCCCCTGTCTCTACCTCTCGCTCCTGTCTCTCACGCTCGCTCAGAGACGCGCTCCCTAGCCCTCCTGGAGAAATAAAATGACCAAACCGTTTGAATGCCAATCCATTGATCAAAACTCTCCGATCAATTCGGTGTGGTGCAGATAAGTTCTGATGTTCCGAGGGAGGTACAGAACCGAGCGTCTCCGCGGCGCCGTAGCGCTTTATGCATTCATGTGGATGGGAGCTCTCCAGGGCTATATCTCATCTCTGGTCCAACAGCGCTTCCACTAAGAGCAGGCTGAGCCGCGTGTCAGAGAGATGGGAGCGCGCCTCTGTGTATTTAAAATGCGGGGCGGGTACGAGCAGAGTTATTTTGAATAGTCTTCCTCACTGCGATGAAAACACGTCCGGTGAAATCACAGCATCTCACAACCGATAACTCACAAATATAAACTATTATGGATATAATTTAGTTTTGACAAGTTGTAAATATGTAAAATAGCAACTGACGTTTGTATATGGCCGTGTGCGCGCATGTAGCCCGCGTGTACCTGTACACACATGACAATCAGACAGGTGATGGCCTGACGTGAATATGCGTAAAATACAGTCAGTATCAGTTTCCAGATACAGGAGTTCCTTACAGATAAACTTTGTTTTCCCACGGACTGTATGGTTTTGCATTTATGCGCTTAGTGATAAACCTGATCGAAGTATTGATTGACAGAGATTAATGACGTGGCGCAGGCCGGTAAGAGGGGGGTTGGGAGGGGGTGAAGGAGGTCACAAAGTGAGTTAGGATCCCAACGCTGCAGACCAATGAGAGAACAGCCCGCTGGTTTGGTTAATGCGAAGTTCAGCAAGGCCGGAGATGAAGTTCAGTGTTTGCTTTTATCTGCTTTGAACAATTCTTGCCATAAATAATATTGTGTCAACTATATTTTTGACACACCCAAAAAAAACATAGCCCAAAGGAAAGTGGACTTCAGCCTGACAGGGCAAGAGGTTTTAAATGATATATAATTAATATTATGGATAAAACCCATAACCATAAAGAAATAGATATACTCTTGACTTGTAATATATGTCATGTTAAATCAATCGTTTGGATCACTAATAATGTAGTAGTGTAATATAAAAAATAACTTTTTAACAATACTATTTAAGGTATTATTATTGTTATTAGTGTTGTTGTTGTTATTGTTACTGTTATTATTAATACTAATATAAGCCTATATTTCTTTTATTGTATTGTGTATTAAATATGAGTTTTAATTTATTTATTTTACAGTCACATCTTCAGTGTGGTAGCTGTCTATAAGCTCTCTGTTCGGGGAGCAGATGTGCATCGTGCTCTCTGCCGGGATTGATGCATGTTGGGTCCATCCGCTTCTTCAGCCACGGCTGACATGCAGGTGCTGACTGTTTTATCCGAGTCTCCGTGTGTGTGTCTATGTGTGTGTTTATGTGTGTGTGTTTACATGTGTGTATTAAGGACATTTAAGAAGTAGCCTAGTTGTGACAATTTGTTGTGTTAAATAGTCTCTTTTTCTTTTTAAATTTTATAGATTTTTTTAAAATAGTTCTCAGGGATTTAGTTTGCTGCACAGGAAAAATTAAGAAATTACATCGAAAAGAAAGATATTTAAAGTTATTTTCTTTCGCATTATTGACTTTGTTCATTAACGATTAACAGAACAGAATATTCACAGAAAGAAAGGCAGCCTGCCTTTAATTCAACCGTGACAATTGTCAGCCAAAGTAGCCTACTAAATAAAGCTAAAAGAGCTTTTTAGAAAAGGAGGTTTTACAACTTAGTCAATACTTTGAATTAATTTAAACAAGGCAATTAAATATTGGTCCTTGCCATTGGATGTTGAACTCTGCCCCAAAAGCCACCAAAGGATTTTTTTCGATCTTTTTAAAAGCCTGGAATAAACCTAAAGATAATTTTCAATATGAGGTTTCTTATTTTTTTAGAATTAAAGAGCATAACCGAGCAGACACGCATATACACACACACACACACACACACACACACTTTCTGTGAGAATATGTAATTTTCTGAGCGACGGGCCTCCTATCCTTCATGCCAAAATAAACTTTAAAGATAAAGACTGAGCCGAAGCTTATTAATTACACTTTTTCTGCTTTTATTTGCCAGATTTTAATCGCGAATTCATCGGGTCACCTTCCTTATAAAACCAAGCATAACCTGTATATTAAACCGGAAAAGTGTATCCATACTAGCTGTTATTCCTGTTATTCATAAAGCTCGATGGTTAGGTTGTTTCCCCTAAAGTTCAGAAATTGATCGCCGCGTTCGATATATTGATCATCGATCACTTCAATCTCGCTCGGCGTTGTTTCCTAAACACAGAGGCATTTCTGTGAGATCGTTTCAGTGTTTAGGCGATGACCTGTAGCACATGAATGACTAGCAGCAGGTATTTGTTAAATAAATAAAAAAAACGGTGTTGTTTTATTATCTTATTGAGCAAAAGGCCATTAAAAACGTGTGCTTCCTCCTCCTTTCAATAAGGTTAATAATGATATCCGCGTGGGCCTGTATTTCAGCTTCTTCCCAGGCAAGAAGTTATTTCGATAATGAGAATGAAAACAAAACATTCTTCCTCTTTATTTCATCAGAAATGTGTTGTATTCGTCGTCCGTCCTATCTGTTACAGTAACACAACGTACCGATTGAGTCGTTTTGGTTTTAACACATTTCTTTGCACTACAAGGCTGTTATCGTGGTTTGCTCGCGACGATAATACCCGTGTGTGTAGTTGAAAAATGCAGATTGAATGTAATTTGACTTCAGGTGAGATTCGAGTGTTACATAAAGCAATATAACAGTGCATCTATAATTTATTTATTTACCTATTTAACTTAAATATCGGCAGAATGACGGGTATTTCTTCAGTATTTTCCATAATTCACAGTCACCCTGTCAGCACAATTCACCACCTGTTCATTTTAAGAGATTGGTGAGTTGTGGCAAAAAATAATTATCAATATATAACAAGCTAATTTAAACCCATTTTAAGATGTTTTCTCTTGGTCGTCAACATGTGCTGAAGTGCACTGCGAGTATCATTAGAGGACACTGCAGCTTATGTGTGTGCAAATACAGTATAGCTGACAAAAAGTGCCATCTGCTTATCTGCTGTCTAGCCAACATAACACATGGAGTTTATTGAATGTTTTACAAATGGTGTATCTTGTGATGACTAAGCCAAAGCTAAAACGGTATATTGAAATGCATAAAAACAAAAAGTGTAATGTAATCTGTAGGCTACATGTTAGCTAGAAAGAAGAAATGCTTATTTTCAAGTTGAAACAAATTGCAACAGTCCTGGAGCTACAACAGACATTTGCTGCAGGCTGACTCAAGCGTTCCACACCTTTGTTTAAAACTGTACATTTATAAATAATATTTCATTAGTAATACTTGATTTTTTTTCCCCCACATTGGCTTTTGCCACTTCAATAGTCTGGTCTTTTTTGTATAGAGCTGCACATCTTCTGTGGCAGAAAGCCGAGGGATGTCTGTCACATTTCTTTGTGTTATTTTATTTCATCAAAGCATTCTAAATATGTCATTGCATACATATGGGAAATAATTTGAGGTTTAAGGGTGTTAAAGGGAAATTCAGCTTTTTGAATGTTCTTACAAAATCAATACAACGCATGGGACAGTTTGTGTTTTAATAAGAGGCAGACAGACAAGAAACTTATTTTACTGCAACAAGAACATCATTAAAAAAAACAATTTAATCCCCAGTGTTTTGTATGAAACCTGACACATGAGATATTACAGATTTATAAAGCAGCATCTGTTGTAGTGTATTTTTTTACATTGCAGTAGGTATTTTGTCCACCCTGCTTCTGTTGCAGTAGCTGTATTTAAAGAAAATACATCAAGTTTATGAAGTGAGAACTCTGAAAACACAATCTATCATCAGCTTTTTCAAGATGAAAGAATACAAGTCACCCTTGTTAAAATCTAATAAGTCTGACCAAGAAGGAAATTATAGAAAAATATAAAAAAACACATTCTTTCATCTCAGGAGCGTCTGTGATTTTGAAAGAATGAAAATGCACGTAAGACATTAATAAAAGTAAAGATTTTTAGATTTGTAACTATACAGCGGTGCAGTATTGTAAGTCAAGAACATAACAACCAGATCCAAAAGACCACGTTGTGTCATTTATTTCTGAGTCATTTTTTCTAGCGTTTCACCGCATAGAGAAGGTGACATTTTCATTAATCATATCTCTTCATCAACTGAAAATGCACAGGAGTACAACTTGTCCAGCATCCATACCCGCTCAGACACCGGTTGCTAAGTAACAGAAGGAGAGATGTATTGAGACAGAATAGTCAATCAATTCTCCTGCGAGGTGTGTGTGTGCGTGTGTGTGTGTGTGTGTGTGTGTGTGTGTGTGTGTGCGCCTGGTGTTTGTCTTCGTATTGCAGTTATATTGTTTCTGCAGTTCACTGTATGTCTGTATGTGAATATTTGAATTATCCCTTTATTTTCAGCAATTAAACATTGGAAAGTAGATTACAATACAAACGGATCAGATCACAAATTATAGGATAGTTTCCCACACTTGTCATTTCAACCACTTAATATCGAGAGCAACATAATCTTCAACCGTTTGAAATCCAAAGGGCAAAGGTCGCCGGGCGTCTCCTCCAGGGATTATCTGCTTTTTAGCACATCACTCTACAGTTAGAGGCTTATACAAGGGAAACTCTTATCTTCACCACACAGAGCCAAAGTAACTGATTATTAGTCAGCTGCACCACTGGAAGACCTTACCCAAAAGGGATGCATTGGACATCATTCGCTTGTCCCGGATCGAAAAAACACAAACAAAAACAAACATTACTGACCTCTCGCTTGAGTTTGTTGCTCTTGTTTGCTCTTCGTAAAAACATATTGTTGAACTGTTGATATGCGGAAAAGAAATCTTCTGTTTTTGATGATTAATTCAACAGACGAAAGAGGGTTATTTGTGTGTGTGTGTGTTTTGTTTTTCTCATCCGTATAGAGGGCCGTATGTTGTACAGATTGTAATGCCCTTTGAGACAAATTAGTGATTTTTGGGTACATAAATAAAATTAGCCATAGTGAGCCTGGTTTATGCCTGGGAAGGTCACAGTTGATCGTGACGTGGAAACGGCAAATCAAGACAAATCACATGTGAAAAAACACTTCAATCAGCTTAGCTTTCCTAACTTCTCCATGAAAGTACATGAGATTTCTGTTCCCCAGGCTTCAATGTTCACTAACCGAGCTTCCAATGCTTAAGAGATTGGTACACTATAACCAACAAAAATTGAAGTAAATGTAAAGCTTAACTTTAAACCACTTTCTCCATGTTTGTTTCCTTCAGGTCTCTTACAGCAGGAGGCAGAGAAATATGCTGGTTTCATACACTCCATCGATTTTGCCCTCAAACAAAGACAGACAGAGAGAGATGGAGGCAGGGAGCGGAGGAGAGAAATGAGAGATGGATGAAGAGCACTTGCCAAAGTAAACGTTCTTGTTTTATCTAAAGCACGGCCACATAGATTCTGTTTGCCGATTATTGGCAACTAGGAGAAACAAGGAAGGGCATTTAATATTGGGAGAATTCAAACGTTCGAAACGCTCATGAAGCAGGCTTCGAGCTCCAAATGCGGGAAAAAATGGCGTTTACTCTGCAAATGAGTGTGACACAGAGCAACAGAGCGAGGGACGGAAGCTGAGAGCAACAGGGAAGAAGAAGAAGAAGGGAAGAGAGAGAGAGAGAGAGAGGAAGGGAGAGAGTCGGGCTGGTGTTAAGGTGATTAGTCTGGTGGGTTGGCGATAGAGAGAGTTGATCAATAACCTATCGATCTCCCATTGCGAGTGTCAGGGGGGTAGTGGGAAAGAGAAGGAGGGTGAGAGGGCGAGAGAAAGGATAGGGAGGGAGTCGGTCCTGACTTGACTTTTAAAAATCCTTTACTCTGCAGATGACAAATAACCCATTAGATTGCAGGAGAGCTGGACAATCTGGAAATCCTTCCTGCTGCACACACACACACACACACACACACACACGCACACGCACACACACACACACGCACACACACACACACACGCATGCTGGTGCATTTTCTAAATGTTTTTCGAATACTTTTCCCACTTTCAAATTAGCATGGTACAGACGATTTGTTGATATGGCTGCATGCAAAAGAAAAATCATTTCTGTAAGTAGTGTGGAGGAACTATTGAGCTCAATGCAGTGAAGTTACTTAGCAGACCATTACTTCAAAGAATTCCTCTAGGCAGAAATATTCACTGAAGCAAGTCTCACTCGATACTCACCCTGAAGCCTTTTTAAATGCTCTGCAATAAGTCTATTAGAAACGGGTGACAAATTTGAATCCAAAGAAAAGCAGAAAAGAAAGAAAGCTGCCAAACTCCACTTACTTTTCTTTGTGCAGACTTTGGGCTGCTAAAAGACAGATGTGTTGCATCCAAGAATGTGTCAGTGAATATTCTCTGTTCAGAGCATTAAACAGCAAGATGATGCAAGATCTTGTACAAATAATCAGATGATGATAAACATGGCTGTTAACCACACGGTCCCTCAGGCCTCCTCACAGCCGAGCTCAACGGATATTGGAGTCTGAAAAATGAATACTGAGAGATCATTCTTTAAAAAAAAAAAAAAAAAAAAGCAGCTAACACAACAAGCTAATGAAATGAGTTGACACGGAAAGATGACACCGTGTGTGTGTGTGTATTTCTGTGCAGGTGTCTTTGTATGTGTGTCACCAGTAAAGAGGTCATGATGTTACAAGGTTTGTCGCTCCCTGGTGTAATCTGGACCATGCAGGCTGGGGTCAGAGTTGAGGGGTGAGAGGTGAAGGCTCACTTTTGGTCCCTGAAAATACCACAGAGCCCAGAGGACGGATGTCAGAGTAATAGAGGAGAGGATGGTTATTGAGCAAGCCATCATTTTTATTGTCAGCTCCCATATACCGGAAGTCTTTCACTACAGCGGGTTGGGTTAAAGCACCCAAAGTGGAGTCAGCTTTTCAGTGCAGGTATGTGATATTTCTCCATCGAAATGAAAACACGTCCCTTTTCTTCTCATGAATCACCGCTGCGCTCCGTTTTCTCTTCGCAGAGGCTTTGGAGATTTGATGGCGGAGAGTGATGGATTCTCCTGGCATTGGGGCTCAGCTCTCAAACAACCATTATCATTACGGATCCTGCTGATTTGGACAAATGGAGAGGGCTTTTGATATTTGAGGGAAGCCATGTATAAGAATGGTTAATGGACAAAACACAGCCTCTTCGTCCGGTCATCTCCTTCTCACCCACGCTCGGCTCTCCAGAGTCAACCCGCTTCCATTTCCTAATTTTCCTCTCGTTTCTCCTCCTCTGCCTGGCTCTCTCCTTCCTATGTCCTTGTCTCCTGTGTGCCACTACTCCCCCCTCCATGCCTCCCTCTACCTGCTCAGAGAGCCCCTCCCCCACCCCCCAGTGTCTCAGTCTCTCAAATTAATGTAGAGATATTGACAAGTGATGGGCCTGCAGGCATAGATCATCAGGAGGGAGAGGGAAAGAAAAGAGGGTTGGGATGTGGCCACGCCAAAAGGATGGAGGGGTTTTCCCTATCATCCACCCTACAGCTAGCCTTCTCTGGTTGCCAGCAGACATCCACCAGCTTCACAACGTCCACCGGAGTCCTTCATCGGTTGATTTACTTTCTCCATGACTCAGAAAGCGTTAGAGATGGAAGCAAGGAGAAGAGGCAAACAAAAAATGACTATGCACATAAATATCCCCACCCTCCACACTTCACTTCATCCTATGTAAACTGGATAAGGTGCTGCTAACAATGTGCAAAGGGCCAGTTCGTCAATATGCCAATTACATAGATGAGGGTATAGAAAGGGCAAATGATAGCCAATCATTGAAGTGCTTTTACTGTCCTCGAGCCAGAGCTGACCCCGTGACCCACGTTTGATGACCCTCAGGCCAAAGGTCTCCTCTCCAGGGGTCAGAGGGCACGGCCAGAGAGAGAGAGAGGCGTTGCTATGGTAACAGCACTGGCCGAAGAATGGCGAGGTGTGGCAATCAGGAGGAGAGGGGTCAATGTGGATGGGCCGAACGGCGATGCGGTGTTGCTCCACTTGTTTAAGCGGCATTCGGTGGCAAGCGGGGGAAGATGTTTCCAGGTGTGGCTGTCAGGTTCAGTAACCATCCCATTATGATGTCATGCAAACTGCATGAAAGGCTTCTAACACATGCAAATGAACTCAGTTCATTCATCAAAAGTGCTTCACTAATTTGATTACTTATTTGATGCCATGCAGCAAATCAAAAAGTTAATACAACTATCAAGATGCTGAACTGTAGTGTTTGACTCCAAGGTTTGATCAAATGTAATTATTAACATTAAGTTGAGTCTTTTAACGGTGCTTTGATTCTTCTGTTTTATAAATAAAACACCTTTTTATTTAGTGGTGGAATGTAACTATTTACTCTTGTACTGCACTTAAGTACACTTTTCCGATACTTGTGCTTTACTTGAATACTCCCAATTTATGCTGCTTTCCACTTTTACTTCACTACATTTCAAAAGGAAATGTTGTATTTTACTATATTCATCTCGAAGCTATAGCTGTCAAAGAATACTGTTGATTGCGAAAAGGTTGCCATTCTCCCTTTTCACCAGGCCCTATTCCCCAAAATGTAGTTTGTTTGTTTTACGGGTTCGTTAGATTTTAGTTTTTCTGCCTGGTATGTTGTGGTAGATCAGCTGCTCAGCAGCTCAATCAAGGGAAGTTATGCCTCATTATGTAGGTACAGGTAGATAGATCTGCACGTAATGATATTCTGTTATATTTGGTTTGCTCATTGTAATGAGTGTCCATAGATAGATTGTGATGTCAGCAGTAACTTAGAGATCTTGTATTAATGGTGTGTCCTTTATTCTGTGTGAAATTGGGGCGCTGGCTTGGTTTACCTCACCCATTACCTGGGCAGGTGGTAGGTTCTAATTTCTTTGGTGGCCTTTTTCTTCAGTTAAATTCAGTGTTATTAAAATAACCACATTTCATTTTTGTCTTTTCTTTCAGTAAACCTTTTGTTAACAAATGCCACTATTTTTTTCTCTACTTCTGCTTATCGACCTAGTTCTTCAACATCCCTTTTCTTTAAAGTTTTAAAGTTTCTGCCCTTTTATATTGGATGGTGGTACTACATGATGATTATTTTTACCTCGTGGTATTGATTTGTACCTAAGTGAAGTTTCTGGATACTTATTCCACCACTGCTTTATTCACAACCTTGAAATGTAAGGCACATCAGCTGACCTCCTTCCTGTGAAAACAAATATCTGGGCAGAAGCAGGACCACTGACTATTTCATGCGTTGTTGCACCATCTTGTGGTGGTTGTACACACAACTACTGTGGTGTTTTAATGGCTGTTTCTGTTTACTCTTGGTGCTACTGGTATAAATAAAACAATACTATGTATTTATTCTCACAGATGTTATGTCCTCTGCCTGTTTCATCTTGCAAACAAATTGCTCTTCTAGAGAAAATGACAACATATGTACCTGTAGGGTTAAATAACGTCTCACTGTCATTTCATCTGATGCATTCCCTACCTCATCATTGGACATTTGACAAAATAATCTTAACTCAAGACCAACTTACTGGCTTTCAAGACTTTCAGTCTCATCTCATGGTCATCACAACAATCAAATTTTCTTTTCTTTTTTTTAATAATTCATGAACTGTGAAGTAGACAGAAAGAAGCTGTGGTTGTTTCTCTAAAGTCTCAAAAACAAACTTGTTTCCATCAGAAAGGAGGTCTCTGCACTCTCTTTTCACTGGAGATTCACCTTTATCCATACTCACTGCATACATAACCTAACTCCAACCATAACCCAAATCTTAACATTAAACCAAGTCTTAAGCTTAAAATGTAATGATTTACAGGTAGGGACCTGTTTAGGGGGTGAAAGGAGTCCCCAACATGTGTAAATACTGCCAGAATGAGAGTACGTTTACATATTGCTAACCCTCACTGAAGACACATTTGTCAGTATAGTGTTCTGACTGCTTTTGAATTGCATAATTGCAGTATAACACTGCATGCAGCCTTGTGACTCACCAAATACATCGAGACAAACAAGAACGCTGTGTGTCTCAGCATGTACATTGCTGGGGGGGGGGTGAACAACCTGTCAAACTAGTCTTCAACATACAAAACTAACATTCTAAATAAGAAGCACGGTATAAGGAACAATAAAGACCTGTCCTGCAGACACACAGCAGATTTCTTTGCTGCCACTCTGACTTTAAGGAACCTTTTTTATATACTATACGTGATAACACGTATCCTTATCAAGACAACATAACCTGAAATATAACCCTCCCAGATGTGCCAGCAGGCCATTGCAATCGGTCATGTCGTGTGGGAAAGACTTCGATGAAATTACGTCTTTCCTGGGCGTCTATGGCTTCTCTCAAATTCTAATAATTGCTCTGCTCAGTTTAAGCGCAATCATGTGCGGATACACGGGAATGGTCGTGATTTTCGTTTCGGACACACCCGAGCACCACTGCAAAGCATCGAACACCTCCACGCGCACGGATGTGGAGGTTCCCTTCCAAGAGCAGAGCAGCTGGATCGGACCTGACGGCTGTTCCCGGTACAAACTGAACGGAAACTGGACCGATACAGCGAGACCCAGCAATGACACAGAGCAATGTCTGGATGGATGGGCCTTTAGCACTGAGAGATACACCGCCACTATTGTGTCAGAGGTATATTTGTAGAATAAGGATTAAGCTAAAAATAATTGGACGTATCCTAAATCCTTTGTTCATGAAGATGACTGTTCTCTTCCTTTAACTTTTTTTAAACTTTAGATTATTTTAGATTACATTTGACTTCAATGTCAGGATCCTCCAATTTGTGTCTTGCTGCAACTGTTCTCTCTCTGTTACTTCCAGTGGGATCTGGTGTGTGACAATGCATGGAAGGTCCCTTTTTCCACCTCCTTGTTCTTTGTAGGAGTCTTGATTGGATCCTTTATCAGTGGTGACCTCTCAGATCGGCAAGTATGTTCTTTGTGAATAATGATTATTAATAATAATAATAATAATAATAATAACAATAACAAGTTGCAGTACATGAAGTTGATCAATCATTTATGAAAAAAAGACTATTTCAAACACATTTAATATAGTCAATTTTGACAGATCCTTTCCAAAGGATACATATAACTTACTTTTGTTCCTCTTGTAGCTCATCCTAAAAGAGCATACTTTTGGTGCTGCCTGTTCCAGTGTCAGTTTGTCTGTTTTATCTATTTATTTTTCTAACTTTTATTTAAAAGTCATTCTTTCTCATGCATATCTTTTTGTTAAAATTAAGTTGAGCCTGAGATCTTCGTCCACACTGACTAAGCACTGCATGGTTCCTCAACAGACAGCACAATTACGATTGGATGGACATAAATAACGTCCAAAAAGAAGTTTGACATTTACCATTTAAATAAGAGACGAGCAGCAGGGACCGCCAGGGTCACACTTAAACAGCCAAACAAAAAGCTTCAGTGAGTGTCTGTCTGACTGAATAGATTGGGCGGTGCCTTTATGATCCCTTTAAAGACTAAAAGCATAATGACCAATATTTCACTAAAATACACACCAGACAATCATCTTGTTCACACGCAAATTGGATGGAGAGAAAAAGATAAATGTCAGTGTTGTTCTCAGTCTACTGCTCCAGCACAACACAGCGTGGAACAAAAACCCTTCCACCGAATAATACCAACACCAACAAGTTTGTGTTTCGGTTGAGCTGCAAGTTATTCATCCCACACCACACCTTTTTATTCAGTTCAAAAGTAAGACACAGGATGTATCGGCCGGTGGAGCGGGGGTGCGTGCGCAACCAGGCGATGAAATGTAAATAATGGGGGGGGAATGATTCAGTGCAGACATTAAGCTGTTGTTCCGTTGTTGAATGAGGGTGAGGGGGGAATTATATAGTTAATTTTAATTATTATTACCGTTCCTACCACATCTAGCGGCATAAAAACGGGAAGTCGGTGATAAAGTAGTAAAGCCCGCCTCTTGCTTGATTTGATTGGCTGCCTCGGTCAATTGTGACATTGACGAGCGGTGCGACTATGCGCCTGGAGCTGAACAGTTGGAAATATTTAAACTTTCATGCGCGTCCAAAACCGCCTGGAAAACGCGCCTCGGGCCAGGAGAAGAACGCGAACCAGGTGCACCATAACACATAGGCAAACAATGGTTTTGCGGAAGACGCGTTTCTAGCAACGCGTCTCGGTGGGATCGGCCCTTCTCTCGCGCCTTCGGCGCTCCATTTGAAGCTTTTCGTGTCCAGGCATCTCTTCTTAAGCCATACTTAAGGCTATACAATACAGATCATTATCACACACACTGCTCATGTTCTTTAATGATTATTCCGATCCCAGGTTTATTTAAAATATTTATTTAACTATACGCCATCAACAGTACCCATTTAGTAACAATTTAATGCAATGGCTGGCCACATGGGGCAGTAATCCATCCACAGTCTAACAGTATTGTCTAAATAAGAAATTTAACTTGCCCTTTTTGATTTCAACACCTATCATCCTCAAATGCAACATTAGTCTGTTAGCTGTACAAAAAACTAATATTATTAAAGTCAAAGGAAAGCAGATACAGATATGATATTGCATGCAATGAGACAGATTAACATTATTTTGCACAAATATCTCTAACCAGTCAGTGAATCTTGCCAATTTAAATCTCACAATCAAAGTGAATTTTTATCTAAACTCAAATGCTTCTTAAATATACAGTAGATTGCGGTATTATTGCTGATTGATTGCATAACTGCGAAATTGAAATAACTTTTAAATGCAATTTTATGTTATTTTAGAACGTAATAGATTTGTTTTTTCATGGTCTCAGTTAACTTAAATGTTAAAATTGTATATATATAAATCTATATAAATCTGACGATCTGACGATCAGTTAATTAATTGATAATATCTTCAGTTTGCATATTTTAGTGAATGTTTGTATCTAACTAATTGATTCATTTACTAATTATTTAGCTCTAATAATGAAAATAAAATTTTTGATTTGTTGTTTTACTGCCTAATAGTTTTCACTGATGTCTGTGGTGCTAGCAGCAAAAAATAAAAAAATGAGGGACTTCGAGATCAAGAAAGGAAAGAAGAGGAAGCTCATCACATAGTACAAGTCTAACACTCGGTGTGATGGTGTACACTCACAGATTACACATGCCCTGTTAATTTCATGTTCCTGTGCATTGTCTTACAGGTTTGGCAGGAGGCCGGTGTTTTTTTTCACCATGGCCTTACTAACAGTCACTCCCTTGATCCAGGCCACCTCCGTCAGTTGGATCATGTTCTGTATCCTCAACGCTCTGAGAGGACTTGGCTACTCCAATTACATCGTGTCATTAGTACTGGGTGAGGCAGCACATGCACTTCTATTGGTCTCAAAAGAGTCCATGTCTTTATCTCTTCTTCAATATCTTCCTGTGACAAAGCGCAGCTTACTTGCTTGTAGTTTTCCTATGATGCAAGCTGTACAAGGTCATTGCCTTGTGCTCAGGTAGTTGAAGGAAGCAATGAACTCAAAAGGGCTGCAGATAGTTTTCCCATTGTTTTTGTGTTCATTTGATATCAAATATACTGTACTGTCTCATATTAACACCATGCTCCAAATCCTCTTCTTGGTTAGGGTCTGAGATGCTGAGCCAGACTGCCAGGATGAGCTTTGCTCTGCTGGGCCACTGTGTAGGTTTTGGTGTTGGATATGCCTTGTTGCCACTCGTTGCCTACTTCATACGAGGCTGGAGAATGCTGCTGGTTGCTACTGCCATCCCCGGCTTCCTATTCATTCCAGCATGGTGGTAAGTCCTTGTGTCTCATAACATAATGTCGGAGTGGTCCCGATGCCAATGATTGTTGTACTGCTTGTAACTTTTTGGATTATCCTAAAACATCATAAAAGAAGAATAAAAAACACAGAATCAACCTTGGACGTATTGAAAAGGGAAAATAAAGTAATAAATCAAATTTAATAGATCCAAATTATTCAAAATAATGGTCTACCATCACCACTATTTGCAAACACATGATAGTTTATCCAAACCAAAGGTCAGTCAGAATCAATTCAAAAGTGATGATACTGTTTCAACTTCCAGCATAGCGGACTGTTTTTGCTTCCTCTCTGTCATCATAAAACTATGAGCATACTCTAATGTTCTCTGTGACATATAGTCCATGCATTACCAAGTACAAATACACCTCTTGAAGTGTTTCATTCTTTTAAATAAAGATCAATGAAATTCTGTCCTTCTATCTCTGCTAAGGTTGATTCCTGAGTCTCCCCGTTGGCTTTTGCAGAAAGGTCGTGTGGAGGAGGCTGAGCTTGTCATACGGGTTTTGGCCAAAAGGAACAGAGTCCCTGCTCCTGAGGTCATATTCAGGGCTGAGTGCTTGGAGCTAGTGGTATTTACTCCATTTATACTCCTCATGCTGTGGAACCTATTGTGTAGTATGAAATATAGCCAAAACTGTGAGTCAGGTGGCACTTTTGACTAGAATTACATTTCACTGAATGCAATGTGACCGTTCTGTTTCTTTTCATATATGTCTAATTCAGCAAAATGAAGGTGAAGAGGAGCAGACATACACTTATCTGGACCTGATACGCACCCCTAACTTAAGGAATATTACAATTCTGAGTGTTTTCATATGGTAATATGACTTCTTTTCTTTGTTCGTAACTTTTCTGAACATGATTGTGCGTACACTTTATTCTATACCAAAGTAATTCCTTAAATGTACAGTTCCATCCATCCATCCATTTTCCTCCACTTATCAGGGGTCGGGTCGCGGTGGCAGCAGGCCAAGCAGGCTGACTAAATTTACAGTTATGTTTGACAAATATATACTCATAACTCTGATTGCCAGACTGCCACCTTGAACTTGAAATTATTACTACCTTAATTACATAGGGGACAATATAAATTCTGACTGTGAAATCCACACTTTCACATTTAAAAGTTTGTCTTAACGCTAAAGGGTTTTTCTGTGATTCTTTTTTAATTGTATCAGAAAATATTAATAATTTAGATTTAGTTGTTAGTGATTTGAGAATAACAGCAGGTTCCAAATCATGTTCCAACTTTTTTTTTTATAACAAAAACAAATCAAGGAAAATAAATTGAAATTGCCCTTTAAATAGTTAAATCAAAACTAAAATAAACTGTAGCTTCTTCAAAGCAATTTGGTCTCAATCTGAGCTATAGGGCACCATATGGCACCGTCAAAGTAAAATGCACTTTTGAGATCAATGTATTATTCAAACACACTGCCTTCCGCCTTTATCCAGTCTTGATTTTGTATTTCTGCAGGATGTCCACTTCCATGGTCTTCTATGGTCTCTCGCTCAATACTAGTAACCTGAATGGAGATGTCTACCTCAACTGCTTCATTTCAGCAGCCGTTGACATTGTGGTGTCTGGAGCCACTTGGGCGCTAGTTAACCATGTGTCACGACCTACAATCCTCTTCTCCACTTTGATGTTCTGTGGCATCATGCTTCTCATTATCAAGCTGGTGCCTGAAGGTTTGTATCTCAAAGCAATATTGACTGAATCCGGCATCCCTGAAAGTACCAGAAGACACAATGCATGTGTGAGATTGTAGGCCTTGTCTAATGATCTTGTTTGTTTTTCTCAGACATGCATGTCATGCTCCAGGTGTTAGCCTTGCTGGGAAAGACTGGTGTGTCTGCTGCTTACGGCATGATCTATGTGTTTTTCGCTGAGCTGATCCCCACGGTGGTCAGGAACATGGGCTTAAGCATCGCCTCCACAGCTGCACGCATAGGCACCATCATTTGTCCCTATGTGATCTACATGGGTAAGTGTTTTTGGAGTCTTTCTGTTGTTCTTGTTGCTGTTGTATTTGTGCACACTGTTGAAACTACAGTACAGATTGGAATGACTCACTGTCGATGGTATAAATACACTTGAGTGAACATCATTTATTTCACTTTACTCCAGCAATTTATCCTTCCTTCACAAGGTTTAGAGACTCACAAGAGACTTTCAAACTTCACATGCCAATATCTAGAATCAGTGAGGCCCTTTAGATTACAAATAACTCAAAGAAAATCAAAAGGGAAGGAGGAGTACTATCGGCCGCTATTGGTGGAAAACTTAACCTCCCCTAAAATGTCTTTGTTGCCAAGTCACATTTTTTAAATAACTGGCATTATATGTGCATATAATTCTTTTATATAAAAATGTGATTATATTTGAAACTTCAAGACTAATTTTTAGGATTTTGTTCACAACATTAAAAGCACCACAGGGTTCGGCGTCTGCTGACATTTTGGATAGGTTAGCTCCATATGAGACGTGTGTCATGCCAACATTGACCTTCTCATCGAGGATAGGCTTAATATTGCCCAGTGATTCTAAAGTCAGTCAGTAACAACACTGGGGAAAGTAGAGTTTCTTTGTTTTAGGCCTTTTTTTTGCAGCAGACATTTTGGCCTGTCACAGTAGTAAAAGCATAAGAGTCCCAGTACCGTAATGGTGTGACATGTCAAAATGTCTTCTGTGAAAAAGGCGTATGACTGTAACCCATGGAAATAAACAGATCAGTGGCAATTCTAATTCAAGTGCTATTTATTCTGTCTGCAGGTGTGTACAGCAAGAACCTGCCATACATTGTTTTTGGCACAATCACCATCATGGCTGCTGCTGTTAGCATGTTGCTGCCAGACACCAGAAACAGCAAACTTCCTGACCTCATCAGCCAGGCTAAACCCATTAGAGGACATATGGCTGTGTGTGGGTGGGTATGTGTGTGTGTGTGTGGGTTGGGTATGTGTGTGTGTGTGTGTGTGTGTGTGTGTGTGTGTGTGTGTGTGTGTGTGTGTGTGTGTGTGTGTGTGTGTGTGTGTGTGTGTGTGAATAATGATTAACAGACCTACCAGACACCAATTCTATAAAACTGACACAATTAAATCTTGTGACCTAAGTAAGATTTTGCATAACTTTATAACTGCTATAACTGAAAAGATCAGGTCTGGAGCTACATTTCCAGTGTTAGAGATAGTGATGATTTCAAATGAGGAGCATTTGTCGGAAATATGTATAAACAATGGAGCAAAAATGTTTTAGAGCAAACTGAATGCCAGTTGTGTGTCTTAGTTTGTGATAATGTGCATTCCAACAGTTCTTCTCTCTCTGTTTCATCTGACTCTGTTTCTCTTTGTATCTTAAAGCTGCTGCCAAAGGACACAGCTCCAGCCCAAACCCCAAGGAAGAGCGCCGGGCTCTGAAGCAAATTTGACATAGTGGCCAAAACAGTGGAATTACCACAATTCCAATAGACTTACAATGGAAAAGAGACCTCTGTAACTTTAATAAAAGATCATAAACAAATGCTTTCTATTTAAAAACTATCGGTCACCATCCATTTGAGCGTAACCAAAAAGTTCTGTCAGTCCCAGATCAACAAAGGAGCACTACAGTAGACCGTCTGCTTTAAGGTTTAACGTGTTGATAATCTTCTTGAAATGTAATAAAGTGGTATGAGAGAGAGAGACAGAGGCCTTTGGTTCCTCCAGATCTTGACTCAAAGTCAAAGTAAAAGAAAGATTGGAGTAGATAGTTAGGTAGAACAAGAACTATGTATGTGTTTAAGCAGTGGCGGCTGGTGGAAAATGTTCTTGGTAGGGCTGTGCCACATCCAATCAATTTCAGCAAACATCCCAGAATGATTTAATGCAAACAAATTAAGGTATCAAACGCGCATTACTACTTTGCAGTTAAATATTTAACATTTATTCCAACACGAAAAAAAGCAGTAAATAACACTTTCACAAACACGTCAGGACATCTTATTTTAGTCACCCTCACAGGGAATTCAGTATAATATAATATATATAACATATAATAATATTCTGTATAATATAATAATATATATATATATCATATAATATTCTGCATAATATAATAATATATATATCATATAATATTCTGTATAATATAATAATATATATGTCATATAATAATATTCACTATAATATAAAACACACACACACACACACACACACACACACACACACACACATACATATATATATATATATATATATAATAATATATATATATATATATAACTATATATCCATTTCTCAGACAGGTGCTTCATGTCCCTCACTCCCTAACTGTCCATGCTGGTTCTGTCCCCGTTGTTTTAAAAAGATAAATAAGTTATTATCATGACGTCATCCAGCTAGTCAAACCTGTCTGGTGTACAGCTAGTAGAGAAGCTTCATGTACTGCTTCTCTTTCCTGCTAGTCTGCTGTCTGATTGTGAGGTCAGGCTGATCTGGGATCAGCTCTTTCAGTAGTTTCTCCTCTCAGTTCTCCTCTCAAACGGGTCTTGGAGGAGTAGTGCTCACACTGGCGCTCTCCTGTAGAGACTTCTCCTGACGAGAACGCGCAGCTTGGGGCAGGAAAAAAACTGCCCCAAGCTGAATCTATTTGAGGACGCTGATTGGCTGAATTGTATGTCACTCATTTATATCTTTACTCAGCATTGGCTAAACTGCTTTATAGACCCGCCTCTTTGGGGCAGTTTTTCCAGCGCCCCAGCAGCTGAGACGTGCACACAGAGAGGAAGAGCAGACAGGCAGAGAGGACAAGCAGGAAAAGCATATATTTACCGCAGATATCATATTTTACACATATTACTGGGTGATTCCATGTTTCAAAAACACAAATATTGACAATTTGTATAGTTTATTTTTATTTTAAATTTTATTTTTATTTATATTTTTATTTTTATTTTTATTTTTATTTTTTGTAGCTCTAGGGGGGGCGGCGCCCTAGCGCCCTCTATGGACCAGCCGCCACTGTGTTTAAGCATGTATACCGAGATGCACTGTGTTATCCCGCCGGTCACTTTTGTTGCCGTCAACATGTTTACTCATTCTATGACCACACTGAACAAAGTTGAGTAATTGCAAATGTATACAAACATTAGACACTTTAAAGATTTTGTGTACCAAAAATCTTAAATTAGTTTTTACCGATGGTAAATGGGTTTTAATACATCCATGCTACAGCCCAGTCTGATACAATTCTGAAGGCTGTAAAGAAATGAGCAACAGTGCCCTCTGCTGGAAGAAAACCACACAGCAAGAGTGAAGTGAATACTCACACAAAGCAGCTCATTGTTTTCTGATGTGTTGGGCAGACATTAATGTTGTTTATGGGATGGAACTTCTGAGCTTCTCAGGTCTTTTCAAATACATTTATGTCGTCTTGAAAATAGTCGTGTCAGTGTTTATACATAAAGGTAGCTGGTAGCTTTGTTACATTTTCTGAAACTATAGTTGCAAAGATATAACATAATACACGTAATTTTTTATGTGAGAAGAGTTTTAGGCCATTACATAATCCCATTCTATGGAAGCCCATTCCTGACAGCAAAAAAAAAATAAGATCACAAAAAAAAAAAAAAAAAAAAAAAAATAAGATCACAAAAAAAAAAATAGTAACTTAAAAAAAAAAAGAAAGAAATGTAATTCACAAAAAAAAAAAAAAAAAAAAAATAAAATAAATAATAATTATAATAATTTTTTATTTTTTTTATTTTACTTTTTTTCCACCAGCAAAAAAAAAAAAAAACTTTTGGTGCATCCATCTGTAACCATAACACTGACCAGATTTTTCCAGTTGCTATAGAAAGTCGAAATTATGAGATACTTTAACACAACAGTCATAGAAGCAGCTATGACATATGAATGGATTGTGAGTACATTGAAGACTTCTTTAAAATGCGGCTTTACAACACATGAAATACAGATGATGTTTCACATGGATTGTACTGAGCAAACGCACCCTTGAAGCTCTGGAGTATAAAGAATGAAACCAATGTGGCTGAGGTGGC
This sequence comes from Leptoclinus maculatus, assembly GCA_032191485.1. NCBI lineage: Eukaryota > Metazoa > Chordata > Actinopteri > Perciformes > Stichaeidae > Leptoclinus > Leptoclinus maculatus. The sequence goes on from JAVDOI010000010.1 coordinate 4,941,059, forward strand.
GACCAATAAACTATGGAAGCCCATTCACGCTAGCAAAAAAAAAAAAAATAAGATCACCAAAAAAAAAAAAAATAATGAATTCACAAAAAAGAAAAAATGAATTCAGAAAAAAAAAAATAATAATAATTAATTCACAAAAAAATAATATATATATATATATTTTTTACTTTTTCTCTGTCAGCAAAAAAGAAAAAAAAAGAAGATGTTTCCAGTTGCTGTTTATTGGTCGCCACCTCAGCCACATTGGTTTCATTCTTTATACTCCAGAGCTGCTTCTTGCTTAACATTCTATTCAAGGGTGCGTTTGCTCATTACAATCCATGTGAAACATCATCTGTATTTCATGTGTTGTAAAGCCACAATCCATTCATATGTCATAGCTGCTTCTATGACTGTTGTGTTAAAGTATCTCATAATTTCGACTTTCTATAGCAACTGGAAAAATCTGGTCAGATGGTTACAGATGGATGCACCAAAAGTTTTTGTTTTTTTTTTGCTGGTGGAAAAAAAGTAAAATTAAAAAAAAAAAAAATTATTAGAATTATTATTATTTATTTTGTGGATGGATTTTCTTTTTTTTTTTTTTTTTGTGAATTACATTTTTTTTTTTTTTTAATTACTATTTTTTCTTTTTTTTTTTTTTAGTGATCTTATTTTTTTTCTTCTTTTTTTTTTGTGATATTTATTTATTTTTTGCTGGTGGGAATGGGCTTCCATACATTTCCCTACGTTTTTCATAGGATGGTTAGCAAAAATTACGAGCACATGGAAGAAGGTTGCCTTCAGGGCTTTTTGCTATAGAAAGGGTTTATTTTAACCCCAAATCATGATATTTTCCCAAACCTAACTCAGTACGTTTGTTACCTAAACCTAAGGACATTTCTGGCAGAAAGCCCTGGAGGCAGACTTCTCTCATGTGCAGTAATCTATAGGTACCCGCCCTCATCGGTCTCTGATTGGCTAGTACTCGTTGCTATCGTTTGTAGGATTGGTTAGGTTGTAGGTTTAGGGTTAAAATAAATATCATGCTAAGCCAATCAGAATCAGAGTCCAGCAAGTATGCGGATGCTGGTCGGCCCCTGGACGGCTCATCTCTGCTTCTGATACTGGGACCAGTGTCTGTCTGTCTGCAGCGACCACATACCTGCTACAGGCAATAAGGGGCAAGGATTATATTAGACGGACACTACAGCCCCATTAAGCGGGTGTTTGTAATTTAAACACCTGGGCGGGTTTACGACACTGTCACAACGTCCGTAAAGGAAAACAGTCGCTTGCTATCAGCTAGCTTTAAATGTGTTAACGTTACGATCATACAACAGCTAACTAGCTAGCAGATTAAGCAAGTTAGCTAACGCGAAGCGCTGCTACTGATGCCTGTGGTTTTGATATATTTAGTTTTCCGTTATGTTGAAGCTAGTTCAGCGTAGAATCATTACGAATTCACATATTTCACTTTAGTGCAGTGGCCATAATGCTAATTATCGTGCTTACCAGTGTAGGTAACGTCTCCGTTACGCCTCATCATTCACAACAACTGGCTAGGTAACGTGACTATAATCTAGCTAAGAAGGTAGCCAACGTTAGCGTCACTGTTTTTAGTCATTTACAGTGTTGCTCATTGCAGTATTTTGAATCGGAGACTGGTCATTTAAGCAGAGTCTGAGGCCAAGCTTAAAATGTTGAGCCCAATACTTATGTTAGGTCACATTTACCTTTAACTGTCCCATCTAATAACTGACAGTCCACTAACAGGGTAGTTAGTCCACATAGCATCTGCAAGATAATACCTGTTTTGCTTTTTAACCATTTATCCAAACGTTTGCACGGAAAGTCAAATTTGATCCTAATCACAAATCAGATTAATAGTAAATTATCAGTTGTAACCTGGAGAAAACTGTCACTTAAACCCACCTCATAGTTTATCCATCAGTGAACATGGCTCCTAAAAAGAGACCAGTGCCCTTAACCATTGCTCCTGCTGCTGATGGGTTATCCACCTCCACCAACGCGGATGTTCCGTCTGAGTAAGTTATTCTACTGACCACACTAATATACTGTATAAACTAAATATTTCGGTCGTTTATGTGAAAGATGCTTTATTCTTGTTCTTTATCATTTTTCGCAGGGCCAATTTAGAGGCACTTAAAAGAATATTGGAAGAGTTGGACCTGGATGAACAACAGAAGAAAAGGTTAGAAGCTTTCCTTTCCCAAAAGGCCAAGGTGGGTGAGCTGAGAGCCGACGACTTCCACCGTGTCTGTGAGCTGGGTGCAGGCAACGGAGGAGTTGTCAATAAGGAATGCCACAAATCTTCAGGAATAATCATGGCCAGGAAGGTGAGCTACAAATCATACTAATGATGTGAATGTGATCACATTTCTGTTGCTGTACAAAAAGTCATGCTGAACCTGGTAATAAAACGTTGATCCTGTACCAACTGGTCATAAAATGCATTCGATATAAAAAAAAATCTCTTTTCTGTTCAGCTTATTCATCTTGAAATTAAACCTGCAATCAGAAACCAGATCATCCGAGAGCTTCAGGTGCTGCATGAGTGTAACTCTCCCTACATTGTGGGCTTCTATGGATCATTTTACAACGATGGAGAGATCAGCATCTGCATGGAGCACATGGTGAGGGAGTGACTGTGTGTGGGTAGCAGGTTAAGGTATTACGGGTATTTCAGTATTGATCAATTCATCCCCAAAGGGATACTATCTTCTTTTCCCCCTTTGCACATTTTTATCTTATGTGCCCCTGCGGAAAAGGTCGGGTACAGAAAACCTTTAACTGACTTAGGCTCCTAAGATTGCTTTTTTTTGCTTATTTCAAGGATTGTGACATTGAATCAAGGAAAAAATAGGAGATCCTCAATGTCCCTTCTATATGTACATATGTCAGTCGATAAACAGTTCAAATGCTAATCTCAAATTATCCATGACCTACTGTGGTTGGATTGTACCTAACTTGTATGCTTCTCTGCAGAATGATTACATGTACATTGAAACTATGTGGTGTGTGATCTTTATGGTAAAATGCAAACCAAATTTATTGTGATAATCATGAAATACAATTCCTGTATCGGACCTGTATATGTTCCACAGAAGACCTGTGCTTTTTCAGTAAACATGCTCAGTGCACATAACGATAATGGGAAAGATGGGATCCCTTGGAACACCATTGTAGACAGGATGTGCTTTTTTATCGATTTGTATTGCGACCTGTTGTCTGGCTTTATTGTGCAGGATGGTGGATCTCTGGACCAGGTGCTGAAAGAAGCAAAGAGGATCCCTGAAGAGATTCTGGGCAAAGTCAGCATTGCTGTAAGTGTATGGTTATCTTCTACATTTGTAATGTTATGTGATATTACATTATTGGCATTAATAAGACAATGGTTAGTTTAAATTCTTCTGTTTGAATAAAACTATTTCATCAAGGCTTAAACAATCAAGATCTTCCATAATCTTATCACTTGCTCTTTCTGTTTACTGTATTGGGCTCAAAGGAAATTGCGACCTTGTTATAAAAACACACACACCGTGGGCCTGGATGGGTTTCTAACTGTTATTTTCACATTAAGTGTATTCATGATTATTGACTTGTGTGATTTCTCCCTTTTTCTAAACAGGTTTTGAGAGGCCTGGTGTACCTAAGAGAAAAACATCAAATCATGCACAGAGGTACTAGTTGTTTTTAAGGGGTTAATTACTGATTCTTGTATTTCATCTGTAAGGCCTACTACACAGTAGCAAAGTGCATTGTAATTTTATTAAAACGTGAATGAACCTGTTCATATACGTGGTCACATGCCAAAGATAATACAAATCTAAATCTTAACCTTTATGTTGATATTAGTGTTGTAGTCTGTAGGATGGTTGGTAAAGATAGTCGCTTTTCACTGCATTCTGTTGTAGATATCCAGTCAGGTAATGTTTTTTACCCCCAGATGTGAAGCCTTCAAACATACTCGTGAACTCGAGGGGGGAGATCAAGTTGTGTGACTTCGGTGTGAGCGGGCAGCTCATAGACTCTATGGCCAATTCCTTTGTCGGCACAAGATCCTATATGTCGGTATGTTGGTCCTTCTCTGAATTATGCCTCGAAAAGATCAACTCGGTTTAGTTTCTCCACTTTACTGTAATAGAAATAAACAATATATTTGCCATTTTATTTCAGATAATTTAAGACTTGTGCAGTGAGCAAGAGTTCCCTATATTTGTTGATCAAATGTAATTGTTTATTTTGTTGTTGTGTGTGTTTTTCATGTTTTCTGTATAGCCTGAGAGACTGCAGGGAACCCACTATTCTGTGCAGTCAGATGTGTGGAGTATGGGGCTGTCCCTTGTGGAGATGTCAGTCGGACGCTTCCCCATCCCTCCTCCAGATGCTAAAGAACTGGAGGCCATATTTGGACGTCCCATCTTGGGTGGTAGTGAAGGAGAGACGCTCAGCACTTCACCCAGACCTAGACCACCGGGTAGACCTGTCGGCGGTGAGCAATGCACACAACTGTTTAAATTGGCTTTTTTAAATTGCAGTTGGTTACTTTGCATTCATGTAGCTGTAGGTGGCAGCATGAGAAGTAAAGTTAGCACTAAGGTATACCAATCTGATCAGTCTGTGATCGCTAATGCCATTGGAATCAGATTTATGGAAAAATAAGTACTATTATTATTATCTATTAAGTTAAGTATAAATATACAATATTCCATGTGCTCAATCATTATGGTAGAACAGGATTTTGTTGAAGCTTGAATGTGTAATTTAAGCTGATAAAATTATGTTTTTACAACAGTCTTACTTGAAATATTAAACACAGTTAATCCCGGCTCTTTTTTTCCAGGTCATGGTCCTGCCATGGCCATCTTTGAACTACTAGACTACATAGTAAATGAGGTAAGAATCTTAGAAGTTTTCCAAAGAACATCTAAAAACTGTTTTTCAGGTTCCATAATGTATTTACTGTCATCCTTGCAAAATGAGTTGACATGTTCATTCAACTTTCTCCTGTATTTCAGCCTCCTCCCAAACTACCACATGGCGTCTTCACCTCTGATTTCCAGGACTTTGTGACAAAGTGGTGAGACAACATTTTACCCTGAAAACGGTTAATTTGTCCTTTTCACATGCACATAATCTTTCTTTTTATTCATGGTTGAAAAGTTCTCTCTCCTCTGTCATTTTCAGTCTCATCAAAAATCCAGCAGACAGGGCTGACTTGAAGATGTTGACGGTGAGTGTCCTCAGTTAGACTATGGCTTAAGTTTGAATTTATGCTCCCACATTTATCTTTGAAATGGGCAATATCTGACAGATTCAAGGTTTAGATCACAAACTGAGGTTAAGCTCAGTTACATTTTGTGAAGGCAACTGTTATATGATTGAGTTTTTAATATCCAGTATGGTATTTGAATTGATTGTATGTTTTGTTGCAGAACCATATGTTTATCAAGCGGTCTGAGGTGGAGGAGGTAGACTTTGCTGGGTGGCTTTGTAAAACCATGGGGCTGAACCAACCCAGCAGTCCAACGCGCACTGCAGACTAAACACACACACACTCATGCACACAGTATGTACATGTAAAAACATGGAGACACCCACATACACACCCTGTTTGCCACGTCCTCTCTCAGGTGAACCTCTGAAGTCTCCATCTGTCAAATGAACTCTACTGACAAGTAAGCCAGGAAAGACACTGTATCTACAGCACAAGTGTGTAAAGCCCAGTTATTACAATCATGGTTATGCATCCATACATGTGTACAGGCAGATGTATATATGAATTTGTTTCCATATGTGTTATGCAAACACATTTAGAAAAGCAAAAAAAAAAAACGTTTATTTTATGGATACATGTCAGGTTATGACCTCAGGTGTGTCTGTGTTAGCAAGAGATGATTGAGTTCTAGGATGTTTTTTGCATTTGGTGATGTGACTAATTTCTACAAATTTTGAAATGTCTAAAGGTGAAATACATTAGCATGACCCTCGTGTCAAAGCCAAAAACAAAAAAGAAGTTACAACAATAAATGCACCCTCTGCTTCTTCTGTAGGTCAGGGTTGTTAACTTAAAGCAGCATCCTCATCTTGTTGTGTTACCATTAGCTTCAGATTAGCTACACTGGGGCAGAGGTTGCCTTTGAAAATATTGGAGATTCATCCCTGGACAGTACCTGCTGTAACAAGACTGCTTTAATCATGTGAGCAAGCGGCATCACGACTCTCTGAGCAGTCTCAGATGAAGCTAATTATTATTGCATTGTATTTGAAGTATTGTAAACAACAGGACATGGATTTGCTATTGAAGTGTATCCTGTGTTGCGGCAGAATCACGGCATTTTTCTCCTTTGTCTACTTCCTCCTTTAAGTAACAATATAGATGTTTTGTATGGTAATGTCATTGAAAGCTTTGTCCTTATGAAGTCTGAATTGTCAATAAATGGCATGTATTGTAAGATTGTCTTCATTTGCCAGACTATCACTATGCACTCATCTCACCAGAAGGGGGAAGCACTCACATGAAATGCACTGAGGACTTTGGTTCAATTACTAACAAAACTATGCTATCAAACTGAAATATCAAAATATACTTGGTACTGTATGTCTAGTGTATTGTGCCTACATTGCTGCAACCAAGTTAGCTCATGCTTATACTGACTGAAACGAAAAGCAGGACCGTGATATAAAGCCCTGCTCAAATACATTAGTCCTCCATTTAAATTACCAGCACAATGATTCATCTGTTTGGCTCATGTCTGGACTAATAATTAAATCTCTTCCCTTGAATGTCTTGTCAACTTCAGGCTGAAAATGTAAGGCGCTGAGCTAATAGAGAGACGTAGTGTTGCAATGTGTGGTGTGGCTAGCCTGAGCAATGTTGATGGGAGGGGGACTACTGCAGCAGAAAAACAGCAAAGTCTGCAGTCATTAATATGCAAATATGCAAATGAGAGGGTAATTAAGATTGGGCGTTTGTCAGTGGCTCTTTGATTGCTAATGAATTCAAATCTGCAAGAAAGGGGGAGGGGAGGATGAGCTAAAAAACGAAAAAGAACAGGACGCTATTGTGCTTTTGCTTGCAAAAAACAAGAAAGAATAGTGAGCGGTCTATAGAATGTAAAGGCCCTATTCAACAGAAGAGAATACTGAACATTGATGCTTTTAGACTCGCATCAAATACAAAAAAAGACGACAACGCCCAACCAAAAAACGGATAAAGAAAAAACAAGAATCGCATGTAACGAGCGAGTACGTTATAATTCTGTTTGAGCACGAAGAGGAGCCACAGCATGAAAGGGGGAAACGGAGCTATGAGTTTGTGCCAAGACAATTAACCATGTACACCGTCACTAAGCATTCGGCATGGCAGACTAGATCCACCACAGGAAGGAAGAGAGATTTCTGCTCATTAAGAGTGATGTGGCTGACCCCTGTAGAGAGAGATGCTCAGGTACCTTGGCAGGGGGGTGTGCAGTGGCAGCATGTTGTGTGTCACAAACAGTGTTATTTTCATATTTCTGGAGAACGGGCGCCTACAGTTCACACATGAGCACACACTGCTGTTATCGTTGTTTCAGTGGTCCCTTGACACTTGTACATCTTCCTCCCTCCTTGGCATGTGAAATGAGAATGTGTATACAAGGAATAAAAACAAATTAAATGTTGTGAAGAATGGGGCAAAACAGCTGCTCTTGTCACCTTATAGCATAATGACTTTCTCACAATGCAGCAGTTTCTCCCAGGGCTGCGTTCTCGCCACAACAATGTCAATGTCTGTGATACCCAGTCAAAATACACTAGATATTAGATGGAGTCTTGTTGGGAATAATCCCAAAAGAGAAAGCACGCCACTGAACAAGTTTGATATTTATATTTTTTAATACACTCCCAAATACTTGAGCCAGGACTATAAGTGCAAACACTCAAAGTGATATATCTGGAATGGGTTGTTATAGCAGCTGATCCCAGGCCTGCTCTATGTGACAAGTGGTGGAGTATATGAGTGTGTTTGCATGTGTGTGAAAGAGAGAGAGGGGGCTTTATTTTTCGCAGGAAACAGGAAACCAGAAGTCATAACAGGATGCCCCAGGTTTTCATACTGTACCTGATGCGTGGGTGGCTGCATGGGGGTAACCCATTTACAAAGCTATCGTCTCGAAGAAGAGAGAGCCCAGGAAAGAGTGGGTGGATAGGAGGGTACACACTTGGGGGTTAGGAAAATGGAGTTCCAATCTAAATATAGCTTTCTTTTTTTGTGTGTGTCTTACACCTTACGTTCAACCTCGGAGTTGTTTTGCCTCCGTGCCATTTGTCCTACTTTTTAAAAGGCAACAAACCAAACATTGTTTGATGTTTTGCAGAGAGCTGTGATATGATCACTTCCACGGCAAATACATGCACCGTCTTTCCCCAGGTGTGCCGTAGGAGCTTCTCGAGTGAATCTGTGACATGAGACCAGTTTTGTCATAATGAGGTTGATCTGCTCCCGTTGACTGAATGCTCCTCACCCTGTTGGAAAAACATAAAGACGCATTTAACTGCATCTGTCTTTAACAATGCACCTCTAAGCATGCATATGCTGTCCCTGTGCCTAATTAAAATATACTGTTGTAGCCTACATTTTTATGCATTTATTTAGTCCTAAAAGGATAACATGGTAACCAGTCTTTAGGCCCACTGTTAATGACATACAGGTGTGTGCTTGAGTTGCATGTGTGCAACGCATGCTGAGCATGTGTGTGTGTGTGTGTGTGTGCGCATGTGTGTGCATGAACCACAAAGTGGATGGCTGAGTTTTCTCGTAAAGGCCAGCACAGATGTTATTTAGGTTGTTTCCCCTCAAACCAGTTGAGGTTTTCTTTAGAAAGTCTCAAAACAAACGCTGACATTAACTGCAGCCATGTTTACATAACCACCAAGGTACAACTCATGAGAAAACAGCAACCAGGCCATTTTTGTGAGTTAGATGCTGGTTCATGCAAACTCTTTTGATTCCAGCTTGGCAAAAGAAAGGAGCTGTACCATTATTATTTTCTTTTCTGCCACTATCTTTCTCTCTTCCACACATGGATACAAACACACACTCATGCATTCACACATGTTGCACCCATTTTCTAACTGCAAATGTTTTTGTTCCTCCCTAATTACTAAGTTAAACCTAAGCCATAACTATTGGACACATTGTGAATGTGTAATAGTATATTAAAATATGTAAAATATGATCATAGGGGCTACTGTTTTGGCTATAAATAAGCTACTTATTAGGGGTATATTCATGTACTACTAACCCTAACCCGGGAACTGTGCATTAAACTAAAACTATTTGAAAACAAATGGGTATTGCGAATGCATAATAAGTAATATTGCAAGATTGTACATGGTATCAAATACATAGCTCATTGTGGTATATGTATTCATAGCCAGGTCGCACAATAATCTGAGGTTTTTGGCCATGAATTTAGACAACATGGCCAATTACAATCCTCAAAAGAACAACTTTCTTCCGGTCTTATCCATGTTTAGCACAAGAGCATATAGCCGGGGATGGCGGACTGCTATCTCTCTCAGACTCACAAACAAACACGAACATTTTTTGTAGCGCAGGCACAGCTTGAGAACAAAATTAAAACGCAAGCAACCCGAAGGCAAAACGAGACTGCCCTAAAGCTTGATGATGGAATATACTTGGACGTCCCACTTGTCAATCAATTTGTTGTCGTCTCCAATTGGTCCACCCTGTGATATTATCATTCCATCTTCTACTGGTCGAGGCTGTTGGGCTTTCCGCTGTCCTCATCCGCCAGTCGACATAGGTCCCCGCGAATTGCTAAGTACGGTCATTTTGTGTCGTGTTTACACCCACAAAACAGAGGTATTTTATAGTATTTGAGATAACTGTCCCGGTTATACAAGGATTACTGAAGCCTGCTTCGTTTGGTGTGTTCGTTTGAGTCGAGATTGGACATCGCTGATGTTTCAGCGTCCATGTCCCCCCGTAGGCTGAGCTGCGGAGTGATATATTCACTTCATTGGAACCGACAATGTGGAGGCTGTTAAAATGTCTACTTGGAAAATGAAATTGTTACATTTTCTCCAACAATAAGGAAACAGAGCGGCTTCAGCGTTATGGTTAGAAACGTGTTTTCAGTTTCGTGACGAAAACAAGAAGCAGACGAGTCGACGGGAGGAGTGGTTCATATTGTCTTTCCTCGTTTTCATCGAGCCCACAGTCCGGACCACGGGGGGAAGGATCCGATCCACAACTTTGTTTTTCTCTCTACTGCAGCCGTCGATTTCTCCCTGTTGGATGCCAGAAAATTGATTCCAGGTAAATATGTGTCTAACTATACATTCACGAGAAACGTATGCATGTCAAACAGAAGTCGCCTGTCGCGTTGTTACCGGAGTAATGATCAAGTTTTTAAGCGCATCGTTCAAGTTGTAACCGAGTGCCTCAGCCGGGAAAAGCGGGGTCTTGGATTTTCGTCCGTTCGGCCTGAGCGAGCTCGCGGCGTTCTTACAATTCGGACTATCAGCGGGTTATATGTGGTGGAAAAGACGTCTTTGTTCACTTCAGTGGGCCATAACGGTAGCTGTTACTACACATTAGCATATCATCGGACTCAATCGGCTCCCCCAGGATTCATCTTTCTATAGTATGTCGGTTTTCTAGACACAAGCGTATTAACGTTAGCCGTGAAGCGTTAACATCGATTTGTTTCATCTAACGGTGCAACATTCCCGGTTGTAGCTAAAATGGCAGTATTCTCCACCTGGTATCAATATGTGAGAGTTTCACTAATGTAGCTCAGGTCACTGTACTCGTAGGTTTAAAACGCAACATTGTGTGAATATAATGAAATCATAGTTATAAGTGTAACTCTGGGGTATTCTTTTTATTTTTTTTACCCTCCCTCCACCAACAGCAAACCACTTTAACACGCAACAAGAACGCAGCTAAAGCCTTATTTACTCCATCTTGCTTCATTCAAAACACGTTTTTGAACAATTATTTCAAGAATTCTTGACTTTTATTCTCATTTTGTCGGGTTCTGGCCTTTCAGCTGAAACTTTGGTGGCCCGAGTCTTTGTGTTCATTAGTGCCCCATTCTGCTGCTCGACGTGGGGAGCAGGCAACAGGTTTTAAGGCCTTTTTTTAAACGTCCCGCAGGGTTTAAACCCACCGACGAGACACTAAAACTCTCAAATCTCCCTTTTCACGGCATGTATGAAATGTTATGGGGGGTATTTGTGCCTTAAAACTTTTTCGCCAAATGGGAAGGCCGGAGGTGGGGGTGCTCAAGACAAGCGTATGCAACTTCCATTTGTTAGGAGGGGCTAACACTTATCCCCCATTTTGACCTCAGCCCAGTGGAAGACAGGAATCACCACATTATGTAGTGCCAAAGTATTTGCGCTTGTTTTTATGTAATAACACGTTTCTCATTAGTCGTTTCTCTTTCAGAAAGTATTACATGTTACATTATTTTATTAGTTTTTCCCCCATTAGTCTTGATTTAGTGGTTGCATCCTTTTCGTGCCTTCAGAGTCCGATGTAGATGTTATTTCACCTTTTTTTACTGTGTTATCACAGTTTTACTTGATTATAAACAAAGTAGTGACATTACTCCCAATATTTCCAGGAGTATCACTGGTAAAAGTTGCACTTTAATGCATATAACATAGGTATAAAGTTAGTTGCCATAAACAGCTAAACTTACTTAAGATAATTGGACTTTTCTGTGTCTGGTGCATCATTTTAGATTTAAAGTGAATCTTCAATCATGCCCTGAAAATGATACTCAGTTATTTTAGTGGTAGAAGTGAAATCATCCCAGGAGCATTTACATATGTAGCCTTCATGACTCATAAACATCTAAAACCCCACCCACATTGTTAAAATACTGTATGACTGTTGTAGTATTTGTTATTTTAGCCTTTTGTCCCCTTCTTGACTGGACTAACTAATTGCAACAAAACAAAATATTGGACTAAATATACATTTGGAGAATCTCACAGTGGTCAGCTTTTGTTGGTTGACTGCCAAATTGCTAATTCAATTTTGTATAAATGTTTGAAGTTATAGTAGTAGTTATACTTTAAGTTACGTCTTGTTGGTGTTGGTGACAGATCTCTGCACCCAATGTTCTCTACTGGCAACACAGTTTTCCAATGTTATTTGTTTGACAGTGCATATCATTTTTGCAGTCTTAGTAATATTCAGACAATATTTGCCGGCACTCATGAGGTGAATATGTTGTATCAACATTTGCAGATGTAGAAAAACATCGTGAGGCAGTTTTTAGGGCAATTAAAAGAGGTACACAGTTTCTGCAGTCAAACAATTCAAATCCTTTTAAAGTGGCAAAGCAAAAGTTAAAAAAAACGAATGATAACATATTCTAGTCTCAGAAGTACTGCACTAACTGAAAGGAACGGTGGCCACAAGTCAACCCCCAACAACACAAACTCAACGTCACTTACTTAATTGTTTATGTGCTTTACAGCATTACAAATTGCAGCCTCAAAATTGAATTCTGAGTTTTATCAACACCTCTGAGCACTGACAAAATCAAAACATTACGATTTTGCCCAGCTGGTATTTACCGCGGTGCTTTTGTATTGCAAAGCCTCGGCTGGTTGGCTCACCTTGTGTAGAAATGATATTTATTTAGATGTTTAACACACATGGCCTGAATCTGCATTTGATACCGGCTGGCCAGACCACACATTGGTTATTTGAGAATTATGTCGTGTTATTGCTCTACGGTCTTCAAAAGAGCTGTTAGAGCATGTTGGTATTTGAGGTAGAGGAAGTTGCCCGAGTCCTGGACCCGACTAACAACGAATGCACTGTGGCCTGTGGCTGGACCGTGGTCACACATGTTTGATGCGGGCTAACGGGGAAACTCTTAGAACTAAGTGGATTTCTCAGAACTTGTTCAATAGCTTGATGGTCTCACAAGAAGGCTACATCTACAGCACCAACGTTTCATTTTAAATAAAGATGATCTCATTCCGGGAAATGATCTCAAGCGTACTACCATGCCTGACATAAACATTCACATGCACCGGCCATGTGCGGCCATACCACAACTTTATTAGTAAAATGATTCCTTTCCTCCTGTCTTTACCCAAAACCAGTTGTTCACGTAGGGCTGGTAACGCCGCTGGACACGGGAATTGTCGCAAAGCGCTCGAATAATAGCGTGCCCCCCGGTGGATGTAGGGAGTAGAAGCCTTATCCCTGTTACTTTTCATATTCATATTGAGCAAAGTGAATACTTTTGAGTCATGTGAATCATTATCTGTGAGAAATCATTATTAGATTGACAATGGATATAGGTTTGGACACTGTCTGGAGTTGTTTATTAAAAAGATCTCTTTTCTTATTCTCATAACTTTTGCCACCATTCCTATTGGGTGTGACAACATTTTATTCATCAGCTTTATTGTTGCGAGATGGGCGCTCAACACTGCTAGAAACAATTTAACAATGGAAGAGGCAACACTTCAGGCACATGTTAAAACGAGGCTGCAGTTAAACGATATTTTCTGAACCACGTATTTGTAAGTGAAGATATACTCATATTCTCCTTACCTCTGCTTGTAGTCGCTTGCTGAGACTGAAAGGGCCGAGTTAACAGCAGCAGAGAATGGCTGCAGTGGAAACGGACAAGGAGCTCAACGACTTACTGGATTTTAGCGCGGTAAGATCTCCGAACATCGAATTGAATGTGCATCCTGTACATTTCATTCTATGCTTGCACTTTTATGATTCTTCAACAGTTGTCAAGTAGGTTGAAATGTGAATGAATATCAGAGGCTTTTCAGCGATTGCAGCATGCCATTTTTTTTTACGAGGCTTTTGTTGTTGAGTCACTTAAATGTTAGCAGTCGTGTCGCAGTAGTGTAGATTGCTTCATGCCTGTTGTCACTGCTGGCTGAATACGATGGGATGCAGGATAGGATAGTTTGCTGAGTTGTATCATCTTTGCTTGTGTGAAGGTTGATTAGGTGGTAATTCAAAGTCTGGGATGGACTGCAGTTAACAGTTTAATTTCTCTCTTTTCAGATGTTTGAGCCTCCAGTTTCTAACGGCAAAAACCGTCCGACTACTCTCGCCAGCAGTCAGTTTGGAGGTTCAGGTAAGACGAAAACAGATTTCTCTCTTTTAAAAAAAAAGGATTTTCTGTCTTTCTGATTTACTTTTCTTTTGCCTCCAGAATAAATGAAATGCTCTATTCTTCTGGATTTGATTATCTTAATTAGAAAAAAATAAATGTCAGTAAAAAGAAAATCCCTTTCCTTTCTCTCCCCTAAAGCTTTGTGATAGTTTGTGCTCCCTAGTACATCTCCTGAAAGTAAAGCACTACTCCACCCGTCACTCATTCGTGGTGTTTTGAATGGTAATAGAAAAGGAAACTGTTCCTGTTCTCATTAATTGTGTTTCAGATCACAGATTATTGGAAGAAACCTCAGGAAAATTGCCAGTTTATTTTATCTTATGTAGATCAAGCGTCATCTCCTCAGCACTCTCTCATCCTCGCCTTGCAGGTGTCCTTTCCTCACCTTCTCAGCTATTGCCTTTCAATCACTGGTGGATAGAGACACAGGGCGGGAGTTGATGGGAAACAGCCCAATTAATCTTCTCTGCTTACTCTGTGAAGAAGTGCTTTCCCTTGTCCTGCAATCTCGCACCCTACTTATCCTCTTCACACAACTCATTTTCCCTTAGAGCAATGCCCCATCCTCATCACTAGCTTAGCCCATCAGTTAGCCCATCAGTTTTGAGACATGTATCGGAAATACTCAATATGAATATCAGTTTCCTTTACTTTTTTATGTTTCTGGGGCCCTTTTTCTATTGCTGTCATACACAAAAAGTGGTCAACTTTAAAAAATGGCTACCTGTCATTCGCTGTTCCTACTGTAGCGCATCCACCTTCTTCTGTCATCCTCGAATCTGTAGAAGTGCAGTGGGTCTTTCGGTTGGTAATAGAAATGAAACAGGATATTGAAGCTAAGATGAAAGACAAGACAAGCGTTAGCTGGGTGGGGTTTAGGGGGCTCTATTTCTTCCATTCACTTGAGGGCCACTTACATGTTCCTTTGTTGGAGCAAGGTGTGTACTTACAAAAGAAACACATTGATGTTATCAATCCAACGGCTGCTCATGGCATTCTCCCTCAGGCTTAAAATTATACTCCTCAAAATCATTTTAGCATCAAACACACACCCTCGCTAGCTGTAAAAAAAATAAATAAGAAATGCAAATAGCTACTATGGTCTTCTTAAATTCATGCTATTTACAGTGGATTTCCATTGAGATACGTTTTCACAGCAGGAACAAAGTTTCATGAGGTTTATAGAAACGTGAAAAGCATTTCCACAGCTGTCCACCTGCCGCTTCAGCATATTCCAGAGTATTAAACAATGCTATCTGGGAACACAATAAGCATGTGGAAGAACAGTAGAGACGTACAGTGGAATGCTGCAGTGGTACAAAACGTTTCTTTAGAAGTTTGATACGTCTTTTTCCACTGCTGTGAAAAATCATTACTATCTTAATTACCGTTACTAATTGAGTGGCTGTTCTTAAGAGCTGCCACATTCTGGTCAATGGGTCGGTCGATATGCTATTGTCTGACCTAATTCTCATTGTTCGGTTTAAGAAGATGAGCGCCTCTAAATCCATTATATTTTGGGGGGTGGAAGGGACGTGCGAGTGTGTGAGTGTGATACTATAATATAACTGCAGGCGCTACGACAGCTTCGATGGTTCTATTTACAGAAATGATATTAAAGGAACAGTGTGTACATTTTAGTGGCATCTATTGATTTGTGGCAGGTTGCAACCAACTCAATACTCCTCAATAGCCCCCCCCCCCCCCCCCCCCCCCTTCAAAGCGTGTTGGAGAACTACGGTGGCCTACAGGTATGGATAGGTATCTTTATGATTTTAGTACAACTAGGAGCTTCTCTTATCAATGCTTTGCTACATGGCTGAATAATTGTTTTCAAAAAGATATATAGAATTCTATAAACAAATAAAAACAGAACTAGGAAGTTATTATTTAGATATAACTAAATATTGTTTCTAGAGCAGCAACAGTTATGTTTACAACAGCAAAGTTGTAAACGTATACAGTTAGTTAATATTTCACTGGAAACAAATGTAAAATATCAATAAGATAAATCAAATTTATGAGTGAATGTTATAAAGAACTTAGACATCCGTCCTCATCCGCCGATCGTGCATGTTGTGCTTGTGTAAATACACTGATTTAAACATAGTTTTGAATATTCTATTCAATATCTACAAATAAACCTCCCTAAATGTTACACACTGTTCCTTGTAATGTGGGCAGGCACGTGTATTATTTATACGTCATTTAGGCTACCAGGTAGAGTGCACTGTCCACTGTGGCCATTTTGTTAATCTAAATGGAAACTAACATAATTGTTTATTCTCCTCATTGGTTAAAAAGTAGGTAGAATTTCAGTCAACTGAGATTGTCTTTGGTTGACTACAGCCCGACTGTTCTCTGTGAAGGAGCAAATGGGGAATCTTTAACACCTTTCAGGCTGACAGAGGGTTCGTGTGTGGCACTCATGTCTGAATGTTAACTACAAAGCATCAAGACCGGCTCTTTCTAAAGGTCAAAAATATGCCTACCAACGTCTCTGAAGCTCACTTATTACATTAGATTCAATGTTTTATCTCATTTGTATAAAAACAGAAATATAAAAACAACCATTTGTGGTTTTAGGAGTAGTTGCATGCTGGATGCAGTGCTATCTGAAGTCTTATGGTCACAGTGAGGTTGCCAGGTTTGGTACCACAAACCCTCTACAGAGACCTATTCTAAAATCTGTGCGCACTCTCAGAAAGAAAGCATATTTCCCAAAATGCACAAGGCCATACTTTTTGTTTAAGATACTTTGCAGCGGGATAGGGTGGAGCAGTACTGCTGAATATTGTCGTGGCATATGTGGCTTAAAGAATAGTTTTGAAGAAAAATGCCTGTCTGTATGTAGTAACGTTGGTAAATGTTTTTCTGGTTACCTAAAGCCACGCTAAGATGTGTTTCAAAGAACCTGACTCGGTCTCTGTATTTCTGCTTATAGTGGAGCAGCTGCCACGTGTTGTCCTTATAGAGTCAGTTGGATCCCTTTCTTTGCCCCAGTATGGTGAAGGTTTGGGTCATGTGGAGGTTTAACATGTGTGGCTATGGGGGAACCTCCTTTGTAGAGTCTTGGGGGGGATGATAATATCTCTGCTCTGTCACTAGTCAGTCAAAGTCATTTCACTGCACTTTCGTTTTTTGGTGACTGGAAACTGAGAATCCTATAAAGTATTTTTAAACGTAGGTAGGGCTGAAATGCAGAAGGGGAAGAGTTTGAAATTTGCATGTTTTTTTTTTTTTCAAAAAGATGTGTTGGAGAATCACAAAGACTAAAAGATGTTGAAGTCACAAGTCATTTACAGTTTCACTGATCTGACGTGTTCAGTACCGATCCGATACCAGTGTTCTATTAACAGACTGTGTGGAAGGCAACATCAGGCTTGACTTAAACATCGCTTTTCTAACTTCTTAAAACAAAATGCAACAATTAAATACTCAGATACAATTTCACTAAAATAATAAATCGTACACTACATCAATTTCAAAGCAGCAAGAAAATGGTCAAAACTTACACCGGAATTTAAATTCCAGTAAAAAAACATTCAACAGAATTTAATTAAATAAATTTGCCCCATTGTTACGATATCCTATCCAGGTATTTGCGTCAGTATCAGCCCAGTATTGATATTGGTGCATTCCTATTTCTAATGTATGTGACTTCATACAGTGTCAGAACTAGGATGTATTTGTTAGTGGGTTGATGCACACTGTTGTGTGTGTGTGTGTGTGAGTCAGTGACTCCCAGGTTAAAACAGCCAGGCCTGTGTTATTGTACATTGTTCAGTATTTCATTAACAGTGTTCACTCTCTTAAGAGTTGACCTGACATCATGCTTTGTGTCTGTGTGACTCATGTTGGCAGAGGAAGGAAGGAGGTGTGTAGACAAAATGGAACACTCAGTTTTAGGTGCCTGGGGCTCCGTTCACATAAAAGCCGAGGCACGTCTGCAAGTTTGGTCAATGTATGTGCCGGAGTTTAGCTCATGAAGCCTGTGACTCAGGCTGGCTGTCTGTTTCCAGTATCTCTTCCTGTGTAATTAAAGACTAGCCATGCTCAAAGGGGCGTTTCATGCTGGGAGGAGAAGTGCATTGGGGTTCACCAGTGAACTTGTCTGATGTTACTCACCCTATTCTTTCATTTTTATTCCTCCCGTCCCGGTAGACTGTCTGAGAGGTGCGCTACTCAGGGTTTTCTAACGGTTTTGGCACTTCTGGTGTCGCTAATGGAAATCGTAAAAGTGACACAGGAATCTAAAGAAAAAGTAACACATTACAAACAGAAAAAACACAACTACTAACTGTAGTACCAACTGAGTTAACAAAATATGTCTCAATCAAGGAAACCCTGCTGGTAATAGTGAGGAAGAAGAAAAAAAAACACATCTAATCCCAGTTCTGACAAAAACTTTGTTCCTTTTCACAACATGAAAGTCAACAAATGATGATAATTTATAGAGATGTCTATACTGTCAAGTGTATTCACTTTTCTAGCAGCGTATGGAGACATATTTATCTAACCACCTGAAATGGTAGTGCTTCTCTAGTCTTCTAACCACTCAAAGCACTTTAACGCTACACGTCATTCACCCAGTCACCACCGTTCATACACTCATTCATACACTGATGCTGCTACTGCTAGTGGTGCAACGGATCGTTGTCGATCCGTGATCCGTACGGATCATCCCTCGCGCTTCGGCACACGTGTGAACCGCTGATTAATTACACAGTTTACCTTAACCATCACAGTGTGAAAAAAAGTTTTACTGACATCGTTATCCACCGATATTCAGTAAAATATGCGATCGGGACATCGGCATTCATGCTTTATGTTTGCGGATCTCTGATAATGTTGCATTGTAAACAACCAATCCGTGTTTAAATTGAACAAAGGAGACCAAAGTGGCTAATGAACGAAGGTTCCGCTCAGTTACATTGTGATGCGTTCAGGCTCTATTCAGTGAAAATCTATAAAACAGCTTATAATGCATCATTAAAACTACTAATGACAAGATTTGTTTTAATCAATGAAAATACAATCTTTTATTTCCTAATCATCTGAGTTGTGTGCCTTTTTATGAAAAAAAAACACTATAAATTACTATATATAGTAACATAGTTAACAAAGTAAAAGGATAACGTGTAGAATTTTTGATGGTTTACTGACTTCAGAGCGGTTGAAATAATTTTTGGAACGGTGGCAAAAAAGCCTGGAGCCTTGTGGACCAGCTGCTATAATCAAACAACAAAGGGATCTGTATCTGCCAATATGGATCTTCAATGATCTGCAATTAGTATCAGCGGGGGGAAAAAGTGATCAGGGATCTCTAAAAGTTTTATATTTGCTCCCTTTTTTCTTTTGTGCTGATCTGATCCGTGAGTTTTATGATCCCTTGCACCACTACCGCCTGCCCATCAGAACACGCTCACATTCATAGGCACAGCCTGCGGTGTTTGCCCCAGGACACATCGGCATGGACTAGCGGAGCCGATCCTCTGATTGGAGGACGACACTGAGCCACAGTAACCCTGAAATGACACAAGCTAGGCTCAGGAAAACAATTTAAAGAGTCTTGCGCATTGGAATTTGGAGGAGAAGACCAGGCAAGCCTAGTTTTATCGGGGCCACATCGATAAGAAAACTAAATGACCAAAACAAGTCAACTATACCATTTTCACATGAATGCTTTGCCTGATGTAGAGTAAACAGAACGAGCCTCTCTACCGATCACTGGAGGCATCTGAGCTGCAGCGATTGTACTTCAGTACAATTGTGATGCTATTTTTTTCTTCACTACATTTATTTATAAGTATTTAAAATACAATGTATTGTTACATAGTAAGTTAAACCACCCAAAAGTATAGAAATTAATAAAATTAGCTGCATTGCAACCAGCTACACTATTTATATGCTTTTTACATGTTACTGTATCACTGATAATAATAATAATGTAATATTATATATAATAATGTAACAACTAAAGAGCCCATTTGGCTCCACAGTAAAAATTCAGAGGGTTTCTATTGCCTCAACATGGCGACGCTGTGCGGGCGGCTCACAGCTAATGGTGCTAACAGTGCAAACAACAGCAATGAGCTGACGGAGCTAACAGTGTTAAGCTGAGAGGGAACTGGGACGGGGGGGGGGCTATGCTTCTGCTATGACGCTGCCGGTCACAACGGCATTATCAGCTGTAACCGCTGTACAAGCACAGGCACTAAAAGGCACGTGTGGGGCGGCCCGGCTATGTAAACAAAACATAGAGAAGCTCGGATTACAACACACACACACACACACAGAGGGAGAGCGACTCCATACTATACTCCACTATATCTTAACGTAGATAATGGTTTATTGCTGCTATATAATGCCCTGAATGTCATCTAGAGAACCGTAAAGTACATTTTCTTGATTATATACATATATATAAAGAAAGTGGTATTTGTACTTTACTTAAGTCAGATATCGGAGTACATACTCCACAATCAATGACAGCGGCTCAGTCAGTCTCTCCCTCCCTCATCATTAGTGAGGTAAGAACCTCTCGTTGTCTCCCTACCAGCCGCCTTCTCTTCCCCCCCATCACTTTCATACACGTGTATATATGTATATTTGCATGCTATTTCTATTGTTTTACTCTGATGGTTCAATGCACAATAGATTTGTGTATAGAGGTACTTAAATATCATTCTGGCACATTAATAAAAAACACACAATACAGTGACCGCAATGATAGAACCCCCTCTGTAATCATTCTTCTGTGTGGTTAATGTCATTGTATGAAATTTCCAATTGATTAAAGAGAGTTTGCTCAGTTTTGTTCATCTGCTTATCATCAGATCAGTTTATTAGAAATAATTTACATTAATTTAAATTGCTCTCTACTGACTCCTCTTGGTGTATCTTACTTCCTCTCGTCTTTATCCCATAATTCCACTCCTTCAGGTGTGAATATTCACATTAATCCTCCCATTATTTCCTCACACAATTCATTGATTCAATTAAATTTGAGCCCAGAGTCGTGTCTAACTTTAACACCTGTTCACCCTACACTCGAGTGCCTTGAAAAGGGTATTCTTATACGAGAGGGCTTGTGTGTTAGTTTTCTGTAGAGTGCTATATGCACCGTGCTATTTGTGGAATGAAAGGTGACAGTTTGTGTTTCTCGTGCCTCAGCTCTTCTAAAGAGGGTAAAGATGTCTCGATAATTAGCTTTGCATCTTGACTGTTCTGATACCTACTTGGTTCTGAATACATGGTGATAATGTAGGTGTGTGTGGAAGATAGAATGTTGACGCTTGTTCAACTTGTCTGGCAATACTTTGTGTGACACTGCAACTAGCTCACTTAAATGTAGTATTGATAACCAAACTGAAAACTGTAACGCGGTCTCAAACATTAAACATTAAATTGGAGCCTTTTCTTGACTGGAGCTGCTGATTTAAAGCAGAAAGAAATGGTTTGTGCATTTTCTTTCTGGTCTGTGATTGACGTGGAGAGTGACAGTCAGCCATAGAGAGGGGACGAGACATTGTCTCCTTCATCTCTTATTCTGCTGGTGTCGTGTGTGTATATAGATCAGAGTTGTCACGGCAGTCTAGCTGCTCTCAGCACTGTGGACCCATCAGTCTGCTCTACTGCTGATCCTGTCATGATTCTAGCCCTCCTCTACCCCCCTCCCCCCCCCCCCTCTCCCATCTCCCCTTTTTAATTAGACAACAAAACAAAAATATGAATATTCATAAGCCCGGGCTTCATTAATATGCACAATTATGCAAATCAGTACGCAATTAAGCTTCAGCTTTCCCCCAGAGATGCTGTGTTGCAGTACGAGAGGAGATTGAGAGAAAGGGGCCGGGCAGGAATTTCTGCTTCACCAATCTTTAAAATCACTCCTTTTTTTATTTTTTAAACACGTTCATCTTTTCTGAAAGCTGCAGCGCTTTGGCCGGAGATAACGCGTGTCCACTATGTACGATTGAGACCTTCAGCATGCGTCCTGTGTTAACACAAAGGTGTTGGCTTCATGCGAGAGAGTGGATGGGGGACGAATGACTGTTGCCATGGAAAATGTAAAGGAGTGGAGTGGGAGAATGAAGAATGTCGAGGATGATTCTGGGAACCTCATACTGGGTGTTAATTATTCAAACTTCCTACAGCTCATATCCACGCTATGTGACAGCGCTGTCACTATGCTGTCTCTGTGTGAGCTGTGAAGTGAAGCTCTTCAATTGAGGTTACTTCGAGCAGCCGGGAAACAAACTGAATCAAAGCAGGTCAACTTCATCATTCTCTGAAGTTAGACTGAGTTTTGCAAAGCTTAAGCGTGAGTCCTTGTTAAGAACGCGTGCCTTTTTTCCTGGTTAACAGGCCTAACCCAGTTCTTTGTCTTACAGGTATGGATGACAGGAGTGGGTCCGGCCCCTGGGGGCCAGGAGAACAGAACGGTCCATCTTTCAACCAAGGAAGGGTATGTTTTATCTGAACTCGTAGATGTCATGCTATTGAGTGAAAAGTGTATAAATTACAACGCAAGTTTGGGTGATCATGTAATTTATACCGCTCTGACACAGAAACACAATTTATAATATTAGTTTATAATATTTGGACCACCGATACAGCACCAGTTTGGTCGTGGGTAAAAAGTTCTACTCTCTTAGTTTAAAACACTTTACTGCTTAGACCAGACTAGAAATTAAGATATGTTACACACATAGGGAGACATTTGACTCGTGATCTATGAACAACAGCGTAAACATTTTCACACTGAATCATGAAATAGTTCATCACACATTACATAATATTATGAAGCTCAAAAAGCCTTAATGTTACCGTCCAGATTGTTACTGATATGAAACGGGTTTGCATTTGTTTGAGCAGCAACTCAGAAGGGTTATGATCTCATCTCTAAACCAATCAAATTACCAGATATTCTGAGTTCAACATTGGTTAAACTGGATTAATTGATTTGCTTTATTTTTATACCTTATGCAAATAAATGCATATTCTGACCGACATTTTTCATTAGATACAATAAAAATCTAGGACATATATTTGTGGGTTCCTATAGTAATCCTGTAGTTTCTGAAGAATCCAATATTCACCCTTTCATCCCAAAACAGTGTCAGACCTGCCTTAACACTAGGTATGGTGCACAGTCTCAGAGCCAAGTTGCATAATCTTTTTATTTTTTTTTCTATTCACATGAACACGCAACAGTTTCGTTGGGGCTTAATTTATTTGTATCTATTTTTACATCCCTAATGTCTCTGTTGTCTTTCCCACAGGGTTATGCAGAACAAGGCCTTTACAATGAGCAAGAGGGCATTGCCTCTGCCCCCATGTATGGATCAGGGATTGTTGGTAAGCTTTTAATTGAACTATGCTGCTGAAGCATAGAAACCACAACTTTCACAAAGTCTTTATTCATATAAAACTAAAGAGAATCTAGTGTTTCTAATAGTAGGACTTAATGACAGCAGAACATGCTGATTGAAATGCACAAGTTTGTATCAATGGAGTGACTGAACCAGCACAATGAGGTGTTTGTTTGAGAGGGCAGTCGTTCCTAGGTTGGACACTGATGTACCACTTTAGTGCAAGCCATATTTCTGCTTAGGTGGCAGTGGATGAAGGGAGCAGAGTAATCAGGGAGGATGTGGAGGAGGGTTTCTTTTTCTCGTGTGTTGTTGTTGCAGTTTGTGTGTTCAGGGCAGGGGTGGGGGGGTGGGGGTGTGGGGGGTAAAGGGCACCCATGCACAAACAAGGCTGTCCCTTGGGACTATGGTAGCCTATAGCTCTCCTCTGTTTAACTGTCAGGGGAGGGGACAGAGGTTTGGCACAATTGCCCCTGAACCATTTATAATGGGCCAATTTGTTGTTGTTTTGCTGTCCGGGGCCATAAATACCACACATCATCATAATACACTCACACAGCAGATGGGAGGCCCCCCAAATGGAGAAAGGGGAATGACCAGATTGAGATTTAATACTGACATAAAAGCCCAATATTCACGATCATGACCTGATTTTATATTCCGTTGTCCTAACAGGGAAGGCTGAGCGAGGACCATACTCGTCATTTGCAGCACAGGTAAAGCAGTCGGACGTATCACCCCTTCTCTCCTCATGCTCTTTAGGGGAGACTCTGTCGCTTACTCAGTTTTCTCTTCCTGTATCATTCTGAATTTCCTGCCACAATGATTTACTTTACTTACTACAGAAGCTTGTGCTTTTTTTTGCACCGTCTCTAGCCGGGCTTTATGCCCAGTGAGATGCCCATGCCCAGTCCTGATGCCCTCTCCCCGTCTGGCCTGAAGTCCCAGTTTTATTCCTCCTACGAGGGAAGCAACTCTCGCAGGAGACCCTCACAGGAGCCCATTGGTAAGATTGTGAAGGATAGTTTCAAGCACAGTTGTTGAACATAGTCCTAAGGTATCATTTCAGAAAGCGTGTTCTTTGTTCCGATTTATATTTATAGCTCTGTGTATATCCCCACTTCTCCTGCTGAGGTTTTCTAAAGTGTTTGAGAAATCTCACTTCTGCTTAGTTTAAGAAAGTGAAATCACTGAGTTCTCAACGAGGAAAGTTATTGAATAACATCAGACTAGAATACCTTTTCACTACGCATTAATGAGCGCTCACAAGACAGATGGTTAGATTGGCTTAGCAGGGCTTCAGAAGGAACGGCGCTATATGAATGAATCCCCACATTGGTGGTTGTGAAGTCACTTAAGTTAAAGCTTTTTGTGTGCGTGTGAATGCTTATGTGATTTCCCTCCTCCGTCCTCCCCTCAGGACCACAGCCCAAAAAGATCAGGAAGGTGCCCCCTGGCCTGCCGTCCTCGGTGAGTACTAGCATCAGGAAACGTTGCAGCCCTGAACTATATCTCCGCTATTGCAGTCGGTCCATGGGAGCTCATGTTGTCATGTTTTACGCCCCTTTTCACATACCATTCGGCATCTTAAGCCTCTCCTTGGCTGCTGTACAGGACATCCAGCTCTTACAGCTGTGCATCTACACCACCGAAATGAAAAACGGAAAAGCGAGGGGAAAAAAGCCACTCATTAACCCAGTCACTCATTTGCAGCATGTATTTATAGTGTGTTGTATTTGTAGGCCCTTTACTTTATGGCCACCGTGGATCACTGAAGGAAATGTATACTGGGCTTCGTACTCCACCTCATTTTTTTCCCTCCCACTCTCTGGACACTCTTTTTCTTCCTGTTTCTTCGTTACCCCCTCCCCCCCTCCTCTAGCCCACACCCTCCCTCTCCTTCCCTCCGCCTCCCTCCCCTTTCTTTCTCTCTCTCCCTCCCCCATCCCTCTTTCCCAGCTGCCAGTGGAGTTGGCTGCCATCCAGCATTCGGCAGATGGTTCAGTAATTAGGAGTGCATCTCTTCGTTCCCTCTTCTCCTCTCCCCTCTTTTTTTTCTCTCCTTTTCTCTCTGTTTAATCAAATTACAGAAGAAAACTTCAGTCCATTTGGATTTGAGTATTGCGGATGCAGTTTGATACTTGCTTTTCGTCGAGAATAGTGTTGATTGAGAATGTTATTGTGGTACAGAACATTGGTTCCTTACCACCCATTATACCGTGCACTAAATCTCACTGCATCTCCCATTGTGTGGTCTCATCTCGCTGTGTTAAAGAGTGTGAATTATGTATCTGTAAACCATTCTCAGTGTGTTTCTGTTCAACAGAATATAATGCAAAAGCCCTACAGACATGGGAGACAGAGCCCAATAAATTCACTGACACTGCATATTCGATACATAATGCTCAGTGCTCCAGTCTGCAGAAATGTTGCAACAGCCTGCTTATTGAATTAAGTAGTAAAACCAGATCGTAAAAATGGATTCTAGCCTAGTAAGGAACACATACTTTTGAAGTGCTGTGTTTAATTAGGTATTTAATGCTTTTTTTTTTAGTTTTTTTTAGTTTGAAAACTTAACTCAGGTACAGATACTATTTTATGGGGAAATCAATTGGTGGTCATCCCAGGAAGCTCCCAAGGAACTTTCGTATGAGTATCTCAAAAGTAATATGCCATATATGTATAGTATCTACTGCATGTCATTCATGCAACGAGTAAGTTCCACCATATAGTTTGCTGATAGTATGAAAGGGGTTTGTGACAAAGTTTACAACCATTGAGCTGACCAGTTCCACGCTTATTTTCTTCTGTGTATCCTTTGTAGGTTTATGCATCTGCCTCAGGAGATGATTTCAACAGGGACAATGCTGGCTACCCGGTCTCCAAGGCAGGAAACGTCTTCCCACCACCATTCTATGTGCAAGGTCAGTCTAAACAAGACCTGCCTTCAGAGCCTCCCCTTGTTCATTGTCTTGGGTTGAAAAGTTTCGTCTGACACTTTTTGTTAATGGGGGTAAATGTATCAGACACAAAGAAAGATAATTATATTCCTTTACAGCCATGGAGGTAAAGGAGCCATTAGGTCCCCACAATATCCTTGGGGAAGTCTGGATGAACTTAGGTGCTGTAGCCGTATGCTAGTGAACACCCTATGGTGCCTGGGTGCTGAATAGTGCATTACAGTTGAATGAAGTCATCACGGTAATGTGACATGTCTCATATGTGGCCTTTATTGTCTTCTCATCTCCTGTGGCTGGTTATCCTTCGCCCTTCTTCCTCCCCCTCCTCCCCCCCGGCTGGATGCCCCCTTACAGAAGGCCTCCACCCGCCCTCTGATCCATGGGGCTCTGCCAGGTCGATGGTTCAGCCTGGTTATTCTGCCATGCTGGGCAACTCCCCCCATCTGAGCCAGCATGCTCCCTTCACTGCCCTCAACCCCCAAGACAGACTGGTGAGTTGGGCCTTCTCACTTTGGTCTTGTTTTTCTACGAAGGCATAACAAGTTCTTAGACACTTTTTGACTAATGCATTGATTCTTGTAAATCATTTTTGTGCCTTCGCTTCCCAGAAACGGCAGCCACTGCCCCTCTCGCCCCAGAACTACCCCATGCACGGCAGTGAGGTGAACGGGACTCATCCCTCTAGCTTCCACTCTGGCCCCCACTCTGGCCCCAGCAGCTTCGGAGTCCCCAGCCACACACCCCCTATGGCTGACCCTATTATGGGTAAACCCTTTAATGCTGGCTCTTTACTTTGTGAAAAGTGCTCTTTATGTTTTCATGCAACATTCTCACGTATTTATTGAGCATAGGATCCTCAATTGAAATTATTTTTTGTTTCCTAAAAGCCAATCGAGGAGTAGCACCTGGAAGCTCAGGTGACGAGATTGGGAAAGCCCTGGCATCTGTAAGTAATAATAAATCAACACAAGAAGTGTTATATATATATATATATTATCATATTTCTATAACATAATGAATGTAAGGGAATATGTTGCAGTTAATTAAAAACATTCTTCCTCTGTCCAGATCTACCCTTCAGACCCACACAGTAACACCTTCCCTCCGTCTCCGTCTACTCCCGCTGGCTCTCCCCAGGCGGTTTCAGGTGAGGGAATAGCTCTAGTCCTGTTTTCCTGAGCTGTTTTGTCGTTTTGTTGATTCAACACAGGGTCCTTCCTGTTGTGTATGATCTTTAAAAATGCATTGTTGTCATTCTAACTCGGCCTGAATGGTTCTTAGTGACAATGCAGCTCCATCTATTGGGTTAAAGGTGGAAGTAGAACTTCATGTTAAAGTTCTTCATTTCTGTGTATTGAGGGATCTTTTCAAGATTAAAAGATACTTGTGTTGGTGTTATGTCCATATTTTTGTTGAAATTTCTTCCGATTTTTAAACTTTGCAGCAGTTCTGGAAATAGCTCACAATGGCACCGTGGTGCACCATCCAAAACTTAACCAACACACACATACACAACATCCAGATATAACTTATGAGAGAAGAAATGAAAATACAGTAAAAATGTGGTGGGGTCACACTTCCCCATTTGTCTCTGCATTGAGTCCATGAGTGACCTCATCCCACTCATCAAATACTGCTGCTGGCACAAGGTGAGAGAAGAACCAATGTGGGAAAAGATGATAATCGTCGAAATGAAAAACACTTTTCATTGAAATTATGGATTTGATTCATACTTAAGCCAAGTGTGGATGACAAATTTATGTTTCATATTACTTGTTTCATAGCTCCATCACATTAGTTTCACATGTTGCAAATGTACAAAACAATTTCTGTCATCTAGTGTTTCATAATGTTTATAGTTAATACTATAGGATAGTATTGACGTCTGCATTTAACCGTGTGTGTGTGTGTGTGTGTGTGTGTGTGTGTGTGTGTGTGTGTGTGTGTGTGTGTGTGTGTGTGTGTGTGTGTGTGTGTGTGTGTGTGTGTGTGTGTGTGTGTGTGTGTGTGTGTGTGTGTGTGTGTGTGTGTGTGTGTGTGTGTGTGTGTGTGTGTGTGTGTGTGTGTGTGTGTGTGTGTGTGTGTGTGTGTGTGTGTGTGTGTGTGTGTGTGTGTGTGTGTGTGTGTGTGTGTGTGTGTGTGTGTGTGTGTGTGTGTGTGTGTGTGTGTGTGTGTGTGTGTGTGTGTGTGTGTGTGTGTGTGTGTGTGTGTGTGTGTGTGTGTGTGTGTGTGTGTGTGTGTGTGTGTGTGTGTGTGTGTGTGTGTGTGTGTGTGTGTGTGTGTGTGTGTGACAATTAATATAAAGGGTTGTTTTTGTTTTAGCATTTGACCAACATGATGCGACAAGCTTAAGCCTTAGTTGCATGAATCGTCTACTCCGTAGTGTGTTTTAGTGAGACATGAAAAGCTTATTTTCAGGAGTGGTTCCTGTTGACCAATCCAGCGCTCATCTCCCTGTGAACACGGGGGCAATATCCATTTTTAGATAAATGGAGTATCATCAAACATCCAACACTGAGCGGGGGGTCTTGCTTATGTGTTAACACGTACGTATCCGGCAATGAGGGGCAAATGTACTCAGCAAAAGCATGTGATCTTATTTCTGCTAGGCTCTGCATCACAGTGGACTCGGTCCTCTGGCCAGGCCACACCTTCACCCAACTTTGAGGGTGGAAATCAGTCCATGGTGAGTCAACATGTCTTTTCTTTTTCATGTGAGAGAAGCAACAAAAGATTGTTGAAGTAAATCACAGAGGCAAATAGAGGATGCTACAGTCCTTCGTGCGTAGCCTTCTGCCGTCTCATCGGCCGTTATTCTTCATTCTCTGTAGCCGAGCAAAATGGAGGACCGTCTGGACGAAGCCATCAATGTTCTACAGCGTCACGCCAGCGGACAGGGAGTGCCAGGCCTGGCTGAGATGCACAATCTGCTCTCGTCTGGCTTAGGGTTACCTCCAGGCTTCACCAGTGCAGCACTTGGATTGGCCAGTCGCCTGCCCGGACTGGTGAGATTAATTGATAGCGGCACAGAAAATCTATCCACAAATGACAAAATGAAGTGTGGTATTTCAAATTATAGTAAAGTAAATTGTGAGAGCGGTATACCTGTATGCTAGTACCTCAAACTTCATGCAAGGTCATTGAAACGCTGTTTAATTGTTGTCCTGAAGATGTCTGGTCTCCATGAGGATTCTGCTGGTCTGCCCTCTAGTGGGGGACTTATGCATGGTCACCACGGCCCCACATCTGCCCAGCCAGGCTCTCAGCCTGAAGGTTTCACAGGTGAGTCTATCTGTTGTTTTCTACACTCATGTCAGAAAGGACGGTGGTACTTTGCCAACATTGTAGGTTAATTCCTATTTGTTGGGTTCTATACGTTATCTTATCTGGTATCCTTGTTTCTGAACTCCCGGTGCAGGCCTGTCTGGTAGCCTGAAGCGCTCCAGTGGTTCTGATATCAAACGAGAGGACAAGGAGGACGATGAAAACTGCTCAATCACCGACAGGTCAGAGGATGAGAAAAAAGACATGACGGCCCCCCTGGGAACAAGGTGTCCAGAACCTTTTTTGCCACACAAGATTTATACTCTTTTATCACTGCATGAGATTTCATGGCATAACGTGCTGCTGTGGTTTAAGTATAATATGTGTCAAGAAAATGGTCTTTCAACCTTTCTAGATAGGATTCTTTAGAGTAAATCTCTTATTTAATTCAACAAAATCAAAACAGGCAATAATTCCTTTTGAAAGGACTTCAGTTGCGCCCCAGTCTTCTCTTGCATGGTAAGAGAGACTGACCAGTTTTATTCGTGTGTGTGTGTGTATTACTAAATCTGCTTTATCTGGATTGTTAAAAGATGAATCTTCTGTTAAGTAGGATACCTCACTAGCTGGAGCTGTCATTTACATTAAAAAGTGTAAATTAAAGAGGAAACAACATAACTAAATATAACTAGCAGAGACCAAAAATCTGAATCTACATCCAAGAAGAGTTGTGGCAGAGTGAAAAGATAACTCCTTTTCTAAATCTGACATCCTCACAGGCGTAACAACATCTGTATCAGATATAAAGGTTCATGAACAGAAAATGCCCTAATCTAGTAGGCAACGGTACAGACAAAATATTTTAAGTTTAAACAAGATCAACTCTTCATGCAATGGGACTTCAACCTGAAAGTAATTAAATGACAAAAAAAACACTGCTACAGTTGTCGATCACATTCTCTTACATGCTATAGTTTGTTAGCGAGTTTCATTGTTAATGAAGTTAACGTCTCCATTGTTCCTGGTGCTATTTGGTCAAAAACTGACAAATTGCCAAGACCAAACCCTAATGTTACCGACCTTTGTAGCAGTGTTTGTGATTGTCATGAAACTACTCCGGCGTTGTATCCCTCTACATGTGGAGTTGACATTACTAGGAAAACATATTTCACACCATAATTGGAAACTTATCATCAGTGAACTGTACGCATACTTTTGTTTCATTTCCGCCTCATCTGCCATTGGCTCTTTGCTAGTCTGGATGATGAGGAAGACGATGAAGATCTACCAGTGGAGGTTAAGGCTGAGCGGGAGAAAGTGAGGAGGATGGCAAACAACACCCGTGAGCGACTACGTGTGCGGGACATCAACGAGGCTTTTAAGGAGCTGGGCCGCATGTGTCAGCTCCATCTGAGCCACGAGAAACCGCAGACCAAATTGATCGTACTGCAACAGGCCGTTAACGTTATACTCAACCTGGAGCAGCAAGTTCGAGGTCAGTGGGTGTCCAGGGAGGAAGGAAGAGGAGGGGAAGGGCCTCCTTTACAAAATCAAACTCCCACACGGCTTCACTTCCCAGCTCCTTTCATGTCCTTATTTCAAACCTTTTTGAAATTCCTTGTGGTACTTCATTTGACTCCACTTGTGTTGGTAAACACATTGGGCCTCATTCACTAATATATGCGTAGAAATGTTCTCGCGTGGCAAAAAAACAAACAAGTGCTCACGTAAAATTACCGTCGGATTCATGACATGTGCTCACCTGCCAGGCGCGTGCCCGCTATTTGCAATCGGCATACTGCCACATCCTCATTTCTCTAAATAAGGAAATCTGTTAGGCTGCAGGATTATCATGGAGGAAGTGATGTTGTAAAAGAGAGAAGCAAAGCCCTTACTTTAAAACAAACTACTATAGACATTGATATAATAATGTGTTGACGTGGAAGGCAGAAAAGGCGCACGCCTTTACGAAGCGTTTCCACGGGAGTGACGGAGATAAAAACAAGTTAAAAAGACACTTGAGATGGCAGGTGTTGAATGCTGTGAGTGGGGCTCAGGTAAAAAGAATGAATGGTTTAATATTAAAGTTTATGAAGAAAAATAAGGGAACAGGTGGAGGAGGACAAGGACCATCTGATTTGTCATAATCCATAAGTGGAATATGTCAAAGAAACGAGGGTGAAAGTGACTTTCACCAAGATGTAATTAGTTCATAATTGGTACATAAGTGCTGAACCAAATACTTTGAAGCTTCAGTCATAACGACGTTGACATTCCAATTATAAATCAACGGTTCAATGCTGTGAAGCTTCTTTTTTTTTTTGTTGCACGTCTATTCATACTCCTAATTCTGTATTTTGCAGATAAAGATCAGGCTAAACTAATCTTATTAGTATTATACTATTTGTAGAATTGGATTTCAGCGGTGGCTGACTCCTGTGAGTCAAACCTTCATTCTAAAACCTCAATAGAGCTTAGAAATATACAATATATTTGAATAAGACAATAATTGATCAGGATGAAAGGGCGTCCGTTTCATGGTTTGTTAATACATTTGGCCAATGCATTGGTAAACTAAGGGTTTTAAATGGCGTCTATTAGAGCCTTTAATGAATGTGGTGTTAGTATGGGATGCAGACAGCCGGCCGGGCCTTCGTCTCTCTGAGACGGTTCTAAATTTGTCGGCAGAGTAAGAACAAAGTCATGATGAATCCTGGATTTGAGCGTAAAGCGCCGGTACCCCTAGTTTAAGCACAGACTGGTGCGTACAGTTTGTGAATGAGGCCCGTTGTCCCCGCTTAATACCAGTGAGTCAAAGCACATTTCTCAGTCCATAAAACGTCTCACTAAAGTGAGGGCATAGCATACGGAGATTAAGCTGTGTGACTGTTTTTAAGACATGCCCATTGTCCTGTTCATCTTCTAAGGTTCTCGTCCTCTGGTAACACATACAGGACTGCTGATGTGTTGCCATGTCTCATAATTGGCCGTCTGTTTCCACTGTGAAAATGCTTCTGTGTCTCTCCGCCTTACCCTCTGACTGTAGTAACACATCTCTATGTGCTCATTTGCTTTCTCCACTGTTGCCTCATTAAGCAAATTCATAATTTCACGTTTTTTTTTTTTTTTTAAACCTTTCACTCATAGTGTACCTGTCTGTTCACTGGCACCCCGGTTAGCATGAACGCAGGGCCGTCAGTAGTCTCGTGCATTAACCTGCTTTGTTGCAGTGTCTGTCTCTGTGCTGCATGTCACAGCCTTTAAAGCATTCACCCTTTCTTCTTCTTCTTCTTCTTTTTTTTTTTAGACAAACCTTTTCACTTCTTCATTCACTCCCCTGTCCTCTGTCATTTTCTTTTTACAGATATCAACAGGGACCTCCTCTTCCTCCCATTCAGATAAATACATCTACTGCTGATGTATTTAACATGATGCCCTCAGTCTCTCTTCTCTGTGTCTCTCTACTGTGGCTCTTTCTATGTTGGCAGAGGGTGTTGCTTCCTCTCTCCCTTTCTCTCTCCCTCCTCATAACTTCTCTCATTCTGCTGGACAGTCACCAAATCCCCTCAACTTCCATCCTGGACCCCAATGACCAAGTTCAAATGTTGGTTGGTTAGATTTCAGGACAGATTAATTAGACCCGGCCGCTCAGGTTGACCGTCGTGTCTTGGTTTGAGCTCGTTTGGTGTCGCGCTCGCTCAACCCATAACACTTGATTGACATTACGTTCATTCAATGTTTGCAAAGATGTATTTTTTATTATTTATATCTGTAGATCTGCGAAAAAACTGTTCCCTCCGCTCGCTCTCCTACACAGCCCTACTCGACTGGGATCTTCTTCAGCAATTCCACTGTTCTCATCTTGGGTGTAGAGCTTGAAATTAGCATCATACATGAAAAAAAACAAAATATTTAGCAACTAAACAAGGATTCTGTGTAGGAAAACTTCAATAAACAAGTTAAAAGTCATATCATAGGCTTAAACTGTATAACTGCGGGTAGAGGGAGAACGTCTAGCCCAGGTTCAGCCAGGGATGTCATTTGGGTTTGTTAACCAGCCCCTCCAACCCCCACTTCTCCTCCTGGCTGCAGTGTTGCCGATGAGAACCTGACTGCCGAGGAGAAGGAGCTGAGGGAGCGTGAGCGGCGCCACGCTAACAACACTAGGGAGAGGGTGCGTGTGCGTGACATTAACGAAGCCTTCAGAGATCTGGGCAGGATGGTTCAGGTCCACATGCAGAGTGACAAGGCCCAGACCAAGCTTATCATCCTGCAGCAGGCTGTCCAGGTCATAATGGGCCTGGAGAAGCAGGTGCGAGGTAGGTCAGCCAATACAGGAAGGTCGGATCCACATAGACAACCAACCATCTCTTATCATAGCTGGACAAGTTGCCAGTCATTCACCCACAGGGACATCTCCTCTTTGATTTTGATCGTACTTACTGTGTGGCATTCACTTTGGCTTTCTCTTTGCTGTTTGCTCGTATCACTTTGAAAAAAATTAAGAAAAATGGAGAAGAAGGGGAGACTAATTGAGGAAGTATATCCCTGCTTTTCTGCCAAACGTCTGCAATTCTCGTCTTTCTTTTCCTTTTCTTGTCTTGCTTTTCCCATTTTCTGTTCTCCCCGTCTGCTGTTGACCTTTTTTTTTTATGTTCAAAACTCTGCTTTAATGTCTTAAAAGATCTTTATGGGGGAAACATAATGATATAATCTCAAGAATTCCTAGTCCTCTTCCCTTTACTGTTTTTAACTTGTGTGTTTGGTCCTTTCTTCAAAGAGCGTAATTTGAACCCAAAGGCCGCCTGCCTCAAGAGGAGAGAGGAGGAGAAGGTTTCAGGCATTGACCCCCAGATGCAGCTTGGCGGGGGTCACCCTGGTCTTGGAGATGGACATATGTGATTCTCAGGTCAGTCTACAGAGTTTGTACTGTGTGATTTTTGTGGTGCGTTCCCTTTCACAATAACATCATGAACAACAGTTTGTTTTGTATTATGTGGAAAAAAATGTTCATTGTCTTTTCTCCTTTCCCTTCCAGTTCCTGTTGATTGTACAGCCCTTAGAACACGTGGCCTTAATCTATCATTGTCATGCATCTCAGTGTGTGTTAATCAACTTTTGGAAAGCACACACGCACACACCTCATTACTGACAAAGCAGGTGGCCACATTCCTGACTATGAATACAAAAGTAACAAGCACACTCTTACAGGAAGAGGGAACATGTATTAATCTTAACAAGACAACACTTTGAACCGAGGACACCGGTTTGGAGACAGTGGAAATTGGACATAAGGACATTCTTATGATCATGTTTTTGTAAGACATTTTGAAAAATTGCTTTACATGTTGGGAGCAAAACTTGTTTGGATCAAATGAAACCCTTTGGATCAACTGCTTGTGTAAGCAGAGTTAGGATTTGTATTGTTGGATGATTATTGGCATTCCCATCTGAAAAGCAGGTCTTACATTCTTCACAGGCAAAGAGGGACACCCGGGTTTATATCTTATGATTGAACAAAACCTGTTTAAACATGTGCCCAAATGAGGCCTAATGCATAGTGTTTCATTAAGATAAGATAGCCATCGTTATTATCTTCTTACGTAATGACTGAATTACAGAGGTAGGTCTGGAGACATCAGAGACTCCTTTCTTTGTGGTATGCTGGTATTTCTGGATGTCATTTTTTTAATTTTATTTCTTGGTTTGGCTCAAAAAGGAGCCACAGTCACCAACTCACACGTGAGTTATTCTTTAGTTCCTTTTTTTTTTTAACTGTGGCGACTGCTGGAGAGAGACTCTCCACTGACGCAAGCAAAGACTCGCTCCGAATCCAGGAGCCACAGTGACGTTGAGTCAAATGTGCTCCTGCACCGCCCGACAGGTTGGACTCCAGCGTATCGATGTCATTCTCACTGCCCAGCATCACGACGTCACTCTCAGCCTGCCCCGGTCAAATCATACCTAAAGACTCTGTTACAGCACGGTGAGCTTACTAAACTTAAGTCTCCGAGCAATCTG
The DNA here is from genome assembly GCA_032191485.1 of Leptoclinus maculatus. Classification (NCBI taxonomy): domain Eukaryota; kingdom Metazoa; phylum Chordata; class Actinopteri; order Perciformes; family Stichaeidae; genus Leptoclinus; species Leptoclinus maculatus. Next base: position 4,976,870 of record JAVDOI010000010.1, read on the forward strand.
TATTCTGGTAAATCACATTTTGCTAGAAGAGAGAAATAAATTGAGCATTGAAAGGGATCATGAGTGTTCCTGCTACCCTGTAGAGAATTCACTCGGACTTGTTTTGGTTGTTGCTGTGTTGAGCATTTGGTGTTTTTTGTTTTTATCCCCCTTTTTTTGAACAATTGCAAAGCCTGTTGTAAGGATCTTCCTTTTGTAGAATTGATTTATCATTGTTTTTTATTGGTTTGTTTTTTTTACTTTGTAAGATAGTTGTATGAGTTTTGTTTTTATCATTTTGGAATGCTCTTTCTTTTTTTTGTTTACGTTGTTTAAATGTAAGACGACTCTCAATTTAGATTCCAGGAACAAAGTGAGGTGTTTTCTTTTGTGCCAGGTGCTTAGAAATGTTAGAAATGACAAACTTATCTGGCTGTAACATCACATGTTGTGATATTGCTCTCTCTTTTTTCCTTTTTTTTCCTTTTTTAAAATGCATGTTTGAAAACAAACCTGTCATGCCAGTTGTAATTGGATTGTTCTGGTGTTTTGCGACAGTTTTTTTTTCTTAAATGAAACACAATATTTTTCTTCGGCACACTCCCCCTCTGCTCTCCTCGGATGTCCAGCTCTCTGAGGAGCTTGTTGATTAGTTAGGGGAAAGGGGCGGAGGGGGAGGTCTGCACAATCTGCAACACAATTCACTGTTTCATAATGATATGAAGCATAAAATGAATCAAATAGGGTGGCCTTAGTCATTTTCCTGACTTTGGGAGTTTTGATAATGGTTACTCACCAGTGCCTGAATACTTCTCTGCTACATGGTGGATGACGTTGCATTTGATGATTTATAGGTTGTACCTTTTTATATTACAGATGTATAAAAACATATATACTTCAGTAACATCTGACAGTGTCTCAGAACATCTAAATGAAGAATCACACACGCTGACTGCTTCAGTGTGTGTGTCATTAAATGTAAGATGACTAATAACCCGGTCTTCAACTTTGACGCTGAAAACTACTTAATATGTTTCATCTTTTATGTACTGATTTTGTTAAGTATAATTTTGTCCTTGACTGGCATGTGCATTGATATGTATGTACAGCTGTGATATATCAGCTTTATCATTATAAGCTGATACTGATATGTAACAGTATTTGGTTTTCTACCTGTCATTTTATCCCAAATCTTGCCCCTCGGACTAGCCCCAAACCTTATTTTCTTTGTCAAGTCACTCTAACCTTTCTGCAGAAAAAAAACGTGGTGTTGTTGTGATATGAAAAATCTCTACTAAAGACTTGTACTTTTATTTCTTTACATGAAAGATATGTCTGCAGTATCCAAGGATCAAAAATGCACCTGATATCCTTTGTTAACAGACCCTTTTTGTCCTCTACAACAGATGACCTGCTACAAATCTCTCTGTCTTCACTCATGTTTGGGGACAACATCTATGTAGGCTATGTCCTCAAAGTGCCTCCAGTTTCCTATTTTTTATATATAAAGTAGATATAGAGAACTGTTGTGTATATAACAGTAATGTAGCAATAAATGTGCCATTTTTAATAACAAACACCACGTTTATCCAATGTCTTTTTTTCAACCCATGAATAAAAATGACGTGCATTTTTCTTTCTGCAATGCAACCCTGTACCACGGAAATTGTCAGATCGATAATATCACTGCTTATACCGTGTCTTTAACGGGAAATGGTGACCGGGAGAGCACGAGCAGAGCTGACTAACGACACAGTATGTGTGTATTCCGTTAAACTATTGTGGTGTTTTGAGGTATTCTTATGGCGTGTGTGACACTATTTTAGCCGCATTTCTTCAGCTGCAACCCTGGCGGTGTGATACGGACATGGGAGCGAATTAAAAATATAACTATTACATAATTATATTATTATATAACATAATTCTAAGCAGTAAGAACGTTTCCATCCATAACTTATACATCAATCATAAAAGTAACCGGAGCAAAGTAACACTGCATCCACGACTCCGATGTCACCTGGCTCAAGAAGCTGACACGCATAAGTGAAAATATGATATGATGACAGAATATATACGGATTATGTTGTTGCTCCCAAGCCTGCTTCACACCGCTGGTTGCAGCTGAATATTACGGCTAAAATATTGACTCAAACGCCATCAGAATACATCTGCAACACATTAATTTAACAGATAGATATATAGTCAGATATCGTGCTCTAGATGAAGCAGTGATATTATAAATCTGTTAATTTAATCATTTACATAGTCGGCGATTTATTGCCAGCTGTCTTTTTTTTCATGTGTGTCTAAACTCTGTTGCTTTCTGGATTATGACTTTAAATTATTTGTATTTGTGTGATGTTAATTTACGATCCACGTCCCAAGCTTTGATTGGTCAGTAGGCGGTGTTTTTATACCAGTTTATCTCTTATCTCCCACATAATCTGTTCCGGAGCAGGATACCATGGTGGTCTATCCCGGTAAGAAGTGATCCTCTGTCGTGGAACTGAAAACCCCAAATCCTGCTTCGTGGTAGTGGCCGACCCAGTCAATATTTTGTTTGTAAAATTGAGTTTAGCCAACTGGGACAGACCCATCGGGTAGCTCCATGGCTAGCAGGGTCATAGCTTGATTTGCCCGCTATGGGGCAGAAATGAGCTGCACTCACAAACACACACTGCCAATAATAACAATAACACACTGCACTCAGTTGAATACACATTTTTCAGAGCATTGCAAACAAATCGTCACTCCTCTGCTGGAAATACCACCTGGTTTGCTGTGTGTAAATTAATATGTATTAGTATGAATAAACGCATATATTTTTAAATAAGCACCATGTAGGGAAATCTTAACTGAAATAATAAAGGTGAACAAATGTATTTTAAAAACAGTTTCCCCCAATGTGACAAAAAATGGGTAAAAATGCTACGAGTTGCTCTTCAATTTAATCTGTTTTATTGTTATTGTAACGTGTTTCTCGAGTAACCGGAAGTAGTCCACGGACATTGCACATGCGCACTAGGCGTAGTCGTCAAACCACATCGGAAGTTATTTTACAGCTTTTAAAGCGGCGCATCCTGCGTTTTGTGGAGGACACAATTCAGCCGAAATGATCAGTAAAGTGGTCGGTGCAAAGTATGTGGCCATTGCCAAATCATGGTATGTGCTTTTTATATTGTACTAGTGGTATAAAGCGGAAGACTTTCGGTCAACAGGATCATGATGTGTCCTTAGCTAACATTAGCTAGCTGGTAGCTTAGCCGAGGTCATAGCTTTGGGGACATGCTAACTTTAGCTCCTGTCAGCTAAACTCTATGATTACCTACAATTAACTGTTATAACGAAGTAAACAAAGTCAGCGTTACTTTTCCTCCATGACTGTCATTTTTTTCCATGATCACAGAAAAAATGTAAATTCCATTTTAAGTTAATCAACTGGATAGCTCACTTACTGATCTCACTGGAAGGACTAGAGCTATTAGTTTAGTTATAGATCAGTCAAAAAGATCATTTGTTTAGTCGAGTCAGGTATTGGGTCAAAATGATGTATTTTAAATGTGTACACAGTCTCACAATATAACTGATGTGATATCTAACTCTTCATATTTGTATTGATAAAGATTTTACCAGCAAATCTATTGATATTTTTACATAATAAACAAAGCATATACTATCAAGGTTAAAGTTACTAATTTTTGGCATACATTACTCAAACACTTCAGTCTTAACTAGTCAGTTTACAGTTTGCTTGGGTGTTTGTCCATAGACTGAATGTGTGTCTTCACAGATCATATTCATTAAGTGTAAATCAATTTTAAATATGTACACATTGACAATGTGTTCACTCCACAGGATCCCAACCATGGCGGTTTGGGGCACAGCCGGAGGTGTGGCTCTGGTCCACTTCACAGATTGGGAATTGATTTTGGGTTATGTCCCATACATCAGCGGCAAATTCAAGAAGGACGAGTAGCGACACTCAGGTTAGTCTCGGGAACGGCAAAGAGATGCGTTCAGACATAAGAGAGGAGGTGTAACAGCATGTGATGAATAAGGACATTTTGGTCAGCATCATTATTTCTGCACCTACTGTATCTTTTTTCATTTTCAACCTTTTTATAAGTTAGACTGGCTTCTACAACTATACAGACTCTCAATTCTTACATGTGGTAATTTAAAATGCTCTACAGCTGTCTATTTCCAATCATCTATAACAAAAATGTTATATTAATAATTGTAATTACAAAGCAAACACATTTAGGATTGTTTGCAAATCATTCTGTTTGTACAGAACCTGTTATTTTAGAATAGTATATGTTTAGACTCTTTGCTTCAATACTTCATATAAATGAACTTATGAATTAGTTTACAAATTCTCAGTGTTGAACATGATTTAACACGCCAGTCTACCTGCAGCATTAAAGATGACTGTTTGTTCGACGATGCAACGAAATTCCATGTTGAGTCTTTTCACATGTTACATGCAGGGTTGGTACGGTCGTGAAAAACCCAAAATAGTCAAGGAATTCTAAAAAAAGTGTACATTTCCAGGCCTGGAGAAGTTTTGTTAAAATATATAAACCCAGAAAGTTTTGGAAATATCAGGGAAATTTGCTTCACAAACGCCTTCATAATGAAGTTTAAGTGGTTTAGTTGAGGTCGACTGAACATTAGGTTCTCTGCGTGGTGTAACGTTAGACTCCGACCTGAGAGGCAGCTTGTACTTTCTGACATGTAAATCCTCTAAATGCCAGGTCTTTACTTCGACATCTCATGAGACATGGCTTCAGAAAGACCAGGATCCTTTTCATGTAACGGGAGCTTTTCACACACAGATTTACCCGAGCTGAATATCTTATGACTAGTGTTATTTATTTTATGTAGCCTAGTGTTGATTTAGGTGTTCATATCGGTCATTGACATTTAAAGGGGTTGTAAATCTCGTTCTTAAAGAAAATCTTAAAGAAAATCGTAGCACACCAACAACGACTAAAGAGCGTCGCTCTCACACAGGTGGCCTAACGGTCAGTTCATAGTTTCCCCGTCTGCGAGTCCACGGTGGTCCGTGTGACGTAAATGTCATCATCCACCCGTGTCCGTGCAAACTCTATGTGGACGTCTGCGTGCAGCCCGTATTTAGTGACCGACAAACTGTACGCACTGCTTTCACAAAGACTGCACGACGCTAGGCTGAAGCGTTTCCATAAAGGTGAATTCACGGTCACGCAGTCAGGTGACATCAATCAGGTTCAGGTAGTCAAGATACTTGAGTGTGCAGCCGGAGATACAATACATTAACCAGTATAATTTCAAACATGTTTTTTTTTTTTCTATCGAGGCAATTTCTTTTCACAATTGTACGGTAAACTTTATTAACTCTATCATTCTATTGGGGTAATTAAGATTGAGACTTATTTTATATTGCATACGTTTATCTCATACCATATAATTAAACAAGTATGTGGGTCTATATCTTATCTTTTATCATTGTATAATTAATTTAGTTTGTTTCAGTAGATTTTCTATTATCTTTAAGTTTTAGATAGTGGTTCATAAAGTCAAATAATATGTCAGCGCGCCAGAAAGTCGGTGGTAAAATCACTGCTTTCCTGTCAGGTCGGTGTTACAGAAACTCTGGTTTTGACAACAACTCCAAACCAGGTCAGTTTCCCAGCATAGGTTTTCATAGTAACTGAGCGTGACCGATGTTGAATTTGCATTATGGAACCGAATCGACTGAAAATGAGTCAGACTACCTGAAATCAGCCTCGCTCGTTTTGGTCAACTGGCTTTATGGAACGGGTCCCAGGAAACTGTCAGGATGGAGGAAAAAGTGAAATTCAGAGACAAAATTCCGGGTAGTTTAGAGGTGTCAGGGGGACCAGAATCCAGGACAGTGGTCTATTTTAAGACCATGTGTAGCGGCTTCTATTAAAACAGGAATGTCTCTTAAACAGTCAACCACTCTGCAGCTTAGTTATTTGGCTTGAAAATGTCAAAATCGGTAGATGTACAACCCACAAATCCAATAAAGTTCACAAACAGTGTTTGATGTTGAATGAGTTTGTGCAAAAAAGACAAAACAAAAAAAAGCATCAAAGTGCATAATTTATGAACAAATGGTCTCGTCAGTGTCACTTAAGCGTAACATTTTTCCACTGAACTTGCTGACTTTACATCCAGCTTTGATTTGTCTGTCACAGCAAAACCACATTTCTACTGTTAAACTCTGTTAAACTGATGACTGTGTTTTCCACACTCAGGTCGGTGCTGTTTTTTTTTTACACAAAGACTTCAATAATGAACAAGAAGTGCTGCAGCCCGCTCTGCGTGCCAGGCCTTCATCCTGCAGCTCAGTCAACATTGAACTGTTCACCATCGCCACATGAAATGCACTGGAGACATTTCAAAGTTCCTCAACCAGCGACAACTTGGATGGAAGGAATATGAAAACACCAACGATAAATGGACTTTTGTTTTCTTTTCTTACTTAGTTTGGGGGGGGTCAGGTATTTATTTTATCATTCTCATGTGTGTCACACCTGATTCACAAATAGAAAAACTCTGTCCTTCATGTCACACTGTAATTGTTTTGAAGAGAAGTAAAGTATGTGAGATGTAAACTATATTGTGGTTGTGTATAATTATTTCACTTGCAATGATTCAATATTAAGTCAAAATAAATTGAAGTGTATTTGTATCCTGAATGCAGCCCAGTACACATTGCTTGGACTTAACGTTTGGTCAGATCAAGGAGATAGAAATTTAGAATCCTGAATCAAGCCTCTGATTTGTGGGTATATACCTAAAAACTACAGCTGATCATAATAAAGGCTTAAATAATAATAATAAAGGTGTTAACAGGCATCAGTGATGAAAACAAGCCCTTGGAAATCTTCACAACACACGTCCGTGTATTAAAAGAGCAGCCAAACAATCTGGGAGAGATGATTGTTCCTATACAGAATTTAAATTTTAGATGGTGGGACTACTTTTTTCTGTATAAGAGACTTATAGTTTTTCCAAGTGTAACTGCAGGTTGCAAAGTAAATATTATGCAATAATGTAGAGTGAGCCCATTACTGGTATTAGTCCTGGGATAAAATTACACAAAAAGGACTTAGTTAGCAGCAAAATGTACTAAATATCATTAGTAAAAGTACATCATACAGAATGATTTTTTTATATAAGTTATTGATGTTTAAGCAGCATTTTAATTTAGCCAGGTCCAGGTTGTGTTGTGTCAACTACTTTACTCAGTTTAATTTATAGATATATTTACAGTATTTTTTTATTGTGCAGCTACTCAGTTTGCAAAGTTGTAAGATAGGAAGTAAAATTATTTATCTTAAAGCTAGTACAAAAGAGCCTCAACTGTACAAAGTGTGGTACTACGAACAGATCCTTTGAGACCTGGCGCGTCATTTTCGGACTATTTTTACAGGAGTGTCGCGGATGTCTTCCGCTCATTGTGTTACAAGGCCCTCTGGCGGATTGATCTGCAGTTGTGAAGGTCCTGACGGGAGACAGGCAGTGGATCGATAACAAACCAGACTCGGTGAAAAATTATGACTGCAACAATAGGCAGCTAGCTGGCTTCTTATCTTTTACAAGCCAGAATCCCGGACAAGCAAACCAAGACAACCAAGACCATGGAAAGAAAAGGGTAAGACTTTAAAAAAACGCTCAGTCGAAGGACTTAAGATGAAAGTTTCTCTGCAGGAAATGCACGCATGCATACATGCGTTTAGAACAACACTAAGCTAATTGTCAAGTCTGTGTTAATTACACTTTTATTACGTTAGCTAAACGCAGGCTTTAGCTCGTTTTGACTTAATTAAGTTTGTAAACTTGCAACTTTGAACAATAGTCATTGATAATGTGGTCGCTGGTACGTTGACGTTGCCAACGCTGCTAGCTTGATTAGCTAGCTAAGTTTCATTGTTTACACACGCATGACCTGCGGTGCGTTGGGCCGCGGCACGTCTGCGCCAGTCGCGAGCGTGCGCTATAAAACATCAGCTGCAGCTCGGTTATATTGTTAAAACTTGTAGGTAATTAAGAATATGCCGCCTCGTGTGTAGTTCTTGTCCATTTGTAAACCCCCGTTTGTAACCCCCCCCCCGTCTGAGTAACGTTAGTGAGCTCACTCTTGGAAGGAGGCAGCCTGTTGTATTACAGGTACAGAGTCATCGCTACTCTCTACCTCAAAGCTCCACCTACACACACACACACACACACACACACACACACAGAGCACCCACACGTACTGTGGCTGATTAATTGCATCAGCAGCTGTGGGCGTGTGCAGATGTGTTTGCCTGACATTTTCCTGACTCCTTGTTATGTAGGACAACTTACAACTTTTGATTATTTATTTTAAAAGTTGCAAGTGTCCCCCACACAAAACTACAGCCCGCTCCCACCGTTTAGAATAATTAAGAAGCCATGTATGGGTGCCTTAAGTGCTTCAATGTCTCAGGTATTGAAGAGGTGAACGTTGTGATGACGGCTCTTGTGTTTTCTCTCTCCAGTGTACCTATTAAGCGCATCCTCAACAAGCCCCAGATAGTCCGCAGTCTGGGCGGCAGCCTTCACCCAGATGTGAATGCCAGCCACTCCCGGGCTGGATGGTCGCTCCTGACCAAAGTGCAGCGCAGCAGGCACAAGAACCTGTACGAAATCAACCACCAAATCAGGGTGAGGATGTGTTTGCTTTTGGTTTTTATGAGGCGTGAATGACCATTAAATGAGTGTTCATACCGATAAAATATATTCACATTCAGTGGCGGCTGGTCCATAGAGGGCGCTAGGGCGCCGCCCCCCCTAGAGCTACAAAAAATAAAAATATAAATAAAAATACAATTTAAAATAAAAATAAACTATACAAATTGTCAATATTTGTGTTTTTGAAACATGGAATCACCCAGTAATATGTGTAAAATATGATATCTGCGGTAAATATATGCTTTTCCTGCTTGTCCTCTCTGCCTGTCTGCTCTTCCTCTCTGTGTGTGCACGTCTCAGCTGGCTGGGGCGCTGGAAAAACTGCCCCAAAGAGGCGGGTCTATAAAGCAGTTTAGCCAATGCTGAGTAAAGATATAAATGAGTGACATACAATTCAGCCAATCAGCGTCCTCAAATAGATTCAGCTTGGGGCAGTTTTTTTCCTGCCCCAAGCTGCGCGTTCTCGTCAGGAGAAGTCTCTACAGGAGAGCGCCAGCGCGAGCACTACTCCTCCAAGACCCGTTTGAGAGGAGAACTGAGAGGAGAAACTACTGAAAGAGCTGATCCCAGATCAACCTGACCTCACAATCAGACAGCAGACTAGCAGGAAAGAGAAGCAGTACATGAAGCTTCTCTACTAGCTGTACACCAGACAGGTTTGACTAGCTGGATGACGTCATGATAATAACTTATTTATCTTTTTAAAACAACGGGGACAGAATATGACATATATATTATTATATTATACAGAATATTATATGATATATATATTATTATATTATACAGAATATTATATGATATATATATATATATATATTATTATATTATACAGAATATTATTATATGTTATATATATTATATTATACTGAACTCCCTGTGAGGGTGACTAAAATAAGATGTCCTGACGTGTTTGTGAAAGTGTTATTTACTGCTTTTTTTCGTGTTGGAATAAATGTTAAATATTTAACTGCAAAGTAGTAATGCGCGTTTGATACCTTAATTTGTTTGCATTAAATCATTCTGGGATGTTTGCTGAAATTGATTGGATGTGGCACAGCCCTACCAAGAACATTTTCCACCAGCCGCCACTGTTCACATTCATGTTATTGTTTTTACACAATTGAATCGATGGGGTTTTAATTTAACTTAATGACGATAACGGAGCAAGAAATATTTCAATGTTAAAGTTAACCAAAGTAATCAGTGGAGGCACAGGTGGCAATGATTACAGCCAAAGCTTTGTGTCAGCTTTGTACATTTTGACTCTGAACCTGCTCAAGCCCACGTTCCATGTGGACCTGCCACACATTTTAGATAGACTTAGTGTCTCCAAGACACATCCAAAGTTTTGCTTTGAACCCAAAACATAGAGTTAAGTTTTAATAATACGGCCAAATAGCTCAGTTTAAGTCTCATTGTATCATAAAGAACTGAATGGCCCAGGCAACTTTAGTGGCGTACACAGTTACTATGGTCTACACATGATAAACATTAAATAGTTTACTCTAGTGAGCTTTACATCTAGATTCCTAACATGACTATATGCATATATATTGTGTTAGCATTTAAACATTATATATAGTTTACTAGGTAGCAAATGATTTTGGACACATCTAAATCTTAGCAGTGGAAACCTGTAGCTCCTTCAGAGTTACAATAGACTGTGTTGTTGCCTCCCTCGCTGTTAAACCTGTCCCACAGACGTTGTTTTATGATCAACTGATGACTGTGCTACACGGGATATTCAGTGCTTTTGTAAAACGGTGACATCATCACAGCCTTTTATTTCTGCTGCTGAAGGACATGTTTTTAATAATAATCATAATAATCGTCCCAGTTCATTGTAATGTTTACATCGTCTCTTCACACTCCATGGACGTAATGAAGGGATGCCACAGTACCTCCTAACAATAACTCAGTCATACAACTGTGTAGGTTTGTACTCTTGTGTGTGTAACAAAGTTGTCGTATCGTCTCTCTCAAAGAACAAGCCGGATTTAAACACAACACTACCAGTTCGACAGACGGCGTCCATCTTCAAACAACCCGTGACCAAGGTTACAAACCACCCCAACAACAAGGTGAAGACCGACCCACAGAAGGCTGTGGACCAACCCAAACAAGTAAGTTCTTTCATTCATTAACACTATAAAAAAAGGCAAATGAAATTGTTCCTGTAAGTAGCTGTCATGTTGACCAATATGAAACTTAGTGTTCTGTATTGTGTCTTTCTGGCTTTGCTGTTACTTTATTTATTTTTTGCTTTTTCAATACATTATATAACGATTCACATATTCAGTTTGTGGAAAACAATGCTCGAAACTTAACAAGGAAATGATTTTAGTATTTTTGTTTTGCTTCGATCTTCAGTTGTTCTGGGAGAGGAAGTTGGGCGGGTTGAATGCATTTGATATCGCAGAGGAGCTGGTGAAAACTATGGATCTCCCCAAAGGCTTACAGGGTGAGAGCAACCGAAACAAACGTGACGACATTGTGTGATTCAAAGCAGTGAATGTTTTGCTTGACTTATGCTTCCCCGTTGTTCTCTTTCTAGGTGTTGGGCCTGCGTGTTCAGATAAAACACTTCTTTCTGCCATCGCCAGTGCTCTGCACACCAGCCCCTCACCTGTCACTGGACAACTCACTGCTGCTGTGGAGAAAAACCCGGGAGTCTGGCTCAACACATCACAACCTCTCTGCAAAGCCTTTGTGGTGACTGACGATGACATCAGGTAAGATGTTCACACCAGCAGCACGGCTGCAGCTTCCCTCACTGTAGAGTAGAGAAGGGAATCTTCACTGGCCTCACAGTTCAGCTACGATTCACCCGTCAACAATTCAAAAGCACAGTGATTCTCGATGCATCTCAATGCATTACATCGCCAATTTTCTCTATTACTGCACAAGGCTACTTTTTCCATCAAGACAAGTCTGAACTGCCTTTTTATTTAGAAAGTACTTGTACTCCATGAGTATCATTTTAAAAGCCGTCACAAAAACAAAACATATATCCTTCTGCAGTGCAGCGAGTGTGCTGTAATCTACAAGAGTCAGGTTTTGACATGGCTCTAACAGGGCACCTCCTGAATGTCTATGGCATTTTACACTGCATACATTTGCCTAGCAGAGTGTTCCTTACTCGGAGCTCTTCTACTCTTTCTTGGATTAAGTCACAGCAGGTTTAACATCACCACGGCTGAATCCACCGCTGGTCGCATATTTTATGTTGGCCATTCAACATGTTGAATAACATGTTTTGCCTGTTGTTAGTTGTGGGTTATCATGTTGAGTTGCTGAACTAGTGAAACGGTTGTTATTGCTGTTACATACTGAAGAGAGTGTACGTGTGTCCTCTGCCTGAGAAAACAGCATCAAGCTTTAAATGAGCTACAGTCAATAGTTACCGAGCTGGTTTTGTGTTTTTGTCACTTCTCCTGTAAAGTAGAGCGATTAATTCAATGATACTTTATCGTGTTTCAGTGGAATCGTGATGAAATCGTTATACACAATTGCATCGTCTACGTTGATAAACAAGCACATACAGTATTAACTCAAATTTCTCAAAACATCTGAATTGATAAGAATTCTGCTTACGGGAATACCCCAGATTAGTTAAATCCAACTGTTGTCTTAATCTCACTTCTCCATATGTGTGTGCATGCATGTAAACATCATCAGTGTATAGCTGCATATGTTTATTATTTAGTTCTCTGCAATTTTCTTGAAACTTATGTTAATTTTGCACAAAAAGGTCTAAATTAATTGTGAAAAAAGTCAGTACTTTTCACTGTGAAGTATTAAATTCAGACATGAGTAAAGTGCTTTACCATGTGGTCATTTCATATCAACTTAAAATAACAGAAAATGTGCTTTTTCTCATATAAATCATTATTAAGATAAAGATAAACGTATCTATATTGTGATAGAAGATGTTTGCCTCATGAACCAGCTCTAATAGTTAGTTTCTTTCTGCTCACCTACATGCCTGCTACATGATAAAATACACAATACATTGTGCTCAGCAGTTGGATGTTGAGAGTAACCTACCCTGCAGTGGTGATGATCTATTTAAGGACCTTATTAACCCACTGGTGAAGGGAGATGAAGAGACCTTGGTTAAGGTCAAAATAATCGCATCGTTAACTCTATCGTGTAAATGTTCTGACTAAATTTAGGTGACTGGCAGATTTGATCTCACAACACTCGTTGTATTTCATTTCCGATATTTCATGCAATAATGGCAGAAACTTTCCGGCTCTCGGTTATGGAGATTTCCTGCTTTTCTCTGTCATATTAAACGGAACATTCCGGTGGTTTGAACTGACCAAACCAGCCATTTAAAAACATCATCTTGGACTTTGAGGAACTGCGATTGACAGTGTTCTCTATTTTCTGACATTTTGTACACCGAAGAAAAATAATGATTGGCAGATACATCGAGAATGATCCTTGTCTGTGTCTCTTAGGAAGCAGGAGGACCTGGTGCAGAATGTGAGGAGGCGGCTCGAGGAAGCCCTCACAGCTGATATGTTGGCTCACATAGAAGACGCCAATGCAGACGCAGCAGCAGCCAACAAAGTGGAGGAGACGGTTGAGCAGGTGGACAAGGAGGAATTATAGCCAAGGTACCCAAAACTACAGGTCCCAGTGTCGCTGTATCCCCTTCTGTTGGTCCATCCATTTCCTCCGTTTGAGTGCATTGTTATGAACTTCAGTACATCTAACGCGTCTCTTTCTCTTCTCTCCCACAGGCTCGTTTGACATGAAGTTTGCTGGTAAACTCCTTTCATTTTCAAATAATTGGCTCCATGAAGATTTTTATACACTTTGAACTGAAATAGACCCTAAATGCAGACGTTCTGCAGATTTTGTTTACCTAAACAAAGACTGTTTTCTTTAATATTATTATTATTATTATTGTTTTTTACATTCAATAGTGTAATTCTGGAAGGGTGCTTTAGATTTCCAGTTCATTTTTACCTCTACTAATGTAAGGCGACTTTCCATTCTGTTTAGCGTTTTCATGTCACGATGACATCACCATTTCATCATTGATACTATATTGAGTCAAACGAAATGACTGTTCCTGTAAGTGGTTGTACTTTTAAGGCGGTTTTGCGGCAGTTGTGGATGATTCTCTACACAATGCAGTGTTACAGTTAGTAAACAGCTGTTCAAGCTCAAAGTAAAGTCAAAAACACAAACCTGGTGTGTGTGTGTGTGTGTGTGCGCGTGTGCGTGTGTGTGTGTGCGTGTGCGTGTGTGTGTGTGTGCGCGCTTGTTTGTGTTGAATGTATCCTTTCATGTTGACGTCTTAAGTGTGTTTCTTTTTTGACACGTTGCTCTTTTATATTTTACTCTGGCACTGCAGGTATTGTGTTACGTTTGGAAGCATAGAAAGGTTGCAGTATGTTTACATGCACACGGCACTGTTGTGGCTGTGACTAATCACATTTAGTTTGTTTGATTTCAAGTTTTTACAGCTCAAAGCAGTGTTATTTCTCACAATAACTTGAGTTTACATGGTTTTGAAGTTTAAGTCACGGTATTTGTGTTGACAAAAGATTTTTCAGTACTGTTTCGCCAGCTACATTTGAGTTTAATATGTAACAGAAAAAGTGTGTACCTTCAGAAAAAACAATAAAACACTGATGTACCTCGTAACATGATGTACTGTACCTCATTACAAGAATCCTTATTTGTCTCTATACCACTGTGAAATAAATGCAGCTCTTTCATGGCTGGTGTTTAGTTTTTTTTCTGGGTCATTATCATTTTTAAATCTAGGAGGTTGTAGTAGGTGGACATGTTTTTAGATTTTGTGATTAAAAGGTCCCTTCTTCTGTAAAGAATGGGTTCACATTGTTCAAGTCTTAATATAATATTCACATGCCTACATGTATGACGTTAGTCCCTGTAATGATTCCTCCTTTCCTAAATCCACTGTCTGTTGAGCCAAAGCTAATATAAGTTAGTATCTTCCAGAGTTACAATCTTTTAAGTACTATTAAATGCAACTGTATTTGACAGGGACAATGCATTAATCATTGTAACAGGTTACGGATACATAATACAGATGTGTTTCTTATAGGATTTCATGCCACGGCTAATGTGTGACCCCTATCCCTGGTAAGGCGTTTCTGCTGAAAAAGATCCCAACACTTCACTGCTAAGAGTACATCTGTTAAATTAAGCACATAACACATAGTGATATTCTCATAAATGTGCTATCGAATAAATCCCCCCTTTGTATCTTATCAGCAAGGAAACACTGCCTGGGGACAACAAAGAGAGCTCGGTACAAAAAAAATATATATATATTTTAGGACGGAATGTCTTCACAGTCAATATGAATAGTTTCAATGACATTTAACTGTCACTGTTAGTATTTAAATTTCATTTTTGTTAAAATTTGAAAAAATGTATAAACCTATAATTTATTCCTTTCAGCTCATGATTTAAGAAAAGGTGTTGCCTAGAATAATTAAGAGCGTTGACATGCTTTGACATGAACATATTGCCCATGATTATTTTTTATATTTTTATTTTCTTACTACCTAGAAAGCAAAACACACACACTGCATGAGCACCATCCGACGCTGTTGTTGAACCACCCAAAGCACTTCATTGGTAGCCATGATGAACACACCCAGATATGACCACATTTTTTAAAACGTGTATCAATGCGTTAACAGTCGGGTCGCAAAAACATGCACTAAATGAGATGAAATAGTGCCCTGCAGACTGCCAGACACAATAGTGCCAGCAGAGGTGACTTGGCCGTGGATGCCCCCCCTATTTGCTGCATGTGGCCTTTGAACCTATTGTTGTGTCGCGGGTGACGTCAGTGCCGTGTGCGGGAGACGGAGCGGCGTGCGCCTGGCGAGACAAAGGCGGCGGACCGACCGGGGTCAGGCAGCAGCAGCAGCAGCAGAAGAGAGAGAGAGAGAGAGAGCGAGCGAGAGAGCCACTGTGTGTGTTTTAACTAAAAGGTAACTGCTAACCTTGGATTTCAGCCGCCGTCCTCCTGACGGTACGCAGAATGAAGACCCAGTGACACACCCAGGAATACGCTTCGACTCTCCAGAAAGAGACAAAAAAAACAACACTGCTCTCTTTTCGGCGTTGAACGTTTTTCTCCTACGCCCCCCGTTTGGCGTGCTAGTTAGCTCCCCCGCTAGCTCCCTAGCACAGCACAGGTCTGCTTCTGGCTGCTTCTCATCTTTCCCTCGAAACACTGGGCGTCAAGCGAAGACAGGATATCGTCGACAAAGGCCAGATAAAGTAAGTTAATGTTGTTTTCGCACTTGTTTAATTTTAAAAAACCCACGCGGCTGCCTTTGAGAACGAGCACGAGACTGTCAGAGCAAAGCTAACCAGCTAGCCGTGGTGCTCCCAAACAAAGGGGTCGACAACGTGACTGAGTGCCGACTATGTGGAGCTAGCCTGTTAGCTAACAACAGAATAAATCCCTCTTTTGTTTTTTAATACGATCAGTACCTATATGAGTTAGTGCCACGCGGGTTGTTCGTATCTGTGTGGATGGATACTTTGTTCATTTGTGTTAAATCTGACAAAACAACCAGCCTCCTGGATGGCTTCAGTTGTCAGACAAGAAGCAACAACAGACAAAGCAAGGCGCCCAAATCAACACCGCGAACGCACGCTGTTGTTTGTGGATGATAGGTGGCTGCACGGTGCTCATCTCCGCTCCTGTTTCGGGTTTTAATTGTAAACAAACAACCGTTCTAATGTTGTTTTTTGTTTTTTTTTATTTCAGAAGAGGGTGAGCTCACTCCCATTAGGCATCTGCGATCTGATGTGAGGTCCACGGAGAGACTATGCCTAGCCCTTTATTCCACCCCGAGATTATGGACCACGACGTGGTGATCAGCAGCCAGCACCACGGGGTCGGTCTGCCCCGAGAGACGGACCACGAGTCCCGGGAAGAGGACCACCAAGAGGCGCTTCGCTTCGCCCTGGACCAGCTGTCACTCATGGCCCTGGAGAAGGTGGACTGTGTGGGCGGCGGGCTTGTGGACACTCTGGATGTGTCCCAGGGTCCGGGTTCCGAGGGCTGCAACGGCGTGGGCTACGTGGATCTACAGATGATGGAGCATCCCAACGGGTCCCAGGACTCGCCGTCGTCTTGTTCTCCATCCCCGGAGTACTACGGCACGGGCGGGTACCACATGGCTAGCTCGCACCCCATGCTCCACGGAGAACAAAGCTCCGTCCTCTGCAGCAGGAAAAGAAGTGTCAACATGACCGAGTGTGTGCCCGTCCCCAGCTCCGAACATGTGGCTGAAATAGTGGGGAGACAAGGTAAGAGCACGGGTGTGTGTGGTGCAGTTTAGTTAGTGATGAATTATTTGGTGTTTATGTTTATGGGCCGCCTGTTCAGGCAGCATGCAGCCCGGGTGTCCTTTGTTTGGGTGGCAGTCTGGTGGGAGGAGGGTCTCTGAACTTTTACAGCCTGAGCTCGGTGCTCTGCTCGGTGTGCATTCACCGTTTGTGTCTTAAATATCAACATGCTGCGGGAGCGCCACCAAAAAGCGTTACCGGCTATATTCATATTTAATTGTAAACATTATTCAGACAATGCCTCAACATAGAGTGAGGGAGAGTGCGGTTGATGAGCAGGAGAGAGAGAGGGGGAGGGGTGGGAGAGGGTCAGACAAAGCGGCAGATTGTCGGGAGTCTGGACATGTCTAGCAGCCTGCACCAAACAAAGGAAATATGTTGATTTTATGTATCGCAGACCCTAAGGGGCAGCTGTGGCCACGGAACGCACATTTGTAGCTCATGTCGACATGTATGGTGTATTATTACTGTCTCTGCTGAGCAGATTTGAAGCTGAAACGGAGCAGCAGACGCACAAACACGGGACTGGGCGGTGTTACGCCCTGCACCCAGCTCTGTCTGCTGCTGCTCCAGTATCCGTCGCTACGGTGTATACATGTCATTTTTTAAATTTGTATCTTTTTTTTTTATCAGCATATGGTCTCCACTTTAAATATACTAATGTTGTGGGTTTGGTTCGCCCGTCGCAGCCGCGGCAGCGTTACGGCATTGTTCTCTTTGTTTGAAAAAGCCATGCTTTCTGCTTCCCAGAATGACATCACACTCCGCGTGCCTCATTGGTCGGCGAGAATGAAGCGTCCATATTTAAAGAAACAGAGAGCATGAGTTGACTCGAGCAGTGCAGCAGCTACTGACTTGGTGTTTTGACAGACAGACTCCTCGTGAATATCCTCCATAGTGTCTGCTGCTTTTGTGTTATTTCTGTTACACACATCACTTAACCACAGAGTGCTGTGGTGTTGATGACTTTTTATTTTTGAGGATTCCGTACCCAACATGTTATTGAATCCCAGAATGTATGTAGCGGTTTTAAATTGACTACAATTTGACTACAATTTGAATAGCCTATAACACAGTTGACAGTTATTTAGGGACACATACTGTGGTTTAAATTACTTCAGTCTATTATCACAGTCCACCCTTTTGTCTACCGCATTTATATCAATACGCTCAGCCAAATACTAGAAACACCCAGCTCAACAAACTACAGCATCAAAGATGTTTTGAACAAGTGTATTTATACTGTGTGTGCTTGTGTGTTTTGATTGTGTAAATATTAAGGTGTTTGTGCATCTTCCAGGTTGTAAGATAAAGGCCTTGCGTGCCAAAACAAATACCTACATAAAGACTCCAGTCCGAGGTGAGGAGCCAGTTTTCATCGTGACGGGGCGCAGGGAGGACGTGGAGATGGCCAAGCGTGAAATTGTCTCTGCGGCGGAGCATTTCTCTATGATCCGGGCGTCCCGCTGCAAAGCCGGAGGGCCTGGAGGAGGAGGAGGAGGAGCGGCAGGAGCAGCAGCAGCAGGCAGTGGTGGTGGCGGCAGCGGTGGCTCTCTTCCTGGACCACCACACTTACCTGGACAGACCACTATACAGGTACAGAAACCCCCGTGGCTTAGTTATCATACAGTGTTTACTCTGCTGGGTAACAAAGGGATAACTGGATGTTAAATATTTAACTGTAGTTACATTAAAGCATTTCTCTTTGTCACTCATCCAGGTGAGGGTACCCTACCGAGTAGTTGGTTTAGTTGTTGGACCAAAAGGAGCAACTATTAAGCGCATCCAGCAGCAGACTCACACCTACATCGTGACGCCTAGTAGAGAGAAAGACCCGGTGTTCGAGGTGACCGGCATGCCGGAGAACGTGGACCGAGCGAGAGAGGAGATCGAGACCCACATCACCCTGCGAACTGGAACCTTTGTAGACCTGCAGGGAGACAATGACTTCCACTCCAACGGCACCGATGTCAGTCTAGAAGGCCTGGGCGGCCTGAGCGGAGGACTGGGGTCGTCTCTGTGGTCCAGGGCTTCTGGCCACCATTCTGCCCCCCCTCCTCCTCCTCCCTCCCCACCTCCTCCTCCCATGTCCATGCATCACTCATCTAACCGGAAGATGTCGTCCTCAGTAGCCTATCACACCCACAACGGCGGGATGAGCTCAGACAACTTCAGCACCGGTCGCAAGGCCACCGAGGGAGGCAGCCCCACTAGCCCCTTTAGCACCGGCTCTAGCAGCGCTGGAGGAGGATTCACTTTCGGGGGCGACTCCACCCCGGGGCTGCCCTCCTCAGAGGAACTGGGCTTTGAGTTCAGTGCCGCTAACATCTGGGCACCTTTCGTCAACGGTGGACCAGGCAATAAGACGGCCGGCTCCGCCCAGCAGCAGCAGCAGCCTCTACGTCGCAACAGCAGCGGCCTCAGTGGCGGCGCCATCACTCCACGATTGTCTCCAACTCTGCCTCAGGACACGGGCGTGGGCCCCCTGGATCATCCTCTAGCCCGTCGCGCACAGAGCGACCCCCTCAGCACTCTCTCCTGGTTGCAGTCTGGCGGCGCAGGAGGCGGCTCCTTCTCCGGAGCGTCTAGCTCCAGCTCCGGCGGGTCGTCGACCGGTTACTCCTCTTGCTCGGCCTCCTCCCTGCCCGGCGGCTCACCCACTGACTCCGAGGGAGGTAGCAGCGGCGTGGGCCTCAGTTCTGGGATGCTGAGCCGGCTGAAAGGAAGCTCTGGCCCCGGGGTCCCGGGTCTCGTCGGAGTTGGCCCCGGGATCAACAGGGACTGCTTTGTGTGTTTTGAGAGCGAGGTGACAGCGGCCCTGGTGCCTTGCGGCCACAACCTGTTCTGCATGGAGTGCGCTGGGCAAATCTGCCAGTCAGCTGACCCAGAGTGCCCCGTCTGCCACACCCCCACTACACAGTGCATCCGCATCTTCTCCTAATGCCCTGGCTGGGGAGTGGGTTGGGAGGTAGAATATGTGGGGGGGCAGGAAGAAGACTGAAGTGGGGCTTTAGCTGTGGCAGAGGCAATGGAAGGATTCACACTAATAACGTACACACACACATGATGGACCATAATAAATGCATAATAGAGATGACGATACGATACGGATGTTGATTTTCTTTCGCTGGTAACTGTCAAGATTAATAATAATAATAATTACAATGACTTATTTTCCGAGTGAAGCTAACTGAAACTGGATCTTCAGACAGTTGGGGCTCAGTCTCTCAGTGGTGAACTTTTGGAAGGAAACTAGTGTCTTATCTCTCTTCAGGCCTTCATTTTGACCCGGAGCAGCCCGCACTGCTGGCTGCCGGTCTGTCATTTCTTCATTGTGGCTTCTTCAGATCTCTACCTGCTTTCTCTCTCTCACAGCCTTTCCTTTTGACACTTTTGTACTTAACAGATATTTTTCAATGGAGCTGTCAATGAGGCCTGCAATTTTTTACTCCTTATTTTAATGTATTGACAGGACGCAAACCGTTCCAACAACCCCCCACCCCCACACACACACACACACACACACACCTTTGCTTCCTCATCTTGCTCTAACTCATGCTGTTGTTTAAGCGGCGTGGTTGCTATTTTTCTGCAAGCTTGGAACTTTTTTTATAGGTCCACATGTAGTCAGGCACCTATCAGAGGAATACACCGACGGACCTCTTGAGGATGACTTCCTGTTTCTCTTTGCCACACAAAATTTAGCGACCGGTAACGCCAAATGAATGCTATTAATAGACTTAAATCGATCAAATTCAATAACATGTCGGATGAATTTGGATGCTCCACATTTCAAATGTGGCTGCTGCATTAATTCACATTAATTATCCTTTTTTAATGAGGGAGAAACGTACCATTAGTGATACTACGGGAATGTTTGAGGTCAGTTCTCTGTACGTTTGGGCTGCCTGACAATCCCTCCCCACAATCCCACACATCTCTCTCTCTCTCTCTCTCTCTCTCTCTCTCTCTCTCTCTCTCTCTCTCTCTCTCTCTCTCTCTCTCTCTCTCTTGCGTGCATGTGAATAATGCCCACTCATGCTGTTTTCACATCTGCACCATTATGTGTCCTCACCATGAGAAGACCTGGTTTTTAGACCTTCACTCTCTCTCTCTCACTCTTGCTCCGATCCATCCACACCGGGACATTTTCCTTTCACATCCTGTCTGTTACACTCGGATCGGCTCATTTAGCATTTTCTACTAGTTTTTTGACTCGTGACTGTCAAGTGTGTGGCTCGCAGACATATTTTGAACTCTTAAGATAAGTTAGGGCTTTTCTGATATCACACGTGAATGTTTTTGTCCAATAAGGTTATGGGAGAGGCGGCCTCTCGGCCCCCACATGAAACGATAACAAGGGGCTCGATGGAACAATTTCTTTTCATGCACTGTAACTCCCGGCCCCTCTAAGAAGATAAGAAACGGCTCTTACTGTTTTTGTTTTGGTCTTCCACCCCCACTCTCTCACAGCAAAGCTGTATGGCACTCTCTCAGAGGACTCGTACCCATACAGCGCTGTCCTCCCGGCCAACCGTGGTGCACTATATGGTTAGTTGTTTGAGCTTTGTCCTATGTTTTCGAAGCATTACTGAGTAACTCCAGATGAGGCGGTTGCATCCTGTTTTGTGTTAGTGGTTTTTAAAGAATTCAGTGTGAGTTTGCAGTAACCGCCTCTTATAGTGTTAAATACTGTACGTATGACTTGGGCGATGGTACACGGTTTCTGTTTTGTGGCCCTCTTTTTTTATTTTATTTTTTATTTTTTTGCATGGAATCAGCTCATTGAATGAGACAAGCCATGAAAACAGAATTAAAACGACACATCTAATTCTCAAGGGCTTCCTCTGACTGCACAGACACGCAATCACATGTTCAGGCTCACGCGCAGTAGGTAGAACTTTATCCTTTATGGCAGCTAGTAGCTAGGTCATCCAGGGCTTCCAGACACTCCTTGTGTTCAAATCCCAGCAGCTGCAGAATGTTTTGCTTTTTTTTTTTTTTAATTCCATTTTATTTCCTAACTGTTCCTATACAGTCTTCACATTCGTATCCTGTAAGTAGAGCGTAGGGCATTGCAGTCACAGTGTGTCCTCCTCTCTGGACGTAGTCTCAGATCAGGACGGGTTTTAGGGTTTTAATATCAAGGGGGAACAAAGGGTAGCTCTACTTGAGTAAATAATATGTGAGTATGGGCAGTTTCTGCTGTGCTTTAAGTTGCTCCAGCCAGTAGGATGTTAAACTTATTTGCTGTCTGACTGTTCATTCAGTTAAGTGACGAGGGCAGCAGCAGCTGCACAGAGGAATCTAATAAGCCGCTGTCCTGTTGCAGTAATGCACTAATTCATGTGTCCACATGTGTAGGAAAAGAAATCTGCCCAGGAGCTGAACCGGTAGTCTTTGTGAAGACTATCCCATGGTGCTTTGGTGCAACTCCCTACTGAAACACTGCGATCAACAAACCCAGTTAGTAGTGGGAGGCCCGCTTGGTTCTCAAGCTAAACTTCTGCAGTAGACCCGACAACCCGGTTATCATTCCCGTCAAAACTGGCTCTGGTGTCAAACGTCGCATCACTTGTGCGCGCCCTCGGATCAGATGCAGGGGCCGTGAACGCGTCCAAATGAATAGATCCGTCGAAGGCCGTCTCGTGAGCCTGAGGCCGATCTTAAAGCCCCTTTTCAAGTCGACGTGTTAAAGGAGTTAAGCGTGTTGTATTTGCCAGATGGGTCTAATGTAAATCCCGGTGTTGCACTGGGATGTTTCTGGCCAATAAGAGGATGTTAGGGTTTAATGTACAGTAGTTTCATTGTTTAAAAGGTACAAAGTTTTTCAGATTGACTGCTGATTTTTATTTTTTGAGCCAAACTCACCCCTCCCCCATTTCCTCCCTAAAGGTTTGAAAACAGGGTTTCCTGAGGCATGCTAGCCAGTGACCTCTGACCTTTTTTTGTGATTAGAGGGGGGGGGGGATGCAAAGAGAGCCATGCCAGTAAGGGGGGGGACACCCCTTAAGCCGCCGCTCTTCTATTTTTGGCTTTAATTCTTTGTATGCAGAACCAAAATGTAAAACGTGGACAAACTAGGTTTCAGGCCTGACCTGTGTGTGTATATACCCTGAATACAATCATTGGGATCTTGTTTTCAAAAGCAAAATGACTTAAATGAAGATAAGTGTAGTTTCTAAAGAACATGTATCATTATTTGTAAGTTAACCATCTGCATGTCTTCAAGCCATCTGGCATTAGCTAATAATTTTTAAGATAAAAAAAAGAAAAACTTTTTACACATTTTATTTTTTACAATTTATTTGCTTACCTAAATATCCCAGACAATAATGTGACCCTTTTTATTACTTCGAATTTATTTTTATTTTCCATTTTTTTATTTTCCTTATTTCCTGTGTACTACATATAGGCAATTTATAACAAAATGAGAAAATTATTGAAGAAATTTTAAAATTGAAATATATTTTATTTGAAAGTTTATGGACCTTTTAACCAAGAGCCGGAAAAATTGTATAATCGTATAATTTGAGCTGACTTGACGGTTATGAGAAATGTATCAAGAGTTTTATTTTTTATGCTTCTTTAATAAAGTCTTGTTTTTGGTTTCATTTTTTTACTGTAAAATAAGAACTTGTGTCTGGAGTCTTTATTTGTTGTGCCTGATCCTCTGTGTCTTTGCCACATGGTGGCAGTACAGACGCACCTGCAGCAGATACAAACATGAATGAGCCAGCCAGCGTTTCTCCGATTGGAGTGAGATGAGGAGAAAAGGTGACGTGGTGATCTTCGCAATAAAACATCTTTGATGTGACGTGTCGAGTCTTGTCCAATCAGCGTTAAGATGTCTACACCGTCTTCATTATCCTCATAAGTATCTATTAATTCGTAACAATTAGATACTCTTTGGGCTTGTTTTATCTACTTATTCTGAAAGAGTTGAGATGATTATTTTCGCTATAAGATCTCATTCGATGATGCATTCCATTAAGCCTACTGCCAGCAGGCACCTCTTCCACTACCCCCCTAATTTGGAGCAAAAACGCCTAAAATGACATACCCAAATTAAAATGTCTGTAGCGTTTGAACCACTCTGACTATATGCATCAATGAGGTCTTGCCAGAAAGAAACCCCCTAAAGTTCATTGTGAAAGTGTCAGAAAACCTGTAGGTCATACAGAAACAGAGCAGTGGGCCTTTGAAGTCAGTAAAAATGTAAGAGTTTTGTCCGTCTAAAATAAAAAAGTATCTTTCAGTATAAATAACTGCCTGTGGCTGTATCTGTACAGGTAAAGGACAGTATAGGGCTGTAACTACACTATCAGTGAACACCTGCCTCAAATGTATTTGAAGAAGATAGGACAAAGTATGACCATTCTACAGTGTTCTTTCCATGAAAAAATTCATCAGAAAAAAACCGCACGTGAAAAGTGAAAATTATGAACACGTTGGTTGACAGCTTATGACAGAGAAATATTAGGTTTCTATTATAAATACTAGCCTTTTCTGAAGCCGCTAGCGCCATGGTAACATCCGCTAGTACATTCACTAGTAAATTCGGGTCTGTACTGTATCTTTCGCCGTCGAAATGCTGCAAGATCTAACTTGCAGCGGTCATGGCAACTTTGGACAGTGTGTGTTTGGGCTGCTTTTGTGAAAAATCCATAAAAAATAAAAGAAAATCGATGTTTTCTTTGCAAAGATGAGGATTTTGTGCATGCTGGGATACCAAAAACGGCCATGTTTTGTGACGTAATTTTCGAAAGCAAGCCGTACGAACGGAAGGGATGGCGGTGTTAGATTTAGCCATAATTATGGTCTTGACGTCCTCGTATGCTGTCATGATGGTCTCCTGCTCGCCAGCGGAGAAAAAAGACGCTCTTTCTTTAACTGTACTCGCCATACTGTTAGTAGATCATGATTTCGGTGATCGACACTTACCCCCTTTTTATGTAAGCTTAGTACAGCTTTCTGTCTGTTTGCTTTTGTGTTGTCCCTTTATATTCTGATTTGTATGATTCATGCTGCGATATATCTAAAAAGAACACACACTTGATACTTGTCTTTTCCATTTCTACCTGACAGAACAGGTGAAATGAGTTGTGAGATGTAGATACAGTTCAAATTCATTGGCTATCATCTTTGTGCAACACTTAGCAGTGAAATATAATGAGATCAGCAACTGAAACCCTCCTGTGTTTGAACCATTACTGTACATTTTGGATTTATTTTCCACAGTGGGAACAGCTGATCGAGGGAGGAGAAGGCTCCCTGATAAAACGACACATAACACAGCTGTGCCGTATCACACACACACACACACACACACACACGCACGCACACACACGCACGCACACACACACACTCGCAAACTACACAAAAGAGGATGTAGTTAAACTGATCAATTTACCTGTTCTTTGATGCCAAGCGTAACGTTATGTTAAAAATACATCAAATCACTTCACGTCTCTACAGTGTTGGGTAAATGTCTGTACATTTTTATAATAATTTAACGATAATAGCTTCGCAAAATTGAAACATCGGCATTGTTGTTATTATTCGCGCCAACGACGCAACTTCCGGTGTTGCCTGCTAATTCCACCGTGTGGAGTCGGACTCTAGAGTTGAAAATATCTGCAGCGTCTACGTTTAATCAGTGGCGGGCCGTGCATTTTATGCCTGGGACTTCTACAGTTGAACAGCTAGGTGCAGATACATGAATCCGTGCATGACGGGACGCTGGTCATTAACGGACAATGCATAGTCAAATCAACGTAACGTTAATTAACACAATGACAACCACAAAGTCACATATATTAATATGACAACAAAGCATGACAAATCAATCCAGCAAACCTGCAGCGGATCCACGCATTCCACCACACATTCAAATATTATTCAGAAAAACCGAGGACTTCTGAAAACCGGCATTTCCGTTTTCCGCTTCCGGTGTTTCCGTTTCCGGCCGGCTTTTTCGCCGGCCGGCTTTTTCGCCGGCCGGCTTTTTCGCCGGCCGGCTTTTTCGCCGGCCGGCTTTTTCGCCGGCCGGCTTTTTCGCCGGCCGGCTTTTTCGCCGGCCGGCTTTTTCGCCGGCCGGCTTTTTCGCCGGCCGGCTTTTTCGCCGGCCGGCTTTTTCGCCGGCCGGCTTTTTCGCCGGCCGGCTTTTTCGCCGGCCGGCTTTTTTTTTTTTTTTTTTTAATATATATTTCTTTATATAAAGGGAATATTTCTTTCCCTTAACAACAAGCCGCGGCTGATCCGTCTCTATAGGAGACCATCTCATGATTTTATTTTTGCAACCCAAACATTAAACGTACTGCTCTGCAATGTCTTTCCTCGTCTCAGCCCCCTGTGTCATGGTGTGTGGAAGAGTCAGGAAATGTCAGGCTGGCCATATTTGATTGGCTGAGCTGCAAGCCTCTGCTGTTAAGTTTCATTTCACGATAGTCTTGAGTCGTTGAGTGTTCAAAAACAAAGCTAGGTCAAAAAATAAATAAACTACACCAAGCAAAACCCTACAAATGTTATAATTTCTTCCATATCTTTCAATTTGAACTCGTACTACTCCAACTAAGCTCTGCTGGCAAGTTTCACTTTAGTCACGTGCTCGCCCACTGACCAATCACAGCACACCCTGGACTTCGCGGCAAAGCAGCACCTGGACGTGTAACGTTGACGGTGGAGTAGGCCGGCTGGTCTTGGGGTAGCAGCTGCTAACACTCAAGAATATGCCCAACATGTCAAACTAAAGATCTGATTGGTTGAACACGTCCCCATTCATTTTAAACGGCACATAGAAGCACTTTTGAGTCTGAAGGCCTGGGGCCTCTCTTCTACTGAGAGACACAGAGGTGAAATCTGATTGGATAAAAGCTCTACTTAAAACAAGCTGCACTGGAAGCAGAGCAACTGAGGAAGACAGTAGCTGTGCAATGAGAAAATAAGATAATGGGACAAATATTTTTTGAAATTAAAATACATGTAGTGTATTTAAGAAAAATTATTAAATTATAAAATAGCTATAACTTTGTGATTCTGTTTAGATAGATAGATAGATATAAACTTTATTTATCCCCAGGGGGAAATTTGTTTGTAGCAGCAGCAAGTTACAGAGTAGAATAAAATATGAAGTATGGAAATGCACAATATATACAGTACAATAAAATAGCAGAGCAGATATTGAATTGAAAATAGAATAAAAAATAAGATAAAATAGAATAAAAATGCACAGTATATACAATTAATTAGAATGGTATCAAATGAACAACTAGGTAAACTAACCAAACTGAACAGTAGTGCAAGGATTATGGTATTAAATTAACTAGGTAAACTAACCAAACTGAACAGTAGTGCAAGGATCATGGTATAAATGAACTAGGTAAATGAATTAACCTTTTCCTACCTAGCCCCATTTTTAGGCCTCTCCTCGAAAATAGTTTACCCATACTCAAAGGGACTTATCTCTCCAACTACAAGGTCTATTTGAATCATTTACATTTTATAATGACACTAAAATGTGTGAGACAAAGAAATGGTCACAGATCTCTCTGCTCTGTGGGGTTGTTCCACAGCACTGGTTCTTTGGAAGGTGGTAATAAAGGCTCAAATGGCCTCCACCAGAATCCCCACAACTGTACCTGCTAGGGGAGAAATCACATAACACAAAGCAGAGATCAGGCTGATAACAAAAAAACTAATTGTAACTTAATTGTTAACTGTTTAGGAATCCTTTTTTGTATCTATGTATGTCAATATGTTAAAAAGTTTAAATGACAAAAAATATATCAAAATGGTTGCCAACCCCTGCTGTGCTGCTGTAGCACAAACTGTGTTCACCAGGTTTGGTTTCTTTAATCTCCAGCAGGTTTGAGGAACTTTAAATAAACAGCGTTAGGTGTTTTAGACCAAATGCAACTGAGCTTTTTTTCCTCACCTGTTGACTGTGAAGGAGCTAAAACACCTGGTTCAACCTGAGCAAAGTGGTAGTGAGCGGTAGACTCCTCCCCCATGCACAGAGAGGTCAGAGGGCACGTTGAGAACAGACTGAAGTGGATGAAGGTTTGTGTCACTATAACACCCTGTTGTCTTCATCAGCGAGGGTAAAGCATCTGTCGAAACACCTTTTGAAACTTACACGTATTGCTTTGAAGGCTCCTGTTAATATATGTCAAACATATGTATTCTGAGCTTTAATTGAATAAACACATTCCCACACATACAAATCAAAGTGCAGTAATGTGATCCCTTCGGTACCACAGAGTGAATAATAAAACAGACGTGGAGGTCATGACACAAATGTCCCTTTAATAGGAAGTAGATCACAACCAGGCTGCATTCCAGTTCCCCTTTCTCCTCATTAAAGAACGATCAATAATGATAAGAAACAAATTAGAAACATCCTTTGTAGAAAATAATTCTCTCATGCGAGTTCTGTGTAGACACTACATTCATATTGGTTACAGATGACGTATTCACAAGCTTTTTGAAAAAACAAAAAAAACATTGATGACTTATCATTACATAGCTATGGAAATTAAAAAATTAATTAAAAAGTTACATCAAAGAGACACGTGCTGGCACGATAAAGTTTCCCATCATGCAGTTGTAAGTAGGTTCTATTCACAGGGTGGGCGTCATTGGTCTCCACGGAGTTGTGTCGGCGTGCATGCATGCATGTGTCATCTTACATGTGCCCTTTTTGTGCTTGAGCAGAGATCGGTGTGTGTGCAGTGTGTGTGTGTGTGCGCAGTAGTGTGTGTGTGTGTGTGTGTGTGTGTGTGTGTGTGTGTGTGTGTGTGTGTGTGTGTGTGCGTACATACATGAAGCAGGCAACCAACGAGCCCGAAACTGGATGATCGGTTATAAATGTTTTTTTGTTGTTGCTTTTTTCAGCTACAACCTGACATGTCAAGTTTTGTCTTGAATGACTTAATAAACTCATAAAAACAATGTGTTAAATGTGGTGTAAAGCTCTTTTTTAAAGGGCTAGTTCACCCAAAATGATCCATTTTGTGTAAATGAAATTTGGACGCCTACATTAACGGCATGAGTCGGTGTCCCCAAGCTAGTCGTGGTTTTGGATTTAACTGTCCCTTTGATCGTAAAAAGAAGGCTCTGCTGAGGAGAAATAACATTCAGAAGTTTTGTTTTTGGTAGAATTCAACAGTACTCAGTAAAGACAACATGTGACAGGCCAGCAGTGACAGTCGGTGCAGCTCTACACAGCGACAGGAAAACCTCACCGTCACTGACATCATTAAGTTTCATAGAGTCTACAAACGAGCCGGACTAGGACTGTGAGTGTTGGCTCACTTTTTTTGCAGTGAAAAGTAAAGGGGTTCATTACATGACAAGACTGGAAACAACAGAAACGCTTGGCGGTGACTCCGATGGCTTCTTTATTTGAGAAACAAAAACGAGCTATGGTTCGTGCAAATTTAGTCCTAAAGGCAAATAGGAATTCAAGGACAAAACACGTTCTTTCTTATCCAAAATGTGAGAACGAGCTTACACACTTCCAGCGGGAATGGAGATTTTATGAGTCCATAGCTTAAAATAATAAAAAATAAAAATTATAATAACTTTCCCATTCCTTGGATCTGGATATTGCAGTTGGTGCTCCTGTATTTATATTGACAGCGCATACATTTAGGTGTGTAAATAGAATATATTGCTCACAATCTCGAATCCCATTTTGCCAGGTTTGACAATCAGCCCACACACACACGCACGCACACACACGCGCGCACACACGCACGCACGCACGCACACACACACACACACACACAATAACAAAAGACACAACAGTGTTCTCAGGGGGTTTGTTCTTCGTAAAAACCACAAGGTTCCGTGAACATACAAACAAACCACTATTGCCTTAAAGAGATGTGTTTAGTGTGCAGGCAATCGGGAGGAGAGTGTCGTCCTACGTCGCGTGTCCTTTGGGCTTCCTCCATAGTGTCACTCGTGAAAGACTCTCTGTGTGACGGTGAATCTGTGGCAGAGAAGGTAGACGAGGGGGCACGAGGGGAAACGTTGGGGTCAATTTGCCAAAAGAAGCGTGGACAGTATGTATTAGTGCGTAAACAAACATCCCAGACCACTAATCCTGTAGCCCTTTTTGGAGTTAATGTGCACTCTAGGGGAGTGGATGTGTTAGACACTGGGGGTATTGCTTCGTTTGTTGTGACGTGAAGCAAGAAGAGTGAAAAAAATAAAATAAATAAGAAGCACATTGTGGCCACTACCTTCTTCTTTATCAACACACATCAGGCTCAGCGTGTTTCCACTCCGTGATAATGACGGTTAGTCAGGTCATAATTATAAAAACGTATTACACCAGGGGGATAAATGCACCATGCTCACACAGGGGAAATATTGAAGGCCCCCAACTTTTATGTGGGAGGGGGTACGGTCGCCGAGTTTGCAGCAACGTGAATCACAGTGTTCCTGGGGTCAACATGCAGGACGCTAGTACATTTAGGGACAGACTAGAAGTCACGTTGCCCCGATTTTTTGGGCAAAAGGGAGCTGATCATAGATCTGTGCCTGAACTCCAACCTACGCAACACATCACACCGGGAGGAAGACTACCCAGAGCAGACGACGAGGAGGGGGGGTGGGGGGGGAGAAAGACCAACGTACTGGGAGAACGACACACAGTTGGGCAGGCAAGCAGACGGACGGACGGAGAGCACAGCGATGCAAGGACAGCTCTCCTGAAGACACGGAGAAGCAAAAGTGCAAAGTGGTCGTCCTTCACATGGTTTAGGTGTTGTTCTGCGTTGCATTATATCACATCTAAATGTACAGCGTATAAAAAGGTGCGATGTGTTATGGAAAAGATCGAGCGAAGGGTTAGACGAGTGCTCGCTAATGTGAGACTAACCCTAAACTGAAAGCTTTGAGTCGAGCTGTTGAAATATTCAAAATTAAATATGAATATTTATAAACATCTTCCTTTATGTTTGCATTGACAATGTGAATGTTGCATAATGTATGCAGGTATATGTACAGTAGAGGATGTTCATGTGTGTGCTTGTGTATTGCACACGGTTGCTATGTAGGTGTGACTATTATAGGTGTGCAGAATAGCCTACGATGTCTCTGGTGTGCACACGTGTGTCCTCCCCTCAACTACGGCCCTCCTCAGCCGAGCGCTGGTCCGATTTGAGCTTGACGAACTCTTTCGCCACGTCGTCGTTGTTGCGCTGAGAGAGGATGCGCAGCACCGTCAGGCCCGTCTCGTCCATGTGGACGCGTCTGCCCAGCGGCATCCAGAGGGTGACGCTGCCCTTGCTGGCTATGTCCTTCACCTGCACCACGGAAATGCCCACGGTGCGGTCCTCTCTGGCAAAGCAGTAGTCCTTCACACACACCTGCAGCTCGTAGCTCTCCGGACCAACCTCAGTGCCCAAGGAGCTGAAACAAGAAAAGAGTCCATGTTTTACTTCACTGCCTTATTAAGTGGTTTTATACTAGCATTCAAAAGTCAAGAACGAAGACAATCAAATCCAGCAGAAATGTCCGACACTCACAACTGGAAGCTCTCAATGAACTTGGGTGACCAGCTGTTGTTCTTGGACTTCGTGGCAAATTTCCTCTTCTTGTCGCTGAGGTGAGGGCCAATGATGTAGACCTCCACGAAGGGCCTGAAGCCCTGAGCCTTCCATTTCAGGTCATTAGCAGCCACCACTGGAGGATAGACGGAGGTTGAATTAAAGGAAGAAAATGTGAGGAGAAAATTGTGACAGCGTTGCTGTCTGCTCAGCTTTTTTTTTTACCTTTGACATTAATCTTGTGCTCTCCATTAGGTTGGGGCAAAATGTCCACGCACATGATCACCTCGCCAACTGCATCCACTCCAGATGCTGTAAAGACATACTCAGTTGAATTTTGTGCCCATGTGTCCTAGTCTGGCCATAACCAGTGTTTTTTGTAGACCAGAATGTAGCACAGCTGAGATATAGAACTGGGATGCATCAGCAGATTTTGAACTAAATTTAAACACACAGTGCACACAGTGAAACACACACACACACACACACACACACACACACACACACACACACACACACACACACACACACACACACACACACACACACACACACGGCTGGTAACAAGAAGAAGCAGAGTGCCACGGTCTTACACTACTCACTGTCTACTCACTTATCTTTGGTTTCTGACAGTTTGATGACAAAGATGTCTGAGCTGCAGCTGCAGGTTGCTGTGGGGGACATGCAGACTTCACATAACATTGCTGACACGTACCTTTCTCTGGCGGTGTGTCTTCATTCGCCGTGCACCTGAGCCCTTTCCCTCCGTGGACTGAGAGGGGACAAAGGAAAGTCAGCATTAGAGGATGGCAACCAAGTATTATTTTATACAACAGGAGAAGAGCATGTATACACATTTTTTTAAAAGTGTTATAGCTGATTGTATAAATAGACAACTATGGTGTCCATGCGACATTTAAATGCATTTATCGCTCATGTTTTCTGCTCATCTAAAATCCATCTGTGGGCATTTAGAGTGAGACTGTGTATAACGACTACCAGTATTTGCTGGTATAGCTACTGTAATTCACCGAAGCAATTAATTCAATATTTGTTGCCGTGTATGAAGTCCGTACCCTGAGCGCTCTGTGAGAGGACAAACTTCCTGATGAGCTTGTCTGTGGCCTGGGTGTACAGAGATAAGGCGTAGCGCAGAGACTGCAGGTCTGGACTCTTTTCCAAGAACGTCTTCTTCAGGCCCACACCACCGGCATGGAAGTATTGCTGCGAAACAGATATGATGAATTGTAGATGCGTAGGCGGCAAGTGAACGGGCAGAAAGACAGACAGAGGTTAGGACACAGGGAGCTCTAAGTGGGCAATATATAAATGTGTCAGCCCTGGAGCTATGGAGCAAAGGCATAGTGACTCCTCTAAACCTACACTAATTTACACCAAACATGATGTTTAAAGTTACATGTTTTGATTAGAAATTGTTTGTATTTCATTGATATCTATTTGAATATATATGACATTAGATTTGTAGGGTTGAACCCACAGATTCACATACACAGACTGTCTGTTCTATTTCTTTATGTTAAGAAACAGAGACCAAACTAAATATTGTAAAACTAAAACACAAGAGCACCAATTTCCCAGCTGTTCTGTTTGTGTGACACAGCATACGATACCTTAATAGTGTCCAGCGCCAGCTCTATTACTGCACACTGTTTAGGACTTAGAGCTTTGGCCTCCTCTCGGCCCATGTGCTCCTGCAGGACAGATCAAACGAAGGAGTCAGTCTATGAAAACGGTTCCCTTTAAAATGTGGTCTATATTTTTCGTGAATTCGTTTCGTTTGCCGCTTTCATCACCTTGAGCTTGGAGAGCTGGCCCAACTCCTTGGCGGCGTTGAAGATCATCTGAGTGCCCTGTCATGGAAAGCCAGACAAGTGAGTGGAGAAGGGAGAGAAACAAAAAAGGGTGGAGTTTGAGAGATGTGCAGTTTAGTGAGATGTGAGTTCAGGAGGTTCAGTGAGGACAGAACGCAGCACACACAAGAAAAGAGTTTGAAGAGTGAGGGGGAAAAGAGTCAAATTGCAAATTCTATACTAATCTGTATATATTTGAAATAAACATTCAGAATACACGAGCTATATATCTTGGGAGAGAAAGAAGGTTTTAGTGCTTTGGTGTACGGTCAGTTAGTATTGCGATGTTGCCTCTGGTGCTACGTGCTGCCATCTAAATTTGATGCACTGACATCCACAGAGAAGGAGAAAGAATTGTAAAACAAAACAACAAAGGCTACAGAGGGGGGGTGTTAAGGCTCCTGGTAAAAAGTGTTTCTTCATGCAGACAGATTCTGCAAATACACACAGGCACACGCGCACACACACACACACACACACACACACACACACACACACACACACACACACACACACACACACACACGCGCGCGCGCACACACACACACACACACACACACACACACACACACACACACACACACACACACACACACACACACACACACACACACACACATACTTACAATAACCTAAGAAAGGAAGGAAGGGAGAGAGAATGGGGTAATGGCAGGATAGATGGGTTAATGTACACAATGGACCAAATCAATGAAAGGCACTGAAATTGAAAAGCACAGAAGAATGAAAAGATGAAGGAAATAGGAGTGAATGTCTTTTTTTTTTTACCACATACCGTCTGGTCAGTGAGCGTTGGAAGCACAATAGTTTTTTCCATCGTATTCATCACTAGTTTCCACAGCTCCTTCAGCACTCTCTTTAGGACGGTCTTCTCACAGATCTTAGCAAACAACGACAGGCTGAAACACAAACACACAACCTTTCAACTGACAGACATGAAGGCAGCACTGAAACCCATATTCTCATGTGTGTGTGCTTGTTGAGGCCATGTTAACATTCATAAAGGTCCTAACAATGTATAACTCACTTGTTAGACTTCGTATGAAGTTTTTTAATACCATACGATACTTGAGTACAAGTATCTAAACAAAACTTAGTTTGAGGAAAATCAATATTTTTTCCTAAAAATAGTTTAATCCTCCAAAAAGTCATTTCAAAATGGTAAAATCATGATCTTGATCAAAGACAGACTCACCAGACCAAACATTTAATGCCAACTTCTGAGACACATTCAATCAATTATTTATCAGTATTGATGTTAAATATCCAGTCATACTTACTTGATGTCCAGGAAGTCCATGATGGGCTGCAGGACGTTGTCGGCATCCTGAGCCACGCTGCCGTTGGCCGGGACGGTCTGACCTTTGACCTGGGCCAGGATGTCTCCCATCTGCCTCACGTTGTCCTCGATCTGC